>CM054058.1:309201896-309801896 GCA_028641055.1 Alopecurus myosuroides | reverse complement strand
CTTCCGGTTCCACACAGCGTTGCAACACGCCAGTGGGACTTCTTTTATGCAACACTTCTCTGAAGATGGTATAGCCCTTGGATCTTCTCTGAATTTTCCTTGCGGTAACCTCGTCATCTGGGAGGGTGCCGTCCCTTAGAAAGGATAATATGGGCATGGCCCAACCCACCGTTTCCCGTGCGGGAAACACTGGTTCGTCCACTTCGATCGGAACAGCCACCACTGCATCTTTTTCTGAGTTGGGATCGACTCTCTACAGCCCCGAACGGTTTGCAAGGATTTCTTCAAGGAATGCGATAGTTCCCGAGCTGAGAGGGGCAGTCCCCGAGTAAGGAAGGGCAGTCCTCGAGTAGGGAGGGGCAGTCCCCGAGTAAGGAGGGGCAGTCCCCGGGTTGCAGGCGCCAGTCCCCGGGATGGAGACTGCAGTCCCCGGGTCCTCTTTCGCACCTTCCCAGTCAATCTCCATTGGAACTGCTTCTTCACTAGGCAGAGAAGGAACGAAAATGGATTCCGAGTTGGGGGATGGCTTGATAGATGGCTTTCTCAAATGCTCCAAGGCAATCCCGGCCGGGATGTACTGCCGAGAAGACCCCAACTTGGACAGTTCATCAGTTGCCTCGTTCTCTGCTCGGTGGATGTGTTGGAACTCGCAGCCTTCAAAGAATCCCGTCATGGTTTGGACCAGGAAGTGATATGACGCCATGCTGGCATCCAGAGCATCCCAAGTGCCAGAAACTTTCTGCACAACCAGATCCGAATCGCCGTAGCATATGATGCGCTGCACACCAACTTCCTTGGCTACCTTCAAACCATGCACCACGGCCTCGTACTCTGCTACATTGTTGGATGCCTTGAAGTGGATTTGCAGCACATATTTGAGTTGATCTCGCATGGGTGACGTAAGCACTACGCCAGCGCCAAGGCCTTCCTTCATTTTGGAGCCATCAAAGTGCATCTTCCAGTAGTTGGATACCGGACTGGGAGGATCATACTGCACCTCAGGCCAATCCACAAGAAATTCCGCCAGAATCTGAGACTTGATGGCTTCTCTTCTCGCATACGCGGGAGCGTACGCGGCCAACTCGATTGCCCACTTGGCTACTCTGCCACTCGCTTCCTTGTTGCCCATGATATCCGAGATAGGAGCTGAACTCACCACGGTGATGGGATGTTCATGGAAATAGTGCTTTAGCTTCTTGGCGCCCAGGTACACACCGTACGTCATCTTTTGGTAGTGCGGGTAGTTCTGTTTGGAGCTAGACAGCACCTCACTGAGATAATACACTGGCCGCTGCACACTTTTGCCTTCCTCTTCTCGTTCCACCACAGTCACCATGCTTACTACCCGGTTGGTAGCGGCAATGTATAGCAGCATTGGCTCCTTGGGTAGCGGACTAGCCAAGATGGGAGCGCTACCCAGCATTGCCTTCAGCTCTTTGAATGCCACATCAGCTTGCGGTGTCTAGACGAACTTGTCGCTTTTCTTCATCAATTGATACAAAGGCAGGGCCTTCTCTCCCATTCTGCCCAAGAAACGACTCAGAGATGCCAAGCAACCAGTGAATTTTTGCACATCCTTCAGGGATCTCGGCAAAGACATGCTCTCAATAGCTTTTATCTTTCAAGGATTGGCCTCAATGCCTCGACTGGATACCAAGAAGCCGAGCAGCTTGCCAGCCGGGACGCCAAAGGTGCATTTACTCGGGTTCAGCTTCATCTTATACTTGCGCAAGTTAGCGAAAGTTTCCTCAAGGTCACTAAGCAGAGTATGTGTTTTATTCGTTTTGATGACAATGTCATCTACATACACCTGCACATTTTTGCCGAGTTGATCATGCAAGCATTTCTGCATGCATCTCTGATAAGTAGCACCCGCATTCCGCAACCCAAAGCACATGACACGATAGCAATAAGCCCCGTACGGGGTAATGAAAGCAGTCTTTATTTGATCAGCAGGGTTGAGAGCTATCTGGTGAAAACCAGAGTAGGCATCTATGAAAGACAACAGCTCACAACCAGCAGTGGAATCGATCACCTCATCGATGCGGGGTAGCGGAAAAGGATCCTTGGGGCAGGCCTTGTTCAGGTCAGTGTAGTCGACGCACATGCGCCATGCGGTAGCGGCCTTGGGGTCCTCCTTCTTCTTCTCAACCATGACCGGGTTGGCTAGCCAATCCGGATGCAGCACCTCCATGATGAAATTGCTTATCAGCAGCTTGGTGATCTGATCATCGATGGCCTTCCTTCTCTCATCTCCGAAGCGGCGCATAGCCTGCTTCACTGGTTTGGCGTCAGGACGCACATGTAGCGAGTGCTCAACCAACTCCCTCGGGACACCTGGTAGATCCTCATTGGACCAGGCGAACACGTCTCGATTCTCATGGAGGAAGTGGATGAGCTCGCTTTCCTATTTCTCCCCCAACCCTGAGCCAATGATGGCAACTCGGTCGGGGAACTCAGGGTCGACCTGGATCTTCTTCGTCTCCTGGGATGCCTGGAACACCGTCCCGTGCTGGGAACTCGGCATGCCAGGCGCACCACCTTGCGCGGACTGCGCCATAGCCACCACCTCGTACATCTTCTTCTTCTCGGCAGCAATCACCATAGACTCCGCCAACTGAGAACCAGCAGAGGCACACTCCATAGACTTCTTGTAATCACCAGAGATGGTAATCACGCCATTGGGACCAGGAATCTTCATCTTCAGATATGCAGTATGAGTAGAGGCCATGAACTTGCTCAGAGCAGGCCTGCCGAGTAGGGCGTGATAGGGGCTCTGGTGATCAACTACTTCAAACTGCAAGCTCTCTGTGCGGCAGTTCTCCCAGGTGCCGAATAGAACGTCTATCCACACTCGGCCAATCGGAGAGCAAGAGACTCCAGGCACAATGCCGTGGAAAGTGGTCTTGCTGGGTAGCAGCATGTTCTCGGCCATTCCGAGCTTCTCAAGTGTGTCTCGGTACACAATGTTGATGCTGCTGCCGTTGTCGATCAGTACCTTGCTGAACCTCACGTTCTTCTCAGGACCCAAGAAGGTGGGATCCACCACCAAGGCGTAGCTACCCGGGTTGGGCATCACCTTAGGATGATCCACTCTGGACCACGTGATCTCTTGGTTGCACCAGTGCATGTAGTGAGGAACAGCAGGGATCACAGCATTGACCTCCATGGCACGCCTGTGCTGAGACTGCTTGTCGACGGGCTCAGAGGTGAAGATCATGTAGCTCTCGTGATGCTCCTGGTACTGGTTGCGGCCTCCATCGCCATTGTTGCCATTGTTGTTGTTGCCTCTGTTGTTGTTGCCTCTGTTTTTGTTGCGGTTGCATTCGTTGTTGTTGTTGTTGTTGTAGCGGTAGCCATCGTTGTTGAAGTAGCGGTTGGCTCCTAAAGCCACCTGGTTCACATTCTCTCTTCTCGGGAAAGCTGGAGGCCGGGCAGTGGGTGCGCGAGCGGGCTGCACCGCGGCATTCGCAGCTGGCAGAGGAGGAGGAGGAGGAGGTAGGCCCTCATTCTTGATCTCTTCCCACCAACTGCACTGCCGAGTAGTGTGGTTGGCGGGTCTAGCGGGATGCCGAGTATGGAAGCTGCATGGGCCATCCTTCATGTCCTTGAAGACAAAGTTCGGTGCCGGACCCGAGTTGCCGCTACCCTGCTGGGAAGCGTTGTACGGCTTCTTGTTGCCTTGGCCCTGATTCTGGTTCTGCCTGTACTGGGCTCCAGCAGTTTTTGGCCTCTGGCTACTCCCAGCTCCGGTAGCCACAGCATTCACCTCCTCAGGATCGTACCGGGTATCAATCCGGTCACCTCTGCGCTTGTTGCGGAATTCATTGCGCTTGTTGTTGTTGTAGTTTCTTCTCGGCTCAGCAGCATCAAGAACAGGCTGAGTTGGGTCACCGAGTGCGTACTGATCCGCAATCCGGATGGTCTCAGCGAGAGTACTCGGCATCTCTCTCTGCAGCCTTTGCCACAACATGCTGCCATGCCTGCAGCCCTGTGCAAACCAGGTGATGGCCTGGGCCTCGTTCACACCTTCACAGGTGTTCCTCAGAGTACTCCACCGAGTAAGATACTCTCGGTCCGTCTCCTCTTCCCGCTGCCTGCAAGCGGATAGCTCTTGCGGCCTATTCGGCCCCCGGTAGGTGCTGGTGAAGTTGCTGACAAAGGCCTCCGCGAAGTCAAGCCAGCAGTTGATGTTGTGCTTGGGCAGGTTGTTGAGCCAAGTTCTTGCTGGTCCTTCTAGCATCTGCGGGATGTACCGCACGTCCCATCTCCGGTTGCCGCCTGCAATGTGCACGGCTGTGACATAGTCATTAAGCCAGTCTTCCGGCTTGGTGCTGCCGTCATAGCACTTGGTCCCCCTAGCGAGCTGGAACTGCTTCACAGATGGCTCGTCATGATGCGTGGGCCAAAGCATTCTGGGCCAGGCGGCCCCTTGCTCTCGAGCTGCGCGGATAGGCTGATCCGGTCCAGCTTGTGTCTGGCATCACTAGGCTCCAGCACACGCTCACCCACGCGATCCAGGATATCATAGCCAGCCAAACCCATAGCCGAGTAGCCATCATCATATCTGTCCACCTGCACGACTGTAGGTTGCTCCACCGGGTTGGCGGCTAGCGCGATCGCACGCGGCTGCGGTCTCTGCCTAGTAGGCTGAGCAACCTGATGCCGAGAAGGGCCTCGGCGATCTCCATCTCGCGCCAGGCTATGAGCTTTATGGGCTTGATAGTCTGCTCCTGCAGTGTTGTGTTTTTTACCGGACTGCCGCGGCACAGCGTGCTGTTTCGCGGCGACAGCCGGGTCGTACACCTGCATCTGCCTGTCTCTGCCAGAGTGCCCACTCCGGTCCCTCTCACGGCTGGGATGCGGTGATGAGGCCTGATTGTTAGATCTAGCCGCATGCGAATGCACCACCTGAGAAGCTCCAGCACCCGGATTGGCTTTCCGGAACTCCTCGTTCTGCCTAGCAGCCTCTAGCACTAGCTCATTGAGCCTCTCCTGCTGCCTAACGCGCGCGTCGCCAGCGAGATGCGGCAACTCAGCAACTACAGCCTCAGTAGCTCTAAGGGTTTTGGCGGGTGTGCTGTATTTGGGTCTGGTGGTGGCGGTGTTTTGGCTAGCAGCTTGGCCAGCAGTTTCTCCAACTGCTGCCATCTCGGTGCCTAGGTTGCGGCGCGTAGCCCCTCCTTGGCAGGCCTTCTCACTACAGGCGTAAAGCTGTGAGTTCTGTTGTACTCGTTCTGGTCTAGGTTAAGCTCAAGCCTAACCTTATCCAGCTCCGCCTGCTCGGCGAGCAGCTCCTGGCGCTGCCGGTCAAGCTGTGCCCTCATGGTCATGAGCTCAAGCTCGGTGGGAGGCGGCATGCCTACTCGCACGGCGGATGCCGGTATCGTCGATGTCGTGGAAGGCGGGATGTAGCCCGGGATGTTGTGAGGCGCGTCGTAGGGCTTGTGCATTCTCGGGGGCTCGCTCGTGTCCGCAAGCTCCTCAACGACTGCCGCGGATGCGGCCGCGCCCTTCCCAGCAGCGATAGCTGGGCCGGTCATCAGCACTTCCACGCTCTCCGCAGAACAACCAGTTGGCTTTCCGCGTGCGGCGATGACAGCAGGGGGATCTTCCGCGACGTGCACCTGCTCGGGGTACTCGCGGACGGTGATGGTGGCGACGTAGACGAGGTGCGAGCCGAAGGAGAGCACCGTGCCGCCCTCTGGCATGGCCCTGCCGCCGAAATCACCGGCGTTGTCGATGACGAAGTCGAAGGAGCCGAATCTATGGACAAGGCCACAAACCACGCGCTCCCCAGTAGCAGAAATGGATCCCGTCCGAACGTGAACTCCAGCCGGCGCCGCTGGTTGCCCCACGGTGGGCGCCAACTATCGTGGTGGGATCACGGCAGATGCCATAGGATGGCTAATTTTTTGGGGTCGATGGACGCTGGAGGTGCTCGGGGAGGGATCACGCGGCGAGTAGCCGCGTGTGGGATGAATCTAGCACTGCAAACAACAAGAACTACCCAGGTTCAGGGCCCTCGTGTGGAGGTAAAACCCCTACTCCTGCCTTTCTCTCTTTATATTTGTGTCTCACCGAGTAGCCACAGTACAGTGTGGCCTACAGCCGAGTAACCACCCTTCTCTCTATGCAACGAGTAAGCTAGGTGTTCTCTCTAAAGACGCGACCCTCACACAGGAGGAGGCAGGGCACCTTATATACTGGTGCCCAGCCGGATACAGCCAAAGGGGGGAAATACAAACAGATGTCGACATAGTGTGCACACTGCACACTTCCAGCTTCCCGCTGACAGCTTTGGCTTCCTAGTTTGTCTCGTGTGGAAAGTCGTTGTGCAAAACCAAGAAGCTGATCTGTTATCACTGACACGGCCACAGGGTAGGCCCCCTAACCTGCACCGCCCTGCTGACACTCTGGCGCAGATAAGCACGCGCTCTGCAGATGAACAGTGCCCAAGTACGGACCCAGGATACGCGGGATCCTGTGTCAGAACGACTCCTTTGACTTCTGGCCCGGGTAGGAAACCGCCACTTCTACTCGGACCACTTCCTCTACTCGGAGGAGAATAACTTCCTTGATTCTTTCTTCTGGCCATCAGTGTATACGGCCGAATAGCAGTCGACCGGGTAGCGAGTACCGGGTAGCCAGCTACTCTGCCAAACGTCTCTTCTGATCTTGCCCTTAGCACTTGCCTTTACCCTACTCGGGGGTAACCCCCCGACAATCGCGGTTTCACGTGAAGTCCGCCGCTACCATCTCTTCCCGATCGTCGTGATCGTAGTATTTCCTCCTTTTCTTTCGACCATGGCGGTCTTCCTCGGGCGCGGGCGATGATGTTCTCTTGTTGCGCACCGCGTCTTCTCTATTAGCCCATTTGTCGGCTATGATCATCAGTTCCCCCATAGTTTTGGGTGCGGCTCGGCCCAGCTCTTCTCTGAAAGCAGTTCGTCGGGCGCCTTTCGCGAAAGCCTCAACCGCTACTTCTTCTGACATATTTCCTGTGGTGTTCCTGAGCGTGGTCCATCGCTGAATATACTCGCGGGTGGACTCGCCGCTCTTCTGTTTGCAGTCCCGCGGTTCTTCAATGGTTGCTGGTCTCTTGTAGGTGGCCTGGAAGTTCTTGCAGAAGTCGTAGTGCAGGTCGTCCCATGATGCGTAACAGGATTTTGGCCTCGCTTCCAGCCAGCTACGTGCCGCGCCAACCAAGTGTAGGTTGAGGTACTGCATAGCCGTGTTCTTGTTCCCACGTTGGCATTTTACTGCCGTGAGGTAGTCGTTTAGCCACGACGAAGGTTCGAGTGAACCATCGTATTTCGTTACTTCTGTGCTGAGCTTGAATCTATTGGGTAGGGGTGCCTCGCGGATGCTGCGGGCGAAACACAGCGCGCCGCAGGTCTTGTCGTCCGAAGAACTAGACGAGGAGCGCGCGCGGTTCCTTGCAGCTCTTGCCTTGTCCACCTTATTTTGCACGATATCTGACCGCGCGTTATATCCTGGCTGGTCGCGATCAATTTCCTTCCTTGGCTCTTTGCTATGCTTCCGTGAGCGGCTGCTATGACGTCGCGAGCTTTTATTTCTCGGGCTGCCTTCGCTGCTGCTTCGACTATCACCGCGTCGCCGAGCTTCTTTTCCTCGACCGCGGCGAGGTGATTTGTCTCTCCTAGGATAAGTGCTCATATGCTTGCGCGATGTCTCTTTTTCTTTGTCCTTCTCTTGCTGTTCGGCAGCTTTCCTGCGGTCGTAGGAGGCGAGCCTTGAGGCCGCCATGCCCAATCCTTTCCGAACCTGTTTGTACTGCTCCGCTCGAGGGTCGTTCTCCCCTGGCTGGTTCATCTGCATGTAGGTTGCGGCGGCCAGGACTGCGGTAGCATGGGTTTGCGGGTAGACGTTTCCGTCCTCGTCAACCCTCATAAGGGAAGGTGCGAGTGAACTGTTGATCCCACCCAGGGACTCGACGTCCATGGATGTCGGTCTTGATGCGTATCCCTTCCTTGTGGGTCGAGTTCCGACCGAAGGTGTTAGGGATAGCTCGGCTCGGCGTTGACTCGATTCATCCGCCAATCTTTTCCGATGGGCCAGGTCTTTCCGAGCTTCTTTCATAGTTGTGGCCGCTCTCACTAGATGATAGTGGTAGGCGACCATATCTTCGTGGCGCTCCAGCCACAAGTGGCTTGCTTTTTCGCAAGGCTTCTTTGGCTCGGTCCCAAGCGTCCCGCGAGACGCCGATCTCAGCGCGCTCTGCAGCGCTTTGTTCTGTTTCTGGCGGTTGTTTCGATCCTGCCATGCAGACCTGAGCCAGTCGTGGCTAGTGTGTCCTAGGCGTAGCTCGGAAAGCTTTCTGGATTTGGGAAGGTTCCTCTGTCGATAGGGTATGGTAGTCGCTGGTGTTGAAGTGGATGGACTCGCCACTTTTCTCCAGATGAGGGCGCGAGTCGACGGCTTCTGACTCATATCCTGATTCTTCAGGGAAGTGGAGGATCCCGTCCTTTGGTGTAGAACTTCAACCTTCCGAACGTCAAGGTGACGCTCTTTTCCAGATCGCTGAATACCGGGCGTGATTCCGGCGAGTTAGGGGTGACCACGACAGATCCGATCCGAATAGGGTTGATCGGAGTCGAAGTCGAGGGTTTCCAACGCGAGTTGGACGATGAAGCCGAAGATGCCGGAGATCCAGCGCCCGCCGTTCCCACAGACGGCGCCAATTGTCGAATCTGTAACTCGGCAAATCCCTCAAGTGATCCCATAGAGTTTCGAATAGGAGAACCCATGAGCGCTGGTGACGATCGTCGGCTAGACAGGGGGCTCGATTTACCCAGGTTCGAGGCCCTCGTAGAGGTAAAACCCTTGCTCCTGCCTCTGTCGATCTGTATTATCGAATAGATCGGTTACAATGATGATTGCTCAAGTCGAGAGTACAATCTCGAGCTCAAGGCTTTGGTGGTGCGGTATTGCTTGGTCTCCTCCCGGTGGCTCTCCTGGCCTTATATAGATGGCCCGGTCTCAAACCCTACCCGGGGGGGACTCGAATTCTAACCCTATGTCGGTTAGAAGTTTCCTATCTTAGCCCGCAAGGCATTGCGGGTGGGCTTCAAGTGGGCCTTCCAGAATACTCCAAGGGCCTCTCTTCTTGGGCTTTAGCCTTGGGCCTAAGACGGGTATCTTTACTCGCAGGGTCCAAGGTCTATCCCTTCGTCACTCCTCCTGCTGCTGGTGGAGGATTTTGTCGCGGCACAGGTGGTGGCTGCTGCTCGGGCTGCTGCTCACCCTGCTGCTGCTCGGCATGCCCCGCATCTTGTTGCTGGTGTTGCTCTTCTGGTGGTGGCGGCTGCTGTTTGGCGCTTGGCTGTGGTGGCTGTTGTTCAGATTGCTAGTCGGGGGTGGACTCTGGCTGTTCCGAAGCCCTTTCAGTCTCCATATCGGCGCCGGTGTTGACAGCGCCGAGGTCCTGGCCTTCTCGGTCCTGGAAGAGCACCGCGGCCCTGTCCTCGACATGGGTCTCTGCGTCATCAGGGTCGAGGTCCACAACCTCTCGAAGGGTACTCGGCCTTGGGGGTGCCTCAGGGGCATCAGCGTCGAGTGGGTCGCTAAAAGAAATAAGGAGGAAGTGGAGGAATAAGAAAAATGCAAACACAAAGCATCCGGATTGGAAAAAAGGGCAGAAAAGGCAAGAAAACGTGAAGTATGGAGCATCTCGGGAAAAGCTCACACATCCTCGGTCGGTCGATATGGCCTCTTGTTCCGGGTAGAGGTGGACTTGTTGCGCTTCGCGGCCCTCTTATGCCTCTTGGTAGCGGGGGGCTCGGTGGCACCACTGCGGGGTCGCTTCCTCAATCCGGAGGGGGCAGTGATGGACACGAGCTCCGCGTCAATCGTCTCCTCGTCCATGACGTCTGGAAACAAAAGAAGAAAATACAACAATAAGCCCGAGAAGAATCCGGGAAGAATCAGAGAACATGCAATGGTGGTCTCGGTCACCTTCATCATCCTCGGACCTGTCCCGGATTGACGTTGGGACTCGGGACTTACCGTCTTGGCCTGGGGCGGTGACGAGCGGGATGTAGAGTGTGTCCCGGACATCAAACTGCTCTTCATCGTCCTCAGTCCGGTCCAGCTACTGGTTCCGCTCAAAGACCACCTTGTCCTCCTCTTTCTGGCGAGGAATGACATGTAGATGCAAACACAAAGCATAAGGAACTAGGTATACTCAGGGAACCGTGTTGATCCTCTACTCGGTACATCATGCAAACACAAAGCATAAATGGCTAAGTCCTATCAGGAGGAACCGGGTTGGGCCTCTACTCGGTACAACATGCAAACACAAAGCATAAATGGCTAAGTCCTATCAGGAGGAACCGGTTAGAGCCTCTACTCGGTAGAGCATGCAAACACAAAGCATAAATGGCTAAGTCTACCCAAGAGAATCCAATATAAATGCTACTTGGTAAGGCATGAGAAACAGCAAGCAAGATTAACTAAGTACATACAGAAGGAAACTTACTCGGGGGGCTGGCCGATCTTGGCTGAAAGACGCGAGACTATAATCCCAAGTGTCCGAGAGGGTGGCCTTGAGGATGGACTAAGCCCAGATGGCCACTTCCTCCTTGCTGAGCTCGAAGGTAGTGGTGCGTGTACAGTCGCGGGGCCCGCCCGTGAAGCACATATTGTGTGCTCGGAGTTGGAGAGGGAGAACCCGGCGGCTCACCCAGGTGGCAATCAAGTCATCAGGCCGGAGTCCCAGCTCGACCAGTTGCTTCAGATGACTATCCGCGTAGTTGGCATCCGACACGGTCTTCTTTGGGTTGTACCCCGAGTTCTTCATGGCAGTCGGGGGAACATTCTCAAAAACAGGAAGCCGGATGAGATCGACCGGCTGTGCGCCTGCTTCCGGACTGGGGTTCTTCATGTAGAGAAATCCCCTTTGCCATTTCCGGCAGGTGTCCAGCCCTAGAACCCGGAGGTAAGCGCAGGGAGATCGGCTGATGATCATGGCCATGCCGGTTTGGGTCATGACCTTGGGGGCATCCAGATTGTCTTTATTTGGAAGGACTTGTTGGCGCAAATGAAAGTACTTGGCCCAGATGTCTACCATGGGGTAGACACCGAGATAGGCCTCCCAGCAAGTGACAAAGGTGGACAACATTGCAATGGCATTCGCCGGGAGATGGTGTGGTTGCAAGCCGAAGTGGCGAAGAAATTGTTGCATAAATTTGGATATTGGGAGGCCGAAACCACGTTTGAAGTGGCTAAGGAATACTACGTACTCACCGGGCTGGGGCTGCGGCTCCAACTCGTCGCCGGGTGGCCTACAAATTACACCCGGTGCTACTCGGCAAGTATTGACTAGCCATTGGGTGTCGCTGGCTGTCACATCCGACCCCTCCCAGTTGGCGCGGGTGGATGCAGGGCCTTCAAGATCCAGATCGGCGACGTCCTCGAGCGCCATTGGTGTAGATCCGGATCCGGATGTATCCGGATAGCGCAAGGGCGTGAGGAGAGGCTCGGGTTGCAGTGGTCGCAGAAGGGCCGCGGCGACGCGGAAGACAAACGCCACGGCGCGTCTCCGGCGAGGAAGAACTCGAAGAAGAAGGAGCGGTGCAGTGAAGACGTACGGTGACGGTGGCGCGAGGTCGAGGATGTCCGCGTGTTAAAGTGAAGAACTTGAGGCTCGGGCGCACTCCAGCGAGCGGTGGCGCGTGATGGTGTTCTTGTCCTCTCTCTACGCGCGGTGCGGCGGCGCTCGGTGGATTCGGGACGGAGCGGAGAGCTCTATGCGGGTTTGCGCGAGGAAGGAGAAGGAAAAGGGGGCAAATGACGAGGAAGACGAGGCAACGGGTGGCGCGGGGGTATTTATACCCCCATAGCACGGTTACTGCGCTGGATCAACTGTGGCGCAAATCATGGGCTCGTAGGGAGTTACCGCGCCCGTTAGAAACGCACGAAGCGATTAAATCGCGCGTAACGGGCGCAATCGATCCCACATCGTGCGACGTGGCTACTCAAGTGCCCTGGGTGATAAGACACGACAGCGAGTGGGCCCGGTGTGCAGTGTCTAGCGTAGGTGGAGCGCGTGCAGTGCAACCGAACAGGACCCGAGGCGACGTGGGCTGCAGTTGCACGCCACGTGTAGAGCCTTACACGCGAAGATAGAGAAATATGCTGGTTCAAGCGGCAAAGTTCTGGAAAATCGGCTAAGTGTTGGTATCTCGGCGCAATCCAGAGCGATGTGTTCTACTCGGTTGAAAGAAGAAATTACCTCATGCGATAAGGGATTGGATACGAGTTCAGATGATGCTTGACCGAGTTGAGGTGCAACTCGGTTGTTTTCTTTGAAGAAGTTTGGTTTAAGATGGCATGGCCCAGGGTCCGAGTTCACCGTACCATACCAGCTTCGGGGACTAATGTTGGGGCTACCCCCGAGTAGGGGTAAGGCTGGTGGGAAATGGAGTTCAAGGTACTGGTTACCGAGTTCGGTCGTACCGAGTTGGTATGGGCCGGATAGGATGGTACCCGGCCGGATAGGGTGCTATCCGGCAAGAAGAGCAAGATATGAAGGGGAAGATTCGAGTAATTGTCTGGGTCATCCGAGTATCTCTTGGAGGATCCGGATATAGAAGGCAACAGGTCTACCCGGAGGCAAAGTCAATGGAGCCGTTGGGTGAATTCCGCGTATCCAGGGGCAGTACAGGCTTGTGGTTCATGTTACTAGGCGCATGATGATGTGTATCCATACGTGGGTACAGTGTGCGGTATGGGTGAGGCCATGTCATGTCACTGACAAGGGGGTCATGACATGTCAGCGTCCCTACCGCGAAGACTTTCGGCGACTGTCAGCGAGGACACGGAGGCGTGCGGTGTAGCACAATGTGTAGTCACCTAATCAGTACTTCCTTACGTAGTGGTAGTAGGTGGCCACCAGTATATAAGGTTTCCTCCCCCTCCTGTGTAAGGGTTGATGAATCTGAGGTTTGGCTTAGCTACGTGAAGAGAGAAAAGTAGCAGAGAGGTTCTTCTTCCTCTAGCTCCTTGAGCTTGAGGAACTCTTGTACTCAGCACACAGAGAGAGAGGCAGGAGTAGGGGTGTTACCTCCACACGAGGGCCCCGAACCTGGGTAGATTGTGGTGTTTGCAGTGTTCTGAGCGCGCCAGTTAGGCGTGCGATCCCTCCCCGGATACCTACAGCGTCCATCGGCCCCAACCTTAAGCCATCATATGGCATTTGTCTTCTCCACACCACGACAGGATTTTTCCTTTTGTTAGAGACAATATCTTTCATATATTTAGAATAAGGAGGCAGTTTAATAGCATCAGTCAAAGGGATTTGCAAAAACAAAGGTTTCATCCATTGACAAAACTTGTTATAATGTTCTACCTCCTTTGATTTGTGTTTCTTATTAGGAAAAGGCATTGCTTTTTGTACCCAAGGCTCTCTTTCATTACCATGTTTATTACCAATCAAATCCTCCTCAGTATACTTTGCAGTTTTAGTTTGCTTTTCAGATTCAGCTACAGTTTCTTCTTTATCAGAAGAATCACTTTTATCATTACCACTTTCAGTCTCAGCATCAGAAATAGATATACTATTAGGATCTTTAGCAGGTTCAGAATATTCTACGACAGTTTTATGTCTCCTCTTCTTTTTCTTAGAAGAAGAACTACTATTTTTGGTTGCTGAGAATCTTGTTCAACTCTTTTAGGATGTCCTTCAGGATACAAGGGATCCTGCGTAGAAACACCACTTCTAGTAATTATTTCACAAACATGTTTTTCTCTAGAAGCATTAGCTAGCATATCTTTTTGCACTTCAGTGAGTTGATCAATTTGAGTTTGAACCATATTAAAATGTTTAACAAGCATTTTAACATCATTAGAGGTTATCTCAATAATACCATGCAAATTATCAATAGCTCTAGAGTTTTCCATAAGATGATTTTGCACTCTCATATTAAAGTTGTCTTGCTTAACAACATAATTATCAAATTCATCTAAGAATTGATCAGGTGGTTTAGAATAGGGAATATCTCTATTATAAAAGTATTGGAGAGAGTGTACCTCAACTGTTAATGGATGATGAATTGGCTTACATAATTCTTCTATAGGAGGTAAAATCTTCACATCTTCAGATTTAATACCCCTCTCTTTAAGAGATTTCTTTGCTTCCTTCATCACTTCAGCATTTAATTCAAGCATTCCTCTCTTCTTGGGTGTTGGTATTGGTGTTGATTCTTGTGTAGGTGTAGGCTCAGGTATATTCCAATCATCATTATTTTTGGCTATTTTAGCCAATAATTCCTCAGCTTCTTCTGGAGTTCTTTTCCCGATAACACAACCAGCACAACTATCCAGGTATGTCCTAGATTCAACAGTTAGTTCATTATAAAATAAATCTAGGAACTCATTTTTAGGTAATGGATCGCCATGGCTATCTCTTATTAAAGATCAAAACCTTGACCAAGATTCAGGCAATTTCTCTCCTTCAATTTTCTCAAAGTTAAAGATATCCTGCACAACAGCATGTTGAGCACTAGCAGGATTTTTTTTTGAAAGAAAGCATTAACCAAACCCATAGGACTAGTAAGATCCAGGTGACAAATTATTAGACCAAGTTTTAGCTTCATCTTTCAATGAGAAAGGGAAGATCTTGGTAACAAACTAAGTACACAAAGTAGTATCATGAGAAAATAAACTACTCAAAGATGAAAGCTCATTCATGTGTTCCATAGCACTTTTACTTTCAGTTCCACAAAATGGTTCCTTCTCAACAATAGATATGTAAGATAAATCTAGAGAGAAATCATAATCCTTATCTCTAATGTGTATGGGAGATGTAGAAAACTTAACATCAAGAGAAGATTTATATTTAACAACATGTCTTGCAAGAATACTCTAAGGAGCATTTGCACCAGTAGTAGCCTGAGCTTCCTTAATAAACTCATCATTAAGTTCAATATAGGTTTCATCAAGATCATCACTAGAAATATTAGGTGAATTAACAGGTGTACCAATATTTTTCAACAAGAATTTCACTGTTTTCAATTTGTTTAGCTCTAGCAATTGTAGCATCTAGGAAAGGACCTAGTGAAATAGTATCATCAAGCACAGTAGAAGCATCATCAAAAGTATCAGAAGCATTTTCAGACTCAACAGAAGTAACATTGTGTGTAGCATGTGGTAGTGTAAGAAGCTTACTCATAACAGATGGTGAATCAAGAATAACAGAGGTGTTCAGAGTTGTACCTCCTTGTAGTGGATGGTAATATAGGAACTTTTCCATCCCAAGTCTTGCCCATGATGAAAGGCTTGCAGCAAACAATATCACGTTCAATTGAGCAAATAAATAAAGTTGTGCTCCCCGGCAACGGCGCCAGAAAATAGTCTTGATAACCCACAAGTATAGGGGATCGCAACAGTCTTCGAGGGAAGTAAAACCCAAATTTATTGTCGACACAAGGGGAGCCAAAGAATATTTATAAGCCTTAACAACTGAGTTGTCAATTCTGCTGCACCTGAAAGTAGACTTTCTCGCAACAGTTTATCAGTGGTAACAGTTTTATAGCAGGAGTAGTAATAAAATAACTGCAGGAATAAAATAATAACAGCAGTAGCACTTGCGGAAAACAACATGACTAAAAGTCCGTAGGCAAAGGGAATGGATGAACGGGTGTTGCATGGATAAGATAGTTCATGCAATAATATAAACATGGGCATTGCAGATAAATAATAATAAAGCATCAAAGTTCTAGGCAAACCATAGGCATGTGTTCCAATATAGTCATACCTGCTCGCAATGAGAAACTTGCACATCATCTTTTGCCCTACCAGCCCGTTTGCAGCGGGGCCTCAAGGGAAACTACTGGTAATTAAGGTGATACTTTTAATAAAGCACCAGAGCAAAGCATTAACACTCCGTGAACACACCTGGTCCTCACATCATAACCACCCCCTCCAGTTGTCCCAATTTCTGTCACTTGGGGCCTCGGGTTCCGGACAATGACATGTGTAAACAGCTTGCAGGTATGATCAAGAAACATAATTATACTCATGAAACAATAACATGTTCATATCTGAGATCATGGCACTCGGGCCCAAAGTGACAAGCATTAAGCATAACAAGTTGCAACAACGGTAGAAAACACTAACAATGGATACTAGGCACTATGCCCTAACAATCTGGCATTATTACATGATCGATGTCATCCAATCCCATCCATCCCTCTCAGCCTACAGCGGTGTTTACTCACACATGGACGGGGGAAACATGGATGGTTGATGGAGAAGAGGAGGCGGTGACGATGGCGATGATCTCCTCTGAGTCCCCGTCCCGGCAGGGCACCATAACAGGAACTTCTGATCCCCGAATTGAGTTTCGAGGTGGTGGCGGAGCTGTGTCGTGTTTCTATGGAATATGACAAACCCCCTGTTGTTTTAGGGTTACGAGCGATAAGTAGTCGAAAGGGAAGCCCGAGGGGGTGCCTGGTGGCCCCACACCACCAGGTGGCGCGGCCTAGGGGGTGATGTCTACGCACGCTTCTATTCTTGTAGACAGTGTTGGGCCTCCAAGTGCAGAGGTTTGTAGAACAGCAGCAAGTATACCTTAAGTGGATCACCCAAGGTTTATCGAACTATGGGAGGTAGAGGTCAAAGATATCCCTCTCAAGCAACCCTGGAATTAAGATACAAGAAGTCTCTTGTGTCCTCAACACACCCAATATACTTGTCAGGTATATAGGTGCACTAGTTCGGCGAAGAGATAGTGAAATGCGAGTAATATGGATGGTTATAAGCGATAATAGCAATCTAAAATAAATATGGCAGCAAGCAAACATGTAGTAGAACGGGTGGAAAACGGTGTTTCAATGCTTGGAAACAAGGCCTAGGGATCCTACTTTCACTAGTGGACACTCTGAACAATGATCACATAATTGAATAACTAAATATCTTGTCTTCACTATGCTACTCTTAACCCTCTCCGGTTGGATAACAAACACTAATCATTGCGTAGGGATGCAAAAAGCATTCCTTAAAGTAAGCATTCCCATGTCTAGTTAACCCCACGATGTCACTATGAGCGCCCTAGAAGGTACTAGACAAACAACACAATTCATAGAGGAGACACACATGATGTGCCCACTGTCACCTTCACGCCGCGGGACAAGGTGACTCCAAAGTTCATATTAATAAAACACTCGAGTAGCACAAGATGAAGAGTAACATCTACTTATTCAACTAGATTACAAAGCTCACGATCACATATAGATCACACCATGGGAGAGAGAGATGAACCACATAGCTACGTAGAGCCCTCGGCCTCGGGGGATAACTACTTCCTCCTTATCATAGGAGACAACAACGGTAATGGAGATGGCGGTGGAGTCAATGGAGATGGCTTACGGGGGCACTTCCCCGTCCCGGCAGGGTGCCAGAACAGAGATCTGTCCCCCGAAACTTTTCGGCGGTGACAGCGGCGGAGCTACGGATATATTTTGTGGAGAAGGTCAATTCTTTTAGGGTTTTCCCTCGGGGGAGTATAAATAGGCGAAAGGGCGATGCTGGGGGTGGCCAGGGGGGCCAGACCCCCAGGTGGCGCGGCCAGGGGGACCCGCGCCACCCTATGGTGTGGCCACCCTGTGGCCCCCCTCCGGGGCTCTTCGGGACTTCTGGAAGCTTCCGGGGAAAATAGGAACTTCGGGATTCGTGGGGTCCAATTTCGAGAATATTTCCAGAACAAATTTTCTGAAATAAAAAACAACAGAAAACAGGGAACTGGCACTTGGCATCTTGTTAATAGGTTAGTCCCGGAAAACGTGTAAAAATGCTATAAAGAAGGGATAAACCATGTAGCAATTGGCATAATATCAACATGGAACATCAGAAATTATAGATATGTTGGAGACGTATCAAGCATCCCCAAGCTTAGTTCCTACTCGTCCTCGAGTAGGTAAACGATAAAACAAAATAATTTTTGAGGTGACATGCTACCACACAATCTTGATCATATTATGTAAAGTAGAGCATGTAAACTAGGATCAAATGAACTAAAGTTGTGATCTATATTTGATATCAACAAGTAATGCATAAACAAATAAGAAAGAAGTAAAACTTTTAATGAATCAATACTAAAAGACTATCAACCGTGCAAAGTTTATTAGAGATGATTTAAGCTTTCAAGAACAACAATATCGTGCATGTCAAACAATCTTCGCAACCCCTGTTAGGATCAAGTCAAGCTTTCCACAAGATGCAATGCTTGAATCTTAAACTATTTGCGCACTAAAAACAAGCAAGTGTTCTGCGTTGGTCCCCGGCACCAGGATGTTTTGGCAAAGAGAACATTATGGGGGGGTTGGAAGGTCAATGGAAGAAAGACTCACAAAGCTGAAAGTGGTCATTAGACAAGAGAAAGTCTTACAACCGAAGCTATGCAAGGAGTAGGGATTGCCACACAACGAATGCACACAGAGCTATAAGTGTATGAAAGCTCTCCAATGGAACTAGTGGGGGTGCATCCAACTTGCTTGCTCACGAAGACCTAGAGCTCATTTGAGGAGGCTCATCATTGGAATATACAAGCCAAGTTCTATAACGTAAAGTTCCCCACATAGTTATGAATGAATGATAATATGAAAACTTTCTCCATACTGAAGTATTGGTGCTAAACATGAAGCACAAGTGTGGTATATAAAGGATAGTGATGCGCCCCTCTCTCTTTATTCTCTCTTTGGCCCTTTTTTCTCTCTTTGGGCTTTTTCATTTTTTTAATATTTTTTATATATCCTCACCGGTAGGGGAAACATCCTGTATTACAATGAATCATCACACTTTTAGTACTCATAGCTCATAATTGAATATCTCTGATATATCCAACTGCATGCTCCTGCCAGTGTAGCAGTATGCATAAATAACCATGATGCTCATCATCAAGTAACATAATGGAGGTGGATGTTGTGCAGCAATATATCTCGGAATGACTATGGGAATGCCATGATGGGTAGGTATGGTGGATATTTTGAGGAAGAATATATGGTCTTATGTGTAGGAGAACAAAGTCCTCCCACGGGATTTGGATGCACTGGCGAAGTTTGCACCAACTCTCAATGTGAGAAAGGGCAATGCACAATACCGAAGAGGCTAGCAAATATGGATGGTGGAAGTGCCAGGAACCGCAACATAGAATCACGAGTTAAAAGATTAACGCAAACATATCATATTACAAGGCACAATGCAAATCACTCCAAGAGGGTCTATGGCAGTGACAAGTCACTGTTAGCTACCCCGACCGTAGCGCGTATCAAAAGGCCGATCAGAAATGTATCACTCGTAGCAATCATCTACCATTGTTTCTATCAGCTGGTAATTTAAGTGTGGCACAGTTTCAAGTTTCTTAGACCAATCATTAAAAGTTTATACTTACTAGTCCTTCCCGTTTATCCATTAAGCAAATTAATATCTCAAAACAACAACAGTGATTCAAGTGAAGCAGTTTAGTGATCTACAAGACCATGCGAATTTTTCCACTATACCAACTACCACATAAGCATTTATATTCTCAACCAAGCACACATATGAGAACCACCTAAATACAAAAGCTAACATCTCTGAATAAGAGATGCATGAAAACAAAGGATAAGCGCAGTAATAGCAAAATGTGAACACTCACAGAACAATAAGAATGAAAACTAGAGTGTTCTAAGCAATGAAAACGAAGCGTGTATCTCTCCCACACAAGTATTATAAAATACAAACATAAACTACAGCAAAGAAAACTAAAAAAACTGAGAGCAAAATAAAAGACGCTCCAAGTAAAGCACATAAGATGTGACCGAATAAAAATATAGTTTCACTAGAAGTGACCTGATAATTTGTCGATGAAGAAGGGGATGCCTTGGGAATACCCAAGCTTAGACGCTTGAGTATTCTTGGAATTTGTTGGGATGTACCACCGGGGCATCCCCAAGCTTAGGCTCTTCACTCTTCTTGATCACATCATATCATCCTCTTCTCTTGACCCTTGAAAACTTCCTTCACACCAAACTTCTCACAATCTTCATTAGCAACGTTAGTGCAATCGAAATAATAAATTCACATGGTTCAGTTTAAACACAATCCTAACACTCATAAACACATTAGATACTGTCACAACTTCTTTTAAAACTCTTTTTCTCAAAAGAACACCAAAAGAAAGAGATTAAGATGCAAATGCAATTATTGGCAGAAATATGTATAAACAGGACAACAGGTAAAGATGATTTTTTTCGAAAATATTCTGTTGCTCAAATCAAAAAGTTCTCAACTAAGAAAAGTTGCGTATATATCCCAGTATTACTCAAAAAAAAACTCAGGTAATTTTGAATTTTTTGTGATTTTATACGAATTTAACAGTGGACAGCAGAAATCAGTTTCCTGCGCAGAAATCCGAAATATAGTCTCAACTTCCCACTAGAGGCTTTTCTTGGATCAACAAAGACACAAAAGAAAAGATACAGAGGGGTTTCTAAGAAAATAGACAACACTCAGGTGCAAAGAAAACAAAAATAAACGACGGAAAACGGGTTGAAAACGGAGAAATAAAACGGCTCCCGGAAGCGCTTTTCTTTTAATGCCTTTCAGCTAGGCACAATGGTTTTAAAAAGATGCTCACACAAGAATAAGAGTTGAAGCACAATAAGAGAACATCAAGAAGAAAGTATAAAACACATTTAAGTCTAACCCACTTCCTATGAAAAAGAATCTTGTAGAAAAACAAGTCAATGAAGCACAAAGTGACTAGCATAGGAACACAAAATAAGTGGAACATCAAAAATTTCCACATAAAGAGGGGAAACTTCATATTGTTGAGATGCATAAAACCATGTTTCCCTCTCTCATAATAACTTTCAGTAGCATCATGAATAAAATTAACAATATAGCTATCACATAAAACATTCTTATCACGAGTCACATGCATAAAAGAATTAATACTATCCACATAAGCATAGTCATTCTTATTAATAGTAGTGGGAGCAAATTCAACAAAATAGCTATCATTATTATTCTCATCACCATAATCATCAAATATAGGAGGCATAGTATCATCAAAATAAATTTTATCCTCAATAGTAGGTGGACTGAAAATATCATATTCATCATTGTAATCATCATATATAGGAAGAATAATACCATCATAAGCAATAACATAGTTATCCTACAAAATGTGTTCATTAAACATATCATCATTTTTACTAGGAGGAGATGTATCAAGCATATAATGATCAGTAGCAAAAGGATTTTCAAACACATCATCCACAAGTTTAGAGCTTTCTATATCATCATTTTCAATATCAAAAGTAGTGTGATTTTCCCAATCATGATCACTACTATATGTAACAGGCATAAGCTCATCATCAAAGAAAATTTTCTCCTCCGTGCTTGGGGAAATAAAAAGATCATTTTCATATAAACTAGATTCTCCAAGCTTAGACTTTTCCATAGCATTAGCAATAATGGTGTTTAAAGAGTTCATACTAATAACATTGCCACTAGCATGCAAATAAAGCTCCATAGGTTTTTTAATTTTCTCTTCAAACACTTCATGTCCTAACTCAAGATAAATATTATAAAGGTCTCTCATATTTTTGTTGTTTTCCATTAAGTCTAACCAGTAAATATAATAACAAGGAATAAGTAAAAATAATCCTAACTAGTGAAAACAAGAAACAAAAAGATATAATTGCATAATCTAAAGGAAATAACTTCGAGAACTCACACTCGAGGATGTGAGAACCTTTAAACTTACCTCCCCGGCAACGGCGCCAGAAAAGAGCTTGATGTCTACGCACGCTTCTATTCTTGTAGACAGTGTTGGGCCTCCAAGTGCAGATGTTTGTAGAGCAGCAGCAAGTTTCCCTTAAGTGGATCACCCAAAGTTTATTGAACTCAGGGAGGTAGAGGTCCAAGATATCCCTCTCAAGTAACCCTGCAATTAAGATACAAGAAGTCTCTTGTGTCCCCAACACACCCAATATACTTGTCAGGTATATAGGTTCACTAGTCCACCCTTCGAATATCATCCGAACAAACGTGGGATATTAAGTTGCAAGCAACATATTATCGCAGTAAGAAAAGTGTGTAATGTAAACGAAGTAAACATTGTTGTTTTCTCCCTAATGGAAACAACACACCCTCCATCCGTTTCTGTCACTCGAGCACATATGCAAAGGAGGCATGAACCCACTATCGAGCATAAATACTCCCTCTTGGCGTCACTAGCATCTACTAACAACGGAGAGCATGCAAGATCGTCATCCAACCTTTCTCTTGGGGATTACCAACGTCAGCCATCAACAAGTTTTCTAGCGTCGTTGCCGGGGAGGAAGAGAATGTGCAAGGGGAGTCTCTCACTTCCAATCTCTTTACTTTGTTTTAGTTTTTCTTAGTTTATTTTATTTTGTCTTGTTTTCTTCTCTTTATCAAAAACACAAAAAATTTAGTTATTATTCTAGTTGTAGTTTTTATCATGTTTTTAGTCTTCCTAAAATGAATACTCATGTTCCTGTTACCATGTCACATGAGGAAATGATATTCACTTTCAAACAAGGGAGTGATGAGAGTTTTAAGGAAGCTTGGTCTAGAGTTTTTTATTCCTATTGCAAGATTGAACCTAAAATGACTCTAAGCTTGTTTGTTCGTAGTTTTTACTTTGGTCTTGTTCTTTTGCTATAGATATGCTTTGGATACTGTGGTAGGAGGATATTTACTTCATTGTGATGGATATCAAGCTTTTAATGCTATAAAAAAATTAATTGCAACCTATAGCTCACCTAGTAGCTCTGATAAAGCCTTTGCAAGTATTTATGGTAGATTGAATACTCCTGAGTCACCTGTTTCTTGTTTAAAAGAGGATCATAGTCATATTCGTGAACACCTTGATTATGTCCCAATAAACTCTGAAGCCTCAAATATAATTCCTACAGTGAAGGTTGCTATAAATGGTGAAAGTTTTCATGCTCGTTGTGATATTATGTCTGAATTTTGTCTTATGCCTAAACATATTTATGAATCTTTGAGTCTTTGGGGACTTTCTGAGGGAGGAGAAGAAATACATCTCACTAATAACACTACTATATTTCCCACTATATTTGCCATTGGGATAGCTGAGGAAGTGTTTACAAAACTCCTAGTAAAAATGGTATCCACTGATTATCTTGTTATTGAATGTGTAGGAGGAGGCCAAATTACCCTTGGAAGATCTCTGCTGAAGCTCTTAGGAACAACTATTGATATGGGGAAAGGTACCATGACTTTCACTTCCAAACCATGCTCATACCACTAGTTTCCTAAAAGTAAGAATAAGGGTAAGAAAGTTAAATGTAAGCCTCGTAACAATTTGGATGCCTCTCCTCTTAAAAACACTTGATTCCACTTTTCTGGGCCTAGCTAAAAGGCGTTAAAGAAAAGCACTTCTTGGGAGATAACCCATGGTTTTATTTTTTGCTTTGTTTTTTTCTGTTTTCTTTGAGTAAAGGGGTTTTATACTTCTGTAGAAACTCCTTTGTATCTTTATTTTCATGTTTTAGTTGTGCCAAGTGAAGTTTCTAACGAAAGTTGGAGTTGGTTTTGGATTTCTGCGCAGGAAACAGATTTCTACTGTCCATTGTAAAAATTCGTATAAAATACAGAAAGATCATAATGACCTGAAATTTTTTGTGCTTATTCCTCAGCTAATTAAAAAACTTTTTTATTCTATAAATTTTTCGATTTGAGCAACGTAAGTGCTCTGAAAACATTCGTCTTTACAGACTGTTCTGGTTTTGGCAGATTTTGCCATTTTTCTTGCATTTGCTCTTTTATGATGTCAAGTGGATTTCTTTGCTTCAAGAAACATCAGTGGCTGTAGATAATGTCTAAAATTATAAATAGAACTTGTGACCATGCATAACCCATGAAATTTTTATTGTTGCACTAACCCTCTAATGTAAATTACTCTTTGAGTGTGATGTGAAGGAAGTTTTCAAGGGTCAAGAGAAGAGGGTGATATAATGTGATCAAGAAGAGTGCAAGGTCAAAGCTTGGGGATGCCCCCGTGGTTCATCCCAGAAAATTCTAAGAATACTCAATCATCTAAGCTTGTGGATGCCCAAGGCATACCCTTCTTCATCAACAATTTATCAGGTCACTTCCAGTGAAACTATATTTTTATTCGGTCACATCATATGAAGTTTACTTGGAGCGTATGTTTGTTTTTATTTTGTTTTCCTTTGTTTTATTTTGTTTTCCTTGATGCAATAATATAGTTGGACCCTATCATTCTTTGTGTGGGAGAGAGACACGCTCCTCTTTCATTTGAATACTTGTTATGCTCTTATTCTTAGTTTTTCTTCTAGCTGCTGCAAAATTCCTATTTAGCTCCTGTTTTTCTTGCATATCTTATTCAGAGTTGTTGGTTTTAGTAGAGTTGTGTTAGTACTCTATTGTTTCATTGCTATATCTCTTGGATAATTTTTGTTGTTTGGTGTTTGATGGAACTAGAAAATGCTACGTGTGGTAGATGGTATAACGAAAAAGCTTGCATATTCTTGTAGATCACTAAACTGTTTCACTTGATTATTTGTTGTTGTTTTGAGATATTAATATGCTTAATGGTAAACTTGGTGGTCTAGTAGAGTAAAAAAACAATTAATGGTTGGTCTAAAAGCTTGAAATTGTGCCACGCTCAATTAACCAGTTGATAGGATAATGGTCTATGACTTCCTTTGCCGATAGCAATTGTAATGGCTTTTTGTTACGCGCTACAGTTGGAGTAGCTCACAGTGACTTGTCACTGCCACGGGCCCTCTTGGAGTGATTTTCATTATGCCTTGTGAGATCATGATTTTATTTGGAATCTTTTAACTTGTGAGTTCTATGTTGTGGTTTTCTGGAAATTCCACCATCCATATTTGCTAGCCTCTTCGGTACTGTGCATTGCTCATTCTCACACTGAGAGTTGCTGCAAACTTCGCCAGTACATCCAAACCCCGTGGGAGAACTTTGTTCTTCTAAACATAAGCCAAAAACTTATCTTCCTCAAAACAACCACCATACCTACCTACCATGGCATTTCCATAGCCATCCCGGGATATATTAACATACAACATCCATCATCATTATGTTACTTGTCATGCGTCATTGTTATTTTGAATACTGCTACACTAGCGGGAGCATTTAGTTTTATTTACATCAGAGATAATTCAGTTTGAGTTATGAGTACTAAAAGTGTGTTGATTCATTGTAAAATAGAGTGTTGCCTCTACCAGTGAGGTTAGATATAAAAAATATAAAAAATAAAGAGAAAAAGCCCACAGAGAAAAAAGAAAGAGGCAAAAGAGAGAAAATAAAGAGAGAGGGGGCAGCACTACTATCATTTATTCCACACTTGTGCTTGGTTAGCATCATTACTAGAGTTTGGAGAGCGTTTTCATATTATGACTTGCATATCTATGTGGGGAACTTACATCATAGAACTTGGCTTGTATATTCCAATGATGAGCCTCCTCAAAAGAGCTCCAGGCCTTCGTGAGCAAGCAAGTTGGATGCATCCCCGCTAGTTCCATTGGAGAGCTTTCATGCACTTATAGCTCTATGTGCATCCGTTGTGTGGCAACCACTACTCCTTGCATAACTTTGATTTTAAGACTTTCTCTTGTCTAATGACCACTTTCCGTTGTGTCAGACTTTCTTCCATTGACCATCCAAACCCCCCATAATGTTCTTTTAGCCACAACATCCTGGTTCCAGGAACCAATACAGAACGCTTGCTTGTTTTGTGTGCATAATTTTTTGAATGATTTTCCTACGTGCATATTGTTGTCACTTGACTTGATCCTAACAGGAGTTTTTGTGAGAGTTTGATGCCTTGGATGATTATATTGTTGTTCTTGAAGCTTAAATCATCTTTAATATACTTTGCACAATGGATTGTCTTTTAGTATTGATTCATTGAAAAGTTTTACTTTGTTTTTCCTAATGGTTTATACATTAATCTATTTGATATCAACTATAAACCACAACCTTTATTCACTTGATCCTAGTTTACATGCTTTACATTACTATGATGATCAAGTTTATGTTGGTAGCATGTCACCTTAGAAATTATTTGTTTTTTTGTCGTTTACCTACTCGAGGACAAGTAGGAACTAATCTTCGGGATGTTGATACGCCATAAACGTATCTATAATTTCTGATGTTCCATGTTGTTTTCATGTCTTATGCTACATGTTTTCCTTACACTTTATGTCATTTTTATCGATTTCCCGGGACTAACCTATTGACAAGATGCCACAGAGCCAGTTCCATGTTTTCTGCTGTTTTTAGTTTCATAAAAGTTGTTCTAGAAATATTCTCGGAATTGGAAAATTCGAAGCCCGGAAGTCTTAGAATTTCTGAAGGTTCCACGGAGTCCCAAAGAGTCCTAGAGGGGGCCACACCATAGGGCGGCGCCCCCTGGCCGCGCCTAGGGGTGGTGTGGGTCCCTCGGGCGTCCACCGCCATCGCGCTTTTGCCTATTTATTCCCCCCGATACGTCAACCCTAAAAATATACCACTTCTTCTGGAGAAACACCCGAGGGTGCCGTCATCGTCAACCCGAGATCGGGAGGGTTCTGGAGCTCTCCCGAGCACCCTGTCGGGAGGGAAAATCATCACCGGAGGGGTCTACACCACCATGCCCGCCTCCGGAGTGATGCGTGAGTAGTTCATCCCTGGACTACGAGTCCATAGCAGTAGCTAGATAGTTGTCATCTCCACTTTATGCCTCATGTTTAGATCTCATGAGCTGCTTCACATGATCGAGATCATCTATTTGTAATGCTACATGTTGTGTTTGCTGGGATCCGGTGATTATTGAATGCTATTTCTTTTGATTATCAATCTATCATGTTATCTTCATGTGTATGTTATTTATGATCTTGCATGATCTCCGTTGTTAGTAGATGCTAGTGACTCCAAGAGGGAGTATTTATGCTCGATAGTTGGTTCATGCTCCTTTGCATCTGTGCTCGAGTGACAGAAACGTGACAGATGGAGGATGTGATGTTGCCATTAGGGAGAAAACAACGATGTTTACTTTGTTTACATTGTTTATATTACACACTTTTCTTACTTCGATAATCTGTTTCTTGCAACTTAATACCCAACGTTTGTTCGGATGATATTCAAAGGGTGGATTACTCGTCATAGATGCAGTTGGATGACGATCTATGTATTTTGTTGTAATGCCCGCATGAATCTCATAGTAATCTTTATGTCATGCATGTTTATTTATTTGTCAATTGCCCAGCTGTAATTTGTTCACCATGCGAGCAGGGGCTGGGATCGGTAACCGTTCACGGGTGAGACCCAGTCAGATTAAACCTAAGTAGCAGAGCTCTATCTAAGCAGGTTGCTACCGTGTACGACACCGAACCAAAGTCCTTGGTTCCGACTTCCTCGTGAGGCATCCACGAGGGAAACTACAAACACACATTTTTGTATGCTGCAGGAAAAACCACCTCCCTCACGAGGCAAAAAACGAAGTCCTCCCAGAGGAATGCAAAGTACCTACATGAGGAATCAACAGGAAACATCTCGAAGGACCACCCGCAGATACACGTCTCTCCTTGCCAAGGGCCACGATGCTACATCCAAAAGCTAAGTCCCACACCTCTCTTTCTCGTCTATAGAGGTCATTTCTAAAGTTGTTCGGAGAACTCCGCGAGCATACAAAACTAGACCGTCGCAAAAAAGAAGAGAGCATGCCTTGTCAAATCTGACATTTCATTCATGAGATACATCTCAGCACACAAACATATTGCAGATCCATTCTAGAGACAAAAAGGGGCGCAAAAGTTCGGAGAGAGCTACTCCTTCTCCGAGACTACAGAAGAAGAAAGTATGGTGGAGGGAAAGCCTAGGACTCAAGGGAGGAAAAGGCCTAGGCCTCAAGGGAGGAAGGAAAGCAACATGCTAGTATGACCAGGATTCCTCTCTCCGGACGAAGGCACTCAAGCGCTAGCCCGAGTCGGACTCTCCGTACTCCACCTTCACACCGAGGAATCTTCCTCGTCCTCCTCATCATCATCCTCGTCGCCGTTGTCATCGCTACTCCCACTCTCGACACAGCACTCTGCATGTTCGCCGTGACGCCTGAAGACCTTCACGAAGAGCTTGTCCACCCCCATCAAAGCAGAAGTGGAGGACGTGGCCTTCCTTCAGCCTCTAGGCATGGGAGAAGGTCTTCCACCCGTGCACCAGCGTCAAGCATGAAGGGGTCGTTGCATAGAAAACAAAAAAATTCCTACGCGAGAGACACCCGAAAGGCCAAGATCTAATCTAGGAGATGAAGTGCAACGGGCAACGAGAGGGTTAAGGAGAACACGTACCCTCTAAGACACAAAGCATTACAAGATTAAATCTCGTCGTTGGCATAGTCGTACTCACACCGACCCCGATAGCGAGAAGATGTGCACCGCAATCCGGCGGTGCCTCCGTGATCGGTCACAACTACGGTTGATGACGACCTCCGTTCCCTCGATCCAGCGGGGCGCAGAAGTTGAGGATCCCTCGAAACTCCAGCAGCACGACGGCGTGGTGGTAGTGAAGAATCCCACGGTCAGGGCTTCGCCAAGCCGGAGACCATGAAATGGAGCAGCGGGTGGAGGGAAAAGGAAGTGGGCAAGTGTGTGAGATAGAGGGAGCTCATGCCCTCTATTTATAGGAGGGGGGAAGCAGCCCAAGGGGGGTGCGGCCAGCCCCATGGTGTGCCCCCACCTCTTCCTTCATCATGTGAGTGGACACTCCACTCACACCCACTCATTTTCCCTTAAAACTCCACTTAGAAAATCAAGAGTTTTTCTTTAATAAGTAAATAAAACATTTTTATTTCTTTATTTCAGCATTTGTTAATTCTATTAACAAACTTTTGCATATAGCACCTCGAATCATTTGTTAATTCTATTAACAACCATTTGACAAAAAACCCCTTGAACTATTTCAATTTTCCCCGAAACAATTTTAGTGCTGCTCAAAATATTCTTCGATATTCCGTATCCTCTCAAAGGCGTCATAGAACCTTAAGTGTATCACCCTACGGTTCGCGAATAAGATAGACATGATCGAGACTCCTCTCCGATCAATAATCAACAGCGGGATCTGGAGATCCGTGATGACTCCTATATATTCAAAGATGACTCTCGTGATCGTGTGAACCATCAACGTCGTGACTAATTCCCTTTGTCTCGCGATATTTTACTTGTTCGAGATTCGATCATTGGTATCAACCATACCTTGTTCAATCTCGTTACCGACAAGTAATCTTTTCTCGTTCCCATGATATAACATCCTTGTGATCATATCACGTGCTTACAAGCGGTGTCGATGTGATATCACCGAGAGGGCCCAGAGTATATCTCTCCGTCATTTTGGATGGACAAATCCCACTCTTGATCCATGATCCTCAACTAATACTTTCCGAATACCTAACGTCACCTTTATAGTCACCTTGTTACGGTGTGACGTTTGATGACATCAAAGCACCCTTCCAGTATCAGTGATTGACATGATCTCATGGTCTAAGGAATAAGTTACTTCGTATGTTTGATATAACAATGTAAACTTAATAACTTGATATATTCTCTTTGGGTATGTGTTCATCACATCATTCTTCTAATGACATGACCCTGTTATTAACAACATCCGATGCTCATGATCAAGAAACCTTGATCATCTATTAATCAACGAGCTAGTTAAAAGAGAGGCTTTACTAGGAACCATTGTTTGTTTATTAAACACACATGTATCAACGTTTCCGGTTAATACAATTCTAGCATGAGAAATAAACATTGATCATAAACAAGGAATAAGATAATAACCATTTTGTTATTGCCTCTCGGGCATATTCCCTTCAGTCTCCCACTTGCCCTAGAGTCAATAATCTAGTCTGTAAGCACTTAACACATATGGCGTTCTAGTGTTATTACCATGCTTCGCATGTGGTAAACATCATCAAAAAGATCTGAACTGTTCAGGTCCTATTCTATTTGCATGTTCTGTGCGTCTACATGCATCACTCATTCTCTAATGAGATGGCTTTGTATATATATGGTCAATCGGTGAAACCTTAATTCCTCAGCTTAAACCGATGTCACTAACATTGTGAAAATGTAGCTTCATAGTGTTAGCATTCTTGGAAATTCACCAAGTTCAATAAAGAACTCCTTGACACAAAATACGCGTACTATCAGTTGTCAACACAACTATATACTTTAGCCTTTTTTGTAGTATCCGTCACAATTCTTTAATTTTGAAACACTTTCAAATCCAGCATGGAACTTTCTTCCAGCCTATTGTGCTACTCTGCATCACATATTTTAATTGAGATAAAATTATTTGAATATATGACAAGACTATTAGGGTAACATTTACAACAAATAGTTTGTCATTACTATATAGGAAAACACATCCTTAGCATTTCTAAAATGACAAGGATCTCTCCCACTGTTGTCTAATCATCATATGAATTATCCTGCTATAACATTTTATGGCATAGGACTCATCTGGTTGTGTATATAGCATGGAAACATGACTTAGAAATCTCAATTTCAATGATGCTCATCATGTGTCAAAACACTTGAATCTTGCTCAATTATTTTCCATGTGACAAGAACTCCTTCTTGTGATTTTGATATTGACTTACTTCAATATTTCATCTATGTACTTTGGCTTCAATTATATCAGGCGGTTCAATCCATGTCTTGTAGATATCGATGCCTAATATCTTCTAAGACTTTTATCAATATGAAAATCTTAACCGTGTTAATTTAAAATACATATTTTCCAATCAACCATATGTCATCTACATAAAGTATTGGAAATATGTCATAGCGCTCCCACTTAATTTCTTGTAACTCTACAAGCATCTTTATCGTTCATGATGGAATCAAACTCTTTTGATAACTTCATTAAGGTAAAGATTTTAACTTCATTATGCTCACTTAAACCATTGAAGTGTGCATACCTTTCTAGCAACCTTTTGAATTTTACAAAACTCTCAGACTGTGTCAAGTACACATCTTTGATCAAACTTCCTTGAGAGGAGAGTTGGTGTCGAATCTCTGATTCCACAAATCCCTCAGGTGACCCTATCGGGTTTTGACTAGGAGAAGTCATGAGCGCTGGTGAAATCGTCGGGTACAGACTCTAATTTAATCCTTTTAACTCTTTTGTCTTCGTACTTTTGCAGTCGCTTATTGATTCTCTTGCGGCGATTGGTCGCCGCGTCGTTCTCGCCAAATCGGATTGCGAGTCGCTTCGAGCGGACCGTAGCCGACTTCAGACTGAAAACGTTCTTCTCAAGGGTAAGCTTTATCATCTCCCTGTCTTCCGCACTCCGTTCATTCTTGAGTTTTGACAAGCATCTCTTTGCAGCTCGACTTGAATTTGCAGAATCCGAAAAGGTCAAACTCTCTGAGCAGGTAACTGCTCGGGAGGCTGACCTGACGGCTATTCGACAAGAGCTAGAGGCTTCCCGCATGCAATCAGAAGATTTTGGTCGACAGCTTGCAGATGCGCGGAAGTCCTTGAAGGAGTTAGAGAAAGCTGGCAGTAAGGCCGACAACGACATTGTCAGGTTCCTCCGTCCCCTTGCTGAGCGCTTCGCGGGTAAGTGTGTTGGGCTTTTGCCACTTTGATTCCTCATTTCGCTGTACTTTGCTAAGTATTTTTCCTTCCTTTGCAGGTCTTCTGGATGTTCCTCTAGAGATCCCGGGACTCCAGCGGGTGGATGTGGTAACCGACACACTTGCCCAGCTTAAAAGGCACGCTGATGGAGTTCTCTCCATGATCAATGATGCTACTCAAGTGCTGGGGCAATTGCACGGTCGCCTCCTTGCCAATGCCACTCCTGCACCCGCGCTAGATGATCTGTTGAAGGTCTTCTCAGAAGGCAAACTTCTGGATGCCTTCGCGGTCGCACAGGCGGAGTCTGGTGCGAAGACCGCGATACAATTTGCTTTGGCGCATGGAGTCGAAGGTTTGGAGGAGGCGTACACATCTCTTCCAGTCGACCCCTCCACGGGCAAAAAGGTACGGCTCTCTCGTTTTGGCGAGCAAGCCGCTATTCTTGCTCGGAAGCTGTCTGAGATTTTTGCTCGGCTGCGGGGAGGGGCGACTGCTGCCAGCGGGAGCACCAATGTAGCTTCATAGTTTTTCTTTTTTCTCCTTGAATGTAATGAACCTTGGGATGTATTCCCGTACCTTTGTTGTCTTTAATCGAAGAATTCATCTTGCAATTCATTCCCTTTGTTCGTGCATTGTCTCCCGATGGGAGTAGCCCCCGAGCGTTTGTCAGATATGCGACTAGAATTGACTCGAGTAGGGCATCTTACTTCTTTTGTTTTATGCTTCCAGGCTACTGGGTTTGCCGCGGAAACGTCGGGTGGATGTGCTACTCCAGTAAATCCACTTGTTGCCGCTGTTGGCACTTTTGCGGGCCTTCGTGATAAGGTCCAGGAGGGTGAGCGCAAGCTAAAAGCTATGCGCGGGATAGCCGATGTGGCGAAGTCCAAGCAAAAATTGGCAGCTGAACGCGAACAATTTCTGATGGATGAGTTGGTTGTAGTCGCAAGGGACTTGCTTTGTAAGTAGTGCAGCCCCCGTGTCTTTTTCTTCCTTGTTTCCTTATCTGACTGAGTGTGTTTTTGTTCTTCAGTCGTTAATCCGGATGACAGGGAAGAAAAACAGTGGGTAGATAATCACATCCTTCAAGGGGCTAGTAGCTCCAAACCTCATGCAAACAATTTTTGGTCTGATCGCAGTCGGGGTTTTGTGATGGCCACCTTGAAATTTCGAGTCCGCCAGGCGAGAATTCTCGTGAGTTCTTTCCAAGAGGTCTTGGTTGCGATGAACGCTGCATTTTACCCTCTTGAAAAAGGTCCCGAAGACTGGGGTTATCTTCTCAGTTTGTTTGGACGTGAAGGAGAAGTTCGCGCGTGTGTGCGCAATCAGATGACGTGCGGCGCGGTTGTAGCTCTCTCTTTTGTCCGCATATGGCATCCTGAGATAGATGTTAACTCCATTGCTCGGCGCCCAGATTATGCAATCGAGGATATCTCGCCGTACTATGATGATGTACGTCCTGCGGCGGAGAAGATTATCCGAATGACCTCTGAAGAGGTAGATAGAGTTTTGGCGACTGAGAATGCTCAGCGCTTTGACTGATTTTCGGATGTAAATATCCTGTAATCTGTTTATAGTTTGTAAAAACTGTTGTAAGGTGTATAACCTTGTATTTGATGTTGTTTCTTTGTGATGCTTAGTTGTAGGGTAGCCCCCGTGTGTTTTAAGGGGTGTGTACCTGTAACTTGTAGCATGTAAAGAACGAGAAGCTTCGAGTGAATATGATGAAGGAATCACGTCTTTATTGCAATGACTGAGAAGCCATGTATTCGAACTATAGGACTGGCTAGTATAGCCTTATTTTTGTTGTGATAACAAGTAAACCTAAGGATAAAATTTGCGGAGGTGTGCAATGTTCCATGGATTGGAGTAAACCCCTCCGGTCGCCGGATTCTTTAGCCTGTAGGCTCCGCCTGGGATGACTTCGTGTATGATGAAGGGTCCTTCCCAAGGTGGCTCGAGCTTGTGTCCTTCCTTCTGTTTGAGCCGCAGCACCAGATCCCCAACCGCGAATGCTCTGTGGCGTATGCGGCGACTGTGATAGTTGCGCAAGGATTGCTGATATACTGTGGATCTTGCGAGTGCGATGTCTCGCATTTCGTCGAGTGCATCCATATCTTCTGCGAGCGCCTTGTTGGAAGTTTCTTCGCTGTAGGCTACAACCTGTGGGGCGCTGAATCGAACGTCCTCGGGAAGGACTGCTTCTGCCCCGTATACCATGAAGAATGGCGTGTACTTTGTCGACCGATTAGGAGTTGTGCGGAGGCTCCAGAGTACGGAGGGTAGCTCTTCTGCCCAATGTCCTTCCGCGGGGTGTAGGCGATCGAGTAATCGCTTCTTGATGCCAGCCGAAACTAAGCCGTTGGATCTTTCGACTTGTCCGTTCGTTTGCGGGTGAGCAACGGAAGCAAACTTGAAATTGATGCCTTTTTCCTCGCAGAACTGTTGTGTTTCCTTTGCTGTGAAGTTTGTACCATTGTCTGTAATGATGTCATGTGGCACACCAAATCTGCATACAATGGAGTCGAGAAACTTGACGGCGCATTGGGCGCTAGCCGAAGTTACTGGCATAGCCTCGATCCATTTGGTAAACTTGTCGACTGCGACCAGCAAGTGTGTGTATCCACCTGGTGTGGACTTGCGTAGTGGTCCAACCATGTATAGCCCCCATTGTGCAAAGGGCCAGGCTATTGGTATCATGTGTAATTCCGTAGCAGGTGCGTGTGGCCTTGGTGCGAATCGCTGGCAGGCGTCGCATCGTTCGACCAGGCTTTTTGCATCGTTGGCTGCTGTTAGCCAGTAAAATCCTGCTCGGAAAGCTTTTCCCATTATTGTTTTCCAGCTAGCATGATGTCCGCAATCTCCTTGGTGTATGTCCTGGAGCAATTCCTTGCCATCTTCGGGTGCGATGCATCGCTGAAGTATTCCCGAGATGCTTTGCTTGTATAATTCTCCATTGACTACTCGAAAGGACTTGCTACGCCTGATTATCTGTCGGGCCTCTCGTGGATCGGCTGGGAGCTGTCTATTGAGCAGGTAGTCGAGATATTTCTGCGTCCAGACTGGCTCGACCAGGAAGACCTGTCGTGATATATTATGAATAAGCTCGATAAGCGCGACCTGCGGGCTGACCTCTGTTTCTGGCGCTGCTGCAGCTTTCTTCACTTTGACCGATCGCTTGATCATCCGTTCGAAGTATATTCCCGGCGGTATGGGTGTATTCGTGGAACCCATGTTTGCCAGTCTATCTGCTTCTTCGTTGCTAGATCTTGCAATGTGCTTCAGCTCGCAACCTTTAAAGCTTCCTTCGAGTAGATTGTACATGTCACGATATGCGACCATGTTTTCAGCAATGGCGTCGCATTCTTTCATCGTCTGCTGCACTATGAGATTGGAATCACCGTAGATCATTAATCGGGTAGCTCCACAGGCGATTGCCATCTTCATCCCGTGCAACAGGGCTTCATATTCTGCGTCGTTGTTCGAGGCTGGATCGTCTGGTGGAAACTCCAGTCGCAGGACGTATTGCAGCTTGTCTCCCCGAGGTGAAATAAGAACGATTCCAGCTCCTGCTCCTTCGTTTCTTTTGGATCCATCGAAGTACATTATCCAATTGCTCGTGTACTCGGGTGGTCCGGGCGTTTGTAGCTCTGTCCATTCGCTGAGGAATTCCACGAGTACTTGAGATTTGACTGCTTTTCGTTCTGTATAGGTGATGTCCCAGGCGCCCAACTCGATGCTCCATTTTGCTATTCTTCCGGATGCCATAGGGTTGTTCATGATTGTCCCGAGTGACGCATCATTAACCACTGTAATGGTATGTTCCTGGAAATAGTGTTTGAGCTTTCGGGCTGTGAGAACAACTCCATACGCCAGCTTCTGATAATGAGGGTATCGTTGCTTGCATGGCGAGAGCACTTCGCTGATGTAATATATTGGTCGTTGGACTCCGTACGCTTTGCCGTCTTCAGGTCGTTCGACCACGATTGCTGTGCTGATGACCTGGTTTGTAGCGGCTAGGTATAGTAGAAGCGGCTCCCTTTCTTGCGGTGTTGCAAGGACGCGCCTGCTTTGCAACGAACGCTTCAGGTCTGTGAACGCTTGTTTAGCTTCGGGTGTCCACTCGAATTTGTCCGTCTTCTTTAGTAATTTGTAGAAGGGTAACGCTTGCTCTCCCAATCGTGCGATGAACCTGCTTAGGGCGGCTAGTCGTCCTGCGAGCTGCTGGACTCCGCGTAGATTGGTTGGCTCCTTCATAGTCAGGATGACTTGTATTTTTTCCGGGTTGGCTTCAATGCCTCTGGCGGATACCAGGTACCCGAGGAGTTTTCCTGCAGGGACGCCGAAAACGCATTTGGTCGGATTGAGCTTGATCCGATATGCATTAAGGGCGTCGAACGTTTCTCTGATGTCCTCGAGGAGTGTGTCCTCTACTCGAGTTTTGATGACGATGTCGTCGACGTATACTTGTACGTTTTTGCCAATGAGATTGGCGAGGCATCTTTGCATGCAGCGCTGATATGTTGCGCCTGCGTTCTTCAGCCCGAAGGGCATTGTCGTGTAGCAGTAGACACCGTGGGGTGTGATGAATGCCGTCTTCTCTTCGTCTTCCTTTTTCATTCGGATCTGATTGTATCCCGAATAGGCGTCCAGGAAGGAGAGGCGTTGGCAGCCTGCCGTAGAGTCCACGATCTGGTCGATTCGTGGTAGAGGAAAGTTGTCCTTGGGGCAGTGCTTATTCAGCGATGTGTAGTCGATGCACACCCGAAGGATGTCCGTGTTCTTCTTGGGGACCAGCACCGGGTTTGCCAACCAGGTGGATATCTTGATCTCCCTAATAAAGTTGGCGGCTAGCAGTCTGTTTATTTCTTCTCCAAGCGCCTTCTGCTTGGGTTCTGAGAATCGTCGAGTTGTCTGTTTGATGGGTTTGGCATTAGGAAAGACTTCAAGTGAGTGCTCGGCAAACTCCCTGGGTATTCCTGGCATATCTGAGGGCTGCCAGGCAAACATTTCCCAGTACTCACGGAGGAGTTTGACGAGCGCGCCTTCCTATGCTGGCGAGAGGGTTGTGGAAACCATCACGGTCTTGGCAGAATCCGTCGGGTGCACTTGGTGCTTGCGGGTGTCGCTGTTGGCGCTGAATTCCAGTTCAGGCGCGTTCTTCTTCGTGAGGGGCATGACGGAGTGGTCCGTGGTTTTTGCCAGCTCTTGAAGTTCTTCTTGCATCCCGAAAGATTTCGCGATCTCATTGAATTCTATGTCACACTTGTCTGACTTCTGGAAGTCTCCGTCGATGGTGATCACACCGTATTCGCCGGGTAGCTTGAGTTTCAGGTACGCGTAATGTGGTACTGCCATGAATCTGGCGAACGTTGTTCGGCCAAGGATGGCGTGGTACTGTGAGGGCCAGTCGACGACTTCGAAGTCCAGGAATTCCCTTCTGTAATTGCTTGGAGATCCCAGTACAACTTCTAAGTTGATTGTTCCGAGTGGACGGATTGCCTTGCCCGGAACTATCCCGTGGAAGGATGTTTCTGATTCCGTTAGGCCGTCCAGGTTCTTGTTCATTCGACGGAGTGTATCCGCGTAGATGATGTTGATTCCACTGCCGCCGTCCATGAACACGCGGGCCAGGTCGTAATTTCCGATTTGAGCCTGGATGACGAGGGCGGCGTGTCCTGGTCGATAGACTTGTGGTGGATGGTCTTTTTTCGAGAACGTGATGGGCTGATCTGCCATCTTCAGGTACTCGGTCTTTGTTGGCGGTGTCTGCACTGCCATGCATAGTTTCCTCGTGTTAGTCTTTTGAGCTCTGCGAGAGGGGCATACCTTCTGTATCATCGCGAGTTGTCCTGCCGGGTTCGGGTATGCATTGGCTCCATTGTTTTGTGGTGGTGGCGCAGGTAGTGCGGCTAGCGCCATGTTTGGGTTTGCTGGTGGAGGTGGTGGTGGAGGCGGCTGGAATTGTTGTCCTCCTCCTGGCAGCGGCGGGTAGTTTTGAGTGGATGCGAATCTTTTCCTCGCGAGAGCATCCGAGATGTCAAGAAACTTTCGGCAATCCTTGAGAAGGTGTGTTGCCTTAGTTTTGCCCGTGCGCTTATCTGTGAACAGGTGTAGCGAGCAGTATGCATCGAGATCCTCCTCGGGGGACTTTTCTTCTGCCTTTGGTTTCCATTCGCGACTTCCACGGCGACCAGAGTCGCGGTTTCGCGTGAATTCTGCCGCCACTAATTCCTCCCTGTCCTCGTGGTCGTAGTATTTCCTTCTCTTTCTTCGTCCATGGCGGTCCTCCTCGTGTGCGGGCGATGATGCTCTTTCATTGCGCACCGCGTCTTCTCCGTTAGCCCATTTTTTGGCTATGATCATTAGCTCCCCAATGGTTTTGGGCGCAGCTCTGCCTAGCTCTTCTCGAAACGCGGTTCTTCTCGCTCCTTTGGCGAAGGCCTCAATCGCCACCTCTTCCGAGATGGTCCCTGCGGTGTTCCTGAGTGTGGTCCACCGCTGGATATATTCTCGTGTGGATTCACCACTCTTCTGTTTGCATGCTCGTAATTCTTCGATTGTGGCTGGCCTCTTGTATGTCGACTGGAAATTTTTGCAGAAATCGCGGTGCAGGTCGTCCCATGATGCGTAGCAAGATTTAGGTCTTCTCTCCAGCCAACTACGGGCCGCGCCTGTAAGATGCAAATTGAGGTATTGCATGGCTGTGTTCTTGTTCCCACGTTGGCATTTTACTGCCGTGAGGTAGTCGCTTAACCACTGGGAGGGCTCGAGTGAGCCGTCGTATTTTGTCACCTCCGTGCTGAGCTTGAACCTCTTGGGTAGAGGTGCTTCTCGGATGCTGCGAGCGAAACAGAGTGCTCCACAAGTTTCGTCGTCCGAGGACCTGGATGAGGAGCGCTCGCGATACCGTGAAGCTCTCGCCCTATCCACCTTCTTTTGGGCGAGATCTGATCGCGCGTCGTATTCGGACCGGTCGCGGTCGTTGTCTTTCCTTGGTTCTTTGCTTCGCTTTCTCGAGCGGCTGCTGTGGCGCCGCAAGCTTTTGTCTCTCGGGCTGTCGTCGCTGCTGCTTCGACTATCGCCGCGGCGGCGGGCTTCTTTTCCCCGACCACGTCGTGGCGATTTGTCTTTTCTCGGGGATGAACTTCTATGCCTGCGGGGCGTTTCTTTATCCTTGTTCTTCTCCTGTCGCTCCTTTTCCAATTCTTCTTCGGTCTTCTTGCGATCATGAGAGGCGAGCCTTGCGGCCGCCAATCCTAGTCCTTTGCGAATTTGTTTGTACTGTTCCACCCGAGGGTCGCTTTCCGTCGGTTGGTTCATCTGCATGTAGGTTGCTGCGGCTAGGATCGCGGCAGCTGGGGTTTGCGGGTAGACGTTGCCGTCATCGTCGACCCTCATGAAGGAAGACGTGGTCGACCTGTCGGTCGCAGTCACGGATTCGTGGCCCCTTGATGATGTTGCGTGTCCCTTCCTCGCGGGTCGGGTACCGACTAAGGGTGCAAGGGACTGTTCGACTCGCCGCAGGCTTGATTCGTCCGCCGCTCTTCTGCGACGGGCTAGATCCGCCCGGGCTTCTTTGATGTTTGAGGCCGCTCTTACTAGGTGGTAGTGGTAGGCGGTTAGGTCTTCTTGTGAGGCTCCTGCCGCGGGTGGCTGACTCCGCCGCATGGCCTCCTTGGCCCTTTTCCAGGCCTCCCGCGAAACGCCGATTATATCGCGCTCGGTTGCGCTGAATTCGGTTTCCGAGGGTTGTTCCGATCCTGCCATGCAGACTTGGGCCAGTCGTGGCTCGTGCGTCCTAGGCGTAGATCGGAAAGCTTCCCGTACCCGAGATGGTTCCTCTGTCGAGAGGGCGTGGTAGTCGACTGTGTTGAAGCGGATGGACTCGCCACTTTTCTCCATAGGAAAGCGCGAGTTGACGGTTCCAGATTCAGGTTCAGATTCATCCGAGAAGTGGAGGATTCCGTCTCTGTTCGCCATGAAGTTGAAGCTCCCGAACGTCAGGGTGACGCTCTTCTCCAGATTCTCGAACACCGGGCGTGATTCCGGCGAGTGAGGCGTGACTATGACGGATCCGATCCGTACAGGATTGTTCGGAGCCGTAGTCGATGGTTTCCAACGGGAGTTGGATGTCGATGAAGCCGAAGATGCCGGTGATCCAGCGCCCGCGTTCCCCACGGTCGGCGCCAATTGTCGAATCTCTGATTCCACAAATCCCTCAGGTGACACTATCGGGTTTCGACTAGGAGAAGTCATGAGCGCTGGTGAAATCGTCGGCTTGACAGGGGGCGAGTTTTACCCAGGTTCGGGGCCCTCGAAGAGGTAAAACCCTTACTCCTTCCTTCTGTTGATCTGTATTGGATGATTAAATCGGTTACAAGTTGCTCGAATCGAGAGTAGATCTCGAGTTCCGAGGCTTTTTGGTCGTGCGGTATTACTTGGTCCTCTCCTTGGGGGCTCTCCTGGCCTTATATAGATGGCCAGGTCTCGAGTTCTACCCGGAGAGGACTCAAACCCTAGCTGGGTCGGTTACAAATTTCCTAACTTAATCCGCAAGCTGATGCGGGTGGGCTTCACATGGGCCTTCTAGAGTACTCCAAGGGCGCTTCCTCTTGGGCCTTGACCTTGGGCCTGAGAGGGGGTGTCCTTACCCGCAGGGTCCAGGATCCATATCTTCGTCAGTTGGATTTTTTATTCAACTGCCATATCATAATATGTAACTTTTGCTAGAACTAACCGCAAAGACTAAAAACATCACTACGGAAGATCAAAATCTTGTAGTAGTCAACTCTTTAAACTTCGTCGAAAACAACTTTTTGATAAGTACAACTTTCAAAGGATATTAAAATCCATGTCTTTGTTGCTATATAGACCCTTTTGCTATCGTTAGGCATCAAGCCTATCGAAAGGACTACCAAGTCACATACTTGATATTCATACAAGGATACTATGGCGGATATAATGACTCATAGTCAATTTTACGAAGTCATGGCCCATCATTTGCTTCCTTTATAAGGTCCAGGTCCTCCTGTTGTCAAAACAACACTTTACTCTTAAACCACAAGTTGGTCTAAGTACAAAGTTTTTGGAATTTTGTGGTTCAGTTTGCAAACTCATTTGAAGTATCTACAATCACATGTAGTGTCTTCTACTTCGTCAAAATAGGAAACCCTGGAACAACTTCCAGTGATGCGCTACTCTTGACATGGTAACGAAGATTCTCTAATCTCGTTGAGTTTGTACTGTCCTCCCACTCACTTATTTCGCAAGAACTACTTTCTCGAGAAATCAACCCTTTCTGACAAACAACATTTGTCTTTGGTCGGTGATAGGAGAAATACCCAATGGATTTGTTGGGATAACCTTATAAACAAATATGTATCCCATTTTGGTTGTAAACATTTTACACATGCTATGCATACCAAAACTTAAGAAAATGACAATGCCGGTCACTACCCAAACCATATCTTATATGTTGTCAATTTCAACGGATCATGATGGTGCTCTTTTTAGTGGAAAAACGGTTGTCGCTAATGTATAAACTACAAAATTATAATGGATTTTTTATTAATCTCACCATGTCCGACAAGGTTTGATTTTGTCTTTTGAATACTCCAAACTATTGTGGGGTATTCGAGAAGTATATGTTGTAGAACAATTCTGCAACTCCTATGATGTTTTGCTAAACTTGTAACTCAAACTTTATCCTTTATGATCCAATCATAAATACTTGATTATCTTGTTACAATGATTTTTACTTCATGTTAACAAACTTTTGAACCAATTCAAAATGTCAAACTCCGTTCTCTTTAAATAGATATACTCACATATCTACTCAAATCATCGACAAAATTTTATGAAGGAAAAATTAATCCACCATACATGACTACACATAATGGACTATATACATCAATATGTATAATCTCCACTAAATTAGTCGTCCATTCTACTTTGGCCTAAGAACGAAATTCTAGTCATCTTTTGGAAGAGGTCTCGCAAGCGTCAATTTATTCAAAACAAAATGACTCCGGAAGTCCATCAATATGGAGTTCCTTCGTGTTTTCCTTTCCGATATGAACTAAAATGGTGGTGTCACAATTTAAGTGAAACTCTTTTACGTCTTGCAACGTTTAGCATTTAGTCTTATAGATGTTTACTTTACCAACATAATTTATATTAACATATCCATCAATTATGGAATATGGTCATAGTTTGAACAATCTCATTTGTTCTCACAAAAGACCAGAACAAAATAACAACTTATTAAGTTCTTAAAATAAATCTTGAATGTTTGGTTCGATACGACAATGAACACAATAACACTTTATTACTGTTCTTTTCATAATCGATTCCACATTTATTACTAGTTTCTTTTAGGCACTTATATTTCTTGCATTGCGTTGCTTTGTATGGCAACTCATACCAACCAATGTGGTATCAAAATACCCAAAAACACTTTGTTAACTACTAATACATCTATAACTTGTATATCAAGCATATACTCCTGAGCTGGACTTTTCCAGTTATGTTTTTTTTGCCATATATCTTTTTGTAATTGTATTTTCAATATTCCCTTTCCTTTACAGAAGAATCATTCAACATCAAACAATGTCAGTCGTACTAGCTCATTTTCATTGGTGTGTTAGTCATATACTATCACCCATTGAGTCATACTTTGAGTTTGATTGTTCTACTAATATCACCATATTAATAGTATTCTTCTAGATTCCACTCTCAGCAATCTCCAAGTAAGGTAAACGATTTTACCCATACTTTTAATCCATCCCATCATAACAATTTTATGATTAAGCTACTACAGCTCGAAAGAAGGAATTTAGAGGATAATATTTAGCGCTCAATTTCTTGGAATATTCAAACGCATAGCGTCTTCAATCATTGCATATATTCAAATAATATAAGCATACATTGTCACGCTAAATTATACTCAGTCATGTTGACACAAAAAGTTTCTAGATATCAATATATCTTTCACTTGATTGTTTATGAAAACAACTCTTTTCAGTTCCTAAATCACCTGATCAACAAAACATTCTTTTGAAGATAAAGTAATATGGAAGCAACCATGACTCTGGATTCCAAGTAGGAATTGGTTGCTCTCTAGATCAATCAATCATTAATCATATGGAGCTAGGTAGGAAATACCAAAAAATCTACAATAGTACTCGATTTTAAATTTCACTAATACGGTACCCATCTTAAACGATATTTACTAGATCATAACAGTTATATCTCAATTAACAATCTAAGTGTAAGGTAGTTATATGGATGCCAATGAATACTACAATTTGTGAAAATTCACTTTGATTGGTTGTTTAGGATAAATAAGTTCAAGTTAATTCAAAATTATGCCATGAACTCCCACTCAAAAACAACATCCCTCTTAGTCGTCTTTAGTGATTACACGAACCAAATTCACTACACCAAAACCGATCATCATGTGAGATGATGTAGCTTCAAAGGCGAACATCGACATGTTCATCATATCTTCCATATGACTCATGCTTTACCTTTCGGTTACGTGTTCCGAGGCCATGTCTGTACATGCTAGGCTCGCCAAATAGAATCGTAGTATTGCGTGTGTTTCAAGGCCATGTCTGTGCATGATAGGCTTGAAAACACCCGTTGTATGCGAACGTTGAGTCTGTCACACCCGATCAGCACGTGGTGTCTCGAAACGATGAACTTTCTTAACGGTGCATACTTAAGGAAGAACACATTATTATCTTGATATTAAGTGAGAGGGATCATCTTATAATGCTACCGTCACTATCTAGGGAAAATCAGATGCATAAAAAGGATTAACATCACATGTAAGGATAACGTGATATGATATGGTCCTTCTTGCACTTGATCTCCATCATGTGCATCATGGTATGATCTCCATCATTCCATCGGCGTGGTACCAAGTACCTTGGCACCCCAATCTTGATTGTCCATCAATAATAAGACAATCATATGGATACCTTCCGGTATATCAATAATTTACAAAAGAGATCATCTCATAATCAAATTTGTAACATTGACCATATCAATTCACATGCCCAGCAAAAACTAGTTAGACGCTTCTAATTTATTTTTGCATATTTTACGTGGCTTAGGGCTTTCGAGGATAGAACCGTTCATACCTACGAACATCAACCACAACGTTGATAAACACATTTTTAACAACCCTTCATAGATTAGATCTTAACTATAGTAGGAGAAACAGACACCCGCAAGCCACTTATGCAATACAAGTTGCATGTCAGTTGTGGAACAAGTCTCATGTACGTGGACATGTAAGGTTAGTTCGGACCGCTTCATCCTACTATGTCACTAAGATCATAAAATACTCAAAGAGGCAATAACATGATCATCAACGCTCACATACACCTATGTGTCCTACCCATACAAAACATCTACGCATAGATCCGGCTCTCATACCACTAAAGGGGTCGTTGCATAGGAAACAAAAAATTTCCTACGCGAGAGACGCCTTAAAGGCCAAGATATAATCTAGGAAACGAAGTGCAACGGGCAACGAGAGGGTTAAGGAGAACACATACCCTCGAAGACATAAAGCGTTACGAGATCAAATCTCGTTGTTGGTGTAGTCATACTCACACCGATCCCGATAGCGAGAAGATGTGCACCGCAATCCGGCGGTGCCTCCGTGATCGGTCATACGTACGGTTGATGACGACCTCCGTTCCCTCGATCCAGCGGGGCGCGGAAGTAGAGGATCCCTCGGAACTCCAGCAGCACGTCGGCGTGGTGGTGGTGAAGAATCCCACGGTCAGGGCTTCGCCCAGCCGGATACCATGGAATGGAGCAGCGGGTGGAGGGAAAATGAAGTGGGCGAGTGTGTGAGAGAGAGGGAGCTCATGCCCTCTATTTATAGGAGAGGGGGAGGCAGCCCAAGGGGGGTGCGGCCAGCCCCATGGTGTTCCCCCACCTCTTCCTTCATCATGTGAGTGGACACTCCACTCACACCAACTCATTTTCCCTTAAAACTCCACTTGGAAAATCAAGAGTTTTTCTTTAATAAATAAATAAAACAATTTTATTTCTTTATTTCAGCATTTGTTAATTCTATTAACAAACTTTTGCATATAGCACCTCGAATCATTTGTTAATTCTATTAACAACCATTCGACGAAAAACCCCTTGAACTATTTCAATTTTCCCCGAAACAATTTTGGTGTTGTTCAAAATATTCTTCGATATTCCGTATCCTCTCAAACGCGTCATCGAACCTTAAGTGTGTCACCCTACGGTTCGCGAATAATATAGACATGATCGAGACTCCTCTCCGATCAATAATCAACAGTGGGATCTGGAGATCCGTGAAGACTCCTATATATTCAACGATGACTCTCGTGATCGTGTGAACCATCAACGTCATGACTAATTCCCTTTGTCTCGCGATATTTTACTTGTCCGAGATTCGATCATTGGTATCAACCATACCTTGTTCAATCTCGTTACCGACAAGTACTCTTTTCTCGTTCCCATGATATAACATCATTGTGATCATATCACGTGCTTGCAAGCGGTGTCGATGTGATATCACCGAGAGGGCCCAGAGTATATCTCTCCGTCATTTTGGATGGACAAATCCCACTCTTGATCCATGATCCTCAACTAATACTTTCCGAATACCTAACGGCACTTTTATAGTCACCCTGTTACAGTGTGACGTTTGATGACATCAAAGCACCCTTCCGGTATCAGTGATTGACATGATCTCATGGTCTAAGGAATAAGTTACTTCGTATGTTTGATATAACAATCCAAACTTAATGACTTGATCGCATTTCTATATTCACTTTGGGTATGTGTTCATCACATCATTCTTCTAATGACATGACCCCGTTATTAACAACATCCAATGTTCATGATCAGGAAACCTTGATCATCTATTAATCAACGAGCTAGTTAAAAGAGAGGCTTTACTAGGAACCATTGTTTGTTTATTAAACACACATGTATCAACATTTCTGGTTAATACAATTCTAGCATGAGAAATAAACATTCATCATAAACACGGAATAAGATAATAACTATTTTATTATTGCCTCTCGGGCATATGCCCTTCAAAGCAACCAATGGGGATGAACTCAATGGCCGCCCACCAGGGACCGTTGATGCAACCTACCATTTTCAGCCAAAGCACCCTAGGCGGGTTGCGGTCGATCGTCCTTGCAAAAGAATCGGGGAATTTCAGCCGGCTGCTGAGCCCCACGAGGAACTCGTGCGCCAGCACGCGAGTGTCCTCCTCCGCCCAGCAAGGAAGAGGGTTCGGCGCCCTACTGCGACCACAGGACGCCCGAGCACCACGGCCGTGGAGGCCTCGGGGGCTCGCCTCGTCACGAGCCCCAGATCCCTCTGACACATCAGCAGCCATCAGTGCCATCCGTACACTGCGCCTCGGGCCCACGGCCAAGTCCGTCGGGGAGCCACGGCCTTTCCGCCCAGGAGCCATGCACGCCATTTCTCTTTTGTTGGGATAAGACGGAGGAGGAGGAGGGAGCGAGTATGAAGATTGCGCCTAGGAGGAGACTGAGTGCCTTCTATTTATGCCCGGTCTGGGAACTCCCCCGCGTCGGTCCGCCTTCTCGCCGGCCCGGGTGTCGAGGAAAACGAGCGCGTCCAGATGACAGATGGGACCTGACGCCAATGAGGTGACCGCTCAGTGGCGCGGCGTCAGAGCAGTTATTGCAGCGGGATGTTTTCGCCACGTCCTAGGGGACCGTGGGTCTCCCCCACGAACCCTCATGACATACGGTGACCCGGCATACCACTAGCATGTGTGTAGTGCACAAGTCGTTGACATAATACTCACAGAAGGACTTATCCGTGAATATTACACCCCTCAGAGTGGTACACCAGAAACATAGCAGGTCCAAGAAAAGCTATAGGATACAAACATGTTCAGGTACAAAAACTTGAGAATCTTCCCTTTAAAGTATCAAAGAAGATCTCGTGCAAATGAAAACATCAGGAGAAGCAATTCGTAACTCTAAGCTAGAGAAGAACTTTAGCTCAGAACCTAATCCACTACGGCTGATCTCAGCCCTATTCTATGGCTTTCGAGAAACTAAGTCCATGGATGGACTCCTTCTTCAACTTGGTTGCATCTCCTCCACCGGCATTGTTGATGTTGATGCTTCACCGGCTAAATAAGATATGACTCCTCCTAGCTTCATTATATAGCGTTGGCTTCATGATGAAGACCTCCATTAAGGCTTCAACTCTAAGCAGGGGGTCAAACAGGAATGAATGACTAACGAGCGTTACTCAACAAGTTCATTTTATATAGAGGGTAGTTTGATGCACTAACTATAGCTTTAGACTCTAAAGAGTCCTAAGCTAAGGCAAGGTTTTGCAAATCTTTCTTCAAGAGGTTGCTTTTAATATTGAAAACTGTGCCCGCCAAATCTTCACAGGAGATAGAACTTCATGAAGTTCCTTTCCTACAGTGTTCACAGCTCCTTTCCGGAACAGGGGGAACATGCCACATCATTTTACACTTTGCAGAGGTGCGTTACTTTACCCATAGGCGATCAAGAGCATGTTGCACAACCAGGTGTACATTCATGTCCACTCCCACTCAGGTGTGGGGCCCGGTTGTTGGTCCAAACCAACCATGATTCTCCGCACAACACATGTCCACCCATTTCTGCCACACAGGTTTACCCCTGATTCTACCCCTCATGATAGATATCTAGGCTCCCTAGGTAGACCATCATAGACCCCAGAGTTTGTGGGAATTAAGGGATCCCACCCATGTGCATGTAGTCTCGTAAGACCTACATCGTACGGTTCTGGCAGTCCGTTGACATGTGAACGGGAAAAGATCACAGGAAGAACCACTAGGCCCCTCACCCCCGGCATCACCTCAGCACCAACCATAACAGTCACATCCGTCGTTGCCGCATGCTTCTTCTTCTTCTTCTTCTTCTTGTTCTTCTTCTTCAGAATCGTCGTCGGACCATCCACCGCTTGAGCACGGTCATCCCGCCGAGGCGAGCATCCACAGCCATCCCTCCAAGAGTTACCCCTCGATGGCCCCCGAGGAACTTCCCGCCATCCACCCGAGGCAGGCGCCCATGCCCCATCACGCGACCCCCTGGCGCGAGAGGAGGGCATCACGCAACAAGGGCTCCCTAGCGAGCGCTCCCGATGACCCACCATGGGGAGGACGGTTGCGAGGCTGACGGAGGCTGCGTGCCTCCCACCCTGGCAGAAGAGCGGTGGGGAGACACGGCGCGGCCGGGCCTAGCGCGGGGCACCAGCGACCGCGTGGAAGACGGCGAGCGGGCGGGCGGCGATCGACGGGCTGAGGGGCGGTATGGCACTGCGGCCTGGCGCGTGGGAGGGGGAACGGGAGGAGGGCGACCGGCCGCTGCGGCGCGGGAGAGAGCGCGCATCCCGCACCCTCTTCATCGGGTCGGCGACGATAGAGACAAAGGAACGCTCAAGGGGAGAGCCAGCGGTGTGATGGAGACCTGGCGAGCAGCGCGGCTGAAACGGGAGATGTCTCAGTCGTTCGCCTCAAACCCTAGCTCGAGTGACTTGGACCCCTTCTGGATCTAGATCCAGGCAGCGTCGGGCCGGGTAGAGCAGGCTAAGTTCCGGCCCACCACGCGCGCGGAAGTCCTGGCTGCTCCAGCCCAAAATGGGTTGGGTCGTCGGACCGCACCCAATAGATCTAGGGTTTGCCTCACAACGCTTCCCATTGCCCGGCCCGGCCCAAGAACGAAGGTGTTCGTCTCACCGCGCCTCCGAAGAAGAGCACATGCGGCGGCCGAGACAGGGCATGGCGGGGCGTCGCCTTACCAACCGTCGGCGACGAAGGGACGGCGGCCACCGGGTTGCCCCTTGTAGCTACCATCCCCCTCGAAGGGTTCCATCACGAGCAGTCAGCGAGCCAGCCCCCGGGCCGTGACACGAGCAAACCTAGACGACCACCACGCCGCCGAGGGGATCCGCCACGTCGCCGGAGGTTTGCGGGTGCGGGGGGTGGGGTAGGGGTCCGTGTCGCCGCCGCCATGAAGTCTGCCAGAGTAGGAGGAGTCTGTGGGAAACATCGTCGTTCCGTCTCCCGACGCTCCTCCGCCCTCTCCGCGACCTCGTCGGCTACATCCGTCCAATTATGGCCGCGTAGGGAACCTGGGGACTCCGCAGACGGGGATGCGACGCCGGCCCGCACCGAGGCATCCGCTCCGCCGGCCATCTGCATCAATGACGGCGCCGTCACCGGAAGGGCCCGAGGAGCACCAAAACACCAACTTTTCGCCTAGATCAGCTTAGGAGGTTCTCCCGAACGAGAACCTCTATCGTTCACCAACAAGAGTGATAATAGACAACATAATTTTTTATGTACCCCTAACAAGTTTACTTTTGGTCTAGGTTATGTTTGGTTAGTCTTGTTTACTTTAAAACTTTGGAGGCACAGAAATAGGTGTTTTTAGGGCATCTCCAGCCGTCCCCCCCAGAGCCCCCCAGGGGGCTTTTTTCGCGGCGGAAGCGACGAATAGCGCCGCTTCTTCACCACTCGCCCCCCCCCCCCAGCGGCCCAAATAGCGCCGTTTCGGCGCTAAATAGCGCCGCGACACCCAGGCCAAACCCAGCTCGCTGGGTTCGGCCTGGGGGGGCGAAACTGCGCGGCTGCGCGCGTGGGCCAGCTCGGTCAGCGACGCGACGAGAAAGCGCGGGAACAGAACCGCCCGTGATCGTCTTCTCGGCTTCCGCGCGGTCAAAGGCTGCCGGCGTTTATGGCGTGGCGGCCGCCCAGTGCATGCGCCCCGCCCTAGGCTGCCGGCGTAATGGCGTGGCGGGCGGCACCGAGGGGACGCGCGCGCAGTAAATGCCCGGCCGCTCGCCGCGCTATAAAACCCCCCCATCGCGCGCCTCGCCCCGCCATTCTTCACACCGGCGAGCTCTCCTGTCCCCTTCTTCTCCTCGACGCTCTCCTCCTCCCTTCTTCTCCACGAAAATGTCTGACGGAGCGGCGGCGAACGGGTTCCCACGCCATAACCTGCGCCGGGGCCAGGCGATGGCGCTGTACCGCGCGGGCTATCCTTGCCCGCCGGACATGCGCCTCCCTAGCTCCGCCGCGGGGGCGAGCCGCTGGGCACTCAGCGCCGGCGGTGTCCCCGTCCCTCCCCTTCCCACCTCCGACCCAGAGTTCCGCCGCGCCATCCACGAGATGCGCGCCGGAATGCAAAACCCCGAGAACTACCCGCTGACCGGCGTGGACCAGTTCTGGTGGGAGCGGCTGACGGCGCGCCGCACCCGGGAGCTGGAGTCCCTGAACGACAACGGCCCTGTCGAGGGCCGTTTCAACTCGCACGGGCGGCGCCGCTGGTGGAGTGCCCCTGGCAGGACCCTCGACGAGGTCCTCCAGCACATCCACGCCGGCAACCAGCCGCGCCTCAGCGACGACGACGGCGACGACGACGACGGCGGCGACTACAGCCAGGCGATCGCCGCCAGCCTCGGGCTTAACTAGTTTAGATGTAGTTTAAATTTTTCGTACTAGCTTAATTTCGCGCCGAGAATGTACGCAGTTTCCGAATTTCAATAAAATCTCGCTTGTTTTCATTTTGCGTTTGTTTGGGCCGGTTCTTGGACTCGGGACGCGACTGGGAAACGCGCCCCCCAGGTTCCAGAATAGCGCCGTTTAGCGCCGCGGCGGCCCCAAAACGGCGGCGTTTTGGGCCCTGGGGGGCGCAACGGCTTGAGATGCCCTTATTTTGGCCATCGAAAGGCAAAATACAAAACCGCAAAGCAACTAATTAAGTGATTTTTTTTTACTGATAGGTCAAAGTATAAAATGACAGAGTAAACCCAAGCAGAGGCAGTTGTAGGTTATATAGCAGTCAGGCCACAAAATAGTACAGCTATATATGGCTAGATGAGCGAAAAGCAGTTCTTTCAGTCATGAAATCGTGTCCAACCCCGCCCCTAAGCTACAGCTTCTCTAAAACCAGTTTCACCGTAAGGAAAAGACAAAGTACCGAAAAAATAGCATTCCATTAACATTCTTATTTTTTTTATATTCCGTGCCTAAGATACGATTCGTACGGGGATAAACATCCAGGTCCATATATATAATTAAAAAAGCAGGTCCAAAGAGCGAAAAGGGTTTAACTACTCCGTCGTGTGACAACTTTTGATAGCTGCTTCCGTGGGCGGCGCCAGGTGTGTCGATTATATGCTGGCTCGGTTGGCTGCTTTCGCATCGTCGGCCACCTTTCGGCTGCCAACCACGCAGTTTGATGGAGGGTGCGCTTCCTATTATTTCCTTCCAAAACAATGACGAGCAAACACACGCCAAGTCGCCAACGACCTTTCTCGTAATCGCAAACACAACGTAACATTTTAAGAGCATCTCCACTTGTCCCAAGGCCACTTTTTCGGCGCCGGCGGTCGAAATTTCGCCCGCTCACACCCGATCTCGTTTTTCGGCGGTTTGGGGCCAAAATTTCCCCCGGCGAATCCATGCCAAACCTAGCGCACCGGGGGCAAAATTGGGCGAAAGTTCGGGCGGGGATGCGCTGTCGGCGTCCGCGCGCGTTTCCCCGCCTTTTTTCGCGCCATTCCCTTACTTTCCCCGCACAGCACCCCTTCCCTGCCCCTAGCTCCCGCCATTTCTCGCCCGCCGCTCCAGATCTGTTCGGCCATGCCGCCGAAGAAATACAGAGCGCCCCGCGTTGTCGCCTATCCAAGAAAACCAAAACCCCCGCGAAAGCAAAGAGCAGCGAAACCCAAACCGCCGGGCTGGACCAACGCTGCGTGGACCATCGGGCTCAACCGTCGCCGCACCGTCATCGAAATAGGTGCAACCGGGAGGACATGAGGAAGGTCGGGGAAGCGGTGGTCGCAACGGAGAAGGCCTCTCACGCGTCCGTGGCGCAGAGCAACGCCGCGAACGCCGCGATGTGGGCGAACATGCGACCACCTCCTCCGCCGCCGCCCCAGACGCATCATCACCCAGTTTCTCATCTCGCCGGTCAGTACGTGTGGCCGAGCCAACAGAGCGTTGCCTCGCCGTCGACCTACTCGCCGCCTGTTTGGAGGAACTCGTCTTCGCCTGAGTACGCCGACGTCGATCCTCACGGCGACTTCAACCCGAACACTACGTTCCCGCACTGCCCGCCTGCCCGTCCTCCGTCCACACTCGGCATCGACATCAACACCTATAGCTGCTCGCACACCTACTTGGGGACATCGTCGCCTCGTGGCCTGTGTCGCGGTCCGCTGCCCTTCGCTCCCGCGTCAAATTCGGCGCCACCATTCAACGCCGAGACGAACAACATCATCACCTCTGGCTCCAACGGTGCCACGTCAAGCCCTGGATACATGGATACGCAGGAGTAGGACATCGTCAGCTTGGACACTCAGGAGACCTTCGGCGAGCAGGAGGAAGCCCCGGCGGAAGAGGACGAAGAGGAGACGACGAGAAGAGGAACAGGAAGCAGGCCGTCGGAGCGGCCAAGCCGCGCGTGAATTGGGCGCCGAAGGAAGATGAGTGCTTGGCCGAAGCCTAGAAGACGGTGAGCATCGATCCCATCGTCGGCCAAACCGAGACAGCGACAACTACTGGAAGAGTATCAATAAGTCGTATGACGAACGCCGGCTGCACGACACAGAGTACGGCGGGCTCACCATCGAGCGCGGAGAAAAAGCCATGGCGAACCACTGGGTCGTCATCCAGCAGGCATGCAACAAGTGGCACGACATTCAGGAGGAGGTCCACAATCGCCCAACCAGCTGCACGAACGTCGAGTAGCAGGTACATGTACGCACGACGGCATGTTTCTTCGTTGTCCCGTCGCCGCTCACTTGGCTTCCTTGTGCATGTGATGGCTCCCAAGTGCAGGAGATCAATCGTAGTCTTCGATGGGAAGTATTACCCAAATTTGTAGTTCGACTCAGTGGGAACACAAGAATACCGGTGAGACTTTCGCAATTGGGACGTCACTCCCAACCACACCTGTGTATCAACAAACTTGCAGCAAGAGTGGTGAGTGTAATAATACGGTGAAAGTAAACAAACAAAAAGTAAATGGAGAGCAAGTGTTTTCCCAGTTTTCACCGGAAAAGAGTGAAAGTAAACCAGAGACTAAAACGCAGGCATGAGGTGACAACGGGGTGTTGCACGGATAAGATTGATCATGTAATAATGTTTTGCTAGCAGCGGGGCCTTTCTCTATCGCAGTTTTATGTAGGTGTGTGTTCCGTAAATTATTGTGCGTACTAACCAAGAGAATTTGCACAAAGCCTATTGTCCTACCTGCCCATTTCACCGGGGCCAATTTGGAACTACAGGTAATTAAGGTCTACCCTTTCGAATAGCCCGGACCAACGCATTAACACTCCATGAACACACATAATCCTCAAACTAGAACATATCCCCCTTGTTTTCCCTAGCTGTCACTTTAGGGTTCGCAGGTTCAACATAATAGCAGGTAATACACATTGCAGATAGATACCAAACTCAAATATATGATGTAGCAATGTAAGTTCAGTACTGAAATCATGCCACTTGGGCCCTAGTAACAAGCATTAAGACTAGCAATAGTGCATCAACATAAGACATAAGAATTCTCAAGACAAACCCCTAGATCCCGCATACCGGGTAGCAATTACATGATCAATCTCATCCAAAACCCCTCACACCTCACATGCCTACAGCAACTACTCACACATGGAGGGGGTGATGGAGCTCATGGTTGATGGAGATGATGGTGGTGATGATGATTGCTGACGAAGCCCCTCGAATTCCACCTCCGGGGGTGAAATCCCGGATCAATCTGACTCCGAAATCGAAGATCGTGGTGGCGGCGGCGCTCCGTTTCGCGAACAGCCCTCCCCTTCGAAATCCGTCAGTTTCTCGTATATATGGAGGGGTACGTCGAAGACCTAGCGGCGTGGGCCATCTGGGCCCAAAAGGGGTGACCCCACGCGGCCAAGGAATCTGGCCGCGTGTGGGGCCCCGTTTTGGCCCTCGGGTGGCCCCCTGGCCCCATTTGGTGCTCATTCCCCTTCTTTTCCATAAAAAGTTACGTGGTTTTTGTCCCCTGTGAAAAGTTCTGCAAAAATAGAGGGAAAGAAGACTTTTGCTAAAAACAGCGTCAGATTCTGCAGATTTATTCAATTATGGGGGGGCTCCGGAGAGAAATACGATGCAAAGTGCTTGGAAAAGTAGATGCATTTTGGGTGCATCAACTCCCACAAGCTTAGCTCGTTGTTTGTCCTCGAACAACTCAAACGCAGTGCAGAAGCGATAAAAACTTTGGCAAGAACTTTGCATTGCATATGCATCATCAATTAATACTAGCAAATACTCAAGACATGATTCCTGTAACAAGTAGCAAAGTACTAGCAAGTGTGCATCTACTCAGTGTTGAAGCATATATACTTGTTGCAATAGAAATAACATGAAGTGTTAATACTTGAATGAGTTTACTCAATTGTAGACATAAACAAAGGCTTGTGCATCGCTGATGATTGAATCATATCAAGATTTTTGAGATCTCTGATTCTTTCATATGTTGACAAGTAAAATCATTGTGCTTACTACCTTGCTCTCAGTTTTGCTAAAGCATTAATTTTTCATTTTGATTCTTATGCTTGACAAACTACAAGTTAAAAGCCTCATGCCCCTTAAAAGCGAAGTCCCGCACCATGATTACTCAACTCTAGATTCCTAATAAGCTTTGTACAATCATTGTAAGTATTAATGACATCATAGAGAGCAGCAATTGGGGTACCTCTTGCCCCATGACATGGAAACCAGCCCATGTCAAAATGGCAAGACAAACACATGGAATGGACTCATTATCCTTTTTTATTTCATTCACTATATGCATAGCTTCTTATTTTATTATAGGATATGTTGCGGAGTCCATTCTAGCTATAAGTAAATTTCCACCATGATATCGCATAGCTTGGGTTAGCGGCCCAATGCGTCTCTCTAATTATATATACTTACTCATCAAGACTTACTATTCCTCTACCTCATTTCGGCATGACAGGCATCCACAGTTAAAAGAACATGATATCAACTTGAATATAGAATTCTTAGTGCAGCGTTGAAAGTTTTCCATGTGATACACATTTAGACTAACCCCCAACCATAAATTCGTCAAGCATAAGACTCCACTTTTATCATTCATGAAATTTTCTCTTTTAATTCTTTCCTTGGTTGGCAAGTTCAGTAAGCACAATGGGATGCATAAACCTTTGCTTAAGGCTACAATTATTCAATCCATCAGCCAAGTAATGACACTAAACAATATTTCAGTTGCATCAGAATATATTCTACTAAACCACGGAGAAGATAAACAATGGCTATTATGTCACTAAGTGTTAAGGGAATCATAAGGTGTGCACTTGTTGTTATTAAAAAGCATACATAAGCACAGCAAAGGTGTCATACCTTTCATCCCTTCAAGCACATTATCATATCATTGTTGTTCTCCTCTCCCCACTTGAACTGCTCAATAAAAACTCAAATCTTGCTATAAAAAGTTACTGCATTCAGCAATTTGTTTACCTACCTAAACACCTCAAAAGTTTCTCATGTTTTACAGAGGTGAAGGCCATAAAAAGTTGCAGTAGTGATTAAATTTTCAGCTCAAACGGAGTCACAAGTAAAGATTAAAGCATATAACAGTGAACATATTTCAGCAATTCCTGCAGCTCCGTATTTATACTAAACTCAAGAAAACAAAAATCTTTTTGTGGTTTTTGATTTTTAGAAACATAATGTAAATAACCATAAGTAAAGTAGCTAACGAATAACAAAAATATTTTTGTGTTTTTCAGATTTAAAGAACATAAAACAACAAATAACATGCAAGTGATATAACACAACGAATGAGGAGGGAGAGAAATACTCCCCCAAGCTTGTGATCAAGCTAGTATCCTGGGTGGTAATCATGTCCATCACTCAACAAACCTCCCTGGAAGAAGGATGGATCTTGCCATGCCTGTGCTCCAAGGTGTGGTTCAGGGAAGCCCCAGGGATATGCCATAGGCGTCTGGTATTGGGGCTCCTCCTGTTGTTGCTCTTCTTCTTGTGGCTCTTCTTGCACAGTCCACTTTGTCTCCCTGTCAAACAAGTCAGCACAAGGGAGCCTAACAGACACAATGTGCCCATTAGAATACTTATAGCAATATGAAAAATATTCTTTCTCAGCCCTGCTCATATCCATGCGAAAAAGTAAACCAAAATCCAGCAGTCGAGACTCATTTACCATGGTACCCAAGTTATCATTAAAACCTCGTTCTTCCATAATGTATTCATGGATTAAAGTGGCAATGGCACCAACATATAAAGGAGTTTTATCCGTGCCATTCCTACTCACAGCTAAATGCAAAGTTCTCGCAAGTATGGTTCCCAGGTTATATATAGGTGTTGTATTTTCCATTGCACATTTTAATAAATAGATCATAGGACCAGTGCAAGCAGAAGTGTTATCCCTAGCAAGGAATCCTCTAGCAAGAAACAATGCAAAATATCTAAGGCCCGGGTGTTGGATGCATGTGAGCTTACCTCTATTCATTCTTTCAGGAATATTTTTAGCAATGCTACACCAGAATGTGACAAGTTCTTCTCTAGAATCAGCATATGTTTCATCCCATAACCCTGTAGTTGGTACACGTATAGCCTTACAGAATTACTCTAATGACATGACTAAACGCTGCCCCCTCATTGTAAATTTAATGACAAAAGTAGCTGGAGGAGGGTTCTTAGACTTACTTTTCCGGTGCACCACCGGTCCCTCAAACCTGAATGTAGAGAGGAATTCCCTCGAGAGTTCCACATATGTGTTGCGTGGATGGCGTGAGAACTCAAGCAGCCCCGTAGTTGCAGAAAGGCTTGGAAATCTTCAGCAATCCCCCAATGTTCAAGAACTTCGGGGTCTTGCCATCTTGTGGTATGGACACGCAGATTTTCACCTGCAAAAGCCAATTCATCCTCCCATAACTGATTATCATCATGATTGTTGGACACCCTTGATTCTCTTGTCCTTGTCCTTGAGGACATCCCAAGCAATGCCTTTCCCTTGTTCAGCATGTTACCTTGCTCATATTTGATTGGAATGGTCCCAATCATCAATATTTCATACATTGGTGCTGGAGGTGGTATAGGTATTTCAATGCTACCAATCTTAATGGAATTTATTTGTATAGCATTCACACTTGTGCTCATACTTGTAACATGTTTCTTCTTGGGAAAATAAATAGTGTGCTCTTTGCCTTTAACATTAAATGTCACTTTGCTCTCGGTGCAATTTATCACAGCTCCTGCAGTATTCAAAAAAGGTCTACCAATAATAATAGATAGATTATCATCTTCAGGCATTTCTAATATAACAAAATCAGTAGGTATCAACTCATTAGCAATAGAGATGGGAACATCCTCACATATTCCTATAGGTACAGCAGTTGTTTTATCAGCCATTTGTAAAGATATTTCTGTTGGAACTAGTTTGTTCAAATTAAGCTTCTTACATAGTGAGAAAGGCATAACACTAACACCAGCTCCTAAATCACATAATTCATATTTCACATAGGCTTATTTAATTTTGCAAGGAATAGTAGGAATACCAGGATCTCCACGTTTTTCAGGAAATTTTCCTTTAAATGAATAATCAGTAAGCATAGCAGTAATAGCATAAGTAGGTATCTTTCTTTTATTAGTGACAATATCTTTCATGTATTTTGAATATGGAGGATTCTTAATAGCATCAATAAGTGGAATCTCTAATTTCATATTCTTAATCATATCATAAAATTGCCCATACCTCTCTTCATCTTTTGTTTTTGATACCTCTTGGGGATATGGAATGGGTCTTTGTACCCATGGATCCCTTTCTTTACCTTTATCTTTATCTTTATTTGGTTTCTTCTTCTTCTTGGTCTTCTCAATAGGAGGCTGAGGATCCTCCTTACCAGCAGCTTCTTCATTATTATCATCATGTTGTTCAATATCAGGTGGATATGATTCTTCTTCTTCATTATTATCATCCTCAGTTTCAGCATCAGAAATAGAAATATCCTTGTCTTGCTCATTGGAGTCATCATCATGCTCATTTTCATTGGGAGATTTTCCTGCAAAAGATTTATCTTTAAGAGCAACTTGCTCTTTTCTTTTAGGATGATCATCAGGATAATCAGAATCCCGGGTGCTTGCACCTCCCCTTGTATTAACTCCACATAATTGTTTTTGTTTATTCAGATTTTCATACAATTGATTTTGTAACTAAATCATTTTCTCAACTTGATTGTTCATCATTTCACAATGTTTAACAATTCTTTTAACTTCCCCTACACTAGCATTTAAATTTTCACGGAGGAAATTAATTTTATGATGGTTTTCCATGATAGTCATTCTAATTTTACGCTCCTCAGGATTATCATGATAAGCAAAATTGTAAACATAAGAGACATCAACAGGAGGTGTTACCTCCTCATTACCTTCCATAGGGAGTATAGAGTTCACTTGAATTGGAAAGCATGGTTCATCAGTAGGAAGTTTAATACCCATTTCAGATAATTCCTTGAGATGAGAGGTTTTAATTCCCTTCTCTTTAATATCCTTGGAAGCTTCAGCCATTGTTTCTTGGTTCAATTCGAGTATACCTCCTTTCTTCTCTGGGAGTGTCTCATTTTTATCTATCTCCTCAATGTTCCAATGAGCTTCATTCTCGAGAATAGACTCCAGTAATTCAATTGCTTCATCAACACTTCTGTCCCTAAAGATATTCCCTGCAATACTATCAAGGTAGTCTCTTGTTTCCCCCATTAGTCCATTATAGAATATATCAAGCAATTCATGAGGTTTAAAACCATGACCAGGACATTTCTTACACATTTTACCAAATCTCCCCCAAGCTTGGGGTAGACTCTCTTTCTTATCTTGTTTAAAATTGCCAATTTCAACAGTTAATGCATGTATCCTTTCAGCAGGAAAATATTTATTGAAAAACAATTCCAAGCATTCTTCCTTACTAGTAATACATGCAGGTCCTAAACGATTATACCAAACTCTAGCATCTTCACCCAAAGAAAAAGGAAACAATTTTAAGAATAAATAATGTTGACGGATTTCATCATTTCCAAATGTAGTAGATAAAGCATGCAATTCAGCAATATGATCAAGAGGATACTCCTCATCCTTTCCACAGAATCTAGACTTCTCAACTATCTCAATTATCTCAGGATTAACATTGAATTCATAATCTTTATCTCTAATTCGAATAGCTGGGCCACACAAATTCCTAGTAGCAGCAAAATAGTTTCCAAGAGATGCATCATCATAAATAGAGAGTTTATCAAGTTTTGTATAATCAGGTGATATAAAGGCCTCAATAAATGCTTCTTCTTCTTCAGAAGAGGCCCCATATTCATACTCCCTACGAGTCTTATTTCTTTCTAGCTCAAGTTCTACATTTTCATCTACATAAGATTCAGGAATTTCAGTTGTTTCAGGTGTTTCATTTGCCTCAGGTGTTTCAATAGTTTCAGGAATTTTAGAAGCTAGTTCTTTGTCTACATTATCAAGTGTTCGATCATTAGATGTACTAGTAGACATTTTTTACAATGGTGATTTACCAGCTATTCCTTTCTTTTTCTTAGCAGCCACAGTAGAAACAATATTAGGTGAAAAATTTGGTCTACTAGGCAAATCATTACCAGAACGAGTAGTCGAAGGCATTACCTCCTTCGAAGTGTCCTTTCCCTTTCCCATTGTAGGGAACAAGAAAGTTCATCAAGTAGACAATAAGAAGTGGTCTTACCAATAAAGCTAGGCTCCCCGGCAACGGCGCCAGAAAACAGTCTTGATGGCTCCCAAGTGCAGGAGATCAATCGTAGTCTTCGATGGGAAGTATTACCCAAATTTGTAGTTCGACTCAGTGGGAACACAAGAATACCGGTGAGACTTTCGCAATTGGGACGTCACTCCCAACCACACCTGTGTATCAACAAACTTGCAGCAAGAGTGGTGAGTGTAATAATGCGGTGAAAGTAAACAAACAAAAAGTAAATGGAGAGCAAGTGTTTTCCCAGTTTTCACCGGAAAAGAGTGAAAGTAAACCAGAGACTAAAACGCAGGCATGAGGTGACAGCGGGGTGTTGCACGGATAAGATTGATCATGTAATAATGTTTTGCTAGCAGCGGGGCCTTTCTCTATCGCAGTTTTATGTAGGTGTGTGTTCCGTAAATTATTGTGCGTACTAACCAAGAGAATTTGCACAAAGCCTATTGTCCTACCTGCCCATTTCACCGGGGCCAATTTGGAACTACAGGTAATTAAGGTCTACCCTTTCGAATAGCCCGGACCAACGCATTAACACTCCATGAACACACATAATCCTCAAACTAGAACATATCCCCCTTGTTTTCCCTAGCTGTCACTTTAGGGTTCGCAGGTTCAACATAATAGCAGGTAATACACATTGCAGATAGATACCAAACTCAAATATATGATGTAGCAATGTAAGTTCAGTACTGAAATCATGCCACTTGGGCCCTAGTAACAAGCATTAAGACTAGCAATAGTGCATCAACATAAGACATAAGAATTCTCAAGACAAACCCCTAGATCCCGCATACCGGGTAGCAATTACATGATCAATCTCATCCAAAACCCCTCACACCTCACATGCCTACAGCAACTACTCACACATGGAGGGGGTGATGGAGCTCATGGTTGATGGAGATGATGGTGGTGATGATGATTGCTGACGAAGCCCCTTGAATTCCACCTCCGGGGGTGAAATCCCGGATCAATCTAACTCCGAAATCGAAGATCGTGGTGGCGGCGGCGCTACGTTTCGCGAACAGCCCTCCCCTTCGAAACCCGTCAGTTTCTCGTATATATGGAGGGGTACGTCGAAGACCTAGCCGGAGTGGGCCATCTGGGCCCAAAAGGGGTGACCCCACGCGGCCAAGGAATCTGGCCGCGTGTGGGGCCCCCTTTTGGCCCTCGGGTGCCCCCCCGGCCCCATCTGGTGCTCATTCCCCTTCTTTTCCATAAAAAGTTACGTGGTTTTTGTCCCCTGTGAAAAGTCCTGCGAAAATATACGGAAAGAAGACTTTTGCTAAAAACAGCGTCAGATTCTGCAGATTTATTCAATTATGGGGGGACTCCAGAGAGAAATACGATGCAAAGTGCTTGGAAAAGTAGATGCATTTTGGGTGCATCAGCATGTGGTTCACATGTTTGACATGTACCGCCGTGACAACAACGACCCCGAGTTCAAGTTCTTCCATGTGTTCGTCAAGATCGAGTGTTGCGAGAAGTGGGCGGAGGTTCGCCTGGCGCTCGCCAAGAACAAGGACGACGTGTACGACCCTGACGCGTCGAACCCAGCGGCATCGGATGGCCGGCCAGAAGGCAACAAGAAGGCCATGGCGGCGAAGGCAGGAGCTCTGTCGCCCGACAGGGTGCACGTGGCAATCGAGCAATGCATCGCCGATGCCAACGCCCATGCTCTCGCCAAGGAGAAGCTCGCCATCGCCGGGAGGAGAAGACTAACGGGAGGTGGTCAGAGCTGATGCAGAAGAACTCCATCAACCCTTGAGCTCCTGAAGACCAATGTTGCAGCCAATAAGAGGAACACAGACTTGGCGTTCCTGCAGGCTGGAGATCCGGCGACGATGACCCCCAAGGTCGTCGCGTGGTGGAAGGCCGAGTGCGATCCCATCCTCAACCAGATGTCGGTGACACGCACCGAGGAGCCTGCGCCCATAGCCCAGCCTCCGCCCACCCCGAGGATTTCACGGCACCCAACATCGAGCCGACCGCCGCACCACTTTCGCCCTCTACCACGGATGAAGAGGTGGCCATCACCGCCGAGAATGAGGTGGTCACCGTCGAGGAGGACGAGGTGATCTCGGTCTGACCCTGTCGCCTTCATCGACGAAAGGCCGTCGCGGTGTCTCTTTTTGGTCGCCCTGCGATCACAGTCTGATGCTGCCCGCTAAACCTGGTTTCTGTTTATCGCCGCCTATGGCTTGATCGCTGCCAAACTACGGCACAAACTTCGCATGTGTAGCCGAACCTATGCCCTTTTTTGCAGCAGGAACCTGCGTTTCAAATTTGTGCCGAGTTTGTCGACTCCTGGGGCTGAAACGAGTGGAAACTTTCACCCCCGGGCTGAACAACATTGCTGGGGGGCGCCGAAATTGTTTCGCCGACGTCTTGGGGGAGGGGTCGAATGAGTGGAGATGCTCTAATTTCTTATAGCATCTCCATGGTCACCCATTTTATTTGTGTTAGACACCCCAATGGTGCCCTCTTTGGGGCGCCGGACTTGTCTCCGCAGATTTGGTGGGTGTCCCCCACGACATCAGTCTCCAAATAAACTACACAAAACTCTTGTCAAAACAACAAACACCTTGGTTCTTGAAGTTTACACAAGTTTAACTAGACAACTCGATTAACATCTAAGGAAATTTAAGCTAAACCTATCTAGTTGTGCCTGATGCCGAGGATATCTGATTCCATAATCTTCTAAAGAGCCCACCAAGCTCGTACTCGTCCGCCGCCACCTGCAGCCGGTCCGTCGCACTCGGAGCGCCGGCGTCGAACCGTCATCCTCCTCTACTGGCGGAACCCTAGATCTGAGTCGGAGACGGGATCAAGGTTGGTCGTGGCCTCCGCACGGACCCTGCGCATGTATTCCTGCGACATCCCGGCATTGTTGTGCGTTTATAAGTGGTTGCGGCGATGACGTGATGTTGTCTACGGCGATAGAGTGGATTTTATAACTGGGCGGGAAGCGGCGGGAGTGAGGGAAGGAGAGGACGCGTCGGCGCAAGCGTCCCGTCGGAGTAGATGGTGGCGACATGTCCCGACTGCATTGGCCCTAGCGCTGCTTGGGGATCCGAGAAGATTGCAACCCGCGTAAATGCTTGGCGTGCGGCATAGGCGAACCACTGTCTTGTCGCCTAGTGGCCAGTCGCGCCCTGTTGTCGCCATTAACTGAAGGAAATATGTCCGAGAGGCAATAATAAAGTGTTTATTATGCTATTCCTTGTTTATGATAGATGTTTATTTCTCATGCTAGAATTGTATTAACCGGAAACGTTGATACATGTGTGATTAATAAACAAACCAACGTTCCTAGCGAAGCCTCTCTTTTAACTAGCTCGTTGATTAACAGATGATCAAGGTTTCCTGATCATAGACATTGGATGTTGTTAATAACGGGATCATGTCATTACGAGAATGACATGATGAACTTAGACCCTAACTAAGTATAACAATACGATCAAGTCATTTAGCTTTGTTGTTATGTCTTACATTCGGAGTAACATTATTCCTTGGACCATGAGATCATGTCAATCACTGATACCGGAAGGGTGCTTTGATGTCATCAAACGTCACACCGTAACAGGGTGACTATAAAGGTGCTGTTGGGTATTCGGAAAGTGTTAGTTGAGGCTCATGGATCAAGAGTGGGATTTGTCCATCCAATATGACAGAGAGATATACTCAGGGCCCTCTTGGTGATATCACATCGACACCGCTTGCAAGCACGTGATATGATCACAAGGATGTTATATCACGGGAACGAGAAAAGAGTACTTGTCGGGTAACGAGATCAAACAAGGTATGGTGGATACCGATGATCGGATCTCGGGCAAGTAAAATATCGCGAGACAAAGGGAAATTGTTACGACGTTGAAAGGTTCACACGATCACTAGAGTCATCGTTGAATATATAGGAGTCATCACGGATCTCCAAATCCCGCTGTTGATTATTGATCGGAGAGGAGTCTCGATCATGTCTATATTATTCGCGAACCGTAGGGTGACACACTTAAGGTTTGATGAAGCGTTAGAGAGGATACGGAATACTGAAGAATATTTTGGTCAGCTCCGAAAAATTGTTTCGGGGAAAATTGAAATAGTTCAAGGGGTTTTTCATCGAATGGTTGTTAATAGAATTAACAAAATGATTCGAGGTGCTGCATGCAAATGTTTGTTAATGGAATTAACAAATATAAATAAAGAAATAAAAATGTTTTATTTATTTATTAAAGAAAAACCTTTGGATTTTCTTAGTGAAAAATTAAGGGAGTACGAGTGGGTGTGAGTGGGGCTTCCACTCACATAAAGAGAGGAAGGGGTGGGGGCACCCATGGCTGGCCGCACCCCCCCTTGGTCTGTCTCCCCCTCCCCTATAAAAGGAGGGTGAGAGCTCTCTCTTCCACAGACACTTGCCCACTCCCTTTTCCCTCCACCCGCTGCTCCATTCCATGGTCTCCGGCTTGGTGAAACCCTGACCGTGGGATTCTTCACCACCACCACGCCGTCGTGTTGCTGGAGTTCCATGGGGATCCTCTACTTCCGCTACCCACTGGATCGAGGGAATGGAAGTCTTCATCGAGCTGAATGTGTGACCGATTACGGAGGCACCACCGGATTGCGGTGATCTTCTTCTCGCTCGGGATCGGCGTGAGTACGACTACGTCAACAACGAGATTTTATCTCGTATCACTTTGATTCTTCGAGGGTATGTTATCTCAAGACTCTCTTTCTCCCCGTTGCCTTTCATCTCATAGATTAGATCTTGGTCATTCGGGTTTATCGCGCGTAGGAAAATTTTTGTTTTCTATGCAACGTACCCAACAGTGGTATCAGAGCCGGATCTATGCGTAGATGAATTGTACGGGTAGAACACATAGGAGTATGTGGGCGTTGATGATCATGTTTTTGCCTCTTTGAGTATTTTATGATCTTAGTGGCATAGTAGGATAAAGCGGCCCGGACTAACTTTACATGTCCACGTACATGAGACTTGTTCCACAACTGACATGCAACTTGTATTGCATAAGTGGCTTGCGGGTGTTTGTTTCCCCTACTATAGTTAAGATATAATCTACAAAGGGTTGTTAAAAATATGTTTTATCAACGTTGTGGTTCTTGTACGTAGGTATGAACGGTTCTATCCTCGTAAGCCCAAAGCCACGTAAAATATGCAAAAATAAATTAGAGGCGTCTAACTTGTTTTTGCAAGGCATGTGATGTGATATGGTCAATGTTACAAACGTTATGTATGAGATGATATCTTTTGTAAATTATTGACATACCGGCTGGAGCCAGATGGTTGTCTTATTTTATGGTTTGCGTGCTGTATATCATATCCATGTGATATGTTGTAATGGACAATCGATATGGAGGTGCCACGGACCTTGGTGCCACGCCGGTGGAATGATGGAGATCATACCATGATGCACAAGATGGAGATCAAGTGCAAGAAGGACCATATCATATCACATTATCCATGCATGTGATGTTTATCCTTTTATGCATCTTATTTTGCTTAGATCGCGACGGTAGCATTATAAGATGATCCCTCTCACTTAATATCAAGATAATAATGTGTTCTTCCTTAAGTATGCACCGTTAAGAAAGTTCGTCGTTTCGAGACACCACGTGATGATCGGGTGTGATAGACTCAACGTTCGCATACAACGGGTGTTTTCAAGCCTAGCATGTACAGACATGGCCTTGAAACACACGCAATACTACGGTTCTACTTGGCGAGCCTAGCATGTACAGACATGGCCTCGGAACACGTAACCGAAAGGTAAAGCATGAGTCATATGGATGATATGATGAACATGTTGATGTTCGCCTTTGCAACTACACCGTCTCACGTGATGATCGGTTTCGGTGTAGTGAATTTGGTTCGTGTAATCACTAAAGACGACTAAGAGGGATGTTGTTTTTGAGTGGGAGTTCATGGGATAATTTTAGAATTAACTTGAACTTAATCTATCATAAACATAAGTCTAAATAGTCTTTGCAAATATGTTGTAGATCATGGCACCACCTACCTTCAATTTCAATATGTTCATGGAGAGAGAGAAATTAGCGAACAATGGGAGCAACTTTACCAACTGGGCACTTAACCTGAGGATTCTCCTCACCGCTTGCAAGAAGCTCTATGTGCTTGATGCACCGCTAGGTGACCAGCCCGCTGATGATGCTTCTGATGAAGATAAAAATGTTTATCTGACTCAACAAGAAGACCACAGTATAGTTCATTGCGGCATCCTCTATGGATTAGAGCCAGAGCTGCGAAAACGTTTCGAGAACAGCACTGCTTTTGCTACAATGGGAGAATTGAAAATGATTTTCGATTCCCATGCCGCAGTTGAGAGTTATGACGCTTCAGAAAAGTTCTTTAGCTGCATGATGGAAGAGAACAGCTCCGTTAGTGAGCACGTACTCAAGATGTCTGCGTACGCTGATAAGCTCATAGCCTTGGGAATAACGATTCCCAATGAGCTAGGGATACATCGTGTTCTCCAATCTCTGCCACCTAGTTACAAGAACTTCGTGATGAACTATAATATGCAAGGCATGAAGAAGTCTCTTCCTGAGCTTCTCTCGATGCTTAAAACTGCTGAAGTGGAGATCAAGAAAGAACATCAAGTGTTGATGATCAATAAGACCACTAGTTTCAAGAAAGGCAAGCCAAGGGTTAACTTCAAGAAGGGTGGCAAATCTGTTGCTACTCCTGAGAAGAAAACCAAGTATGGCCCTAAGCCTGAAACTGAGTGCTATTATTGCAAGGGTACTGGCCACTGGAAGCGCAATTGCCCCAAATATCTGGCAGATAAGAAGGCCGGCAAAGTGAACAAAGGTATATATGATATACTTGTTATTGATGTGTACCTTACTAGTACTCGCAGTAGCACCTGGGTATTTGATACTGGTTCGGTTGCTCACATATGTAACTCGAAACAGGAGCTACATAATAAGCGACCACTAGCAAAGGATGAGGTGACGATGCGCGTCGGCAATGGATCAAGAGTTGATGTGATCGCCGTCGGGACGCTGCCTCTACGTCTACCATCGGGATTAGTTATAAACCTCAATAATTGTTATTTGGTGCCTGCATTAAGCATGAATATCGTTTCTGGATCTTGCTTAATGCAGAATGGTTATTCCTTTAAGTCTGAGAACAATGGTTGTTCGATTTATATGAATAATATCTTTTATGGTCATGCACCTGAGAAGAATGGTTTATTTCTTTTGAATCTTGATAGTATTGATACACATATTCATAATGTGAATGCCAAAAGAATTAAATTAAATGATGATATTGCTACTTACATGTGGCATTGCCGCTTAGGTCATATTGGTGTTAAACGCATGAAGAAGCTCCATTCTGATGGACTCTTAGAATCACTTGATTATGAATCATTTGAAACATGTGAACCATGCCTTATGGGCAAGATGACTAGAACCCCGTTTTCTGGAACCATGGAACGGGCGACAGACTTACTGGAAATCATACATACTGATGTGTGTGGACCAATGAGTGTATCGGCGCGCGGTGGATATCGTTATTTTGTCACTTTCACAGATGATTTGAGTAGATATGGGTATATTTACTTAATGAAACACAAATCTGAGACATTTGAAAAGTTCAAAGAATTTCAGAGTGAAGTTGAAAATCATCGTAACAGAAAGATTAAATTTCTACGATCTGATCGTGGAGGTGAATATCTAAGTTACGAGTTTGGCATGCATATGAAACAATGTGGAATAGTTTCACAACTCACACCTGCTGGAACACCACAGCGAAATGGTGTTTCCGAACGTCGTAATCGTACTTTATTGGATATGGTTCGATCTATGATGTCTCTTACAGATTTGCCACTATCGTTTTGGGGTTATGCACTAGAGACCGCTACATTTACTTTAAATAGGGCACCATCTAAATCCGTTGAAACGACACCGTATGAATTATGGTTTGGAAACAAACCTAAGCTGTCATTTCTAAAAGTTTGGGGATGCGATGTTTATGTGAAGAAGCTTCAACCTGATAAACTCGAACCCAAAGCGGAAAAATGCGTCTTCATAGGATACCCTAAAGAAACAATAGGGTACACCTTCTATCACAGATCCGAAGGCAAGATTTTTGTTGCCAAGAATGGATCCTTTTTGGAGAAGGAGTTTCTCTCGAAAGGTGTGAATAGTAGGAAGGTAGAACTCGACGAGGTTATTGAACCTTCTCTTCTTGGAATGGCGAGTAGCGCAGCGCCGGAAGTTGTTCCGGTGCCGACCCCGTCAATTGAAGAGAGAGCTAATGATCAAGATCATGAAACTCCAGTAGAGGAAACTACCGCACCTCGCAGGTCAACTAGGGAACGTACAGCTCCTGAACTGTACGGAGATCCCGTATTAAACTTCATGGTAGATGGAGGTGATGACCCTGCGACATATGATGAAGCGATGATGAGCCCAGATTCCAACAAATGGCTTGAAGCCATGAAATCCGAAATAGGATCCATGTACGAAAACCAAGTTTGGACTTTGGTGGACTTACCCGATGACCGCAAGGCCGTTGAGAACAAATGGATCTTTAAAAAGAAAACTGACGCTGATGGTAATGTGACCGTCTATAAAGCTCGACTTGTCGCAAAAGGTTTCCGACAAATTCAAGGAGTTGACTATGATGAGACTTTCTCACCAGTAGCGATGCTTAAGTCAGTTAGGATTATGTTAGCAGTTGCTGCATTTTTCGATTATGAAATCTGGCAGATGGATGTCAAAACGGCGTTCCTTAATGGTGACATTGAGGAAGAGTTGTATATGATGCAACCCAAAGGTTTTGTTGATCCTAAGAATGCTGACAAGGTGTGCAAGCTTCAACGTTTCATTTATGGACTGAAGCAAGCATCCCGGAGTTGGAACCTCCGTTTTGATAAGGTGATCAAAGGGTTTGGATTTGTCCAAACATACGGAGAAGCTTGTATTTACAAGAAAGTAAGTGGGAGCTCTGTAGCATTTCTAGTACTATATGTGGATGACATATTGTTGATTGGAAATGATATAGAACTTTTAAAAAGCGTAAAAGGTTATTTGAACAGTAGTTTTTCGATGAAAGACCTTGGTGAAGCAGCTTATATATTAGGCATCAAAATCTACAGGGATAGATCAAGGCGCTTAATTGGACTTTCGCAAAGTACATACCTTGACAAGATTCTGAAGAAGTTCAGAATGGAAGAGAGTAAGAAGGGGTTCTTACCTATGTTGCAAGGCAAAACGTTGAGTAAGACTCAATGTCCAGCTACAGCAGAAGATAGAGAGATAATGAATATGATTCCCTATGCTTCAGCCATAGGTTCTATCATGTATGCTATGCTATGTACAAGACCGGATGTGGCACATGCTATTAGTTTGACTAGTAGGTACCAATCCGATCCAGGTTTGGAACACTGGACGGCGGTCAAGAATATCTTTAAGTACTTGAGAAGAACTAAAGATATGTTTCTCATATATGGCGGTGAAGAAGAGCTCGTCGCAAGATGTTACGTCGATGCTAGCTTTGACACTGATCCGGATGACTCTAAGTCTCAGTCCGGATACGTATTTGTTATGAATGGAGGAGCTGTAAGCTGGAGGAGTTCCAAGCAATCCGTGGTAGCGAGATCATCAACAGAAGCGGAATATGTTGCTGCCTCGGAGGCAACACAGGAAGCAGTTTGGATGAAGGAGTTCATATCCGAACTAGGTGTGGTTCCGAGTGCGTTGGATCCAATGGTTATCTATTGTGACAACAATGGTGCCATAGCCAATGCTAAGGAACCAAGGTCTCACAAGAATTCCAAGCATATCAAGCGCCGTTTTCACTCCATCCGTGAGCATGTCGCAGATGGGGATGTGAAGATTTGCAAAGTACATACGGATCTGAATGTGGCAGATCCGTTGACTAAAACTCTCTCAAGGGCAAAACATGATCAACACCAGAACTCAATGGGTGTTAGATTCATCACAATGTAATATAGATTATTGCCCCTAGTGCAAGTGGGAGACTGAAGGGAATATGCCCGAGAGGCAATAATAAAGTGTTTATTATGCTATTCCTTGTTTATGATAGATGTTTATTTCTCATGCTAGAATTGTATTAACCGGAAACATTGATACATGTGTGATTAATAAACAAACCAACGTTCCTAGTGAAGCCTCTCTTTTAACTAGCTCGTTGATTAACAGATGATCAAGGTTTCCTGATCATAGACATTGGATGTTGTTAATAACGGGGTCATGTCATTAGGAGAATGACATGATGAACTTAGACCCTAACTAAGTATAAAAATACGATCAAGTCATTTAGTTTTGTTGTTATGTCTTACATTCGGAGTAACATTATTCCTTAGACCATGAGATCATGTCAATCACTGATACCGGAAGGATGCTTTGATGTCATCAAACGTCACACCGTAACAGGGTGACTATAAAGGTGCCGTTGGGTATTCGGAAAGTATTAGTTGAGGCTCATGGATCAAGAGTGGGATTTGTCCATCCAATATGACGGATAGACATACTCAGGGCTCTCTCGGTGATATCACATCGACACCGCTTGCAAGCACGTGATATGATCACAAGGATGTTATATCACGGGAACGAGAAAAGAGTACTTGTCGGGTAACGAGATCAAACAAGGTATGGTGGATACCGATGATCGGATCTCGGGCAAGTAAAATATCGCGAGACAAAGGGAAATCGTTACGACGTTGAAAGGTTCACACGATCACTAGAGTCATCGTTGAATATATAGGAGTCATCACGGATCTCTAGATCATGCTGTTGATTATTGATCGGAGAGGAGTCTCGATCATGTCTATATTATTCGTGAACCGTAGGGTGACACACTTAAGGTTCGATGAAGCGTTAGAGAGGATACGGAATACCGAAGAATATTTTGGGCAGCTCCGAAAAATTGTTTCGGGGAAAATTGAAATAGTTCAAGGGTTTTTCATCGAATGGTTGTTAATAGAATTAAAAAAAATGATTCGAGGTGCTGCATGCAAATGTTTGTTAATGGAATTAACAAATATAAGTAAAGAAATAAAAATGTTTTATTTATTTATTAAAGAAAAACATTTGGATTTTCTTAGTGGAAAATTAAGGGAGTATGAGTGGGTGTGAGTGGGGCTTCCATTCACATCAAGAGAGGAAGGGGTGGGGGCACCCATGGCTGGCCGCACCCCCCCTTGGGCTGCCTCCCCTTCCCCTATAAAAGGAGTGTGAGAGCTCTCTCTTCCACAGACACTTGCCCACTCCCTTTTCCCTCCACCCGCTGCTCCATTCCATGGTCTCCGGCTTGGTGAAGCCCTGACCGTGGGATTATTCACCACCACCACGCCGTCGTGCTGCTGGAGTTCCGCGGGGATCCTCTACTTCCGCTACCCGCTGAATGGAGGGAACGGAAGTCTTCATCGAGCTGAACGTGTGACCGATTACGGAGGCACCGCCGGATTGCGGTGCTCTTCTTCTCGCTCGGGATCGGCGTGAGTACGACTACGCCAACAACGAGATTTTATATCGTACCACTTTGAGTCTTCGAGGGTATGTTATCTCAAGACTCTCTTTCTCCCCATTGCCTTTCATCTCATAGATTAGATCTTGCCCATTCGGGTTTATCGCGCGTAGCAAATTTTTTGTTTTCTATGCAACGTACCCAACATTAACGTGGGCGGAACGACCTCCTGCATGGCGCCTTGGATGCGGATTTTCTCTATGAGGAGCGGGCCCCTCTTGTCGGGTTGGCTGACCGAGACAATGTCTAGCGCCCCCAGGCAGACCTCCAAGTTTAGCGGGTGGGCTGGGGTGCCGGACATAAATTTGATGGGCATACTTCTTTGGAGGGTGCTATTGTGGGAAGTTTTTGGCTCCCGAGCTCCAATGGGCCATTGGGGGCCGGTTGGGGGTGCCCGTGGAGATGCTCTTAGAGCATCAGCACACTAAAACGTCATCCCGCAATAAAAAAACATCGGCTTAGCGTGCGGAATCCTGTTTTACCGCTCCAGCAGGCGCACGACGGGGTAAATAATTTTCAGCGCGCGGTAAAACACTGCATCTCACGCTGCATATTTTATGCGCCGGCTCCGGCGCAGTGGAAACTCGACCACGCGTGCAAAAGTCCAACCACCATGTTCAATCCTCCGCATGCGCTGGCGCCGGCGAATTTCCGGTGATGGAAGGCCACAACGCGACTCCTCCAACCCCTTCCTACTCGTTGGACCAAACCGCTGCCGCCGCTCGGAGCGTCTCCCACCGGCGCCACAGTGAACCCTACTGTTGGGATCGCCCTCAACTTCTTCGTGGCGCCACGAGCGATGGCACAGGCGGACAAACCGCCGGCGCCCGCAGCAAAGCAACCAAGGAAGACTGTGTCGAAGCTCCCCGTGGCCGCAACGACGACGTCCACGGTGGCGGGCCAAAAGAAGCCGAAGACGGCAGTAGCAGGCGCTCGTGGGCGTATGTAGCCGTCGACTGCTCACTTTACTGCTCCAGCTGCACCGCCGACACCGCCGCAGGAACCATTGGTTGCAGATGTTGGTGTGTCGGCGGCTGCACCCAACATGTTTGATGAAATGCCTACAAAGGTATGAAATCCATTTTTTTCTTTTTGAATGTTTGCAAATATATTGTTAGGCATGAATAATTGAGTGTTAACTTGCATATATTGTAGTGTTGATGATGAGACATTTATGTCAACTCTGAATGTTGGATCCAACTATTCATATGAAAATTGCTCTCACCAAGAAGATGATGAAGTGGACGAGGAATGTGAGGGTTTGATCAATGTACCATAAGGAAGGGGGGCCAAGTACACCGTGGATGAAGACGTTTTCCTTTGTAAGACATACTGCAATGTGCGCATGAATCCAGCCATTGGCACAGACAAGACTAGAGATACCTATTGGGTTAGGATGAAGGAGTACTTTGATAATATCAACATGAGTGGAATTGAGCGCACCAAAAGATCTCTTCGTTCTATCACTACGGATTGTCAAAGGTGGGCGGGGGTGTTGGTGGCGGTAGTCGGTAGACACAATGAATCCAAGTGGCACAAATGATAGATATAGAGTAATTTCATAGTTGTGCTCCATTACTTGTTTGTTCTAAATCGCAGTTATTTGTTTCCAACGACTAATTTTTTCTCCGTGACTTATTTGTTTTTGTACCCCAACATTGTCCAAATTTTTTTCAAAGGATAAGGGAAGAAGAACAAGAAGAGCAAAATGGTTCAAGGCAAGCCATTTGTATTGGCTCATTGTCACAAGGAGCTAGAGAATGAAGATAAATAGAAGAACCGTAATATCTTAGAAATGCCAACGAAATCTAAAAAAGTCAACTATAGAGGCAACACTCATAGATGATGATGGCGAAGCATCAAGCGACGGTGTGAGGAGGAGAAGCCCTACTCCTAACTCGGTTGCCAAGACAAAAAATACTCGTTGGAAGAAAACAAGCAAAAGATACGAGGAATAAGTCCGGAGATGGTGACATAAAGAAAGCCATGGAGACTATTGTGCATGGAAGAAAGGAAGCCATGAACATTTTCCAGCACCCGGAATCTCGCTCCCGTGCCGCGCGCTAAAGGTGCTAATCCAACGCTTTAATTTTTATTTAGCACGCACCATTTTAGTGCGCACGTTGGAGATGCTCTTAGAACATCTCCACTCGCAACCCCATACGCCGTCCGGATCGGCGACGGAACGAGACGCATGAGGCTGCCTGGACTAAACGGCCAATATGGGGACGCCCATCCCCAGTCGTAGCTCCTAAACCAAATTCGAAAATAAAAATTCAAACTTCAAATTTAAACAAATTTCATCCAACATCTTAGGATTTTACAATTTGAACAAAATTTAGCTAAATTTAAACTAAAACTAAACTAATCTACCGATGACGCTAGAAGACGTCGTAGTCCTTCGGTTTGACGGTGTAGGCGAAATCGTTGTCGTTGCGGCCTATTGAGCTACGTTTGATCGGCCCTGCCTCGTCGTTATTGGTGTCAGCGTCGAAGTCGACGTCATCGTTGTCGAGGTCGATAAGGGGCTGGACGGTCTCCCTTGTCTGGAAGAAAGACATGATTATCCAACTTTGCGCACTCTAGCTGGAAGAAAGACATGATGTTATAATGTATATTTTCACCATGCCCCAAAAACAACTGTCAGTAAATGGTAGAGTTGAAGATGATTCTCATTTTTTTGAGTAAGTTGGGGAGGAATCTTATTTTTTGCAGCTGATATTTCCGTGCCACATGGTTTACCAATTGAAAAGAGTGATGCAACTGTAGCTGGTGACATTGTCAATATGTTTTATCTCACCAGACAAAATTAAATGCTAGTTGATCCAAATCTAACCACCGTATGTGTCTCTTTTATGACTATTGTAATGTGGAGCTACCTTATGATTCTAGACATATGTCATTGAACTGTAATGTGGAGTTACCACTAGTATAAAACCTAGCATCCAGAACGACACCTTTAATCGGTTAGAGCAGAAAAATTTTAAAACAGTTCGTAATGTTATGCCCGAGACGGTCAACAATTGAGATCCGTCTAACATATTATTAGAGTGGGTTGCATTTCTCGCCCGTCTCCAATAATATTACATTAGATCCGGCTTTTATATTTGGCCGTCTCCAAATATTTTTTAGACGGCCTATTTCGACGTTCGTCTCTAAATAATGAAGTTTGCATACGTGTTAGTGCAGACAAGCTATAATTTATATTCTGCGCGAATTAACACGTACATTGCATGCCCATTTGATCCAAACTATACATATGTAGATCACATGCATATGTATACACATGTGCTCGGTCGCAAATTTGAACACGCGTTAACTCGCAAATAAATTTGAGAAAAACTATAAACCCATATATAATAGTACGTACGGTTACGTTTTTTACATTTATAATTTACAAGCTAGCAAAATAATTACATCTTGTCACCGGCCGGCCTATGCGCGGCGTAACTAGACTACTACTACACTAGTACTAGTGGTGCTACTCCACTCCTCGTCGGAGGAGAGGACGATGTAGGAGGCCGCAGGGCCATCCACCTCCTCCGAGATGTCGGAGATGACCATCTCCACATCCTCGATGACGACGGCGGCTTCCTATAGGTCCGCCTGCTCGTTGGGGAGGGCCGCCATCTCCACATCTTTTGCGTCGGGGGGTTGGCGGCCGCCACGTCCTCCTCCTCCTCCTCTTCGTCCTCTGAGAACTCCCAATCGAAGTCCTCCTCCTCCACGTCGCCATGGAGCCGCGCATCCTGGAGACTCCCCAAGACGGCGCGGTTCATCCAGACGAGTTCGACATCCTCGCGCATCTACCCGATTAGGGTGTCGTCGATGCGCTCGTCGGCGATCGGCTGTGAAGTGCTCGGACTCGAAAGGAGCGAGCTGCTCATCGAGGTCGAAGATCGTCAGCGCCTGCTGTAGGGTAATGCCGGCCTACGGCGCCGACCCCTCCTGCATCACGGCCTGCGTCTGGCCGCCATCCCCCTCCTCTGGCGCCATCACGACCAACGCCATGGCGGCCTGGCCGCCCTCCTCCTCCGGCTCCATAGTATGCGTCCGTGTACGCATTATTATTCGGAGGTACCGGGCACGCCCCGACTTCCCACCAGTAAAGGTATCGTGTGGGACCGGAGTGTCATTCGCAGTGCGGCGTGGCTATAGGGTCCGGGTACGCGGATTCAGCCAGAGGGTCCGGATACACTCCGAATTCGCGCCGGTCAAAGTGGACCCCGTGGACCCACCCGTCAGCGACTGTATAGTCTCGATGGTGGTGTGAAAAAAATAACGTAAAATGGTCAAAATAAATATCCGGGGGTCCGGGTCTAGTCCGGATTTATATTTACATGAAAACAATAGGTTAAAATTGTCAAAAATATATGAAATCACAATTCGGTCACTACATGATAGCACAATATTTTTGTAACTATGTTAGACAGTTATAGAAATATTTGCGTCGAAGTTTTCATTGTACGAAGTGCATCTTCACAAAAGTGTGTGACATTTTACCGCTAAGTTCAATCAATCTCCTCGTTTGCACTAACTTCATGTAATTTATGTGTTTTATGCAAAAAATACGTGTTATAAAGTTTCATCTAGTTTTCACAAAATTGCATGTGTATTCTGAATTCATTTTTGTTTTTTAAAAATGGATTTTTCCATCATGCCATCTCCCGGACCGTCCGAATAAATCTGGACAGTCCATACATTTTTTTGTTCGGCGGAAAACACAAATTTTCTTGCTCAAAATTTGGTAACGGGGACCGGAGAGATTTCCTCCCCATTGCCTCTCTACAAACTCCCCACCTCCTAGCTCATGTCCACCTCCTACGTATAGTCGCGCCCCTCGCCGCCGCCGCCATTCTCCGTTGCTAACCGTCCCCTATGCCGCGCTGTCTTCGTCGCCCTTTTTCCTCGCCGAAGGCTCACATTCGCGTTGGCGGCCGTTCATCGTCGACCATCTGCATCTCCACGCCTCAGATTTTAGATCTCCCCGTTCGGCGAGGAATTTCTTCCTCTAACTTTGATGTACGTACGCTCGCGGCTCACCTCGATTCCGTGAGACGGACCTAGGACACATCCACATGGATTTAAGCTTTTTTTGCGTGAACATATCTCGTGTATAATATGTTGATTTTGGAGTCTTGCTATATTAGCATGTTAGGATATTTGGTACTGTATTTACAGAAGAAATTTGGTATTGTGTACTAGCATGTTACGAAAGAAATTTTGTACTGTTATTAGCATGTTGATATATTTACCCTTGTGTAAGTTGTGTTATTTAGCCCTCACGTATGAATTGTTTGCTACTAGTATTTTAGTGATTCTATCTTTTCAATAGGCTTTGTTTGCTATTTTTTGAACCATGAGTAATTTGTGTTAATTTCTGCTTCTTTTTCAAATTATTTAACAAGAGATGACATGGCTATGCAAAATGTGTGCTAATAGCATGTTAGGCTTTTTTTGCTATCTTTTCAACGCTAAGTTATTTGTGTTAATTTCTGCTTCTTTTTCAAATTATTTAAACGGGAGATGTCATGCCCAACATGTAAGAATGATTGCATAACTAGGAACTATGTTTGATTCAGTTTTAGTGTTTTTCTACAAGACTAACCGCAAGTTAGTGGTAACAAAACAAATATGTTTCAATTTTGTTTAGTGTATTTTCTATGACATAGTGTGTTTACAATCCTGTTTTTTTTACTCGTTGTTTTTCTGTTGCATACACATTGTACCATGTAACATCCGCCATTCCTTCAATGAGACGGTAGATAAGACCGTGTTGTTTCGTGCGCTCAGAATCACGTACAACATTGTTGTGTCAAAATGACGGAGAAGAACCCGGTTGCATGGCGAAGGATGTGAAGACTTCGCCATGAAGAACAATCTCAACACGGGAGACTTTCTAATTTTTACTATGTCAGGAGCTTATCTTAGGATCTCTGTTGCTGTTATGAATTATGACATCAAGGAAAAGGATAGTGAGCTAGATTCAGACACTTCCAATGCCTCAGAGAGTGACGAACAAGACCCATGATCTAAAACTCCGAGTAGTACTATTTCTATATATTTTGTTATTTAATAATAGAGAACATTTGGTATTGGTGAAAGTCGAATGTTATAGTTGTGAGAAAGATGAACAATATTGTATAGGGTATTAATTAGTGGTTCAGCTGTATTTTATTTTTGGACCGTCCTGACAATGTTTCGAACGCTACAACGTAGAAATCAATGACATAACTAGAGACGACCACGGATTACAACCGACTCCGTTGCTCGCATAGCCAGAGACGGTCAGTTTTTACATCCGCCTCTCCAAATATATTTTTCGAGATGATTTTATTTTTCAGCCGTATAAGGATTAGGTAATCACAACCGGTTTTTATAACCGACTCTATTGTAAAATACATTAGAGCCTATCGCTAGAGCCGCATATCCACTTCTCTATGTGCAAATGAGTGTTCGAAGGAGCCAAGGGATATCCACTTCTCTTGAACAACAACCGCTAGAACATCAATATGATAAAAGAAACTTATAGGACAACAATTCATGGTATTGCTAGATTTAACCATGTTGAATTTTGTGGTGGTCTTCAGTTCCACCCCGAGAGGAATTGACTTTGCGTGATTAATGTGACCAATTCTATTCTCTTATTAATACATTTGTAAAAAATATTGAAACATGTTTTTATCCCGCTTTATAAATAAAACAGCCACCACGACAAACAAAGATATCTTTAACTTAACTTAGACACATTGCTACCACAAGTGAGTTATATACTACTCTATAAAAAAGTGAGATCTACACGTGTATATATGGTCCTATACTCTATGTATGGCTACATAATAAGTACGGTCCAAGCACACCTTACCCGCCAGCCGTCGGCGACAACCTAACAGGAACCCAACATTTTTCCTTTTCTTTCTCCTTCTGCTTTCCCGTTCATAGTCCTCCTCCCCTTCTTCTTTTCGAAATTCACAAATTACCGACTTCCCCTTAAAAAGGCCACGCCGTCGTGCTCCTCCTCTCTCTTCCTCGTCGCCCCCACCCCTCCTCATCCTTCACCGCCGACGCCGAACGCCGCACAGGGGGCCCTCCAACGTAATCTCCGCGGTGCGTATTTCTCCCCCTCCCCCCTTTGCTCGCTGATCTGATGAACGCTTCCTGGATCGCTCCCTCGCTTCGTCCCAGGGTCTCGGATTTTGATTCCCTCCCCTGCTTTTCTTTTGTTTATCCTCGTGTTGTACGGTGGTTTGCTTCCGAGTAGGCGGCCAGATCGATGCGCGGAGCTGCTCCAATCCCCGTCGGTGGCCGCCGGACCGGTAGATTTAGTTGGTTCCCCGTTCTGTTTTTGGGGTTTATGCCTGTTGGGGGATCGGGTCCACGGCGCTCGATCCGCCTGGAGGTCGCCGCGCGTGCTTGGATCTCCTCCCGCTGGATCGTCTCGAAAGGCTCGGGCTTTTTTTTTAGCTTTCTCCCCCGTGATTTCTTTCGTGATCTCCGGCCGTACGATCTCGATAGGGTTAGTCATACTTGCGGTAGCACTGTCACAGTAAGTTGCCGTACAACTTCCTTCTCAGAGTATATATGCTTAGGGATTGCGTGATCCGCGTATAACCTATAGTATCTCTGCGTGGGTTGCATGCGAGCTTGTACGGTGTGTAGTAATAATTGTAGTAGTGAATCGTAGTTTGACCCAGAGGAAGGCCGTATAAGCGCATGCATTCATCAATTTGCTCCCCTCGGTACATTAGTAACATTCGACTGCCTATAGCTCACTCTCCCATTTAATGCTCCCGTTTTCATTTCACAGGCCAAATGTACTAATCATCAACCTGATAACCTCCAATACTTATCTTCTTGACGCTCCTCTGCATATATGCTCAAGAAGCTTAATTGTAGTGACCCTTAAAGCCCTTAAGATCAAAGGACTTAGGCTGAGATCTCTGTGTTCATTTATCCCAATTGTTCTTTCTGGAAGTTTTGTAGGAGCTCTGCACTGAAAAACGTACTCTTCACTCTTGGTTTCCCCTTCCCTAGCTTAAATGTGATGGTTTTATACTGCCTTGCAGAAATGGAGGAACCCTGTCTTTCCACTCAGCTTATTGATGGAGATGGTGTTTTCAATGTATCTGGATTGGAGAGCTTCTTGAAGGAAGTTAAATTGGCCGAATGTGGGCTCTCGTATGCTGTTGTATCAATAATGGGCCCACAAAGTAGCGGTATGTTTGCTCCTTTCCTCGTCGCTGCCATCATGTTTAACTTTAACCAGTTATTTGTTATACCATTGGTCCTCAATCCCCCTTCCCCATCTCAATATTTTGCAGGAAAGAGTACACTTTTGAATCATCTTTTCCGCACAAACTTTAGGGAAATGGATGCTTTCAGAGGAAGGTATCTTTGTCATTTTTGTAGACTTACATGCCTTCTTTATACATGCTTTCTTCTCTTTGATACAATCAAAATTTCTTCTGTCCACTAACTAGCATTTATTTGAATTTTTAGGTCACAGACAACCAAAGGTATATGGTTGGCGCAGGCCCAGAATATTGAACCATGCACTCTTGTAATGGATTTGGAAGGCACTGATGGAAGAGAGAGGGGCGAGGTAATGAACAAATAAGAATCCCCCAATTTAGAATTGATTGAAACGTGTATTATCACAAAAGGCACATGCTTAATTTCACTTTTTTTCATCAACAGTCGACAAACATATTTTGTTTTTCTTGCATCTTATAGTATTAATATAGAGAGTCAGGGAAACTGAGATGGTTGTTAGTTATTACGTTTGGATTATGAAGGTTTTATTGGACATTGTACTCGTCTAATTGGTCCGTGTAATTTCAGGATGACACCGCCTTTGAGAAGCAAAGTGCATTATTTGCTTTGGCTGTTTCGGATATTGTGTTGATCAATATGTAAGTTGTTCCCGAAATTAATGATGTTGAACTTATTATTACCTAAATTGGACAATTTAATTGATTGTTTTCTTCTATTCCATAGGTGGTGCCATGACATTGGGAGAGAACAGGCTGCGAACAAGCCTCTTTTGAAGACCGTCTTCCAGGTTAGGTTTTTTGTCATTTTCCTCCTATTTTCCATGTTTGGTAAAACTGCACTGGGATATTTATGTATTTTTTCTTTGTTATTCTTACTCTTTAGTGGTGTGAAGCATTATTATGTTTTAATATATTTTCTATCTGTGTAGGTCATGATGAGATTGTTCAGTCCTCGCAAAACAACAATGCTATTTGTTATTCGTGACAAATCAAAGGTGAGGGCTTCACACTGCACATTTTAGGCTATAAACTATGATATCGTCCAAAGAAACTGCTAGTAATCTTGTTTTTTTATTCCATGCACCTATTTTTTGTACTGGATTAATATACACCCTTTTTGGTTATAAACAGACACCTCTGGAAAATCTTGAACCTATTTTAAGGGAAGATATTCAGAAGGTACATTATTTCTTGATAACCCATGTCCTACTTATGCCTGGCCATTAGTTTTTTCTTTCAGTATGCTGAACTGTTTTCATCTGTTTGCAGATATGGGACAGTGTTCCTAAACCCCATGCCCATAAAGAAACTCCACTCAGTGATTTTTTCAATGTAAAATCCTTACCACCTTTTTTTTGCTTGTTTATATTGTATTCATCAGCTAGATTTACTCACTATGTATTTTCCACATACAGGTACAAGTTGTGGCTCTTAACAGTTATGAGGAAAAAGAAGAGTTATTTAGGGAGCAGGTTGGTGTGACTACAATGTCTATTTCTTATTGACACTAGATTTGTGCTTGCTGCTTATTTTCTTGGAAATATGAATAACATAGTAAGTTAAATTTCTGAAGGTTTCCAATTTGAGAGATAGGTTTCAACATTCTATTGCTCCTGGTGGACTTGCTGGAGATCGGCGGGGTGTTGTTCCAGCATCAGGTTTTTCATTCAGTTCACAGCAATTTTGGAAGGTCATCAAGGAGAACAAAGACCTTGATCTACCTGCTCATAAAGTGAGCACCCTCCATTTTCTAATATGAGTTATCAATATATATAATGAATATTGAAATATTTTATTTTGCATCAATTCAGGTTATGGTGGCTACTGTCCGTTGTGAGGAAATCGGTAATGAAAAACTTGCCAGCTTTACGGCTGATGAGGTGATTATAGTGCATATTATTAACTTTAATAAATGCTGCATAGGATCATGAAACCAACTGACACTATGTATACAAATATTTATAGGAATGGCAACAATTCGAGGAGGCTGTTCAAAGTGACTATGTACCAGGGTTTGGGAAGAAGATCAGCAGCCTTCTTGATAGATGTTTGTCAGAGTGAGTTTTCATTGCCTTCTTGTGGTCAGTAATGTTTTGTTTATTCTGGTTGTGGTTGTCCAATTCAGAAAACGTATGTAGATTGATTATAGTCATTTATCGGTCAGACTGGTTGGTGATGGGATCCCAAATGCCAGTTAGTTGCCTCCTGATTCTAGTCAAATTTATCCGAGTGAAAACAGTGACACATATTTCTGTAAAATTGTTTTAAGCTACCTAGTCAAGAGCGCCGTGTGTGTGTTCGTTTTGCTTTGTATGGACAACAATTAGTTCCTTAAAAATAGCAGTCTATGCCAGTGAGGGTTGGGTGTTTTCAGAAGGAAAAACAGTCCATAAAGCATATTTATTTGTTATAGATGAATCACGTAGGTTATCATCTTTCTGAGATGCAAGCCATGCTTATTTTGTTGTATGTCGCGAGTTATGTTTTTATGGAGAACTGTAAGGGTGACCTTGACTATGTTGTGAGTTACGATAAGGATCTGGACATTTTTTCTGTGGTTTCAATTATTTTTCTTTTGTAATTGCAGATATGATATGGAGGCTATTTATTTTGATGAAGGTGTCAGAACGTCAAAAAGACAGCAACTTGAGTCTAAGCTCTTGCAGGTTTGCCCTTACGTGTTGGTCTAATGACACCTGTTGTATCAATTGATAATTCCTCCCTCTCTTCCAAGCAGTTAATCAACAGTTGGGTTATGTACATTTTAACATGGAGAAGAAATTATTCTAATTTCTCAACACAGTTTGCCATATATTTTTGTAAGAGATAAATGGAAGAACAGCATAGTGGTATCTTGAAACTAACCCCCAGAACAAATCTTAATGCTGACATTTTTTTTATAGAGATTGCCATATTTTCTGCAAGAGATAAGTGGAGAGTGGGATTTTTTTGTAGTAAAATAAAAATAAAACCTAATGTTTAGTCCAAAATATTCCACTGTATTCGTTTTACTGCCATGAATTATGTTATGTTTTAGATTTTGTTTGTTTGATCCTGACTGCAAAGTTTGTTCATTGATCTAGTCATGTTTAGTTGTCCAGTTTTGGATTTATGCATTGTTGTCACTGTTAAGTGTGCTCTTTGATGACTTAATTCTTACACGAATTTCCATTTGTGGCCTAGCTTGTCCAACCTGCATACCAATCTCTTCTGGGTCATTTAAGGGCTAGAACTTTAGAAGCATTTAAGGAGTCTTTTGACAAGGCCCTTGAAAAGGAAGGATTTGCTGTTGCTGCTCGCAATTCTATCCAGATTTTCTTGGAGAAGTTTGACAAAGGATCTGAAGGTATGTCTCTAGGAATGTTTCTAATGTACTTGCTCCGTTGCTCGTGTGTTCGTAGGAAATAGTGATCCGCTGTCCTAAGAATTAGGAGTGATGTTGCTAAGCAGTAAACTACAGGTATATCTGGTGTTATTGGGCTGTGCTGTGTGGAATTTGCTAGGTCATTGTAATTAAACAAGATCCAGTGGGCGTCTTTCTAGGCTCTCAAATAAACAAAATAAACTCCCCAAGAGTAATTGGCATTCTAGTTGAGTCATCCATGGAACCAACTATTTGACACTGGTTACCTGATATTTTCCTGACTGATTCTGTTTCTTTATTTTATTGCACTTAAATGTCTCAGACGACTAGTTATATTTCTGGTTCTTGCTGGGAAATGGCACCAGCCAGGCAGAGCTGGGTGCAAAGCATAAATATTAGTTAAATCTTGTAAGAAACATCACAGATTTGCCGTTTTTTTATGGCAGTTTAGATACACTATCGGTAATCTGAGGTATTGCTATGCTAAAAGTAGTGACACCTTTCAAATACTAATTGTAATTATGTTATAATATTAGCTAGAAATAAACACATACTTTGAAGTATATTATTACTCCAAAGAATGTCATTCCTTATCTTTCAGTCTGCTCCTTTTCTGCATAAATGCATACACCTTATCGTCACATACCTGGATATTGTAACAGATGCTACTATTCAACAAGTGAACTGGGACTCCTCGAAAGTTAAGGATAAGCTTAAGCGTGACATCGAGGCGCATGTGGTGTCAGTCCGTTCTACAAGACTTTCCGAACTTTGTGCCGGATATGAGGTTGCCTTCACTTTCAAATTTCATTTGGTTACCTTGTCAAAATGACTGGTGTAACTGTCATGACAAAGAACATAGATCTTTCTTTTTTTAAGTTCGAGACTTATTGTTTCAGGGGAAACTTACCAAAGCTCTGGCTGAACCTGTTGAAGCTCTTCTAGATTCAGCCAGTGAGGAGACCTGGCCAGCTATTAGGAAGCTTCTTCAACGTGAGACAAAAGCTGCCGTGTCAGGTCTTGAATCTGCTATTTCAACTTTTGAGCTCGATGAAGCTACCGAGAAAGAACTGCTTTCGAGGCTCGAGAATCATGGAAGGGGCGTTGTTGAATCAAAGGCAAAAGAAGAAGCTGCAAGGGTCTTGATCCGCATGAAAGACAGGTGAGTTGTGCTTCAGCTCATAAACTAAAAAAAAGAGACATATCTTCTGAGCGAAAACTAAATATGTAAAATTCTACAGGTTCTCGATGTTATTCAGTCGTGATGCTGACTCCATGCCAAGAGTATGGACAGGAAAAGAAGACATAAAAGCAATTACTAAAACTGCTCGTTCAGCTGTACGTCAAATGTCAATACTGTCCATTTGAAATATAATAACTTGTTTACGAACTGAAACTTGAGACTCCTCTCTGTACAGTCTATGAAGTTGCTTTCTACAATGGCTGCAATTCGGTTGGGTGAAGATGGTGACAACATTGATACCACTCTTTCCCTTGCTCTAGTTGACGCTGCGAGGCCTGGGACTACAGATAGGAGTATCCAATCGCTTGATCCGCTCGCCTCCAGTTCATGGGAAAGGGTGCGTGGGCAATGTGTCATATTTATTTGTTTTTGTCAGCTGAAGCAATACCTTGTTCTTTTTCCTAGACCATTTTCCCACAAATTTTGTTATTTGCCCTGTCCAAACAGGTTCCAGAGGAGAGAACTTTAATCTCCCCTGTCCAGTGCAAATCTCTGTGGAGGCAATTTAAGGCCGAAACTGAGTATACCGTCACTCAAGCCATAGCTGCTCAGGTATCCTCGCAAACAGCATTTCAACTACTCCCCCCGTCTCAAAATAAGTGTCATTGAAATTGATGTATCTAGCACTGAAATACAACTAGATACATCTATTTCAGCGACATTTATTTTGAGACAGAGGGAGCACTATTCATTTTGCGCTATCAAAATTCTGTGGTTGTCTCCGCATCTCTAATCCCTTTTGTTTAGTACTTGTGGAGTTTCTTTGGAAGTGATGTGGTTTACATAGAATAAGTTGTTGTGTACACTATTATCACTAACCATTTACTGTTCCCTTCTAAAGGAAGCAAATAAGAGAAACAACAACTGGCTGCCTCCTCCATGGGCACTTGCTGCGATGGCCGTACTTGGATTCAATGAGTTCATGACATTACTGAGGTACTTTATTTTGTCTGTAGAGTCATGCGTGAGTTTTGGTTAAGGCATCTATCCATTTCGAGTGACTGAGATTTCATTTGATGGACAGGAATCCATTGTACCTGGCCGTCATGTTTGTAGTTTTCCTTGTTGGGAAAGCCATCTGGGTTCAATTAGACATTGCCAATGAATTCCGAAATGGATTTGTGAGTATTAAAGCGACAGTTGTGTCTTTCTATTTTTCTTGCCAGGAAATAACGTCTGACCTAAATTTTATTTGCTTGCTTATTACACAGCTGCCAGCTCTACTCTCTCTGTCCACAAAGTTTGTACCGACAATAATGAACATTCTGAAGAGGCTAGCTGACGAGGGGGCAGGGCCCGCAGCCCCAGAGAGGCCAAGAGAGACGGAACTCCAACCAAAATCCACAAGGAATAGTTCAAACAGCAATGTCACGTCAGCAGGATCCTCTAGCATAACCTCTTCGGAGAACGGACCTGAATATTCAAGCCCCATAGCGCAATGATCAGTGGTCTCTAGCTTTTAGCAACGGTTTGAGCCTAGGAGATTGAAGTGCCTTGCGGTTTTTACACGCTTGCCCTTCCCGGCCTGATGTATGAAAATTACATGGAAAGGTCCACAGCGGTTATATATGGAATTTTGGGGCTGGGAGTCGTTTGTAAGAGACACTGTAGAATAACATTCATCTCCTTCCTTTTGTAACAGCTTATATGATGGTTGTATAGAAGATTTGTGATTATTTCTATCGTCTCAACCCATGAGACTAGGGGAAACACAGCGTTCCATTCCTACACTACTATATATAGTTGGTTGCATATATCGTGATTTGCGAGAAGTACCTATATTTCTTGAAATTGTGATCGGGTTGCTGTGCAGAATCATGGGCTGCTTAGAGCTGTAAGTTGTTTTCACTACCTGCTACAGCTTGAGTTACATTTTGCAGGATTAATATTTGAACTTCACCTCTGGTGATTTTCTTGGATACTGTGGTCCCTTATCTCATATTCTTTTCGGAACAGATATAAGCTGCAGCAATTACCAATTAGACGCTCAAATATGCGCACAGTTTTAGAACATGGACTTGTGTGGTCAGATTCAGGCTTTGGTGCGCAATTAAGACGATATTATTCGTCCAAAATAATGAATCAGAGGTACCTTTTCTAAATTGAAAGTAGTAACCGGGCTGTGAGAGGATAAGGCTGGTGCCAATGGGGGCTGCAGCGGGGGGCGGTAGCGCCCCTACCGCCCGTGGCGGGGCGAGAGGGGGCGGTAGGGCGGGGCGAGAGGCGGCGGCGGGCGGTGGCGCTGCCGCCCGTCGCTACCGCCCCGCCTATGCGGGCTATAAGCTATAGCCCCTGCCGCCCGGGCTATAGCCCGCATAGGCGGGGCGGTAGCGACGGGGTGGGGCGGTAGGGGGGGGGGGGGGGCGGCAGGGCGGTGGGTTGGCGGCGTGGGGCGGTAGGGCGGGGCGGTAGGCCAGGAGCCGTTGGGGCCAACGGCTAGCTGACGTGGCGCCCTCCTATTGGTCCACGTCAGCTAGCCGTTGGGGGTATCCGTTGCTGCCCAAAAAAACTGAAAAAAAATTCGAAAATTTTGAAAATTGGAGCTGATCCCTCCTATAAATACCCCCCCATATGCTGCACTCAATCCACACCAACTTCATCCTCTCTACTCTTCATTTCCACCCTCTCGACGCCATGTCTTCGTCAAGCAGCACCGATTCGAGCGAGGGACTGGAGGGTGAGATGATCGCCGGAATGCAGGCGGCAATGGAGGCCGAGTACGAGGCGGCGCTCCAAGCGGTGCCAAGACCGCCGCGGCGCCGTCGACAGTTCATCAGGCGTGATCGTGTTGGCGCCGCCGAGCGGCTCTACGACGACTACTTCGCCCCCAACTGCGCTTATCCTCCGAGCTTCTTCCGTCGAAGGTATCGGATGAGGCGATCCCTTTTTCTACGCATTGTGGATAGATTGGGTGAATACTCTCCGTATTTCACCCAAAGAGTTGATGCTCTGAACCGTACGGGTTTTACTCCGCTACAAAAGTGTACTACGGCGTTGCGTCTGTTAGCTTATGGATCCGGTGCTGATATCATAGATGAGTGGCTTAAGTTAGCTAGACAAACTTCGTCAGACTGTCTAGATAACTTCTGTGAGGGCATCATCGACTGTTACGGTGAAGAGTTTTGCCGTCGACCTAACGTCGCGGATACTCAGCGTCTGTTAGCGAAAGCCGAGGAGCGCGGCTTTCCGGGAATGCTAGGGAGCATAGATTGCATGCATTGGCAGTGGAGGAACTGCCCAGTTGCGCATGCCGGTCAGTTCACAAGGGGAGACATCAAACATCCAACCGTAATCTTAGAAGCCGTTGCGTCGTATGATCGTTGGATCTGGCATGCTTTTTTTGGAGTCGCCGGGTCCAACAACGACATCAATGTGCTCAATCAGTCCCCATTGTTCACGGAAGTGCTTAGAGGAGAAGCACCCACAGTGAACTTCACGGTGAATGGACACCAGTACAACTGGGGTTACTACCTTGCCGACGGCATCTACCCCTCCTGGCCGGTGTTCATGAAGGGTGTTACTCTTCCACAAAGTGACAAGCAACGTGTCTTCACTGCTGCTCAATCGTGTTGGCGCAAAGATGTGGAGTGTGCATTTGGAGTGTTGAAGTCTAGATTCAACATTTTAGCAGTTCCCGGACGCTCCTACTCCATGCGCACTCTTGGGTTGATCGTGCGTGCATGTGTCATTCTGCACAACATGATCATCGACGATGAGCGTGGTACCAATTTGGAGAACACCTATGAGACAGTTGCGAGCAACGTCGGGCCTCCAATACATACCAATGCACCACCAAGCCTAGCAGCAAGGATTCAGATGGACAACGAAATGCAGGACTCGCCGATGTATACACAGCTCCAGGGGGATTTGATTGAGCATGTGTGGGCTCATCAAAACTAGATTATGTAATTTTCTCATTTTTATGTAATTTTTATTTATTATTATGTAATCGGTACAATTTTAGTTGAATAAAATAATTTCTTCTATTATTTGCAATGTTTTTAATCTTCAAAATATGTGTTGACGTGGAGGAGAGAGAAAAGCTGATGTGGCAGAGAGAGAATCTTACAGCCCGGGCTATAGCCCGTGCACTGGCACCGTGCCCGTGAGAGCGGGGTGATAGTGGTGAGAGAAGGTGACGTGGCGGGGGCTATAGCCCGTGAATAGTGGGCGGTGCATTGGCACCAGCCTAATAGGGAGTATCTATCTATCTATACTTCTTAGGGCATCTTTAACGGTTTGTTGGTTAGCTTGTTGGTAAAATTGGACACGTCATTAACCAACAACACATCTTACAACCACTCAATAGTTGTATGTAGTTTGGCCAATAGGAGGTGAGAGAATATGCAAGACCTCTCTCTGTTCTACCTTGGAGTTTGTGCAAGGGATGTTGATTAATCTACATACAACATCACTCTCTCACATCATTTATTTTATGCCACATCATTAAAAATCCTATGTGGCAAAATCTACCAACGTCTATCTTACAACTGTTGGAGATGCTCTTATAAAACAAAACCCACTAACATGCATTAATTATTTTTCTATCTCAACATACAAGCTATCCACATCATCCATCCTATTAGCCAATCAATAGTTCATGTCGTCTCCAGTTCTCCACTAATATTTATTAATCATTACATACAATCTACACATCATACATTTATTAAAGCATCCAATTGTTTAAATTAACAATTTATAATACATACTCATCATATGTCTACTAAAATTTACTATCTCGAGATCAACTGATTTTACATGTTTCTTTAGACAACATAATATGTCATACATGTGTTTAGAAAAGGGCGTTGAGACCCCCACCCTCTGTATCGAAATGATGCATATGAAATTTATTATAGTTCCTAAATAAATCCGCTGCAACGCGCGGGGTATCCTTCTAGTATATTACACAAATGATACTTTTTTTGTCTCTAATGTACTTGTGATTTCGTATTTAACTCGGTAACTCAATAATCGCTAACTGGTTCGTAGTGGACTTTTGACTAATAAATCGGATAACCGGTCTGAAACATTTGAATATTTCTAATTAGTTTTGGATTGGATGTCCACATGATATTCGCTATACCTCCTTATCTGCCGGGTTCTTTAGACCAAATATGAATTGTTTAAGGGCCTGTTCGGCAACGCATAAGGGCATCTCCAGTCGTCCCCCCCCAGAGCCCCCCCAAGAGGCGTTTTTCGCGCCGTTTGGCGCCGTTTCGCACCAGTCGCCCCCCAGGAACTGATTTAGCGCCGCTTTCCGCCGTTTTTCGCGCCGTTTGGCGCCGCCGAACCCAGGCCGAACGTAGCGCGCTGGGTTCGGCTTGGGGGGGCGAAATGCGCGCGTGGGCCACGCCTGTCGGCGACGGAAGACGATTTCCCTCCCTTTTTTCGACGCCTCCCTCCACTTTCCCTCCACAACTACCTCTTCCCCCGGTCCATTCCCGCCATTTCCCCCGCCCCGGAGATCTAGACGCTATGGCTCCCGCCCGATTTACAAGTCCCCGCGCCGCCGCCACCGCCGTATCCATTCCCGCGGCATCCGAGCCGGCCAAGAAACCGCGCAAACCGAGGGCGCCGAAGGAGCGGCCGCCTGGCATGTCGAACAAGGAGTGGATCACCGAGAGGTCGGGCCTGGAAACGGCCAACATGAAGCGCCGGGGGAGGGAGGCAGCACAGCGGCAGAGGCAGCTGATGGCGCAGCTGCAGGCGGAGGAGCAGGCCGCCGCCGAGGAAGACGAGCTGGAGGACGAGGAGGAGGAGACCGCGCCGGACGAGCCAACTACGCCGGTCGCCTCCGCGGCGTCGCTCGCCAAGAAGAAGAGCCCTCTCGGCCCAAGGTTCGCCGGCTGGAAGCAGTCGCCGTTGCCGTCACCACGCATGTCCCCGCACCCGCCGCCTGCCTGGTTCGTCGAAGGCGACTCCCTGGGAGGTTTCAACCCTAGCCTCACCTTCCCCTACCACCCGCCGATGATGTATGGTGCCGCGCCGGGCTACGCAGCTTCCCCGTCCCACCGCCGTGCGATTCTCGTCGGGCTTCAGCCCCAGGACAGCTACATGGAGGAGATCATCGCGTCCGGCTCGATGGCGGCTGCGGCGAGCCCGGGCTTCCTCGAGCACAGCGGGGAGTTCTTCGCGCAGGGCGGTGGCGACTACGGCGAAGGTTCCGGCACGCAGGCGACGGAGGAGCAGGGCGAAGAGGACGAGGAGGACGAGACGCCGGTGGTTCCGGAGGAAACAGAACAGACCGGCGATGGCCGAAAGCGCCGGGGCCCTGGCCGTCCTCGCAAGGAACCGAAGGTGCCACTGCCCCCCGCCGAGCCCCGCATCAAGTGGCTGACCAGGGAGGACGCACTCCTCGCCGAGGCGTGGAAGACGGTCAGCCACGACCCGATCGTCGGCGCGAACCAGCACGCCGACAACTACTGGAAGCGGGTGAAAACGGCGTACGACGAGCGCCGCATGATCGACCCCCACTACACGTACTGCATCACCGACCGCGGCCAGAAGGCCATGGCGAACCACTGAGCGAACATCCAGGCGTCCTGCAACAAATGGCACGGCATCCAGGAGGAGATCTCGATGAGGCCGCAGAGCGGCGCCAACCGCGAGATGGAGATCGTCCAGATGCTGGAGGCGTACAAGAACGACGAGGGCTCCGACTTCAAGTTCCTCCACGTCTTCGTCCTCATCGAGAAGTGTGATAAGTGGGCGGAGGTGCGGCGGTCGATCGGCAAGGGCAAGGAGTACGTTCCCGACGCTGTGGTTGCAGGTGCGTCCGAAGGGCGTCCGCCGATGGGCCACAAGAAAGCCAAGTTGGCGAGGGACGGTGCGCCGGCAGCGGCAAAGCTCCAGGCGTCGATCGAGACCTGCATCGCCGACGCCCAGGCCCACGCCGTCAAGAGGGACGAGGTCTCCTCAAAGTGATGGGCAGCGCTCATGGCCAACTCGCAGGTCAAGATCGACCTCCTCAGGACTGGCACCGCGGCGAAGAAGAGGAACAATGACCTCGCCTTCCTCACGGGCGGCGACCCGGCCGCGATGACCCCCGAGGTGAGAGCTTGGTTCCTGGCGCAGTGCAACCTCATCCTGACCGACATCAGCGCGCCCCCGGCCCCGACTACGTCGTCTGGTGGCACCAGCTACACCACCGCGCCGACGAGCGCGCACGTCGACCTGGAGGATGCCGCGACCGTCGTCGACAAGGATGCCGAGCCCGTCGTCGACCTGGAGGATGCCGAGCCCGTCGCCTGCTCGGACGCCGTCATCAACCTGGAGGATGCTGCGCCGAGCTCGCCGCCTGCTCCGACGCCGGCTGACGCGTCTGCCTGATCGCCTCCGTTTGCCCACGCCGCGCACGCCCGTCTGTGTGATTCGATCTAGACTCTATTTGATCGCCCACCTGTGGCGTTTTTTGTAATATTATTGCCCAAACCATGGCTGCCGTGATCGCCGAACTAGGGCTCTATATTTGGGGGCGGGAAGATGAAGTTTCAAACAATATCGCCGTTCTCTTTTATGGGCCGCCGAACGGCTGGTGAAATCGGCCCCCCCAGGTTTTGGTGCGGGGCGGCGCTAACGCTAAAAAGCGCCGATCTGAAACCTGGGGGGGCCGAACGACTGGAGATGCCCTAACTCCGTGCAAATCCTTAGCTTCACGCCGCTCCAAGGGATTCTCGCTCTCCTTTTTTTTTGGGGATTTAATTCTCGCTCTCCTGATTGAGACGATCGAGCGAGCAGCGTTCGGGACGCTCCGCTCCGTGAGAGAACGGTCTGCCAGCCCATCTAGCTAGATGGAGCCCGTTTAGCGGTTAAAAGTAAACCTGGATGGTGGGCTTCATCGTGGATGTATGGATGCGTCAGAGGCTCAGAGCGCATATCGTCTCGCCCGCGTGGGAAATCAAGCCGACGGAAAAAAGCTCCTAACGGCGGCGATCAGCTCCTGCTGATGGCCGCTAGAACATGCTCAATGAGCTCTGACGGAACATCAATTCAGTCGCCGGAGGTCCTGCGGTAAGTAGGGTCCGATTCATGCAACCAGTGAGCTCCTGCGATAAGTAGTGCTGAAATTCGGATGGACCTACAAGCCCATTAGCCAATTTTCACTTAATCCTAAAGGATCATGCTGCCATAGCAAATGGTGGGAGTTTAGTCCCACATTGCTAGATGGGAGAGTTTTGCACCAGTTTATAAGGTGAGCTCTCTCCCTACTAGTGTGAGTTGGTATGAAGAGAGAGGAGTAGTGGAGGTGTTCCACACGCGCGCTCCTTCTCCGCCGCTCGCCTCGTCACGTCACGTCACGACGCGGGTTGCGGGAATGAGCCGATGCCTTTATTTTGACAGTCGAAAACGGGGAGTCAACAGACACGGCAATAATATGAGACGTCATAATTATTGTTGTCTAAATGCGTCATTTATATTGGTAACAGCCGTATTGATCGCGTGTGATAACTGCGCGCAGTAAAACGCCGCCTTTATCACGTGGTAACGGCTGTAGTAAACGCCAATTAAATTGACCGTTCTCCTACTCGACCGTGCCTATAAATTGGAGGCCCAGGCAGACGCAGTACACACAACTCACACACGCCGCCTCTTTGCGCCCACTGTCGTTCCACCTACTGTTGGTGCCGCCGGTGATCCCATCCCGTCTACCGCGTACACGGCCGACGGGAGAGCAGGCCTCCGAAACCCCGCCTCTCCAGATCCTGTACGGAAGAGGGGCGATTAGGTTTTTGGGGAGCGTCTCCTACGCGACTGCTCGCTGCCGTACGTCTACTTCGACTACTACCTCATCGTCAACATGGCCACCGAAGCCGAACGAGCTGCTGCTGCCGCTGCCACTGCTGAGGCCGCCACTGCTGCCGCCGCCTCCGCGGCTGCCATCCCTGCTACGTCTACTGCCAACTGGCCGGTCTCAGGGTATAACACGTTTATCCCTGCCCTTGTTATTTCCATGTGTGCGATACTACTAGTTTGTGTAGATGTGTCTACTGTCAATCTAGTATGCATGAATATGGTTAATTATCAGTATGTTTACGTCATGCTCGTGATTTATACTTGGATTAATTTAATCTGTAAATTGCCTAGATTCTTAACAATCCAAAAACCTAATATGTGTAGGCAATTTTCGATTCATGGTTTTGCTACTGCACTGAAACCGGACCCGTTTACGGGGACGTACTTTAAGCGTTGGCAGACCAAAACATTCTTATGGCTCACGGCTATGAACGTGTTCTGGGTCGTCGGTGTCACTCCCACGGAAACGATTACTCCTGAACAGGAGAAGGCGTTTAGGGATGCCACCGTCATCTTTGTTGGATGCATTCTAAGCGTGATCGGAGAGAAGTTTGTTGACGCATATTTACATGTGCGGGTTGCCAAGGACTTGTGGGAGGCGCTCGAATCCAAATTCGGCGCAACCGATGCTGGCAGCAAGATGTACAGTATAGAGCAGTTCCATGACTACAGAATGGTCGAAAACCATTCTGTTTTGGAGCAGGCTCATGAGATACAGTGCATCGCTAAGGAGCTTGAAATTCTCAAGTGCGTGTTACCGGGCAAGTATGTCGCGGGATGCATAGTCGCCAAGCTGCCTAATTCCCGGAGGAGTTTTGCCACCACTCTGAAACATCAGAGGCGTGAATTCTCAGTAGAGGATGTCATCGGCCAACTGAGTGTTGAGCAGAATTCGAGGGCAAAGAACTCGCATGGAAAAGGGAATGAAGGGACTTCTGCGGCCAATATGGTACAGAAGAACTACAACTCCCACAAGAACAAGGCGAGGACTGGTGTCCAGCAGAATACCGACTTCAAGAAGAAGGCTAAGAAGACCTTCAAGAAGGATAAGAAGAAAGATGGCTGCTTCACTTGTGGTTCACTGGAACACTGGGCTGGGAAGTGCCCAAAGAAGTATGTGAAGCCAGGACAGGATTCCAAGGCTGTCAACATGATCGTGAGCAACAATGAGAATGGGGCATCTGGGTATGGTAATTTGTTTACTGTATTTTCAGTTTGTCAGTCTACTGATTGGTGGATTGACACAGGTGCAAACATTTATGTGTGTGCTGACATCTCATTGTTTTCTTCTTATCAGGTCACAAGGAACGGGTCCGTATTGATGGGGAACGGCGCAAGTGCTTCTGTACTTGGTGTTGGCACGGTCGATCTGAAGTTTACTTCGGGAAGGATCGTGCAGCTCAAGAACGTGCAGCATGTCCCCGCCATCAAGAAGAATCTCGTTAGTGGCTCCCTTCTATGTAGAGAAGGATTTAAGTTGGTTTTCGAGTCCAATAAAGTAGTTGTAGCGAAATATGGACTGTTTGTTGGAAAAGGGTATGAGTGCGGAGGTCTGTTCCGGTTTTCCCTCGCTGATTTTTGTAATAAATTCGTGAACAATATTCATTCGAGTGTTAATGAAACAGAAGTTTGGCATTCACGTCTTTGTCACGTTGGTTTCAGTTGCATGACGCGGTTAGCAAAACTAAATTTAATTCCAAGTTTCACTTTAGCCAAAGGTTCTAAGTGCCATTCGTGTGTACAAGCAAAGCAACCTCGCAAGCCCCACAAGGCTGCGGAGGAGAGACACTTCGCGCTATTAGAACTCATACATTCTGATCTCTGTGAGATGAATGGTGTGTTGACTAAAGGTGGAAAGAGATACTTCATGACGTTAATAGATGATTCCACTAGGTTTTTCTATGTATATCTGTTAAAGATGAGGTTCTACACTACTTTAAAATCTATAAGGCAGAAGTTGAAAATCAACTTGAAAAGAAAATTAAACGAATCCGGTCAGATCGTGGTGGAGAGTATTTCTCTAATGAGTTTGACTCTTTCTGTGCGGAACATGGCATTATTCACGAGAGGACGCCTCCCTATTCACCTCAGTCAAATGGGGTTGCCGAACGGAAAAACCGTACTCTAACAGATTTGGTTAACGCCATGTTAGATACATCGGGTTTATCCAAGGCATGGTAGGGGGAGGCTATATTGACATCATGTCATGTCCTGAATAAAGTTCCGACGAAAGACAATGAGGTCACTCCCTATGAGCAATGGGAGAAGAGAAAAACAACACTCTCGTACTTACGTACTTGGGGCTGTTTGGCGAAAGTCAATGTGCCGATCCCCAAAAAGCGTAAACTTGGACCAAAGACCGTGGATTGCGTTAATTTGGGATACGCTAAAAATAGCGTTGGGTATAGATTTCTAGTAGTGAAATCTGAGGTACCTGACGTGAAGGTCGGTACGATTTTGGAGTCTAAAGATGCTACATTCTTTGAGGATATTTTTCCTATGAGAGATATGCAAAGCACTTCTAGACAGGAATCAGAGGAGACTCCTGAACCTGCCATTCCTATGGAATATTATGAACAAACATATGATGAGAATCCTGAGAAGGATGACGAGGAAACCCTTGGTAGGGGCAAGAGACAGAGGACTGCAAAGTCCTTTGGTGATGATTTCCTTGTGTACCTTGTGGATGATACTCCCACTCCTATTTCAGAAGCTTATGCATCTCCAGATGCTGACTACTGGAGAGAAGCGGTCCGTAGCGAGATGGATTCCATCATGGCTAATGGAACGTGGGAGATCACTGAACGTCCTTATGTCTGTAAACCATTAGGATGTAAGTGGGTGTTCAAAAAGAAGCTTAGGCCTGATGGTACGATTGAAAAGTACAAGGCTAGACTTGTGGCCAAGGGTTACTCCCAGAAAGAAGATGAAGATTTCTTTGATACTTATTCACCTGTGGCCAGATTGACCACCATTCGAGTATTACTCTCGTTGGCGGCCTCGCATGGTCTTCTCGTCCATCAGATGGATGTTAAGACGGCTTTCCTAAATGGAGAGTTAGACGAGGAAATCTATATGCAACAGCCAGATGGCTTTGTGTTAGATGGTCAAGAAGGAAAGGTGTGTAAGTTACTGAAATATTTATATGGGCTGAAACAAGCACCTAAGCAATGGCATGAGAAGTTCAATACAACTTTAACATCTGTTGGCTTTGTTGTTAATGAAGCTGACAAATGTGTATACTATCGCCATGGTGGGGGCGAAGGAGTTCTATTGTGTTTGTATGTTGATGACATACTGATATTTGGGACCAACCTCAAAGTTATCAATGAGGTTAAGTCATTTCTATCCTAGAACTTTGAGATGAAAGATCTTGGTGTGGCTGATGTTATTTTGAACATCAAGCTATTGAGAGACAATGAGGGTGGGATTACACTTCTGCAATCCCATTATGTTGAGAAGGTTTTGAGTCGTTTTGGATATTCGGACTGCAAAATTTCTCCAACACCATATGATCCTAGTGTGCGGATTTGAAAGTTCGAAGGCACAGCTAAGGATCAGCTGAGGTACTCTCAAGTAATTGGTTCACTCCTGTATCTAGCGAGCGCTACGAGGCCTGACATCATGTTTGCTGTGTGCAAACTAAGCCGGTTTGTTTCCAATCCGGGTGATGTGCATTGGCATGCTGTAGAAAGAATTATGCGCTATCTGAAAGGTACCGTGAACCATGGACTTCACTACAGTGGATATCCTTCGGTACTTGAAGGGTATTGTGATGCGAATTGGATCTCTGATGCTGATGAGGTGAAAGCCACAACGGGGTATGTGTTTACCCTTGGAGGTGGTGCTGTTTCCTGGAAGTCTTGCAAGCAAACGATCTTAACGAGATCGACAATGGAAGCAGAATTAACAACATTAGACACGTCTAGTGTCGAAGCAGGATGACTTCGAGATCTTTTGATGGACTTGCCTGTGGTTGAAAAGCCAGTACCGGCTATCCTTATGAACTGTGACAATCAAACAGTAATTGTCAAGGTGAAGAGTTCAAAGGACAATGCACAGTCCACAAAGCACATAAAAATGAGATTAAAATCTGTCAGACATTTAAGAAACTCCAGAGTGATAGCGGTGGATTATATCCAGTCGGCTAAGAATCTGGCAGATCCCTTTACTAAAGGGCTATCACGTGTTGTGATAGAAAGTGCATCGAGGGAGATGGGTATGAGACCCACATGAGTTGCCATGGCAGTAACCCAACCTATGTGATCGGAGATCCCGTGAAGTGGGACCTGGGAAAACAAGTTAGTGGTTAACTGAAGAGAGTAATTTTTACTAACCCACTCCACTGGAGATGCAGTACTCTCAAAAACTGTATGGCAGGTTCACTTTTGTCTTAATGTGTTCCAAGGCTTGTATAAACAAGATGCTATCCTACAGAGCGATCTTTGGAGGAACACACCTATATGATCCTGACTGCTGGTCACAGCCTATGAGATTGGGTGATCTCTAATAAGTTCATGAATAGGCCAAGAGTATGACTAATATGCTCCACCCGAGGGGTCAGCCTTCGGCAGCCTAGTACTGGCAAGACATTTAGTGAAACTATTTTACGCCAAACTGACAATTCAAGGCATAGTCCATTGTTCAGTTGTGATGTAGTGTAGCTACTTGTTCTAGGTGGATGTTCAACCTTAACGGGTCTCCACTGAAAATGCCAGTATATAAAAACAGTGAATGGAACAGAGGACAACACCATGGGTCTTCGGGATCTGGTGGGGGATTGCTGAAATTCGGATGGACCTACAAGCCCATTAGCCAATTTCCACTTAATCCCAAAGGCCCATGCTGCCATAGCAAATGGTGGGACTTTAGTCCCATATTGCTAGATGGGAGAGTTTTACACCAGTTTATAAGGTGATATCTCTCCCCACTAGTGTGAGTTGGTATGAAGAGAGAGGAGTAGTGGAGGTGTTCCACACGCGCGCTCCTCCTCCTCCGCCGCCCGCCTCGCCACGCCTCGCCTCGTCACGACGCGCCGCGGGTTGCGGGAATGAGCCGAGCCGATGCCTTTATTTTGGCAGTCGGAAACGGGGAGTCAACAGACACGACAATAATATGAGACATCATAATTATTGTTGTCTAAATGCGTCACATTTATATTGGTAACACGTGGTAACGGCTGTAGTAAACGCCAATTAAATTGACCGTTCTCCTACTCGGCCGTGCCTATAAATTGGAGGCCCAGGCAGACGCAGTACACACAACTCACACACGCCGCCTCTTTGCGCCCACTGTCGTTCCACCTACTGTTGCTGCCGCCGGTGATCCCATCTCGTCTACCGCGTACACGGCCGACGGAAGAGCAGGCCTCCGAAACCCCGCCTCTCCAGATCCTGTACGGGAGAGGGGCGATTAGGTTTTTGGGGAGCGTCTCCTACACGACTGCTCGCTGCCGTACGTCTACTTCGACTACTACCTCATCGTCAACATGGCCACCGAAGCCGAACGAGCTGCTGCTGCCGCCACTGCTGCTGCTGAGGCCGCTGCCGCTGCTGAGGCCGCCGCGGCTGCCGCCACTGCTACGTCTACTGCCAACTGGCCGGTCTCAGGGTATAACACGTTTATCCCTGCCCTTGTTATTTCCATGTGTGCAATACTACTAGTTTGTGTAGATGTGTCTACTGTCAATCTAGTATGCATGAATATGGTTAATTATCAGTATGTTTACGTCATGCTATACTTGGATTAATTTAATCTGTAAATTGCCTAGATTCTTAACAAGTAGCGTCCGATTCGAGTAGTCGGAACATCAATTCAGTCGCCGGAGGTCACGTTCAAGTAGTGGAGGATGTCAATCAGGCGGCGGCATGGGTCAAATTGGGAGGAGCTTCTAAAGTTCAGCTGCCATTCTTTATGTTCGGGAGAGATGAGATAGAGGAGGAAGGAGTGATGCGTACCGATTCGGCCACTTATCGGTGGCGGTGGACGTAAATTCCAGCCGCTCCACGATTGCCCGTTCCACGGATCCCAGAAACGCTCGCTCCGCATATTTGCACTGGAGGCCGCTCCGCTCGCTCGTTTCCGATTCGCGAAGCTGACCCGTTCGGGGCAGCTCCACTTGCTCCGCTAGCAGAACTGGGAGCCGGAGTGTTTCGAACGGGTCCTAAAATAGATTCAGAGCCGGATTTCATACGAAAATTATCCCTAACCGTTATAGGGTGAGAGGTTGCTAAATTTTAATCGCTGGTTGACTTTTCTTATGTGAGAAATGATATGTCTTTCATGGTGTATTCTAGAAAAAAAAAGTTTGGTCACACATAATTCTTGCAAAGGTCATGGGAACATCTAGGATTCTAGGGCCGAGGACACCTCAACCCAGCCACGCACGCCGACTTGTTCCGCTTACTATTGCATTTCACACATCTTGTCACGGGGTTATTTTAGTCCATCTACAATTTTATTCCGAGTAAGGCACATGTACTTTGATTTTATTCTACAATAATGAGAAGAGGTCATAAGTCTAAACTTCTACGTATTCTTCAAAGGCAACATCCACCACTTTTGACAAGAAAAAAACAGTCTCAAAAGAATATCGTTGAAATTAAAATAAGATATACTCGGTCCAAAGTACGACTACTAAAAAGACAATGCTAAAAAATACAAGAAAATGGTCAAAATGTTCATAGTATGGATGTCAGATTCGTAAGTTATTACATTTACCCTCATGTGGAAAACCGTTCCCACCCCTAAATGGGCAACACATGGCAAGCGTGCCTAAGATCTGGCCACAACCGTGGATAGGTCCAGGTTCGTATTTTCCTTAGAGCAACTTCAGCACACGCGCTATATGCTATCTGTGCGAAAAAATCTTTTATGTGTGTGTGTGTGTTGGGGGGGGGGGGGGGGGGGGGGGGGGGGAGGGATCCACCGCCGGCGAGGGACTGCGGTCTGCCACACCCCCAAGCCCCCAAGGGCCGCAGGAGCCCAGACAGATCGTCGGCGAGGGGAACCAGAACCCTAGATTGGGTCGCCTCCTTTCTCTCATGGGAGAGAGCTGTACCGATGGACAAAATTCTCCGTAATGAACGATTAGTCTTAACTCTAGAGCAGACCTTGATCCTTTGCACGTTACCCAGTTGAGTGAGCCCCATACACCCATAGGGTTGTCCTTGCTACAAATGCAACCCACTCGACGGAGAATTCTTCTCAGGCCTCGACGTGAGTCATGGTCGTGGCATGTGCAGGTCATGAAAAATTTCCTGCAATGCAAACTAGTTGTCAAAAAAAATTACATCGATGAAAATGCCACAAATAGGAGACGTGAATTGAGAAGCAATTTTTCAAGACACATTGTTTCCTCTATTTTACTTCACATTTCAGGTTGGATACCCAATGTGTTTTGGAATATTCTTTTAATAGGACGATGTTCTCATAATGGATACCAAGTTATGTATGTGGTGACTTCATCAATTTTGATATCCTCTGACTCCCTCGGTAGCATGGGCGGACCTACGAGGTGTGCCTGGTGTGACGTGGCACACCCAGAATGTACATAAAACAATCAGCATCCGCTTAGCAGTTTGGTGCCTATCATGTCACAACAATTAGAAATAAAAAATTCAGTTAAAAAAGCTGAGAAAGAAGCTCAACTGAACCTAAACCGCATGGCCGCTTAATTAGGCGCTTAAGTGAGGAAAATAAATCTGAAGCATAAAAATAGTTAGGGAAGGTGCCCCCTTCCCCTGTCTCGCCCCAGCGCGCGCGAACAGGGGAACCCTAATCCCGCCGCCTCCCTTCTCCCCTTCCCCTCCCTGCAATCATCGGGTCGGGGCGCTGCCTGTGCGGTGCCGGTGCTGATGGCGGTGGCCGAACTCTCCCCGCGCGTGGGTGCTGGTGGCGCGACACACAACGGTGCTCCTCGGCTTGGTCTCGATCCGACTTGCTGCGGGTGGCCTAGGTGGCGGTGGTGCGGACGTTTGGCAGCGGGGTGCAGTTTCCTGAGCGCGGTCGGTCGGTCGCCGGTGTGTGGCCGACAATGTTCTTCTCTGGCTTAGATCTACCCAAGTGGGCCCCATCTGGGCTTGGGCGGGCAACCCAGGCATGGTAGCAGCACTCTCGGTGGACGAAGGAGACGGTACCTGTGCTAGGGATGGCGACATCGGTGGTGCCCTTCCTGGAGTGCGGCGGCGTAGCTTTACGAGTCCTTTTGGGCTCGGTGGGCTGTTTGCGGGCCTGGTTTGCTCTGCTGCTGCATCCGGTCGGCTACAACCTTCCGGTGGTGGAGGCGGTCCCTCTTGCGTGTCACTATACCGCCGAACCTCGTCGGATTCCTTCTACTCGGTTCTATCGGCCCCAAGACATGGGCAATGGTGAGACGGCGGAGATGACTGCAAGATCGTGGTGGCGTGCATTGGTGGGTGACAAGCTTGGCCGAGCCTTCCGAAGCGTCCAAGGTGTGGTTTTTTGGAGGTCAGGAGAAATTCCTGCCGTCTCGACACTGACGCGGTGGCGCCCAAGGGTGTTGCCATCCCTCCTGATGGGCGCCGGGTAACTCTTCCTCACCCTCCCAGCGTACCAGGAGAAACCCTAGGACACACTCCGGTGGAAATCATTGTAACTGCCTGGGCAGCAACGACGTTGTCGTCGCTCCCTGCTTGGAGGTGCTGCTTAGTATGAGGCGCTTCAGAGTGATAGGAGCATGGTGGACATTCTCTGGAGGGCGCATCGGTTGCGAGTCTTCTCTGTTTTTGTCGAACCGCTGATGCCGACGTTGTTTTATCTTTGTTTTTTTTTCCTTTGGGCATTATTTGCGCTGTTTGCCTCAGCAGTGGCCTCTGAGTTGTTTCGGTTGTTTGCTATATCAATATAGCAGGGCGAAAACCTATTTCGAGAAAAATACTTAGGGAAGCGCTCGCCTCCACAACGTGGGCTACAGACTCTTACTATTTCTGCTGACAGGCAAAAAAAAAAGCTAGCATGAGGCGAGAAGTTTTGCGTCGGGTGCCCAGGAATGGAAGAGCCTAAGTACCGATATACTAGGATTAGAATCCTAGCGAGGATGTTTAAGAGTCGGGTTATGGATTCTCTTAGGGCATGTTTGGTAGCCCGGGCGGACTAAAAAAATCTCACCTCGCCACACTTTCAAGTATTTGGTAGCCCGGTTTGATGATGTGGGCAGTGCCCGCCTCACCCGAAAAAGACTTCTCATCCAGGCCGTGGGGAGAAGTGAGAATCGAGCTTCGCTCCTCAACCGGGCTGGCTTCGCCCGAGGTCCCCCGCGCGCGCATCCCCAGATGCGCTGACCCCCACCTATTTCCCTCTCATTTTCTTCTCACCCTCCTCCTCTCTCCTTCCCGAGCTCCTCCCTCCCCCGATGCCGCTCTCATCCTTTCTCCCTCCGCGGGCGATAGGCTCCACAGGCCGCCGCATAGGCGCCACCGACCGCTGCCGAGGACGGTGGTCAACACCGTGGTAGACGACACGCCCCACCGCAGAGGACGACGCCCATCGCGCGGAGCAACATAGGAGGTCAATGTCCAGGCGAAGTCGTGTGCGGCGGCTCCTCTTGCCGGCCACGACGGATCCTCTCGCTGGTAGCTGCGCCGGAGCCCGTGGAGGACGTTCTAGGGACCCGATTGATTTTAGTTTTGTTTGTGCAGGGACTCGATTGCATTTTTGTCCTATGGACCCGATTGATTTTAGTTTTGTTTGTGCAGGGACTCGATTGCTTTATTTTTCTAGGGCCCGACTCAAGTCATACAACCTACCAAACGGGATTTCAACTGAGCTCAGCTCAACTAATACAACCTACCAAACGCAACACAAAAAACACTTGTATGATGCCAACATGGGTGGACTCAGTTTGCATGAGAAGAGATAGCCCACCCGGGTTACCAAACACACCCTTAGTTGCTATAGCCCATGAGGTCTAAATTGGTCCCGATCGGGAGCTTCTTCTACTACCTTTGCCTCTGGCTCCAAGACCTACAGTTGCTCGCCCGCCTGCCAATTCCTCTCTATTTGCTTTTCGAAATCCCTAATTTTCTTTCCTCTTCAGCTCGGTGGCCAACGGCAGGAGCCGCAGCATAGCGGGGCCGGCCAGCCTAGCTCTCTAGGTAATCATAAGCATATGCGCATCACAGATAAATTGAAAATAGACTTTGGTAAAACTGCAAGCGATAGGCTCTGTTTCTTTTTGTCAATGGACTAGTTTTTTTTATTGTAGTTTGGTGTTAATTTTGTTGAAGAAGTAAAAAAAATTATGCCGATAAATTTGTTTGTTACATTGTTTTTTATAAAGTGAACTTCCTAGTGAACACCACCGTATATTCTCATGGTCAAAGGAAGCAAACAAATTAACCATATTGTGACGATATTATTCATAGAAATGCTAGAATCATATCCTGTACTATCTCAACTATTTGGGTCTATCCAACCACAATGTTGAAACAACAATATGCTCCCATTAATATTGACATAACAAATATCCATGATTAGGAAAACGTAGTCATCTAATATTAACGAGTTTGTCTATGAGACATGAAAAATGGTTATAATGGTGTGTATATGTCTCTACACGTGCTTATGAGTTTTTCTCTCAGTCTCATATTCAGTGATGATATCACTTATAGCATAAACATGATACATAAATCATGAAAGCTGATGTATTTTATGGTTACTTGGGCATAATCCAACAATGCCATGGTGACCCTTCCCACACACTATCAAAATCTCTTTGTGACTCAAACTGTGTAGCAGACATGTTCTCCCTACCGATCTGAAGATCAGCCCCCTAAGTTTCCCCCATGCTGGACGCAACGCACTTGTAATCGTCTGGATGTGAAACAAATTGTGGTACAGAACCTTGCTTGCTAGTGCCAACTCTTCTCCCCCTCCTCTAGATCATTGATAACCAGACGCGTTGTTTCTTCTTCTTCACAGTTTCCCCATGGCCTCTTCCATCCGACCCTCGTCGAGCGAGGCGAGAGCGACATCTCCTTCCCCTTCACCAGATCAGGTGTCGTTGACATCCCGATCATGTCCCCGTTGCGCCTCGCCAAGGGAACCTCCGCGCGCTCTGTCATTCGCCATGAAACCCTAATCGCCCCGGAGAGAGGCTCCTAGTTTTGGGGAAAAACATATTATTCATCGATCATACGGCAGCCAATTTGTTGTGTTTGTGGTTACCGTATGGCTCGTTCTATGACCGTTAAAGGGATTTTCATTTACAGTTTATCCCGTTTTATGGGATGTGCGAGAATCGTTGTAAGCTGTTTACAGTTACCCATCCATCCACCCTGCTGCCTCGAAATTTGACCTTCCTAGCAGGCAACTTGCAATCGTCTGGATATGAAACAAATTGCGGTGCAGAACCTTGCCTGCTAGTTCCCACTTCTTCTTTCCCCCCTCCTCGAGATCATTGATAAACAGAGGTGTTGCTTCTTCTTCAAAGAGGTCGGGTTTCCCCATGGCCTCCTCCATCCGCACCCTCGCCGAGCGAGGTCTCCTTCCCCTTCATCGGATCAGGTGCCGTTGTCATCCTGATCCCGTCTCCGATGCGCCTCGCCGAGGTACCTATGCGGGCGCCGTCCTTTGCCACGAAACCGTAATCGCCTCAGAGAGAGGCTCCTAGTTTTTCGGGAAGCCTGTATTATTCATTCTCGATCATACGGCAGCCAATTTGTTGCGTTTACAGTTGCCGTATCGCCCGTTTTATGGTACAATCGGGTCATATTACCCTCCATGAACATTAAAAGGATTTTCATTTACGGTTTAGTCCGTTTAACGGGATGTGCGAGATTCGTTGTAACTTGTAAGCCGTTCCTAGACAGTAACCCATCCATCCACCCTGACCCTGCTGCCTCGAACTTTGACCTTCCTAGCAGGTTCGTCGTCTTGGCTCGCGTGCATCCAACCCAGGACTTTGACCCGGTGAGCGCGACTATTCCACACTCAATACGCTAAATTTTACCCCCACTTGTGTGCACTGCGCACGACCCACCAACTCCGTTCCTTCCTTCCTCCTGCTGACCCGACCTGCCATGCCCCGCGCTGCCGCTGCATATATAGAAGCTCCGCTGCCTCGCTGCTCTGTCTCGCACTAGCAGCTTACTCATCGATCAAGCCAAATCGATTTAAATAGCTCCATCCGTTAGCTACACTTGTGGAGCGATGGATGATGTGTGGTGCAGCCTGGACATGCCCGCCTGCATCGCCGGCCTCCATACCGCCCTGCCCGATCCCTTCTGGCAACCCTTCACTGAGTATGTCCTTTGGCTCACACTTGGATCATCTTCATTTCCCCAGTGAATCGAGTATGTGAATTAATGGAGTATCATGCTCTTGTGCCTAACGTTTTTTCACTTGACATCGATCACCAGCTCTGCTGTGAGCTCCATCGGCGACGACAGTGCCTACTTCGGGGTTGCCGACGTTGATCTCATGGTTTCGACTGACGAGGTGACCAACTCAATGTTCTTGGTAGTTACTTTGCAAAAGTAGGATCGTTTCCCTTATACAGATCGATCGGGGTTTTTCGTTCATCTGTGTGTAGGCGGACGGCATGGCGGACATGGACGCGACCGGCTTCTTCGGAGGAGGGGACGGCCGCTTCGTGCTGCCGTCGTCGACGTCGTCGTCGCTCTCGTCGAAGCGGTCCCTCTCCCTGGACAGCGGCGGCTCCTCGGGGTCCATCACGCTGGACCACGCCGCAGGCCCTCGCCTCGCGGCAACAAGCGCTGCCGCCCGTGGCGCACCAGCCGTTCGACCACGACGAGGAGGCGATCATGAGGGCCATGATGGCGGTCATGTCCTCCTCCTCGCCTTCCCCGTCCTCATCGGCCTCCTCGCGGGCCAAGCCCTTCTCCCGGGACAGCAGCATGCAGCCGCAAGCATCAGCCATGGCGCCACAGCTGCGAAATGGCGGGCACCACGTGATGGTGAAGAGCAGCCTGGCCTCGTCGCCGGAGAGAACCAGCAGCGGCGGCCGGGGACAGCAGGCGGAGGATCCAAGAGCGGCGAGCAGCAACAGCGGGCAGCTCTACCACATGATGTCAGAGAGGAAGAGACGGGAGAAGCTCAACGACAGCTTCCACGCGCTGAGGTCGCTCCTTCCTCCCTGCTCAAAGGTACGGAGCATCACCATCACATCCACTCGCTCCAAAATCTCAACTATACTCTCGTACCAATTTACTTAGGGGAGTACGTGCCGCTACCTACTACCACATTTTGCTCTTAATAAAGTATTTAATTAAGGGCATTGACACAGTCTCTACATCATCATATATCATTTCTAATTTTGCCAAACTTCATTCTCCTGCTCGTTGATAGGATGGCGAAAATGGCTAAATAAAACACATAATCGTCTTTTTGTTTACTTCTGTTGGTTGGCTGCATTTTTGAAAGGAGACTTGGAAGAGCAGGAGTAGTCTTTGGTTCTTCCGTCCTGACTTGTCAAGATCATTGTTTGCTTGTTTAAACCACAAGAGACAAGGACGTTGATAACGGAAGGTGATCAGAAGGACCACTAGATTTGATAGGATATATAAAAATAAAAGATATGTACATACGTGGCGACAAGCTCGAAAGGTATATACACGGAAGCTTCGGAAAGTAGACGTTCCACGTTAACTTTCTTTCTTATCCTTTCCCGAAAATTAATATTGTGTATTCAATTATGCCTGAACAGTAGTATGCAAATGGCTTTATCCTTTAACAAAATAATACTACTCCGAAGAAGTTTTGTGCGACGACTAATAACAATCGACTTCCTCTAAACGATATTTTTCGATTCAACCGTTGTTTTTTCATGCTATAATAAAAACATTAGCATAGGAAGGCGATTGGAAGGATGGCCATGGTTTCTAGTGGCCCACAAATAGAAGTTTTGAGAGCGGTGGGTGCCCAAGGCATCAAGAGAAAAGGTCCAAAAGATTAAATAGTTGCTCTTGATACCTAGACAAACCCAAAGGCCCGTCATCATCATCGCTCTGTAGTTTCGAGTAGTTGCCAGGAAACAGCAAGCTATTGTTGTATTGTATGGAATCGAAGTAGACCAGATATTAGGTAAAACCATTCTTTAAGTTTCAGGTTAGCCTGCTGAGATGTTACATATAGGCAGGGTAAACCATATACCGAGTCTAACGTGTCAAAAAATACTACGTACTGGCAGAAGGACAAGACGACGGTGCTGACCAAGGCGGCGGGGTACCTGAAGACCCTGGAGGCGCAGGTCTCGGAGCTGGAGGAGAAGAACAGCAAGCTGGAGAAGCACATCCCGGCGTGCGAGGAGGACGGCGCGGCGCACCCGCCGAGGCGGCAGAGGGCCAAGGTCCAGATCAGCAAGGCGGCGTCGGTGGTGAACCTGACGGTGATGGTGATGGTGGAGTGCGACGTGGTGGAGCTGGTGCTGCGCATCCTGGAGTGCCTCCGCTGGATGGAGCAGATCAGCGTGCTCTCCGTCGACGCCGACACCTACTCCCCGCAGGTGCTGCTCAAGGCCATCGCCAGCATCAAGCTCCGGGTCATGGTACGCTCTTTGCTTTTTTTTTTTTCCTTTTTGCATTTCTTTCTCGCCCTCTGTGCCTGACACTCTGTGCTCTACGATGCAGGACGGCAACTGGAATGAGGCGTCGTTCCACGAGGCGATGACGAAGGCGGTTAACGACGCGACCTCGTCTCCTCCTCCTCCGCACGCCCCGATCCTACTCACCGCCTAGCACGCAGCTCGTCGTGTCCCGAGGCCAGCCCTGGCAGGAACATTTCCTTGTCAGGCAAGCCCGGCCGCGCCAAGTCCTACTTAGAAATGGTACTACTAGTAATTCTGTCTGCAGTAGGCGGGTGGATGGAGGCTCACCGCGTGTTAGGTATGATGACTCTGCAGGAAGATGAAGACCACGAAGACTTCCAGAGTTTAGTGGGAGCGGTAGAAGGTTTTGGTTGGCACAACGGCAGTGTACATACATGTGCGTGTCCTGCCGCTTCAGTGCTACAGAATTTAGTACTACTAGTTTCTTTTTTGACATTAAACCTTGTTTATATAAAGAAAGAAAACAACATTTGCAGCCAGATAAGGTAATTGTGTAACTGAACCCACAGACGCCTAAAAGCTCTAAACTAAACTGCAATAATTTGTTTGAGTAGAACGGCAGGCTTTATTCAACTGGGATGCTCACACCCGTAGGTGGAGCCAAGAACCACACATGCCTGCCTATATCTAAAGATGTTGCAAGTCTAGCTAAGCGATGTGCTTCCCCGCTAGCCTCCCAACATTCGAATTTTAACGAGACCTCCCGAAACTCAGTCTTCCTCCGAATGAATTCATTGAGAACCATGAAGTTCGGACCTCTTTGCAGCCCCTCGTTCACCTCCTTCACAACTCTTGCACAGTCTGATGAAACCATCACCCGTGACACATTTAAATCCTTTGCTAGGCATAGACCCTCAACACAGGTTAATGACTCTAGGATCTCGGGCTCCGTAACTCCATGGCGCACCTCTGCCGCTGCCCCAGGAACTTGCCCCGGTCGTCACGACACACTGCGCTGAAGGCCCCTTTATTCTCCGTCTTTGCTACAGCCCCATCGACATGAATTTTAATAATCCCATTCGGAGGGGGGGGGGGGCTCCATGCAAGAACTCTGGTTACAGGAGGCTAGGCTGCTGAAGGCAGGGTTCCCTGCACAGCTTGCAGGTCATTGAGATAACAGATGTGTCGAGAGCGCGGTGACTGATATTCTCCTTCATGGATTAACCTTCTCCTAGCCCACCAAATCGCCCACAGGGTAGTAAGTTTCGCAATAAACTGCTGCTGGTTCATAATGTTACTGAGACTGAAAAGCCATAGCTTGATTCGAGAAAAAAAAACCCCGCGTCGCTCCTCTCTGGGGCGACTCGGGCGGTCGAAACCCTAGCGCCGCCGCCTCCTTCCCCCCGCTTCCCTGCCTCCGCCGCCACCTGAGACGGCCGCCGGGCAAGCCCGCGTCCTCGAGGACGGTGGCGGCGAGGCTTTCTCCGCGCGCTGGTGCTCCTCGCGGGGGCTGGCGCTCCCGAGCCTGACTACTGAGAGGTGGCGCGTGGCCCTGGCTGGAGGGTGGTGGTGCCGGCGCCCTCTTCCTCCGTGTGCTCCGTGGCGTCGCTGCCCGGCCCTCTTGCGCCGCGCGGGGCCGTGGGCGTGCGGGCACGCACGGTTCTGGCCGCGATCGGATCTAGATCGGATCTAGATGGGAAAGGGCAGGGGCCCAAGGCGCCCGCCGCCGGCGTGGTGCTCCGGTGGGTGCAGCCTCTGTCTCTCTTCCCATGTCCTCCTCTACTGGACCTCTTTGCTTGTGCCCGTGTTCCCCAGGTGTGCGGCCGCCAGGTCGAGGGATCTGGAGGCCGTGCCATGGTGTTGTGGCGGTGCTACCAGAGGTTGCTGCGGTGGCCGGCGTCGTCCCTCTGCAGGTTCTCATGGTGTTGCTCTCTAGCGTGTCAGTTCGGGGGAGTTTGGAAGCCGGGGCGGCAGCCCTGGGTGGTGGACGCCCGTTTGGCTTGTCGGCGAGCCCCGTGGTGGTGGTGTTGGCTGTGTCGCTTGGCCGTGAGGGCGGCAAGGCGGACGATTTAGGGAGCCCCTGGTGAGGTCTGGCGGGGTGCCGGTCTCGCCCAGATTAAGACCTGGAGGCGCTTCGGCAATCTTGGAGTGAGTGGCTCATAACTTGGGGTGGGTCGGGGTTGAGCCGAGCGAAAGCTTTTATCGACGATGTCGGTACCGGCGTCGGCGACGCTCTCGGGCGCCATTTTCCCTCTTGAGGGCGACGTCGTGGCTGCACCCCGCCCTCCCATGTTGGTGCTCCGGGTGAAAACCCTGGTGTGCCTGTCCGACCGAGCGGTGGCGACGCCTTCGTCGTGACCTCCTTGGAGGCACCGTCTTGGAGCAGAGCTCCTCCCCCGATATGGCTGTATGCGCGTAAAGTTGGTGCCTTTCCGAAGCCGGCGTTCTGAAGAGTTGCTGTCGAGCCCCGACGCCTTGATGGAGGCGCCCAAGGCGGCGCCGTCTGATCCTACCCCTTCTCGGTGGCTGGCCGCTTTACGCAAGGGTCAGTCCTCGCCGCCGCCGTCTCCGCTCGTCGTTGATGCTCGGCATCCACCTCTCCTTCCCGCACGGCTTCTCTTGGAGGCTCTACTCTTTCGTCTCCTGCGATCCTTCTCGATGTCAAGCTTGGTGTCATTTGTCATGTGCCTTTGCTGGTGGTTCGATCCTGTCTCTCCTGAGGCTGGCCGTCTTACGCAGGGATCTGGTGCTCGGCGATGTGTAGCACTTGTATTAGCTTGTCTTTTGTCTGCTTTGTAAGAGGTTCTTCGTCAACACCTTGTAACTTGTGGCCGATTGGTTTTATTAATTTAAAGCCGGGCTTTAAGCCTTTTATCGAAAAAAGCCATAGCTTTGGGTTAGTCGTCTCATCTCCATAGACCGGTACTTTGGTGTCATCTTCCTTTAACGCCCACACCGCCCTAGCCACGTTACAGTCCAGGAGTAAGTGGCGCCCTGTATCAATTGCCGCATTACAGACTGTGCACACCGGCGTACTCGCCATACGGCGTTGAGCTCGGACCTCCCCTGTCCGTAGCGATGACCATGCTAGCCTCCATGCAAAAATACGCAGCTTCGACGGGACTTTAACCCTCCACAACTTCTGCCAATGGCGCTGCTCTCCAATATTGGATGCTTCAACGGTCCCCTCAAGAAAAGCTTCCCTTCTATGTTTAGATTCAGTAATCATACGATACGCTAACCGTACGGAAAACATCCCATTCTTCTCGTGGTGCCAGGCCCAGAAATCAAGCTAGCTTATATAGCTTATTGGGATTTGTTTAACTGCATCGGCATCCATTGGCAGGAAGTGCTGCTCCAATTTCTGAACATCCTAAGACCTCGTCGCTGCATGCATAAAATCAGAGACAAAACATGGTGGGTTGTTAGTTTGGCAGCCAAAAGGGCGAAGTCCTTGATCGCGCGGGATCCAATTCATATTCCAAGCTTCTGTGGTCTTCCCATCCCCTATTCTTCTGATAAGGCCTTGCCGCATAATGTCCCGGCCTTCGCATAATGATCGCCAAATTTGTGATGGCCTCGATCCCAATGTAGCCTCCAGTACGCACGAATTTGGGAAGTAGACCGCCTTTAGAATGCGGGCACTCAAGGTATCTGGCTCGGTCAAAATTCTCCACACTTGCCTAGCCAGCAATGCCAGGTTGAAGATCTCGATGTCTCTAAACCCTAAACCCCTCTGTACGTTGGCATAGTTAGAGAGTCCCAAGCAACCCACGTAGTCTTCCTCTCGCCCTTCTTGCTCCCCCACCAAAACTTCCTGGTCATTGTTTTGATATGCTCAAAGAGGCCTCGTGGAAGTTTGAACAAGGCCATCCAATAAGTCGGTATGGCTTGCACCACATATTTTATAAGGATCTCTTTACCACCCACCGGTAAAGATTTTTCCATCCAACCCTGAAGCCGCTTCCAAATTATATCCTTCAAATAGCAAAAAACATTTGGATCTCCCAACATCAGACGGCAGTCCAAGATATTTTTCATTGAGAGATTCATTTTCAACTTCTAGCACATTCTTGATGCTTGCTCTTGTGGCTTCTGCGCATCCCTTCCCAAAATAAATTGCTGATTTATCATTATTAATACGCTGGCCGGATGCTCCACAATATGCAGCAAGGAGCTCCCTAAGTTTCACCGCTTCCCCCACTCAGCTGACACGCATCAACCACCTCGCGGAACTGATTGGTCTGCCACATCTCGCGTTCATTAGGCCCCATTTGTTTTTCCCTACGCATCACTTCATTGAAGTCTCCAATGCAGACCCATGGTAAATCACTGTCCGCCTTCAAGAACCTCATCATATCCCAGGCTCTGTACCTCAAGCAACTGTTAGCATCTCCATACCACACCATTAAACGCCACGGTTCTTTCCCGTCCTCGTTGACTACCATATCAATATGATATCTGGAAAGGTTACCTAAGGTGAGCTGCATATGGCTCTTCCAGTAAATACAAAAACCACCACTCCGGCCTGTACTTCCAACACCGTATGCTCCATCAAAACCCAATGTTGTTGCCAGACCCTCCACTCTATTTTTAGCGATCTGTGTCTCAATAATACATGAGATGGTAGGCGAATTAATACGCGCTAGATCACGCAACTCGTTAACTATCGTAGGGTCGCCAAACCACGACAGTTCCAGCTCAGTGCGACCCTCCGACTCGGAGGCCGCCGTGGTTCCGAAAACCTTATCATTCGACATGAACTTGCGTTGTTTGGTGCGATCGCGCGGAGATATGTATTCAGGTGGTGCCGGTGGAACTATATGTGGTGCAGCACCTGATAAATTCCTGCCTTCGCCTTCCCCCTGAGTAGATTCCACCTCCTCCATAGCAGCATTAGCTCCATCCATATTCAGCTTTTTCCGTGCAACACTATGGCCCTCCTTCTCATATTGCTCCCCCATGTTTTCTAAAGGGCTCTGCACTGTATCCTCTACATCATCATCCAGCTCCGTGTCTTCCGACGTGCACTTACTAGGCCTAAAGGAACATGCACCTCCCCTTCCCATATGTTCTCCTTGACCCCAGCCGCAAATCTCCTAGGCTCGTTCACTGGTTGAACCGCCCTGCGTTTTGCTAGCATCCAAGCTCTATACTGAAGCTTACTTTCTTCCCATGCACCATCTCCACACTCCTCATGATCATGCCCCATAAGACCACACTTCTTGCAAAAAAAGAGCACCTTCTCATATTTAACCAGTAACATCTTCCTTCCTTCAGGTAGCTTAAGGGAAACAACCCTTGTTAATGTCTTTGTAACATCAATTCTTACACTGAGCCTCACATAATTACCTTCAAAGTATAGTTTTGGACTCATCTGTACTTCTTTAACCTTGCCCACTCTCCTGGCTAGATCATACACTACCTCGTTCTTACGAAAAAGCTCCGGGATGCCATGGATCTGAGCCCATACGGTCAGTCCCCCAAAGGCCACCTTCTCTGGATCTGTTAAACCATCATAATCCTCTAACATCACGCCCCAACCACGAAAAGTCCAGGGGCCTTGATGGACCACCTTCTTCCAGTCCCCCAAACAGTGCATCTGGAAGATGAACAGATTCTCACCTACCTCACGGAAGCCCGGTTCCCGTGACAGGTTCCATATGGATTTCATCTTCTCAAACAACGCCACCCCGCTAAACAAGCGATCCGTCAGCACGTTTATGATCGCCAATCATCGGGCCTCCTTTTTATACTCCTTGATCACCTCCTCTCCTATGAAGCCATCGTCTAGCTCGTCATCATTCATCTGTAGATGCTCGAAGATGTTCTCAATCTCCTCTCCCGCAGCTGCCGCTTTCTCCAATCCCGACGCTCCTGACACCTCCTTGTCCGCCATGATCTCGCAATCTTCCTCTGCTCCCTTCTGCTAGGGTTTCGGTTCCAGGAATCGCTCCGTCGCTCGAGGACCAAGGCACCACGAGTAGAGGAGAAATTCACTGGATCCGCTCGGTACTGTCACAGCGAGCGGAAATTCACCGCCGGAGCACAAAACCCTAAACAAGTGGGTGCGATCCGGAAACTGCAATAATTGATTGCAAGTCTCAAACTTCTCGCCAAAGCTATAGCCAAAATGGCCGTTATTGGGCCGCCATTGCTCTTACTTGCGATTAAACGACACCAAAAAAAATTCACCCATTAAATTACTACATGCAAACACCCGTGTAAAGGATGATTTTGAATCGCCGCACTGATAGAATGTCTGCGTAGGATAGAGATTGGCAATCACACCGAGCATATCGGCCGGGTATCATCCCGATCTAAGCCTGTGTGCACAAATTGCCTCATTGAAAAACTTGTATCAAAAATTTTCTAGGAGAACTCGATAAGGGAAAAGAGTACAATCCTTGGACTAGTTACATGAAGTTTCTTCCTACAAATATGCCATACTCTAAGCCTCGTCGTCCATATTATCACATGACTTAGTGTGAAATACTTTTTTTTTCAACTCTTGCAATTCATGAGCGTAAAACACTTGGGGTTATTGTGTTTCATGAGTTTGGTCTTCACATAACATGTCTACACTTTTGCTACACAAGTTGCATTCTCTTCATAAATAATATTTGGTGTCTGTAGGACACTTAAATCACATACGGACTGAATATTTTAATGTGAGTGTTTGTTTTGCATCAGACCATCCATGAGCTTCATCGGAAAAAAATTGGATGGAGTGATCTTTAAAACTGATTTTGAGAATGCATATGATAAATTTTAATTGTCCTTTCTTCATTAAGCTCTACGCATAAAAGGATTTAAACCTCAGTGGTTTCAATAGATTTCGAGCTTTCTTCAAGGAGGGAGTGTGGGAACTCGGGTTAAGGATGATATTGGTCATTATTTTTAAATGCTAAAAGGTTTAAGACAGGGGGTCCTTTGTCCCCGATTTTGTTCAATATTGTAGCGGACATCATAAAAGTGAGATGTATTATTTTGACAAGGCTAAAGAGATGCAGGATGATCATAGAACTATCTTCGGGTGTGAGATTGGTGAGCTTCCTTTTAAATATTTAGGTATTCCAATTCAATACAAAAAACTTTTAAACAAAGAATGAAAACCAGTTGACTACCGATTTGAAAAAAAAAAATCCTGAGTGGGTAAGTGAAAGGAAACATATGTCGCCTAGAAGATAGTGTGGATACACGGTTTAAAATAATTATGGTTAAGATTTGAATAAATTCGGAACAAAACTAGTGTTTAATTTATCAAGCCAAAACGTAAACAACCTAGGTTCACCTATGTGCACTAATAACTTATGTTGAGAAATTAAAACAACTATGTGATATCAATATATAAAACTTCAAACCCTATGGTTATCCTAAAGTAAATTCCATAAGTAAGCCGATAGGGTATAGAATAACCGATACACTTGGAGACGATGATTTATCCCCAAATTCACTTCCCAATGTAACCTAGTCTCCGCTGGAGTGCTACGGAATCACAAAGTGACCCTCGAATAGCCGTCAATGGCACACCGTACCTCCTTTGTGTCCTGCACCAATTCGGAGAGGCACGAATGACTATGTTGCCCTTAAGGTCTACAACGAAATCTTTACGAGGACGAGCACACTCCACAAATTAATTGCATCCTCTCACCAAATCCCATGAAGCATCAAACTCCGATAATATTCACAAGGTTTAGGCACATTTCACAACTTACTTGGAGACTTCCAACAATACCCCGGAGCTACCAATACTCCGAGAATCAAAACAACCGTCTAGGACACTCCAAATACCCAAGAGGAAGAACATCTCGGGCACTCCAAATACCCAAGAGTAACAAAAATTAAACTTCAACTTTCATGTATCACCGTGGAGAAATCAAACCGATGCAATGGCAAGAACACAAAAATTCCTCAAGTTCTTATCTCCCAAGTCCCACTAAAGAAAATAATGCTATGAGAATAAGAGAAGAAGAACAATGAAGAACTCAAAAAATAAATCCTTATAGATCCAAATATCTTCCCCGTATTAAGAGGAGAGATTCATTGGTGAAAATATAGATCTAGATCTCATCTCTCTTTTCACTTCGAAATGTGGCAAGAATTATGGAGGAATAGAGAGAAAGAAAAGCTTTAGAGGTCAACAATGGAGGGGAAAAACCATGCTCAAGAGTTGTAGAACGTTTGGTAAAGAAGCCCCGTTAGATAGATCAAATGGAAATCTAACCATTGTGCAGTTCGTGCCCGTCCGGATTATCCGGAATGGTCCGAAATGAATTCCGGATACCTAATAGAAATTTTCACCCCTAGTTCAGAATCCGCCTGGAATTATCCAGAAAATTCCGACTCACTCGGAATTTCTAAAATATGCGCATAAGAATTGTGATATCTTTTGCATATGAACTCCGTTTTTGATGATCTTGGACTCGTTGGAATCACCACAATGAGTAGTACAAGAATAACTAGAGAAAAATCATATTCCAACATGGGAGGATAAAAACCAAATGGGGATATTGTATATCTCTCCATAAAAGAATAATCGGCAAACCTCCAATATAAAAAACGCAATAAATTTTCGTGCGAAATCCGTTTTTGATGAATTTGAGCTTGCCTTGAAGATCATGACAACATCTATAAATATACATGGCGAAAATCAAAATAAGAACCAACAAATATTATTCCAACTGTTTAAATGTTTGACCTCTATATGAATGATACGATCAAGTTACTCACTTGACAAACCCTTTTGACAATACAACTATCTATCATATAATCCGGTATCCCAACCAAGCCATGAGACCGGTAAAATAGAAACCATGTCAAGGTATAAGTTTTCCTTGCACATTCCAATTGAGGTAGATGATGAAGATCATGAACACCTCAAGTTGGAACACCTTTTTTGATTTTGCTCCCCTTGGTGAATGCTCACTAATTGCTCCCCCATAAACCATTATGGGAAAACTTCTCTTAATCATATATTAACTTGGACATATATAGAGGCCCCGCCGCATATATAGAAGGTTACTTGGATGGAGGAGCTTGGTGGTCTAGATGGTGGGGCTTCCCCGACCTCGGAGGGCAGGCGCTTAGCCAGGCAGTAGTTGATCCTAGAGTGAGTTGTTGTCCGATGGATGTCGCACCAGTTGAAAGGACATTTTGGTCCTCAATTTATTTTGTGTGTTTGTTAACAACATAAGTGATATCTAACCGTGTCCTGAGTGATTTAATGATAGGGTTTAATACTTTCTTGCCCCGCTTGCGCTTAGTTTTGCTCTTTTTGTCCCACTCGCTTAGATTTCCTCATTTTTGTTCCTATTTCGCTCTATTGAGGCTCGCACGCGGTCAAGCGGGGCATTTCCGTATGGTCAACCTCGTTTGACCGTGACTTGGCCTGACCAGTGGGGTAGCTTAACCTCGTTTTGAATCGCTCTGACGATTAGCTTGCTTGACCGGTGTCCACGTGTTTTCAACCCGGCGCCACTCGCATTGAAGGCGCACTGGTCGGCACTCCGCCCGAAAGGCCCTCTCCGGTTATAAAAGGCGGCCCGGAGTAATACCTCTCCGCCTCCACTATGCCCTGCCTCCTTCCAACCCGGTACCCAATGATAACCCTAAAAAAGATGGCAACGTACTATCGAGAGGCAACAGCCTGCGATGAGGCCGACACGTGGCGGAGGCGCAGGCGCATGCTCAATTGGAGGTCCGGTCCGAGCGTGGGCGCAGGTCGGCGTAGTGGAGCTGGATGCGCTGCCCAATATATACCCATGACGGGGGAGGAGCTCCGCCTCCATATGAAGGAGCACCGCGTGGACGAGCTACATTTCAAGGCAGAGGCCACATACCGGATGTTCATCGGACCACTCTGCCGATACTACCACTTTATACTGAGCAGTTTGAGGCAGAGGATCAGATAGAGGATGCCCGTACCGTCTACGCTACCGACTCTGATGACTGAGTAGTGAGGCATAGCACTAGTAGTGAGGATAGTAGTATGTACTTTGTTTTTGTGCATGGCTGTACGGCTTTGCACTACACTACTTCCATTCTGTAATATAAGGTGTATTTCTAATTTATGTGACATATAATTGATATTGATGTATTCGTACTCAAAAGTATTTTATTATGCAGTTTTTTGTTTTCATGTCGAAATGGAGGTTTTTTGTGAAGTGTGTTGGATCTGTCAATGTTATAATTTGGCCAAATGACATGCTCGTTGTTGTGTTAAATTTTTAGAACATTATAGGCATAATTTTTCGGTCAAAATATTGGGCCAAAAATACTTATATTAAAATACACATTAATTTTGGCGAATTGGAGTTGCTTTTTAATAGCTTACTTGGATTAACTTTACATAGATTAAGCTAAATACAATCTATAACAACCGATGATCAGCAAGTAAGCAAGCCCTAAAGCAATTAGACAAAAATAAAAGGGAAATTGAATTCTATGCCCCTGATTCCTTAGTCTTGCTCGTTTTTTCCCCACGCTCTAAAATTTTGCTCACTTTTCCCCATTCTCTTAGCTGAAACTCTCGCAAAAGTTGAAAACTGTCGTTTGACGTCCAGTCAATGCATTGACCGTCAACTGATGAGTTCGTGCTGACGAGTAGGGACGTGTCCTCCTTTGACCGTTGCGTGCCTAGTGGGGCCGCAAGGAGACATGTAAGCGAGTTTGTCTGAAACTAAAACTGATCGACACCGCCGCATCGCGCAGCCTCGCCCCCTCCGCCGCCGCCCCGTCCCCTCCACCGCCGTTGTGCCGCGTTCACCGCCACCCCATCCCCTCTGCCGCGTTCTTCGGCACATCTACCCCACCTCACCATCTCTGAAGCCATGTTGATCCAGGACCCCAGAATGCCCCTAGCCGTGGAGAGGATTTGATCGAATCATCGGCAGATACTTCATGGATTAGACCCGGGTAAGCAATGTTTCCCCTTGAATTGGTGTTCTAGCTTGTAAGTAAGGCCGTGTTTGAAATTTTTTAGCTTGAATCGTTCCAATTTCTCTGCTCTGTCCCGTGCCTAACTTCAGTCGTGTGTTTGAACTAAATAGGATTGATCCTGCGCTGCCTTTCCGGCTGGCGGTTAGAATGGATACTAGTGTGTTGTGTGGTACTAAACCACATTTTCTTCATTCGTTTTTCGATTCGGTTGTGATAGAAACAAACATTTGCTTCAGAGATTTTCTCAGTGCCCTCGTTCAGCCTATCCGTGGAGCGATGTCGATGTTGTTAAATTGAGTTAATTCAGCAGTACCGAGCAAAGATTTCTCCCACTAACTTGCGATGAGCATCTCGGGTTGTTTTTTACTCTAAATGCTGGCAGCCGTTTCAGTAAACTTCATATCAACGTGCTTCAGCCACACGCAGAACCAGTCAAGGGAAAGGGTGTTCGGCAATCATCTGTCTCTTCTAATAGCCAGCACCCCAGGACTCATTGTAGGTCAAGACCAAATAAAGCGAGTGGTTCGTGGAGCCACAACATGGCTGCCGCTGAATCTGCTGCCGGTAGTGTTGATGCTTCTCCTGGACCTGCTATGGTCGTTGTAGAAAAAGATGCAGAACTGTCTAGGAAGATGCAGAACTGTCTAGGAACTGCCGGTAGTGTTGATGCTTCTCCTGGACCTGCTAGAACTGTCTAGGAACTGCCGGTAGTGTTGATGCTTCTCCTGGACCTGCTATGGTCTTGGTCCAACAGCACTCCAAGGGAAGCTTTTTGAGAAGTATAAGATTGTAATTCCTTACATGAGGATTTTTAATGCTAAATAAATGGCTCTTGACAGGACTAATGGTCAATGGAATGAAAGTTTTCAGTTGCTTTACACCTTGAAAGCTGAAGTGGAGATGGGTAGTCCAGGTAGTGTTTTAGAAATTGACAAGCATACAGTTCCATTCAAAATAAAAGGGAAGTAATTTGAGAAGTAGTGCTTCAGAAGGGCTTTTGTATGTTTCAAGACTTGTTGGCAGAGGTTTCTTGATGGATGTAGGCCTTATTTGGCTGTAGATGCTACCCATTTGACTGGAAGATGGAGAGGACAGCTAGTAGCATCTTCTACAGTTGATGGACACAACTGGCTATTCCCAGTTGCATTTGATGTTTTGGAGGCAGGGTCCGAGAAAAGTTGGGTCTTGTTTCTGCAGCAGTTGCGCAACATTATAGGCACACCCCCAGGTTTAGCTATACATACAGATGCTTGCAAAAGTCTAGAGAGTGTAGTAGAAATTGTATTCCCTGGAGTGTAGCATAGGGAATGTATGCGACACCTAGCGCAAAATTTTAAAAAGAAGTTCAGAGGAAAAGGTTTTGATGAGAACTTATGGCCAACATCATACACATGCAGCGAAAGGAAGCATGAGCACCATTTAAGAGTGTCGTGTGCTCAAAAGCATCCAGAGGTGAAGGATTATACGGATGCACATCATGGAAAGGTTTGGTCAAGAAGAAAATTCAACACCATATGCAAAGTAGACTATGTGACCACTAATCTGGCAGAATGGTTCAATGCAAAGTTCAAATTAGTGAAGGGTTATTTGGTTTGGCAAGAATTTGACAAAATGAGGCAGATGATCATGATAAAGATGGTTCTTCGCAAAATAATTGCTGAAACACAATATGTTGCTCATGTTATACTCCCATCACTGATTAAGGCATTGCATCACAAGGCAAGAGGACTGAATATGAGATGCATTCGATCATCGACATACGAGGCTGAGGTATCATACACTGACAGTAAAAATAGGGAATGGAGGTATCCGGTGAACCTAGCCTCTAGGGAATGTAGTTGTAAGAAATGGCAGATTCGTGGGAAGGCATGCATACATGCTCTACATCTGATAACTCTGATTGGGGGTGAAGATGGTGAAGTTGATCAGTATTGTTCTGAGTATTTCTGTGTTGCTAAATTTAAGGCTGCTTATGCTCACAATGTGTCTGCACTCGTGGGAAAATACCAATGGAACATAGTAGATCCAGGGTTGAAACTCCACTCTCCTTTACTGACTAGACCACGAGGAAGACTAAGAAAAAAACAGATACAAAGCATGTGAAGAGGGTCGTGTACCCAAAAAGAGGGCGTGCAAAAAAGTGGAATTCTGGGGCACATTGCAGGCTTTGTTCCAATCTTGTGGATGCATCATTTGGAGAAGAGGACCGATGGACAGTAGTAAATGCAGAGGGGGAATGCATCAGCAATGGAGATTGAAGATGGAGGGGACCATGCAGCAGCAATTGAGTCTGAAGATGCACTAATCGTTGAAGTAGCACCTTGGTATGTGTGTGATTCCTCTTTTTATGCATTTTGTTCTCTTTTCTCCATATTTCTTATAATTTTATTTCTCGGCACTAGGATAAATAGAGGCACAGGGAAAAAGAGGTGTAGAGAAGAAGCTATAAGAGAAGAAGTGCTTAGAGCCCAAGAAAATGAAGTTCGGTCATCATCGGATGGCTTAGAATTTTAATCCATGGCTCTTGATGGTTTTGAAGATATAAAAGAAGAAGAGGACAGAGTAATTGTACCAGTTGTTCCTTTAAGGATTACTGAACACACATATGACCGTCAACATGTCCTCGAGTGCTCGCCGAGTGGAATTACCGTCACCACATCCACGACCACAACCCCAAGGGAAGATCAGAAGGAACAAGATGATTCCAAAGAGTACTTAAGCTAGTGAAACCCGGAGCAAGACGGTGAAGCCATCTGCTCACACAAGGAGCAGGTCGAAGATTTGAATTTGAACTATGAATTTGAATTTGATGGATTTGTGGTTAGGTGTTTGTGTTGTCAACTTGAGATCTTGTGATAACTTATAAATCTTAAAAATATTGTTTGTGTTTTGGTATCATATGTGAGGCAGAATGCATATTTGAAACAAAGGTTGAATTTGAAGGAATATTTGAGTTTGGAATAAAATTATAATTTGAGCCAAAGTTGAAGTTGTACAAAAATTTCAGGTATGTTGCTCTTTAGTACTTGTTTGGACTAAAGTTGAACTTTCACAAACATTTGAACCCCAATATTTGGGGGTGATCAATCCGAAGGAGAAATGTGCTATAAATGAGCTCTGAATCTAGGGTAAACAGTCCCATTTGTAATCAAGTTTTTTTTACCTTCTCTAAATGAGCCAATATTTTTTAGGTGACACCTATTCCATCTAAATAGTGTCCAATCAAAGTCTCACTATTTATTGAATTAATTCCCATATTATTTATTTATTTATTTTGAAAATTCTTTTCATTGAAAACCACCAAAACACAAGTCTGAGATATGAAAATGTTAAAGCAAGTTCAGAACCGTCTTATTCACTCCAAAAGGAAGCTTTGGTGATTTTTTTTTGATTTATTTGAATTTTTCCAAAACCCAAACCCTTCTTCACTCTCCATCGAACTCTGAACAGTTCTATACACGATTGCTCATTTGTGAGAAGCCCTTTTCATGAAAATGTCTTTGACACCGAGTTTATATTTATTTTTCTCATAACCATGTCACATATGACGGCTATGTGAGCTTGTCATGCATTTTTTTATGTTTTTTGAATTAGTTATGGTCATTTGAACCTGATTTTGATGGCTCGCTTGTGAAAATGATTTTTATTGAAAATGTTCCTATAGCATGTTTATATTTTTTTTTCTTGTAACTATATCTTATAAGCTGACAAACTACGTTTCATTTCCATTTTTTTATTTTTTTAATCAGTTATGGTAATTTGAAGTTCTGTCATACCCTAATAACCCCAAAACCCTGATAACCTCGTAACCCCAAAAACCTAGCACCGAACGTCAGCCATCCGATCATACCCTACCGCCAATGTGAGACGTAAGATCTGATCTTCTAGAAGGAATTCTGGGGATAGGCCCGCGCACCGTCTCCGCGCCGTTGGATGGCGTCGATGGTTGAGATCAGAGTTCAGTCTTCTAGAAGGGAGGGCGGTCCCTGGTTCTAAATCCTGATTGGCCGCGCCGTTGTATTCCACTGACACATCAACACAGTCACGCAGCTGCCCGTGCCATCCTCCACCCACCGACACACTCATAAAGCAGTCCGTGCTCGCCTCCCCTTTAGATCTCGGCAACAGAGCAATTCTTCTTCCTCTCCGACGAAATGTCGATCTCCACTTCATCCTGCCGCCCCTCGTGGCATACGTATGGTTCAATGTTGATGCAGCAGTGTTCGTACTGCCCACGCATCACGCCACTAAAGCGGTGGACTTCGAAGGAGGAGAAAAATTGCAACTTTGGGCGCGAGTTCGTCAGATGCGAGAGCAGGACAGAGGGGCAGGTAGATCTTGGTTCCTCTCGTATCCTTTAGCTCTGAATTTTTAGTTTCCAGATCTGGATTCTCTTCTTGCATCCACGGAGTTGGGATTTATGCTTCATTATTTCGTTTTCAGATCGTGAAAAAATGCAATCATTTCGAGTGGATGGATGAGTATATGGAGAGGCTTCAAAGGGAGGGCTTGATTGATTTAAGGGATTATTACTCATGTGCCCCCGATTCCTTAGGTCTGCTCATTTTTTCCCACGGTTGAAAGTTTTACTCACTTTTCCCCATCTCCTTAGGTGAAACTCTCATGAATGCTCACACCTGACGTTGATGTGTCTTCCGTTAACTCTGACTAGTGGGGCCATGTGGGACTGTGTCGCTCGTTGGACCTGACAAGTGGGACAAGTGCGGCTGCGTTTCAGTAGCATTGTCCGTTTGGCCGTTGTATGCTTCGTACGTCGTAGAACGGGCCGATTTTGTTGATAATTAAATTCAGCCTGCTAGCATACCCACGTCCGCGGTCAGCCTTTTATGCATGTCATCGTTTCAGGATGCTATGCATGCGCCCGACGTTGGCATTGATGAGCGCAACATTGACTAGTTTACGTGATTAAAAGTCTGCGATTCAGCCGCCACCTAGCCATGCACGGCTACGATTCAGTGGCAACGCTGCCATGCACGCAGCCACCTAGCCACGCACGCGGGTGTGATTCGGTCGCCACCTAGCCACCTAGCCACGCACGCAGCTTGATTCAATCACACACTCGATTAATTTGTCGAATCGTTTCACGCATCGAGCCATGCATCGAGGCACGACCGGACTGGGTGATGAAAAAACGGTGGTTCCTCCATCCCCTCCTCTCCACAGTGCAACCGCGACGCCTCAATGCAGTGTGAAAAAACGACGAGGCCTCGATGCAGTGTGAAAAAAGTACAACAGTGACGCCTCGATGCAGTTTGAAAAAACAGCGGTTTCATCCACCCCCTCCTCTCCCTTGGCTACTTAAACCGTGTCTCGTAACCTCCTCCTCCACATCTTCAATCTTCGCCTCCTCCCAATTCTCTTCTCTCCAACCAGAGCCAAAGCACAACCAACGACTCGACGTGTCTGAAGATGCAGTTCAACGCACCCACCTTCCGCTTCCCACCCACCGTGCCAGAGGTCCGCTACCCCCCCCCCCTCGGCAGGGTCGTTGAGACCGCGCTGAGCGTATGGCCATTCTCACGATGAAGGAACAATACGGACTTGGCCCGTCTCTTCCTCCGTGCGGGCTTTAACCACCTCCCGGCGGGGTCTCCAGTCATGTTCCGTCTGGAGGAACAACGCACCCACAACAATGCTCCAGTGGTAGACCTCGTCGCCTACTTCACAAACAGTTTTGATGCGTACTATCTGCTCGGCCGCGTGATCTGGTGTGGATGCGAGTTCATCACATTCACGACCTACAACATGTACACCGACTTCGAGAGCATCTTCCCCGAGAAAAACCACATGCACAACCTCTCCTACTATCTCGGCGATGACGGCGTCGAGAAGCAGTGAAGACGATGAGTACGGAGGCAACAAGGAGTGAAGACGACGATGGTGAAGTCCAGACGGTGTTGGTGTTGCGCGCCATAGTGTTGCCGGCCTTAGCTAGTGTACCGTATATCATGTGTTCCCCATACTATGTATCGTACTATGTAGGGATTTAAGAATCCCATATCTAAGTTATTTATCATTGGTCGTGCGTGATGTGTTCTTTTTTATCTGTATTCATATTATTTGCAAGTGGTTTGCCTCAAGTTAATTAAGGAACGACTAAGAGCACATACAACGCAGCCTATTAGAGTAGACGCAGCCTTTTTTATCTTTTCTTTCCTATATTTGAACTAGTAGTTACACTAGTTTATGAAAAACAAAAGAACCCAACTAAAAGGTATGTAAGATAAATTTATGAACTACTCCCTCCGTTCCTAAATATAAGATGTTGTAGCTATTGCTCATGTTGTCTAGATACATAATAATATGAGTGAACATATACACTAAAAGTTGTCTAGATACATGTAGACATATGTGAATGTGGAAAAAGGCTAAAACATCTTACATTTAGTAACGGAGGTAGTAGTTCTATGTATGCTGAGATAAGGACAGAAAATCATAACATATTTGTGAACTAAATAAGGTTAGATATCAAACTAGTCCAAAAAATAACTCATTGTTTTGCACGTGCATGACAGCTAACTTGTGGAAAAAAAGAAAAATAGTATTATTACCCTTCTTTTTTTTGTCATTCTTAAAACCCTTTGCATTTTGTGAATACTTTGTATTTTACTATCACCTCCAGCAAATAGAAGAGGGTGGGCAATCAAAACTCAAATAAATGATATCTCTTTGAATCGTTGAAAGAAAAAAAAATCAGAGCATCGCGTGTTTGTGGATTTTTCCTAAAACTCGGTGTAACCAAACTGAAACTAAACTGGACTGGAGAGAGTATTCCTCTAAAAAAGAGTTGATCTAGAGGTATTTGTGCTGTGCAAGTAGTGCTAACTGTCTTCTGGTCAACTAAAAAACTAGGTACAGTAACAAGCAAACTTAGATGATCTCGAGAGATGCGCATTGAAATTCATCGCATTAAAGTTTTGTGACATGGACTTAATATACAGTTAACAGTACACAACATCTCTAACGAGGGTTGACCAGCACGTAAACAAATCCTACAACAAAAGTGCAAAAATAAAAGCCTAAAGCAATCATATTTTCTTGTTGCATCACTTGAATCATCTGCTTCAAGTTCTTGTTCATTTTCTTCAGTTCACCCTTCAGATCTGCATCCCCTACTGTAGGAGCACCCTTCAACTCTGCATTCCCCATGTTCTTCATGGATGGAGGCAGATTGAGCTCGAGGGTTGGAGCCCCCTTTAAATCAATCAAGCCCCCCCTTTGAAGCCTCTCCACATACTCATCCATCCACTCTTGCATTTTTCACAATCTGAAAACGAAATAATAAACCATAAATCCCAACTCCGTGGATGCAAGAAGAGAACCTAGATCTGGAAACAAAAAAATCAGAGCTAAAGGATGCGAGAGGAACCAAGATCTACCTGCCCCTCCGTCCTGCTCTCGCATCTGACGAACTCGCGCCCAAAGTTGCCATTTTTCTCCTCCTTCGAAGTCCACCGCTTCAGTGGCGCGGTGTGTGGGCAGTCCGGACACCGCTGCATCGGCACTGGACCATATGTAGGCCACGAGGGGCGGGAGGATGAACTGGAGCTCGAGATTTCACCAGAGAGGAAGAAGAACTGCTTTGTCGTCGAGATCCAAAGGGGAGGCCAGCACGGGCTGCTGTGTGACTGTGTCGATGGGTGGAGGAGGGCACAGGATGCTGTGTGACTGTGTTGATGTGTCAATGGAATACAACGGCGCGGCCAATCAGGATTTAGAACCAGCCTCCTGCGGATCATCCGCCCTTCTAGAAGACTGAACTCTGATCTCAACCGTCGACGCCATCCAACGACGCAGAGACGGCGCGCGGGCCTGTCCCCAGAATTCCTTCTAGAAGGTCAGATCTTACGGCTAGCATTGGCGGTAGGGTATGATCGGATGGCTGACGTTCGGCGCTAGGGTTTTGGGGTTACGAGGTTATCGGGGTTTTGGGGTTTTGGGGTTATTAGGGTATGAAGGAACTTCAAATGACAATAACTAATTAAAAAACAAAAAATGGAAACAAAGCGTAGTTTGTCAGCTTATAAGATATCGTTACTAGAAAAAATATAAACATGCTATAGGAACATTTTCAAGAAAAATCATTTTCACAAGCGAGCCATCAAAATCAGGTTCAAATGACCATAACTAATTCAAAAAAAATCAAAAAAAATGCACGACAAGCTCACATAGCCGTCATATGTGACATGGTTATGAAAAAAATTATAAACTCGGTGTCAAGACATTTTCATGAAAAAAGGCTTCTCACAAATGAGCAACCGTGTATAGACCTGTTCAGAGTTCGATGGAGAGTGAAGGAGGGTTTTGGTTTTGAAAAAAATCAAATAAATCGAAAAAATATGCTTCCTCTTGGAGTGAACAAGACGGTTCTGAAGTTACTTTTATATTTTCATATCTCAATCGTGTGTTTTGGTGGTTTTCAATTAAAATTATTTTTTCAAAAAATAAATAAATAATATGGAAAACAATTCAATAAATACTGATACTTCGACTGGACACTATTTAGATGGAATAAGTGTCACCTAAAAAATATTGGCTCATTTAGAGAAGGTCGGAAAAAAACTTAATTACAAATGGGGTTGTTTACCCTAGATGCAGAGCTTATTTGTAGCACGTTTCTCCTTCGGATTGATCAAATTCAAATATTGGGTTTCAAATGTTGGTGAAAGTTCAAGTTTAGCTTAAACAAGTACTTAAGAGCAACATACTTGAAATTTTTGTACAACTTCAACTTTGGCTCAAAATATAATTTTGTTCCAAATTCAAATATTCCTTCAATTTCAACCTTTGTTTCAAATATGCATTATGCCTCACATATGATACCAAAGCACAAATAATATTATTAAGACTTATAAGTTATCACAAGATCTAAAGTTGACAACACAAATATCTAACTACAAATCCATCAAATTTAAATTCATAGTTTGAATTCAAACCTTCGACCTGCTCCTTGTGTGAGCACATGGCTTCACCGACTTGCTCCGGGTTTCCCTAGCTGGAGTACTCTTTGGAATCATCTTGTTCCTTCTGATCTTCCCTTAGGGTTGTGGCCGTGGAGGTGGCGAGCACTCGACGACAAGTTGACGGTCATCTGTGTGTTCTGTAATCCTTAAAGGAACAACTGGTACAATTACTCTATCATCTTCTTCTCTTATAGCTTCAAAACCATCAAGAGTCATGGATTCAAGTTCTAAGCCATCCGATGATGACTGAACTTCATTTTCTTGGGCTCTATCCTCTTCTTCTCTTATAGCTTCCTCTCTACACCTTTTGTTCCCTCTGTCTCCATTTATCCTAGTGCTCAGAAATAAAATTATAATACATATGGAGAAAAGAGAAAAAAATGCATAAAAAGGGAATGCACACACATACCAAGGGATGCATCATTTGGAGAACGAGGAGTGCATCTTCATACTCAATTGCTGCTGCATGGTCCCCTCCATCTTCAATCTCCATTGCTGATGCATTCTCCTCTGCATTTGCTGCTGTCCATCGATCCTCTTCTCCAAATGATGCATCCACTGGATTGGAACAAATCCTAGCAATGTTGTTGGGGGGGGATACTAACCCAATAGGCCCACAGGGAAGGATAAAGACTCGGCTGGAGCGAGATTGGGTGAAGACCTTGTAAAGTGACGATGGGTCGGGTCTCGTTAACGGGCTAGCGGCTGTGTTGGTAACCCGGCTCCAGAGAAGGGAGTTCTAGAAGACCCGAGAGGCGGTGTAAACCGTGGAGTCCAAGACTTGGGGGGTAGCAAGAGGACTCCGAGTAGGACTCTAGCCGCATCTTGTAAGGAAAGCCAGGGAGTCGGGTGTTATATAAACCGGTTCTCCTGGCATAGATCGGGGAGATCAAGAGATTTCGAGTGGAAACCCTAGATTCAAGGTATACGAGAGTTAGTATTTGTAAACCTAGATTTGGAGTCTCGGCGACATTGCAGCCCGTACCTCTAGATCGATAGTTAATAAGATCCCATCTGGAAGTAAGCTATTATCTCCCATGGAGAGGCTGAACCAGGATAATTCTTGTGTCCAATTCGAGCTAAACCCTCTCCCAAACACCAGAGTCGATTTGCCCCAAACTAAGTTACCCATGGTAACGTCTGCCGTGACTATCCTGCGACAGTTGGCTCCCACCGTGGGGCCTATGTCCAAAGGTGTTTATATCACGGGAGAAGCTCTGGAAAGCATGAAGAACCTTGTTGTCGGCGAGATCGTCACCAACCCCGAAGGAGAGAAGATCGTCGACGATTCTGGCTGGGGGCCAGAGTCGGATTTGCTGGAAACGGATCTGTCATCACGATCGGCCGCGTCAACGTCTTCGTGGGTATGGTACGTACGTCGTGTTTAATTTCTGACAATAATGAGTATGATTCTGTATCAGGAGCCGCCACTCGCGTTCAGTCGGATGGTGAAGAGTCGGTAGGCACGGCAGAACCGGAGGAAGCACCCACCGCGAAGAGGGAACAGCCGGAGAAGCCGGCATGGAACCCGCATGGCCGGGTTAATAAAGATGACGATACCGATTCTATCCTGCATCTGCTCGAAGATCGGTATGAGGAGGATAGCTGCGAGGAAGAAGAATATGAATCTTCACCAGGCATTGCGCGCCGAGTCGCGGTCTACACAGCCCCTGCGATAAATCTAAACCAGGGTGATGTGACATTAGCCGCGGCTGGTGCGGCGCAAGCACTGGCCCAGCAACATATGCCGGTTAATGGAGACCCGGCCGGAGCCCGGATCGATGGCGAGCAAACATCCGTCACCAGCGAAACAGGCGAAACTGCCCACCACAGGAACATGTTCGGATTCAGGACAAACAGAACAACCGGTGTGGGAACATCGCACCCGCCAAATTTGGCCCTATTCAGCAACAACTTGATCTTGGATCCCACAATGTTGGCTACGGTGATAACCCCGGAGAACGCAGTGGCCCGGGCCAGAGACCTGGATGTGGCCCGCCGAGCGTTGGAACAGCAAAGGAGAGATGTAGAGGCCAAGAAATTACAGATGGCCGCGCGTCAGCGTCAGTTGGATGAGTTAGAGGACCGTATACAGGCACAAACGACTAGAGTATATAATCAGAGGCATCAGACGAGACTGCCAGCAATAGGCGGAGCCCTACAGTCGGCCGCATTATTTGTCACACCTCAAGATCAGCCGATCCCGATTATGAACCCAGGAACCGGGTATGCAGGTGCGACGCTCGGAGGACAACCGGCGAACGTGCCGACCGGGTCACCTGTGCTACCCGTTGGGGTGCCTGGGGGCCATACTGTGCAGCCACAACCATCACGATTCCATACCCCACCGGGTCACTTCAACAACCGTATGGACAACGTGTACGCCGCAACTTTAGCGCTCGACCGTATTCCACTGGAAGAATCACCTCAAGCGATAGAGACCCGGTGGGCTATAGAGATGTTACGCACCGCGGTGGCTCAACAGGACAATTACCCGGACAACAGGAGCGGGATGCACGGGATGCCATATATCAGTCGGCAGGAAGGCAATACGAGGAACATTCAGTCGGCATCAGCACGACGGAGGGCAGAGCAGCAGCAAATGCCGCCTCCTCCACTTAGGCCAGCGGCTCCAGCGGTTTCAGCGGCACAGGCTATTGTGGATAGTTCCCGGGAAAGGCCTGCGGCCGGGTCTGCAGTACGAGGTCCGGTAAACTGCGGCAGCCGAGGTTTCACACGTTTCGAGAGTAAGGCCAGTGCTGACAAACTTAGCCGGACCCAAATTTTTATCAGACGCTATCAGGGCCGAGCCTTATCCGGACAAGTTCAAGGAGCGGGTAAAGTTGTCAACTACGAGCCAACCATGGATCCTGAGACCTGGTTAAGCAGTCACGAGATGGCTATTTCTATTCGCAACGCTTCAGAAAGGCTCCAAGCAAAGTTTATGTATCTCATGATGTCCGAAGGAGCAGCTAAATTATGGTTCAATAACTTGCCTGAGAAATCTATCAGTTCATGGAGCGATCTCAAGTCGGCTTTCGTCAAGCACTTTCATGGGACTTGCAGGAAATTGTACACGATTGATGACTTGGATCGGTGTGTGCAGAGAAAGGGAGAGTCGGCACGCGGGTGGGTGCGCCGAGTTATGGAAATACTCCACTCTTCCACTGATATCCAGCCCAAGGATGCGATACAAGCTATGGCGAAGACATGCAGATACACGTCCTTGGTGCCAAAATTAGTACGCATGAAATCCAGTAGGCATGTTTCGGAAATTACTATGGGAGAGTTGATGGACGCATGCAACAAGCATGCCTCCACTGACACCACAGAAGAAGATATCGAGGGCAAAAAGGGGAAATCTAGTGCGAACAATAGTGGAAGAACCGGAAATGGGACTGCGCCGAATAATAATGGAGGTAGCAATGGTGGTACTGGAAATAATCAGCATAAACGTCCATATGAGGGAAGCTCCGAGTTAGTCGCCAGCGCTGAAGCCGGGTTTGCAAGACCCAGAGCGGATGGAAACTTTAACGGAACGGAGGAAACAATTATAAGGGACCACCACGGCCGGCTAATCACATAGAAGCCTTCAAGATGCCTTGCCCGCGACATAGAAGGAATGGCAGGCCGGCTAACCATTCATTGGAGCAATGTGTGGATCTGCAGAGGTGAAAAAATGAAGAAATACAGAACGCTCTGCAGGGTGCAGGCCGGGGAGGAGGACCGGGTCTGGGTGGAAACCCTGGTGACGGACCACCCCCGCGGGCAATGCAGGAGCTGGCAATCCGGGTCATAACCAGGGTGGAGCAGGTGGTTTTCAGGCTAACCCAAAGCAGTTAGGACAGTATCATGTCCACACCACTAGGACCTCAAAAAGGGAGAGGAAGATACTCAAAAGAGCTGTAAACTCGGTTTCCTCGGGTGTTCCAAGATATCTGAGATGGTCAGATCAGGAAGTAACATGGAGTAGGACGGATCACCCGGAAGCAATAGAACATCCGCGTGTGTTAGCTTTGGTGGTAGCGCCACAGGTCAATGGCTACGAGATAAAGAAGGTTCTGATGGATGGCGGGAGTAGTATCAATATCCTATACTGGGAGACCTTTTTACGTATGGGGCTCAAGGAGTCTCAGCTGCAGAAAAGCTCCACAGTTTTCCATGGAATTGTGCCAGGGCACTCGGCCTGCCCCGAGGGAAAGATAACACTAGAGGTTGCTTTTGGAGAATCCAAGGATAATTACAGAGTGGAGTGGCTCACATTCGAGGTGGTGAAATTGCGTAGTCCTTATCATGCACTGTTTGGAAGGCCGGCTTACGCCAAATTCATGGCAAGGCCGTATTACGTGTACTTACAGCTGAAGATTCCGGGTCCTAAACGAACCATCACTATACATGGGAACAGGGTTGTGGCAGCAGAGTGTGATGAGGGAGATGCGGCACTTGCAGAACAAGCTTGTGCAAAGGAGGAACTCAGGTATTAAAGGTCTCAGGTAGACCCGGAAGATCGAACCGCTTTGAAGAAACCAAATACTAATGATGAGAGAGCTAAGTTTAAAGCAGCCCAAGACACAAAGATGGTGGATTTCATTGAGGGCGATTCTTCCAAGCAGTTTGCCATAGGTTCAAACCTGGATAGCAAGGAGGAAGGCGCACTTATCGAGTTTATCCGCGAGAATCAGGATGACTTTGCCTGGACACCTAGCGACATGTCGGGTATCCCGACTGAACTGGCTGAACACAGCTTACACGTTGATCCCAAGTCCCGGCCAATGAAGCAGTGTTTGAGGAAAATGAATGAGGAGAGAAGAAAAGCTATAGGAGCAGAGGTAGCTCGGCTCTTGGCGGCTGGCTTTATCATGGAGTTTTTTCACCCCCAGTGGTTGGCAAACCCGGTTTTAGTGCTGAAAAAGAATAACGAGTGGAGAATGTGCATAGATTACACGAGGCTCAACAAGCATTGTCCAAAAGATCCGTTTTCCCTTCCAAGGATAGACCAGATCATAGATGCAGTGTCAGGAAGTGACCTGCTATGTTTTTTGGATGCCTATTCCGGGTATCATCAGATAAAGCTCAAAGAGGAGGATTGGGAGAAGACGTCATTCATAACCCCCTTTGGAGCCTTTTGTTATAAAACTATGACCTTTGGATTGAAAAATGTCGGCGCAACGTATCAGCGGTGCATTCAGAAGTGTTTCGAGGATCAGATTGGACGCAATGTACATGCTTATGTTGATGACGTGGTGATCAAAACAAGAAACGCAGAAACATTCATTGATGACCTGAAAGAGACGTTCAAAAACCTAAGGAGATATCAAATGAAGCTCAACCCAACAAAATGTGTATTCGGAGTTCCTGCGGGGAAATTACTCGGTTTCATCGTTTCTGAGCGGGGAATCGAGGCTAATCCGGAGAAGTTCAAAGCTATTCAGAGGCTTAAAAAGCCAGAGGAATTGAAACATGTCCAGAAACTTACAGGATGTGTGGCAGCACTGAGCCGGTTTATATCTCGGCTCGGAGAAAAAGCAATACCCTTATACCGACTCTTAAAGAAAACAGACAAATTCGTATGGGATCAAGAGGCGGATGAGGCGTTCGAAGCTCTGAAGAAGCAGTTGTCTGAAGCACCAGTTCTGGCAGCACCAGGTCCCAAAGAGCCCATGTTGTTATATGTTGCGGCCGGGTCTCGGGCAGTTAGTGCAGTAGTCGTGGTTGAGCGCAAAGAGGATGGAAAGGATCACCCGGTGCAGCGACCGGTTTATTATGTAAGCGAGGTCTTATCAGAAGCAAAACAGCGGTATCCACATTGGCAGAAGCTAGTTTTTGGGGTATTCATGGCCAGTCGGAAATTGAAGCCGTATTTTCAAGAACACACCATTACGGTGGTAAGTTCCATACCTATGGCAGATATCATAAGAAATTCGGATGCTACAGGAAGGGTAGCCAAGTGGGCTATCGAGATGGGTGATTATCATATCAATTACGAGCCCCGATCTGCAATCAAGTCTCAGGCGCTGGTTGACTTCGTTAATGATTGGACTTAGACAAGCGTACCCTTGTTGGTGCCAAGTTCAGAATCATGGGTTATGCATTTCGACGGCTCCAAGCAGTATGAAGGATCAGGAGCTGGTGTTGTGCTCACATCGCCAAAAGGAGATAAGTTACGTTAAGTCTTGCAAATTCACTTTGATTGTTCTAACAATGTGCTGAGTACGAGGCCTTGTTACATGGATTGCGTGTAGCAAAGGAGATGAACTTTAGGCGTATAATGTGCTAGGGAGACTCGGATCTTGTTGTACATCAGGTCTCAGGAACATGGGACAGGAAGGATGCAACAATGGCAGCATACCGGAGAGAGGTGGACAAAGTTGCCGGGTCTTTCTCAGGATACCAGGGGGAGCACATCGACCGGCGAAAGAACGAAGCTGCAGATGCCCTGTCGAGACTCGGCTCTCGCCGAGAGCCAGTTCCACCCAACATTTTCCTGGATGAATTATGGCGGCCCTCCGTTAAAACCGAGTCAGAAGAAGAGGTAGCCAACCGAGACCCAAACTCGGAATTTGTCGCCGCTGTACGCACTATTCCAGAATGGACTGAGCCGTTCTTGGCGTTTCTATTGCGGGGCGAGTTACCACAGCAGGAAGTCGTAGCCCGGCAAATCCAGAGACGGGCAAAAGGTTATTCTATCATCGGTGGTGAGCTTTACAAGAGAAGTGCTACAGGTGTCTTTCTACGCTGCGTAGATCCAGAAGAAGGCCGACAAATATTGAAGGAAATTCATGAAGGTGATTGTGGACACCATGCCTCCACAAGATCCCTTGTGGCCAAGGCGTATCGGCACGGTTTCTTCTGGCTTATAGCTTTGGCAGATGCAGAACGTTTGGTTGCAAGGCGTGATGGATGCCAGAGGTATGCCCGGCAAATCCATGTGCCGGCTATGGAGCTGCGGACAATCCCATTGACCTGGCCATTTGCGGTTTGGGGTATGGATATGGTAGGCCCTTTCCATATGTCTCCGTGCAAAAAGACTCATTTATTGGTAGCCGTGGATAAGTTCACAAAGTGGGTTGAGGTTATGCCAGTGAGGAACTGTGAGGCGGCCACAACTGTGAAATTCTTGAAGAAGATTATATATCGGTTTGGATACCCCCACAGCATAATCACAGACAATGGAACCAACATGTCCTTAGGAGAGATGGAAAAATTTTGCGGAAACAATGGCTTTCGACTTGACGTAGCCTCGGTAGCCCATCCGCAAGCCAATGGTCAGGTGGAGAGAGCAAACCAAGAGCTACTGTGTGGGTTAAAACCACGACTGCGAGTCCCGTGTCTCAGAGTTGCTGGAGCATGGGTGGAGGAGTTACCTTCTGTTGTTTGGGGAATCAATACTACACCTAACAGGTCTACTCAGATGACCCCATTTTTTATGGTTTATGGCGCAGAGGCAGTTCTCCCAAGCGATATTATCCATGATTCGCCACGAGTGTCGGCTTATGGTGAGGTAGAGAACGAGAAGACCCGGCAAGACGCTGTGGATATGTTAGAAGAGCACAGAGAACAAGCCTTGGAGCGGTCCGCAATATATCAGCAGGATTTACGGCGATACCATAGCCGCTGGGTCAAGACGCGTGTTTTTCAAGAAGGAGACCTGGTGCTACGTTTGGTGCAATCCAAGGAAGGAAGACACAAGTTGTCTCCTCCATGGGAGGGTCCGTTCATTATAAGCCGGAATCTACACAACGGGTCGTATTATCTGGTGGATGCAAGAGAGGAGTCGGATTATATGAATGATACTGCTCACTCCATCTCCTCCATGCAAGAGCGTGAATGACCATGGAATGTGGCTCAGCTACGTCCTTACTACACTTAGCATATGCTCAGTTTGCAAATTGTATTACACGATGTAACAAGCAGCAGGTTTCAGACGCACTCTTTTCCTATCCAGGGTACCTAAGGGGACTGGAGGGTTTTTAATGAGGCGGCATGCTGACCTAACCTCTTCACATCAATAAAGAGATGGTTAAATCATGATAGTCATTATGTTCTTTGAATTTTGTCAATTTCTTGCATATTTTTCTGTAGTTAAATCATGCCCCGTATTTACTAGCGAATTATTTCAGTTAAATATGATTTAGTGAGTATAATTTGCACATCTTTTCCTTTTTTAGTATTTAAGCTATCTGTAAGCCGGTAGAGCAGAAAGTCTACTGTTGCATAAGTACATATATTTAGGTCTTGGGGGCTGATTGCTTGAATAGCACAGTTGTACACTTAGACCCGGCCACGATGCCAATCGGTTGTGGGGACTGATTACTTGTAATAAGTGCAGTTACAATCTCATAACTCGGACAATAGAGCCAAAAAATTTCTTGGCCTCTTTCGTTTAAGCTTGATGTAACTCGCACTAAAATGGCGTGTTTGCTAACCTATAAATCCAATAAGTCATGATGCCCATGGGGACTTGCCTGACTCTGTTTTTACTAGAGTTATAGCAACATTGAAAATCCATGCGAAAACCGGCTTATAACCAGAAGGGTCAAAAGGGTCATCTAAACCATAAGTTATGCAGGGCAAAGGCAACAGCCGGAAGCTCATTGCATATTGCGCATCACTTCAAAATGTATAAATATATAACAACCAAAATTCAGGACTTGGGGACTTGAGAAACAAAAATTCTCAGGCTAAGATTCCTAAGACCTAGAATCCGGGTCTTGGGGACTTGTGAGAAATTCTTCACAATCCTAAAGTCAAGACTCGACATCTTTCTCACAAAGCTTATAATAGATGAAGCTGTTCCAAAATGAGTTTGTAACGTGCATATTAAAACGACAACCAGAAGGGTGATCGAAACCATAGGAGTTTAAATGTATTACAAATCAGAGGAATAGTATCAAAAGTGCACAGGCGCACTATCAAATAACAAGTGTAAAAGGCATATTACAATGCCTATTGGCCGAATGATCGTTTTCTGGTAAAAATGAGAATATTACTCGGCTGATGTAGCCGAGTCATCACAAGTGGTCTTGGCGGCCGGGTCTTCGGTATTCTCCTCCGTTGCCTTCTCTGTCTCAATATCCGGGTCAACCGCGGAATCAGCGCGAGCTGGAGGAGGAACAACCGGAGTTGAGGAAGTTGGCGCAGAACCGGCCTCGGCTTTTTTCTTGGCGACCTCCTCCTTGTATCGAGTCAATATATCAAAAGGAGCAGAGAATTCGGAGGCCACCGGCTTATCTTCAGCATTATATGGGGGGTAAGCTTGTTTACATCGAGATTTTCTGCAATCAAGCTGGCCGAGTGACGGATCTGGGCATTGATGGCCTTGAGGTCTTTTCCCGTGAATTTAGAACCATCAGTATTAAACTCGGGAAACCCGTTCACAAGCATTGCTGGCTCAATCTTGGGGTAATAGGCTTTAGCCAATGCAAGGCCACGTATCACTCCAACCCGGCATGCTGAGCGCTTCTAGATGTCAATCCAAGCAGGGATTGTCGAGTACGCTCCAAGCATTTGTGTTACACCGGCGTAGGTACCGGTCCACTTCACAGCTTCAAGAGTCCATTTTGTCCCTGCCGAAAATTGTCGGATGACAGTCTTGAGTATTTTCAGCTTTTTGAGATCATCATGTTCCCCAGCAACTTCACCCGGACCTGCAGTATAAAAAGAGAAGTAAAGTAGTAAGATCCGGGTCAAAAACCTTCTACAACGGGAAATCCGAGTAATACAAGGCGATAGTCGGAAATTTAGGTGTGCCTTACCTATGATGGAGTTATAAGTCTCGGTAATGAAAGTTGAGAGTTTCTTCACAAGCTCAGCGGCATGGAGTCTCTTCTTATACTTCTTGCACTGTTTGGAGAGCTCCTTGACATTGGCCTCCAGGTCTTCACGGAGTTTCGTTTCAGCTTGCAGGAGTTCATTGGTCTTTGCTAACAGTTCATCAGTCCGGGTAATGTAAGCCTGAAACAGACAAAGAAAAATCAGACGGCGATGAGCTCAGAAGCTATAGTTGCAAAGTACCGAATGACTGGGGACAGTTCATTCAGAACTTGGGGACTAGGACGAGTATATAAATGGTACTAGGTAAACTAACCTGGTGCTCAGCTGCCAGAGACTCGACAATCTCCTCTTCAGTTGCCTTCAGGGAGCGATACTCCTTCAACAGCTTTTCAAACTCATGGCCACTGAGAGTCGGCCTGGAAGAGCTGGCGTTCTGGTCAGCCGGTGGTGGGGTTGCCTCTTGTTTCCCTGTGTCGACTCTGGTTGTCGCGGTATTTGGAGCAGGAGCCGCCCTTTGCGTCCCAAGATATTCAACATCGGGATCTGCCGACTCATGCGCGGGAGGAGGAGACTCGGTCCTTGGGTTGGCCATGTTAGTCGGCTCTTTCTCTTCAGTAGGTGGAGGATTAGTGGCGCTCTCCGGGTCTTCCGCTGTCGGATCATCGACAGGGGTCTCTACTGGGTTGCTGAGTGTAACCTTAGCCCTGAAGGAAGAAAAGGAAAAGTGTTAGTGGTTTATAAAAGTAAAACCTGCAAAGTATAGAGGTATTGTTAAGCAAGGTATGAAAATTACCCGGTATTCACGACAAAGTCACTCGGGAGATCATTGCTAGTCCCGGAAGATACTGATAGAGAATTGCAAAATGAGACTCGGAGTTTTCCGGCTAATGGATGACTCGGAGATGGAAATTTTCGAGGAGTGCAAATAGGATAAGTTGAAGGAGTACCGGCTCGGCGAGCGGGTGATTGAAGAGAAATCCCGGGGTTAAGGGGCTCGTCACCCGGCGAAGACCGGGTTGCCCGCTGCTTAGCTGGGGGAGATGCAACCTTCTGAAATGACATGGGGGTTAGAAATTTGATGGGTTTGCACATATCAGTATATGAGTCCGGGTTTAAGGTTATGAAAGAGTAGGATACCTTGAAGGTGACCCCTTTGGCCTTCCTCTTTTTGCTTAACTCGGCTTCCGGCTCTGCCTCGCTCTCCTCAGACTTGGAATTGACCTTGTAAGCCGGAGCTGGTGATTGTGGTGTATTGTGAGGAATAAAGGTGTGAGGAGAATCTTGATCTAGTAAGTTGACAAAGTTCTTGTTCAGTAACTCGGAATCACCTTCTTCGATGTCACTCGGCTCTTCTTCTTCCGAGTTTTCAGATGGGGGAGGAGTGAGAATCTTCCACCATTCGTCAGATTCCTGGGTAAAAAGCAGCAGAGATAAAGGTTAGTATATGCGAGCTAGAAAAATCAATCGGAACAAAAGGGATTAGCCGGTTCTTACTGGTGGAGCCGGGTTTGAGCGAGAGAAGGGGGAGAGCCCAGAAACGCTCTTGATGGCATCCATCTTCTCAGCCAAGAAATTTTTCATAACCTTGTTGACGTCTGTGGCCGGGTATGACCTCCGAGTATCGGAGAGAGTCGGTCAGATGGCCCGAGTATTCGCAGAGAAACTTTGGGCGAATGCTATTGGGCTGGATCCTACAGTTGATCCAGGTCTTGATCAAGTTTAACCCACACAGACCGTGGGAAGCTAAGACGGCTAACTTATGAAGGAGTGGTTGAATAGATTGTCTGTCGGTTTCTGGAGCGAAAGCGCTTAAGTTATCGCTAAGAGAAAGGGTTTCAGTGGAAAAACCCGGCAAAGGCTTTTCGCCGGGTTTGGATGTGTCCTTGCAGTAAAAGAACGTTTTCTGCCAGTGCTTCACGTGGGAATGAATACCGAGAGTCGGCATTAACGATGTCTTGCGTCTTTGGATGGACACGCCCCCACAGACAAGGAGGGGTCCATCCGTGTTTTCACGGCAAGGCTTGCATTGGAAAAGTTCAAGGAACAAAGCAAGATTGGGGGCGATGCAAAGATAAGCTTCACAGAGAACAATGAAGTGGCAAATGTTCAAAATCGAGTTAGGGCCTATGTCGAAAACCCGGATCTTATAGTGGTGGAGAACCTCGCGATAGAAAGGATGACCCGGGGGACGGAAACCCCGGGTCACGTGCTCAAGAAAAACGACAACTTCACCTGATTTAGGCGAAGGCCGGCTCTCCTCCTCAGCCGCCCTCCAGGAGATCTCCGACTGAGGGGGGAGGACCCCAGACTCGGCCAGCTCTTCTAGTTTCTCGAGCGTGACGGTCGACTTAGCCCAGTTGGCTGAAATGGATTGACCCGGCTTTTGCTTCAAGGTCGCGGCCTTGCCCTTGGACTTGGGAGCGGCTTTGGGTGCCATTGAAAAATATCTAGAGGAGATTGAAAATTAAAAACAAAGCAAGGAAAAATGAAGGCGAAAGGCGCGAAGAACACTAACTCAAAAATCTAAAAGTGAAAACCTAGATCTAGAAAGGCTTACCGGAAAACGGCGGCGGAGTGAAGTCCGATGAGTGCGGCGTGGAACTGCGGCCCGACTCTTGAGGGTGGCGGCGGCGCGCGTACGGTCTGGCATTCGAGCTTCGAGCTTGAGGTTTGGGCTCCAATGGCGCGGCGAGATCTCGAAGGTGAAGCCCGATGAACATCGCGGTACAGAACGGCGGTGCGCAACGGCGGGCTGGTTGTCGAGGTCAACGGCGTGCGCGCGGAATCCGGCGGCTCAAGTTTTGAGCTCGGGCCCTTGGGCTCCAATGGTGCGCTTGGAGGAAGAAGAAGAGGAAGTGCGGTGGCGTTTGTGATTAGGGTTTTCCCCGGGCCCTATATTTATAGGCGCGGTGAAACCCTAGAATGCCAAACGGTAAAATGGAGAGATTTGCGGAAAGATATACCCGGCCCGTTGATTACGGGAATGAGATCTTGAGAGTTATCGTCAGGATGCCGAGCTACAAGTGACCGCCAAAAAAGCCGGATTCAAGATTGTGCTCGAACTAGCTTGCAAAGAGTATGAAAGTCGGGTTATGAAATGTACGTCGTGGAGAGTCGATCCAAGAGATGATATTCGGCTTATTGTGAAAGTGGGGTTATTATATGGACCGCCAGAAGAGTCGGCCTGGCTATAGATAAAGAAATATAACCTGTAACCTTAATGTATTCAAGTGTTTATTGTTTTACAGGGAATAGCATGCGCTTCGTGGTTGGCTCAAAGTTTGAATTCACAGAGGAAGCGCGCCAACCAGGATGCCCAAGCTATTCTGGGGACTACTGTTGGGGGGATACTAACCCAATAGGCCCACAGGGAAGGATAAAGACTCGGCTGGAGCGAGATTGGGTGAAGACCTTGTAAAGTGATGATGGGCCGGGTCTTGTTAACGGGCTAGCGGCTGTGTTGGTAACCCGGCTCCAGAGAAGGGAGTTCTAGAAGACCCGAGAGGCGGTGTAAACCGTGGAGTCCAAGACTTGGGGGTAGCAAGAGGACTCCGAGTAGAACTCTAGCCGCATCTTGTAAGGAAAGCCAGGGAGCCGGGTGTTATATAAACCGGTTCTCCTGGCATAGATCGGGGAGATCAAGAGATTTCGAGTGGAAACCCTAGATTCAAGGTATACGAGAGTTAGTAGTTGTAACCCTAGATTTGGAGTCTCGGCGACATTGCAGCCCGCACCTCTAGATCGATAGTTAATAAGATCCCAGCTAGAAGTAAGCTATTATCTCCCATGGAGAGGCTGAACCAGGATAATTCTTGTGTCCAATTCGAGCTAAACCCTCTCCCAAACACCAGAGTCAATTTGACCCAAACTAAGTTACCCATGGTAACGTCTGCTGTGACTATCCCGCGACAAATGTGCCCTAGAATTCCACATTTTTGCACGCCCCCTTTTTTGGTACACGACCCTCTTCACCTGCTCTGTACCTGTTTTTTCTTGGTCTTACTGGTGGTCTAGTCAGTAAAGGAGAGTGGAGTTTGAACCCTGGATCTAATATGTTCCATTGGTCTTTTCCCACGAGTGCAGGCACACTGTGAGCATAAGCAGCCTTGAATTTAGCAACAGAGAAATACTTAGAGCAATACTGATCAACTTCACTATCTTCACCCCCAATTAGAGTCATCAGATGTAGAGCATGTATGCATGGCTTCCCACAAAATTTCCATTGCCTACAACTGCATTCCCTAGTGGCTAGGTTCACTGGATACCTCCATTCCCTATTTTTACTGTCAGTGTACGCTACCTCAACCTCGTATTTCGACGATCGAATGCATCTCATCTTCGGTCCTCTTGCCTTGTGATGCAATGCCTTAATCAGTGATGGGAGTATAACATGGCCAACATGTTGTGTTTCAACAATTCTTTTGCGAAGAGCCATATTTATCATGATCATCTGCCTCATCTAGTCAAATGCTTGGCAAACCAAATAACCCTTCACTGACTTGAAATTTGCATTGAAGCATTCTGCAAGATTACTGGTCACATAGTCTACTTTGCATATGGTGTTGAATTTTCTTCTTGACCACACCTTTCCATGATGTGCATCCATATACTCCTTCACCTATGGATGTTTATTAGCATACAACACTCTCAAATGGTTCTCATGCTTTCTTTCGCTGCATGTGTATGATGCTGGACATAAGTTCGCATAAAAAACTTTTCATTTGAACTTCTTTTTAAAAATTTGCGCTAGGTGTCGCATACATTCCCTATGCTCCACTCTAGGGAATACAATTTCTAGTGCACTCTCTAGACCTTTGCAAGCATATGTATGTATAGCTAAACCCGGGGGTTTGCCTATAATGTTGTGCCACTGCTGCAGAAACCAGACCCAACTTTTCTTGGACTCTGCCTCCAAAACACCAAAGGCAACTGGGAATAGCCAGTTGTGTCCATCAACTGCAGAAGCTGCTACTAACTGTCCTCCCCATCTTCCATTCAAACGGGTAGCATCTACAGCCAAATAAGGCATGCATCCATCAAGAAACCCTGCCAACAAGCCTTGAAACATACAAAAGCCCTTCTAAAGCACTCCCTCTCAAATGTATTCCCTTTTATTTTGAATGGAACTGTATGCTTGTCAATTTCTACAACACTACCTGGACTTGCCATCTCCACTTCAACCTTGAAGGTGTAAAGCAACTGAAAACTTTCATTACATTGACCATTAATCCTGTCAAGAGTCATTTCTTTAGCTTTGAAAATCCTCATGTAAGTAATTACAATCTTATACTTCCCAAAAAGCTTCCCTTGGAGTGTTGTTGGACCAAGACCAGGTTTTTCTCTCAGCCAATCCAATATTGCATCTGCCACCCAACGAGTTTTTGCTAGTTTGGATTTTTCCTTCCCTCCTCTCCCTCCAGGTGGACATGTGTTCTTGTGTGAGTTTCTCTTTATATGAAACAAAAGAAAGGGTAAAAAATAATGGATAAGAAACATTACTCAATGATCTGAAATAAAATAATCAATCAACTTGGAGTACCTAAATCAGTTTGCTCTTTAGCATACGGGATGCATGCAACCCCCACATACACCTATCATATGGACAATCAACTGTGAAACTTATTGGCTCACTCCTTTTAATCTTATACGAATTTTCAGTAAGAATGCAATATGTAGTTACTGCATTCTGACAGTCTACCATCGATTGGAATATGGTGCCTTCAGTAAGCTCGAGATTCTCCCTGTTCCACTCAATTGTTGGCACGTCGTCACCGTCGTATTCATACAAAATTAAGCTGTCATTGTTCTCCGCATCCTCTTCATCGTCAGTGTCATCAAACCTAACTTGGCTCATGGGATCCTCGGGATATTCATCTGAAGGGGTCGTTGCATATAAAACAAAATTTTCCTACGCGAGAGACACCCGAAAGGCCAAAGATCTAATCTAGGAGACGAACTACAACGGGCAAAGAGAGGGTTAAGGAGAACACATACCCTCGAAGACACAAAGCGTTACAAGATCAAATCTCGTTGTTGGCGTAGTAGTACTCACACCGATCCCGATAGCGAGAAGATGTGCACCACAATCCGGCGGTGCCTCCGTGATCGGTCACACGTACGGTTGATGACGACCTCTGTTCCCTCGATCCAGCGGGGCGCGGAAGTAGAGGATCCCTCAGAACTCCAGAAGCACGATGGCGTGGTCGTGGTGAAGACTCCCACGGTCAGGGCTTTGCCAAGCCGGAGACCATGGAATCAAGCAGCGGGTGGAGAGGAAATGAGGTGGGCAAGTGTGTGTGAGATGAGGAGCTCTCACCCTCCTTTTATAGGGGAGGGGAACGCAGCCCAAGAGGGGGTGCGGCCAACCATTGTGGTGCCCCCACCTCTTCCCTCTTCATGTGAGTGGAAGCCCCACTCATATCCACTCATTTTCCCTTAAAACTCCACTTAGAAAATACAAGAGTTTCTTTAATAAATAAATAAAACATTTTTATTTCTTTATTTCAGCATTTGTTAATTCTATTAACAAACTTTTGCATATAGCACCTCGAATCATTTGTTAATTCTATTAACAACTATTCGATGAAAAAACCCTTGAACTATTTCAATTTTCCCCGAAACAATTTCGGTGCTGCCCAAAATATTCTTCGATATTCCGTATCCTCTCAAACGCGTCATCGAACCTTAAGTGTGTCACCCTACGGTTCGTGAATAAGATAGACATGATCGAGACTCTTCTCCAATCAATAATCAACAGAGGGATCTGGAGATCCGTGATGACTCCTATATATTCAACGATGACTCTCGTGATCGTGTGAACCATCAACGTCGTGACTAATTCCCTTTGTCTCATGATATTTTACTTGTCCGAGATTTGATCATTGGTATCAACCATACCTTGTTTCAATATCGCTACCGACAAGTACTCTTTTCTCGTTCCCATGATATAACATCCTTATGATCATATCACGTGCTTGCAAGCGGCGTCGATGTGATATCACCGAGAGGGCCCAGAGTATATCTCTCCGTTATATTGGATGGACAAATCACACTCTTGATCCATGATCCTCAACTAATACTTTCGAATACCTAGCAACACCTTTATAGTCACTCTGTTAAGGTGTGACATTTGATGACATCAAAATACCCTTCCAGTATCAGTGACTGACATGATCTCATGGTCTAAGGAATAAGTTACTTCGCATGTTGGATATAACAATGTAAACCTAATGACTTGATCGCATTGCTATATTCACTTTGGGTATATGTTCATCACATCATTCTTCTAATGACATGACCCCGTTATTAACAACATCCAATGTTCATGATCAGGAAACCTTGATCATCTACAATCAACGAGCTAGTTAAAAGAGAGGCTTTACTAGGAATCATTGTTTGTTTATTAAACACACATGTATCAACGTTTCCGGTTAATACAATTCTAGCATGAGAAATAAACATTTATCATAAACAAGGAATAAGATAATAACCATTTTATTATTGCCTCTCGGGCATATTCCCTTCAGTCTCCCACTTGCACTAGAGTCAATAATCTAGTCTGTAAACACTTAACACATATGGCGTTCCAGTGTTAGTACCATGCTTCGCATGTGGTAAACATTATCAAAAAGATCTGAACTGTTCAGGTCCTATTGTATTTGCATATTCTTTGTGTCTACACGCATCACTCATTCTCTAATGAGATGGCTTTGTATATATTTGGTCAATTGGTGAAACCTTAATTCCTCAGCTTAAACCGATGTCACTAACATTGTGAAAATGTAGCTTCATAGTGTTAGCATTCTTGGAAATTCACCAAGTTCCGGTGATACCTTAATTCCTCAGCTTAAACTAATGTTACTAACATTGTGAAAATGTAGCTTCATAGTGTCAGCGTTCTTGGAAATTCACCAAGTTCAATAATGTCGCACCCGGACTTCTAGAGGATACTCGCAGTCCGCTAGACAGTAGAACAAATGGCTTACGGGGCATACCGGCACCCGCATCTCAATATTAGCAGGCCAACACGTAAACTTGTGACAACCATTCTCCACTATCCATCGTCTGCGTAAACCATTCCATAGAAATCAGGACACTACCATTGACGTACTTCATAACATTCACACACGGTACGTCAACGGCTTTTAAACAAGTGATAACACAACATATCTCTAGGACACAAAAGATGGAAATAAGTTGCAAATAGCTCTCACTAGAGCAGAGATAGCAAATACAATCATCCAGAGGACACATGTCCCAACATATCATCATTACATCACAGCGGAAGCATCCAAAGTGTCTGAGTACAGACAAGATCCAAATAGGCCTAAGAGGCCGTAAACGAAAAAGAAACGGAGCCCATCCACGATGTCTCGGATCATGCCCGGGTCCGCTATCTACTCGTCAGCAGCCTCGTCATACTCCACGTAGTAGCCATCACGGGGATCCTCGTAAGCGTAGTCTGCGGAAACCACAGCCCCAAAGGGGTCAGTACATAAACGTACTGGCAAGCAAGACTCACAGTTCACCAAAGTGTACCCGTCAACACCAAGTACAGATGCTCTGGGTTCAACGGAAGAAAGGGGTGATACAAAAGATGTGGCAGCGGGCTGCACTAACCAACTACAGAAACATGCTACAACTTCCGGCTAACAGAAAAGGAGATAAGGTAGCGTATCGTAACCAACTAACAACTACTCCAAACAAAACCATCCTGGATCTCGCCCCTTATCCAAAGAAGTAATCCGAGGATAACTCACACAGTTGGATTAATGATAGGTCAAGTTATTGTGTCAATAAGACTATTACTAGTCAAGTTATCATTAGTTAGGTGTAAGTTGTTCTGAGTACTTGTTAGCCAGTACTTTCACCAAGTCATCCATAACCGCGGAAAACACGGCTTCTCGAGAAGATTTACCCTGCAGGGATGCACCAATTTGGCCGTACACGTAAGAATGACCCGCCAGATGGAATACCTTCCACCAAGCGGGGCACTCAACACAACCCAACTCTTCTCCGCATCAAGCCCAAAGAACCCCGTGCAATTGAGCGCACGGCTAATCAAGCCCCACAAAGAAAAGGGGACCCTCATAGCACTCTAAGAACGTGTCTCCCTAAATACCGACTACAAAAGTTCCACCCTGGCCTGGGTTCGCAAATATATATGCATGCGGCAAATGGAAAACCCGAACTAAATGAGGCGATTTGGACGAGATGCGAATCGAATCAAATTGAGGGGGGCGCCCATACACGCTTCCCACATGCGGATAGTGCGCTCATCATGGATCAGTAGACAAGACCCTTTTCCTAATTAGGGTCGACACTAGCAGGCCTCAAAACCACGCCGGGCCTCCTGCCGGTGCCTTATCATCAAATTATTATTATCCACAATATTAACAGGTTGATTGTTTAAACATCGAGCCCCATAACATAATAAAATATGGTAACGGAAAGTAACGAACAGGAGACTCGAGCAAAACAACCCTAAACATGCTAGTAAGACACGGGCAACAAGCAACGGGGTGATAGGAGTGGAGGTGAGGCTATATCAGGGTTAAAGGATAGCATGTGATAGGATCGAACACAAGCAACGATTTATAAGGCTAACCCCCCCGCCCCCCCCCAGAATAGACAACGGAAAGTATCGGTATCCAATGTGGAAAGGAACACAATGGTTCATGTGAGTGAATACTTGCCTGCAAACTCAGTAGCCTGGTACTGAGCTGGATCCTCTGAAGGGGTGTCGTAAGTATCGTCTGTCTCAACGTCGTCGTCTATTCGGGAAGAAGCAAACAAACAACGCAGAGAGACAAACAATCAATAACATGGCATAGTGCACAATCATGGGATGATGCATGACCATTTAATTGATGCATCAAAATAAACTAGTTGACAAGATAACATGTTTAAATGGACCCATATGCAATTTGGATTGCATATGGAAAGCACATGAATTATGGTTGAATTAAATGATCTACAACTAAACAACATGTGTAAGTGAGTTAGCATGATGCATGGATGAGGAAAACAGAAAGAAAACAACAATAGAAACAATTTGAAATGAAGTTTACCAAGTTTGGAATTTTATTTATTAAGTTATGAAATTTTGGTTTCTTAAAGGTGTTACACAAGCATTTGTTGTTTTCACCAATTTTAATTGTTCAAAATAGATAACAAAGTTCATATTTGGAAAGTACACAAAATTTTAGGTGGAATACATGTTTCAATTATTGAAAAAGGAATTAAGATGAATTAATTATGAATTGAACAAGTTTAAACAAGATTTAAATGGATTTAATTCAAGTATGAATTTATTTGAAATTTTATTTGTTCAAAACATTAAACCAAATTCATATTTGAAAAGTTTATACTTTTCTGGTTTGAAAACATATTTTATATGTTCAAAAATAATTTAATTTGAGCAAGTTATGAATTTAGCAAATTTAAATGATTTAAACAAGGTTTAAATTATTTAACCAATTTTAATTATTCAAAACATGAAACAAAATTTATATTTACATGAAAAATGGGATGGAAAACATATTTTCTTTGTTGAGTTTGGAATTTTTATGCTCAAGTTATGAATTTTGCAAAATTAAATGAATTCAACAAGGATTCAAATATTTCACCAATTTAAAATATTCAAAACAGTAAAGAAAATTATATTTGGGTAGAGAATTCAATTTGGTATGAAAAACATATTTAAAATGTTGAATTTAGAGTTGTAATGAATTATTTAGGCATTTTACAAGATTCGGGTGTGATCTGCCATTTAATACAGCTGCTAGGGACTTGGAATAAAATTTACAGGGACCTAGAAGTAACTACAGGGGCCTGTGTGCAATTTGGAGTAGATCTGGATCTAGGAAAAAGAATGAAAAAAAGATGGGTCTAACCTGCAGGGGTGGGATTCGAACCCCTGCCCTCCTGCTGAAAGCGCAAGGGAGCAACCAATGCGCTGCTGCTTGGTTTGTTACAGAGAAACACTAGCGGGGGGTTGAGGTTCAGAAACGTCTACTGAACAAATTGGAAAAAGGAGCAGAAAAGGGGGGTGGCCGGGATTCGAACTCGTGCGCTGCTGGTGCGCGCGCGGCGAGCGCAGCCAGTGGGCTGCTGCGGCTGTTTGAAAGTATACGGGGGCTGGTTGGTTTTGAGTCTAGCACGCGGCGCTAACTGAAACTGCAAGCGAAACAAACAGCCGTTCTTCTCTGACGGAAACCATCGACGACCAGTGGCAGCGACGGAAACATGGCCGGAAAATCGCGGTGTATACAACACGGAAACGAGAGGGCAAGTAGCAGAATGGAACGAGGGACTCACCCTCTTCGCAGGGGTGGCCTCAGCGCGGCCGGAGGGAGACGGAGGCGACGGCGGCGTGCCCGGCGAGCGGCGACCGGCCGCGGAAGGGAAACGGCGGCGCCTCTCCTCACGGTGGCGGCGGTGATGGGGAAAGGAGGGAGAGGAGTGCGGGTAGGTTAGGGTTAGGGTTTGCCCCGCAGGGGGGTGTAGATAAGGAGGGGGTGGGGTGGAGCAGTGGGGGAAGCGCTGCCGTTTTCTCCATTGCTGACGTGCGATCGTACGGAGGTGGGGGAGAAAGGGGTAGCGGGCTGGCAGCGATGGTGGGCTGGGCTCAGCCCACTGCCTGCCATCTCCCCTGCGTTTTTTTTTCTTTTTCTTCTGTTTGTTCTTTTTTTTTGCAGTATAAGAAAAGGAAAGAGATGAGAGGGTTTTTGAGTTAGAAAAATTTTAGGAAAAATTGTATTGAGTAATTATGGTAACAACAACCTAGTGTAACTTTGGTTTTCCAAAAAAATTGAATTATGGTGTTGTTTGCAATTTGTTTGAAATTAGATTGAAATTAATATTAATTGAATAATTTGACTTAAGCAACTTAAAAGTTTTAAATTCAAGTTATTTGAGACAAGTGATTGATTTGTTTTGTAAGTTTCATAATTTCAAAATGGTTGCTGTTTGTAATTGAATTTGAATAAAATTTGAATTAAGTGAATTACTAAAATGAACCATTTGATAGCTTAAACTTTAAGGTTTAATGGAAACAATTGATGTTTTGATTTGAACTTTTTATTTGGAAAAATTGTAACATAACAAGTATGAACAATTTGATTTGGAAATTGGTTTGAATTTGAAATAGAAAACAATTGAAAACAGATGCAAAACAAATGCAAACAAAAGTAATGGGTATGATGACATGATGCAAAACATTAATAAAACAAGAAACAAACATTCTAAAGGAGTTTTCATACTTGGGATGTTACAAAACGCCCCCCCCCCCCTTGAAGGAATCGCGCCCCGAGATTCCTACTGAGAAGAGAAAAGGTCTGGATACTTCTTGCGAAGATCCTCTTCGGTCTCCCACGTTGCCTCTTTATCGGAATGATGGGACCACTGCACTTTCAAGAACTTGGTGCTCTTGTTGCGGGTCTTACGCTCGGTCTCATCGAGAATTCGAACAGGGTGCTCCTCATAAGAGAGATCTTCTTGCAGTTCAATGGAATCATGATCAACTGCACGATCTGGATCTTTGAAACACTTCTTGAGCTGTGACACGTGAAACACATCGTGCACCTTGGATAGCTTTTCTGGAAGTTCAAGACGATAGGCATTTTCTGCACGCCTTGAGAGAATGTTGAAAGGACCAATGTATCTTGGTGCAAGTTTTCCTTTCACACCAAAACGATGAGTGCCTTTGAGGGGAGTTACATGGAGATATGCCTTGTCACCAGGTGCATAGATCATATCCCTGTGCTTGCTGTCATAGTAGCTTTTCTGACGAGACTGAGCAATCCTCAGATTGTCACGAATGATGCGAACTTTCTCTTCGGCTTCCTTAACAATGTCAGGGCCTAAGAGTGAACGTTCACCAGCTCCAGACCAATTGATTGGACTCCTGCATCTGCGGCCATAGAGAGCTTCAAATGGTGCCATGCCTAGGCTTGCCTGGAAGCTGTTGTTGTAGGAGAATTCAGCATATGGGAGGCATTCCTCCCATTTCATGCCAAAGGAGAGACCACATGCTCTGAGCATATCCTCGAGAATCTGATTGACTCTTTCGACTTGCCCCTGAGACTGAGGGTGATAAGCTGTGCTGAACAGAAGTTTGGTGCCCAATGCTTCTTGAAAGCTTTTCCAGAAATGAGAAGTGAATATGCTTCCACGGTCTGAGCTTATTTCCAATGGAACACCATGAAGAGGAACAATCTTTGCTGTGTAGAGCTCTGCTAACTGGCTAGCTGAGATTGTTTCTTTGACAGCAAAGAAGTGAGCTACCTTAGTGAGACGATCAATAACAACGAAGATTGCATCGTTGCCCCTCTTGGACTTTGGAAAACCAGTGACGAAGTCCATTTCAATCATGTCCCACTTCCACTCAGGGATTTTCAGAGGTTGGAGAAGACCGGCTGTTTTCTGATGGACTGCCTTAACACGTTGACAAACGTCGCATTCAGAAACGTATTGAGCAATTTCACGTTTCATGCCAGGCCACCAATACAGTGTCTTAAGATCCTGGTACATCTTTGTACTTCCAGGGTGTATGGAGAGAGGAGTTTCATGAGCCTCCTTGAGAATGACATCTTTGAGACTTTGAACTTGAGGAACTGCAATGCGTCCTTCGAAGAACACAGTTCCCTTGTCATCGATTGAGAAGGACTTAAATTTCTCCTTGCCTTCTTTGATGTGTTCTACCATCTTCTTGATTTCAGCATCACGAAGTTGTTCAGAACGAATATTGTCCTCGAGAGTTGGAGTGGCTGTCAAGTTCGCAAGATAGCCTTGAGGAACAAGACCAAGGTTCAGCTTCTGGAATTCTTCATGAAGAGGAGGTTGGCTTTCCATGATCATGAAATTATTGCAATACGACTTGCGACTGAGAGCATCGGCCATAACATTAGCCTTGCCTGGAGTGTAAGAAATGGTAAGATCAAAGTCTTTAATCTTTTCAATCCATCTCCTTTGCCTGAGGTTAGATCTGGTTGAGTGAAGATGTATTTCAGACTCTTATGATCGGAAAAGATTTCAGTGCGATTACCCAACAAGTATTGTCTCCATTTCTTGAGGGCAAACACAACTGCTGCAAGTTCAAGGTCATGTGTGGGATAATTGAGCTCATGTGCGTTCAGCTGACATGAAGCATAAGCCACAACTTGACGTTCTTGCATAAGAACTGCACCTAGACCTTGGAGAGATGCATCGCAGAATATTTGGAAAGGTTTGGTAGTATCTGGGCCAACCAGAACTGGTGTAGAAGTGAGTTTAGTCTTCAGGAGATTGAAACTTTCATCACATTGTGGAGACCAAACGAACTTCTTGTCCTTGTTTGTGAGATCAGTGAGAGGTTTGGCAATCTTGGAGAAGTTTTGGACGAAACGATGGCAATAGCTAGCCAAGCCAAGAAAACTTCTTACTTGCTTTACCGTCTTTGGAGGTTTCCAATCAACAATTGCTTTAACCTTTTCTGGATCAATGGCTATGCCCTTGGCAGAGATGACATGACCAAGGTAAGCAACTTCTGGAATCCAGAACTCACATTTGGAGAATTTGGCATATAGACGATGCTCGCGAAGTTTCATGAGAGTGAGACGAAGGTGTTCTTCATGCTCTTCCTCAGATTTTGAGTAGACAAGAATGTCATCATGATATACCACAACGAACTTGTCGAGGTATTCATGGAAAACAGAATTCATGAGCCGAGAGAATGTCGCCGGTGCATTGGTGAGACCAAAGGACATGACGGTGTATTCATATAGACCGTACCGAGTGGTGAAGGCTGTTTTTGGAATATCCTCTTTTCTGATCTTTATTTGATGGTAACCCATTCTCAAGTCCAACTTGGAGAATATTGAGGCTCCAGCAAGTTGATCAAAAAGATCATCAATACGAGGAATTGGATACTTGTTTTGATGGTTTTCTCGTTAAGAGGACGATAGTCAACAACGAGTCTCTTTGTGTGATCCTTCTTTGCAACGAACAGAGTTGGGCAACCCCAAGCCGAGGAACTAGGTTGAATGTAACCTTTTTCCATGTACATATCGATTTGCTCCTTCAACAACTTCAGTTCAGGAGGAGCTATCTTGTATGGATGCTTAGAGATTGGAGCAGTACCTGGTTCAAGCTCGATCACGAACTCAACTGCTCTGTCCGGAGGCATCCCTGGCAATTCTTCTGGAAAGACGTCAGGGAATTCACAAACCACCGGAACATTTTCAAGTAGAGGTAGAGGTTTTGCATCGAGGGTGCACAGCTGAATGGAACTTGATTCATTTGGAGAATAGACTATCTGGCCAGAAGGGTGGAACAGAGTTATTGACTTTTGAGCACAGTCAATTTTAGCTTTATTGGCCTTCAGCCAATCCATTCCAAGAATGACATCAATGTCAGAATTTCCCAGCAACATGAGAGAAGCAAGGAATATGTGGCCTCCAATTAGGATTTGATTATCCTTACTTATCTTGGAAGTCAACATTTGAGATCCCGGGGAGTGGACGGTGATTTGATTGCTTAGTGGAACCACACTTAAGTTGTTTGGTGCGGCAAAAGTCTTTGACACGAAAGAATGTGATGCTCCGGTATCAAACAACACTTTAGCTGGAATAAAGTTTACGGGGAATGTACCGAGAACGATGTCAGGAGCTTCCTCAGCTTTGTCGATCTTGACATGATTCACCCTTGCGGTCCTCCCGACAGGCCTGTTGTTGGAGTTGAAGGCTTTAGGCGGGGGAGCGCGCACCATTGCCTGGTTTGTGTTGGGACGAGGTGGTGGTGGAGGTAGCTGCCTCTGCGTGCACTTGTCAGCGTAGTGCCCCGTCTGCTTGCACTTGTAGCAAGTGACGACACGAGGAGGCCCTGGCCTTGGCTGTCCCATCGAAGCCCTCTGATCATGCATCTGAGCAGGGTTGGGTGGGCGGGGAGCGAAGCCTGGAGAAGTTTGGGCGTATGGAGCCCGAGTGACAGCACCATTTGGCACCCAGATGCGGCGCTTCTGCGGAGGGGTGGTCATGTTGGAGGAGGAACCACCCTCACGCGAGTGCTTGCGAGACTCCTCGAACGCCTTGCGCCCATTCTCTTCATTGAGCGCGGTGTTAACGAGCTCCTCGAAGTTGTTGGCCTTGATGTTAGTGAGGGCGTACTTGAGTTCCGGGTTAAAACCTCTGCGGAACCTTGCCATCTTCTTAGCCTCAGTGGACACCTCATCACCAGCGTAACGAGCGAGGCGATTGAACTCACTCTGATAGCCAATGACATCCAGCTTGCCCTGCTTGAGTGAGCAAAACTCTTCACGCATCCTTTCCATGAGACCATCTGGAATGTGGTGCTTCAGGAAGGCTTCCTTGAAACAACCCCATGTGATTGGATAGCCAGCTCTCATGGTCTGGTAGTTTTCCCACCAAGTAGCTGCATGACCCTTCAGCAGATAGGAGGCATACTTGACCTTGTCTTCCTCAGCAACGTGAGCAATCTCCAGAGCCTTAGCTATCTCACGGATCCAGTCATCAGCATCCAGAGGCTCGCGTGTTGCCACGAAAGCTCTCGGGCCCAGACTGAGAAACTCCTTGATACTGACTCGTGGAGCATTCTGGTTGTTGTGCTGGGTAGTCTGAAACTGGGCCATCTGTGCCATGACTTGCGTCATCTGAGTCAACAGCTCCGTGATTGGCGGTGGCTCAGGCGGGGTGTTCCTTGTTGGCGGCATCCTGAATGGAAATGCATTTTAGCACAACAATAGAAAATGATAGACTTGGAAACCGAAAGAGAGATTATTCCGACGCATGAATAGATAGCCAACAGGTACATCATCACATGTTCCAATACATCAGAATATCCAACACACCATAATTGGTTCGAATGCCAAAGGATAACTAAACATAGCTAAGAATGGATACATCGGTACTCCCATGCTCATCACGCAGGACGGCGGCTAGAAGTACGGCGAGAGGTACGGTGAGGAGGACGCCCACGAAAGTAAGTAGAACGACGATCCACATAGATCTGACGTGGTCTGAGCCCGACTCTCGGTGTGGTGAAGTACATAGCATCGGCTCCCTGTGCTCCAAAGCGGGGAATCCCAGTGTAACCAGCACCAAGGTTGAGGAGTGGACCTCTGATCGGCTCGTAACCTCCAGCATCTGGCAAACGACGACCAACTGGCTGATCGAAACGTGCAAAGCGCTCGTCTCCAACAAAGTTTGTGGTGTACGTCGCCAGACGAGTCAAAGCGAGGTAGAGCTGCTCTCTGACTGAAGCCAACTCCTGAGAAAGTGTGCGGGCAACTGCGTCACTGTGCCTCACAAACTGAGCAGTGGTGTGCAGCCTGGAGTTATCATGCTCGTAAACATCCAAGTTGTCGTAGAGAGTGAAGTGAGCTCCCTCCGAAGTGATGTAACCACGGGGGATGTGGCGATAGATGGAATCGTCAAATCCCCAGTAGTCAGCACGAAGGACGGTGAGACTCACATAAGCTGCCTGCTGCACGGCCATATCCACTGTGGAACCTACTGCCTCGTAGCGGTGGACTACGGTCATGCCATCATCTGACAGAATGTAGACGATAGCCTGGTAGTAGGTCTGGTCAAACTCTCGCTGCTGCTCGTAGACCTGGTACTCTGGTGCCCAACGGAACCCCAGATAAGTGACCATGTCTCTCAGCATCTCCGGATAACCGGCGGTGCTCTCGCAACGAGTCATACGAACCACCTGCGGGTAGAACCTGAGATCCATCTGCAGATGATTGGGGAAGTTTTGATTAGACGCCGGTAGAAGAACTGAAGTGGAAAGCAACAACAAGGTTTCAACGGACGAAAAGGATGTTGAGAAGAACTGGATATCGAAGCAACATCGGGAACACGAGACCAAAAACTCCTGAGGTACTACGGAAAACCCATCCGGGCTTCTAAAGGATCAATATCTACTGCTTAAGGAATAGAGGATCTGCTTCCGGGGCTTACACGCCTCCGTTCTCAATCGTGAGTAGGCAACATGATAAATCATGTCACAACCACCTCCATTCCTATGGTCTAGTAGATATAACTATCCCAGAGAAACCAGGATTCGTGAAATCCTAACTTGAAAGTTTAGGTGAGAAGAGAAAACAACGTTGCACTTCCTTACCAGAAAAGGGAGGGTGGGTGGGGAAAGAAATAAAAGGGCAGAATTCCTACTCTCGCGTTTCATTTTTCCTATATAGCTACAAAATAGTTTCTAGACTCAACTGCGACCAGTAAAAGGGATCCTATAGGTAGACAGGCTCTGATACCATTTGTCGCACCTGGACTTCTAGAGGATACTCGCAGTCCGCTAGACAGTAGAACAAATGGCTTACGGGGCATACCGGCACCCGCATCTCAATATGAGCAGGCCAACACGTAAACGTGTGACAACCATTCTCTACTATCCATCGTCTGCGTAAACCATCCCATAGAAATCAGGACACTACCATTGACGTACTTCATAACATTCACACACGGTACGTCAACGGCTTTTAAACAAGTGATAACACAACATATCTCTAGGACACAAAAGATGGAAATAAGTTGCAAATAGCTCTCACTAGAGCAGAGATAGCAAATACAATCATCCAGAGGACACATGTCCCAACATATCATCATTACATCACAGCGGAAGCATCCAAAGTGTCTGAGTACAGACAAGATCCAAATAGGCCTAAGAGGCCGGAAACGAAAAAGAAACGGAGCCCATCCACGATGTCTCGGATTCTGCCCGGGTCCGCTATCTACTCGTCAGCAGCCTCGTCATACTCCACGTAGTAGCCATCACGGGGATCCTCGTAAGCGTAGTCTGCGGAAACCACAGCCCCAAAGGGGTCAGTACATAAACGTACTGGCAAGCAAGACTCACAGTTCACCAAAGTGTACCCGTCAACACCAAGTACAGATGCTCTGGGTTCAACGGAAGAAAGGGGTGATACAAAAGATGCGGCAGCGGGCTGCACTAACCAACTACAGAAACATGCTACAACTTCCGGCTAACAGAAAAGGAGATAAGGTAGTGTATCGTAACCAACTAACAACTACTCCAAACAAAACCATCCTGGATCTCGCCCCTTATCCAAAGAAGCAATCCGAGGATAACTCACACAGTTGGATTAATGATGGGTCAAGTTATTGTGTCAATAAGACTATTACTAGTCAAGTTATCATTAGTTAGGTGTAAGTTGTTCTGAGTACTTGTTAGCCAGTACTTTCACCAAGTCATCCATAACCGCGGAAAACACGGCTTCTCGAGAAGATTTACCCTGCAGGGATGCACTAATTTGGCCGTACACGTAAGAATGACCCGCCAGATGGAATGCCTTCCACCAAGCGGGGCACTCAACACAACCCAACTCTTCTCCGCATCAAGCCCAAAGAACCCCGTGCAATTGAGCGCACGGCTAATCAAGCCCCACGAAGAAAAGGGGACCCTCATAGCACTCTAAGAACGTGTCTCCCTAAATGCCGACTACAAAAGTTCCACCCTGGCCTGGGTTCGCAAATATATATGCATGCGGCAAATGGAAAACCCGAACTAAATGAGGCGATTTGGACGAGATGCGAATCGAATCAAATTGAGGGGGGCGCCCATACACGCTTCCCACATGCGGATAGTGCGCTCATCATGGATCAGTAGACAAGACCCTTTTCCTAATTAGGGTCGACACTAGCAGGCCTCAAAACCACGCCGGGCCTCCTGCCGGTGCCTTATCATCAAATTATTATTATCCACAATATTAACAGGTTGATTGTTTAAACATCGAGCCCCGGAACATAATAAAATATGGTAACAGAAAGTAACGAACAGCAGACTCGAGCAAAACAACCCTAAACATGCTAGTAAGACACGGGCAACAAGCAACGGGGTGATAGGAGTGGAGGTGAGGCTATATAAGGGTTAAAGGATAGCATGTGATAGGATCGAACACAAGCAACGATTCATAAGGCTAGCAGAATAGACAACGGAAAGTATCGGTATCCAATGTGGAAAGGAACACAATGGTTCATGTGAGTGAATACTTGCCTGCAAACTCAGTAGCCTGGTACTGAGCTGGATCCTCTGAAGGGGTGTCGTAAGTATCGTCTGTCTCAACGTCGTCGTCTATTCGGGAAGAAGCAAACAAACAACGCAGAGAGACAAACAATCAATAACATGGCAAAGTGCACAATCATGGGATGATGCATGACCATTTAATTGATGCATCAAAATAAACTAGTTGACAAGATAACATGTTTAAATGGACCCATATGCAATTTGGATTGCATATGGAAAGCCCATGAATTATGGTTGAATTAAATGATCTACAACTAAACAACATGTGTAAGTGAGTTAGCATTATGCATGGATGAGGAAAACAGAAAGAAAACAACAATAGAAACAATTTGAAATGAAGTTTACCAAGTTTGGAATTTTATTTATTAAGTTATGAAATTTTGGTTTCTTAAAGGTGTTACACAAGCATTTGTTGTTTTCACCAATTTTAATTGTTCAAAATAGATAACAAAGGTCATATTTGGAAAGTACACAAAATTTTAGGTGGAATACATGTTTCAATTATTGAAAAGGAATTAAGATGAATTAATTATGAATTGAACAAGTTTAAACAAGATTTAAATGGATTTAATTCAAGTACCAATTTATTTGAAATTTTATTTGTTCAAAACATTAAACCAAATTCATATTTGAAAATTTTATACTTTTCTGGTTTGAAAACATATTTTATATGTTCAAAAATAATTTAATTTGAGCAAGTTATGAATTTAGCAAATTTAAATGATTTAAACAAGGTTTAAATTATTTAACCAATTTTAATTATTCAAAACATGAAACAAAATTTATATTTGCAAAGTACATGAAAAATGGGATGGAAAACATATTTTCTTTGTTGAGTTTGGAATTTTTATGCTCAAGTTATGAATTTTGCAAAATTAAATGAATTCAACAAGGATTCAAATATTTCACCAATTTAAAATATTCAAAACAGTAAACAAAATTTATATTTGGGTAGAGAATTCAATTTGGTATGAAAAACATATTTAAAATGTTGAATTTAGAGTTGTAATGAATTATTTAGGCATTTTACAAGATTAGGGTGTGATCTGCCATTTAATACAGCTGCTAGGGACTTGGAATAAAATTTACAGGGACCTAGAAGTAACTACAGGGGCCTGTGTGCAATTTGGAGTAGATCTGGATCTAGGAAAAAGAATTAAAAAAAGATGGGTTTAACCTGCAGGGGTGGGATTCGAACCCCTGCCCTCCTGCTGAAAGCGCAAGGGAGCAACCAATGCGCTGCTGCTTGGTTTGTTACAGAGAAACACTAGCAGGGGGTTGAGGTTCAGAAACGTCTACTGAACAAATTGGAAAAAGGAGCAGAAAAGGGGGGTGGCCGGGATTCGAACTCGTGCGCTGCTGGTGCGCGCGCGGCGAGCGCAGCCAGTGGGCTGCTGCGGCTGTTTGAAAGTATACGGGGGCTGGTTGGTTTTGAGTCTAGCACGCGGCGCTAACTGAAACTGCAAGCGAAACAAACAGTCGTTCTTCTCTGACGGAAACCATCGACGACCAGTGGCAGCGACGGAAACATGGCCGGAAAATCGCGGTGTATACAGCACGGAAACGAGAGGGCATGTAGCAGAATGGAACGAGGGACTCACCCTCTTCGCAGGGGTGGCCTCAGCGCGGCCGGAGGGCGACGGAGGCGTGCCCGGCGAGCGGCGACCGGCCGCGGAAGGGAAACGGCGGCGCCTCTCCTCACGGTGGCGGCGGAGATGGGGAAAGGAGGGAGAGGAGTGCGGGTAGGTTAGGGTTAGGGTTTGCCCCGCAGGGGGGTGTAGATAAGGAGGGGGTGGGGTGGAGCAGTGGGGGAAGCGCTGTCGTTTTCTCCATTGCTGACGTGCGATCGTACGGAGGTGGGGGAGAAAGGGGTAGCGGGCTGGCAGCGATGGTGGGCTGGGCTCAGCCCACTGCCTGCCATCTCCCCTGCGTTTTTTTTTTCTTTTTCTTCTGTTTGTTCTTTTTTTTTGCAGTATAAGAAAAGGAAAGAGATGAGAGGGTTTTTGAGTTAGAAAATTTTTAGGAAAAATTGTATTGGGTAATTATGGTAACAGCAACCTAGTGTAACTTTGGTTTTCCAAAAATTTTGAATTATGGTGCTGTTTGCAATTTGTTTGAAATTTGATTGAAATTAATATTAATTGAATAATTTGACTTAAGCAACTTAAAAGTTTTAAATTCAAGTTATTTGAGACAAGTGATTGATTTGTTTTGTAAGTTTCATAATTTCAAAATGGTTGCTGTTTGTAATTGAATTTGAATAAAATTTGAATTAAGTGAATTACTAAAATGAACCATTTGATAGCTTAAACTTTAAGGTTTAATGGAAACAATTGATGTTTTGATTTGAACTTTTTATTTGGAAAAATTGTAACATAAAAAGTATGAACAATTTGATTTGGAAATTGGTTTGAATTTGAAATAGAAAACAATTGAAAACAGATGCAAAACAAATGCAAACAAAAGTAATGGGCATGATGACATGATGCAAAACATTAATAAAACAAGAAACAAACATTCTAAAGGAGTTTTCATACTTGGGATGTTACAAATAAAGAACTCCTTGACACAAAATACGCTTATTATAATTTTTTTGTCAACACAACGATATACTTAGCCTTTGTTGTAGTATCTGTCACAATACTTTAATTTTGAAACTCTTTCAAATCCAGCATGGCACTTTCTTCCAGCCTATTGTGCTACCCTTCATCGCGTATTTTAATTGAGATAAAATTACTTGAATAAATGACAAGACTATTAGTGTAACATATTACAACTAGTATTCAACCTTGGACTTGTCCTTGCGGATGAGCTTGCCGCTATGGTTCTCTCTATTCTCATAGGGGCACTCCGCAATGAAATGGTACTTGTCTTGGCAATTGAAGCAAGATCTCACTTTTTGAGCCCCATCATTACCATAACGAGACTTGGTCTTCTCCTCAACAAATTTCTTGCCTTTTGGGGGATTGTTCCAAAACTTTTGCACGGTGAGAGCTATTAGATCCTTTAGAACGGGATCATATTCTTGTTCCTTCAATGGAGGCAATGCTTCTTCACCATCTTCATCATTCTCAACTTCTCTTGCCAACACCTTGGCCTTCAAAGCAACGGAAGCTCCTTGATGCATCCCAATGGCCCTAGCACGGTTGTCAAGAGCATTCTTGGTTTGCACTTTGTAGGAGCTCAATTCTTGCATGACTTGGGTAGAGGTCATGGTAGAGAAATCATGTCTCCCTTGAATGCTCTTCATATCCGTGCCCTCAAAAGGCATCACGGCAATTATGAACTTCCTCTTGATCCAAGCATCATCAATATGTGTTGCACCCGCATTAGAGAAAGCGGTGGCAAGAGATTTGAGTCTTCGATACATGTCAACGTGATCTTCTCCATCACGCATGAAAAATCCTTCGGCCTCATTGGTCAAGGTGTCATAGCGATTTCTTTGCATGCTTTCATTCCCAACAAACATGAGGACAAGTGCATCCCATGTCTCTTTGGCGGTGGAGAAGTGTTGAAGATGCGGCATGTGATTGGGGCCCACGGCTTGATGAAGGATGGATAAAGCGGTGTAATTGAGTTGGCAATCCACAACCTCTCTTCTTGTGAGATTCTTGGGATCATATGGCTTGTATCCATCACGAGTGATTCTCCAAAGATCTATACAAGAAGAATTCAAGTGAGTCTCCATGTAGTATTGCCATTCACGAAAAGAATATGCATCAATTTTAGGTGGATCTCCCCTAGGAATTATATGAGGAAAAGGGATGGGGGATCGGGAGAATATTGGCCTTCAACGGCATGATATCCATCCTTTCCACTCACACCCTTCTTAGCGGATTGTTCGGCGGAAGCAGTTTTAAGTGGTTCACCATCAACCCCTTTCTTGGCACCCTCCGTTTCCGGAGGGGATGAGTCGACCACCTCCGGTTCTTTGGCTTTGAGGAGTGTTGTCATGAGTTGACGCAACTCCTCAAATTTAGTGTCTATGGATGAGGTCAATGATTCTCTCAAAGCATTGAGATCATTCATGGACACATTTCCTTCGGACGGAGCGTCATCTACCTCATCACCCATACTTAAACTCTTAGGCGGTTAAGCCCGATAGAAGAGCCGAGGCTCTGATACCAATTGAAAGTAAAGTATAGGCACCTAGAGGGGGGTGAATAGGTGCTACGACAAATTTTAATTTTTCTCAAAGTTTAGGCTTGACAAGAAGGTAAATTCTCTATATAGTGCAACTAGTGGTGAATTTACCTATATGACAAGACAAGCAATTAATGCAACAAGTACAAGTAAGTAAAGAGAGGGAGGAACGAGGTAACCGATGGAAGCACACGGAGACACGATGTATTTCCGAGTTCCTCCTTTTTAGGGGAGTACGTCTCGTTGGAGGGGTCTGAGCTCGCCACAAAGGCCTACTCAACGCCACTAAGGCTTCACCCTATTCTCCGATGAACTTCGCCACAAAGGCCTAGTTCACCTTCCACTATAGAACCCCTTTGAGGCGGGGATCAAATCCTTTACAAACAACTTGGGGCACACACCCACAACTTAATTGGGGGCTCCCAACACTTCTTGAATCACCAACAAGAAACAAGATGCCTAGGTTCTCCACAAGAGGAAACCCTAGGCAAGATCCCTCTAGCTAGAGAGGGGGAAATGAAGAACGGCTCGGTGAAGATGTAGATCGGGGCCTTCTCCTTCAATCCTCCAAAGATCTTCAAGATTGGGTGGAGGGATTGGGAGTTATGAGGGATTTGGTGAGTTCTTAAATGCTCAAAAATGCTAAGGGGAAGAACTAGATCTTGAGGAAGAAGAGGAGGGGTATTTATAGTCCCTCCTCACAACTAGTCGTTGTGCAGGAAAAAGGTATCGGAATATCCGGTCCAAGTTTGGACCGGAATATCCGGTCAACTTGCTCCACGCAGATCTGCAGTGCTGGACCGGATTATCCGGTTGATTTGGAATAATCCGGTACAAATAATCCGGTAGATGCCAGTACGCAAATCTTCTAGTCCTTAGCCATTTTTCCACCTCTTCAACTGCAACCGGAATATCCGGTATAGATATGAAATATCCGGTACAAATAATCCGGTTGACTCCAGTAGCTCCAAGCTTCCAGTCCTTAGCCATTTTTCGCAGCAACCGGAATATCCGGTATAGATATGAAATATCCGGTCCGAATAATCCGGTTGACTCCAGTAGCTCCAAGCTTCCAGTCCTTAGCCATTTTTCGCAGCAACCGGAATATCCGGTCCAAGATGAATAATCCGGTCCGAATAATCCGGTTCACTTCTGTGAGCAAAACTTCCAGTCCTTAGCAGTTTTTCGCAGCAACCGGAATATCCGGTCCAGGATGAATAATCCGGACCAAATAATCCGGTTGACTCCAGTATGCGAAACTCTCAGTCCTTAGCCATTTTTGTGCTCCTTTCTCAGCAACCGGAATATCCGGTCCAGGATGAATAATCCGGTCCGAATAATCCGGTTGAGTTCTGTCCCAAAAACCTCAGGCCAAACTTCACCGACTTTTCGGTGATCGATGCCGATGTTAAGTATAACACATGCACACTAAACACCTCGATAAATAATGTACTTAGTATTGTTAACTAACACACAAAACACTGGGAAAACGAAATGCACTTTCAGGAACAACATCCAGTGCTGCGCTACTCTTGACATGGTAACGAAGATTCTCTAATCTCGTTGAGTTTGTACTGTCCTCCCACTCACTTATTTCGCAAGAACTAATTTCTCGAGAAATCAACCCTTTCTGACAAACAACATTTGTCTTTGGTCGGTGATAGGAGAAATACCCAATGGATTCGTTGGGATAACCTTATAAACATATATGTATTCCATTTTGGTTGTAAACATTTTACACATGCAATGCATACCAAAACTTAAGAAAATGACAATTCAGGTCACTACCCAAACCATATCTTATATGTTTTCAATTTCAACGGATCATGATGGTGCTCTTTTCAGTGTAAAAGCGGTTGTCCTTAATGTATAAACTACAAAATTATAATGGCAATTTTATTAATCTTACCATGTCAAACAAGGTTTGGTTTTGTCTCTCGAACACTCCAAAATAATTTGGGGTAATTCGAGTAATATAAGTTGTAGAACAATTTTGCAACTTCTCAGATGTTTTGCTAAACTTGTAACTCAAACTTTATCCTTTATGATCCAATCATAAATACTTGATTATCTTGTTACATTGATTTTTTACTTCATATTAACAACCTTTTGAACCAATTCAAAATGTCAAACTTCGTTCTTTTTAAATAGATATACTCACATATCTACTCAAATCATCGACAGAATTTTATGAAGGAAAAATTAATCCACCATACATGACTACACATAATGGACTATATACATCAATATGTATAATCTCCACTAAATTAGTCGTCCATTCTACTTTGGCCTAAGAACGGAATTCTAGTCATCTTTTGGAAGAGGTCTCACAAGCGTCAATTTATTCAAAACAAAATTACTCCGGAAGTCCATCAATATGGAGTTCCTTCATGTTTTCCTTTCCGATATGAACTAAAATGGTGGTGTCACAATTTAAGTGAAACTCTTTTACGTCTTGCAACATTTAGCATTTAGTCTTATAGATGTTTACTTTATCAACATGATTTATATTAACATATCCATCAATTATGGAATATGGTCATAGTTTGAACAATCTCATTTGTTCTCACAAAAGACTAGAACAAAATAACAACTTATTAAGTTCTTAAAATAAATCTTGAATGTTTGGTTCGATATGACAATGAACATAATAACACTTTATTACTGTTTTTGTCATAATCGATTCCACATCTATTACTAGTTCCTTTTAGGCCCTTGTATTCCATGCATTGCGTTGCTTTGTATGACAACTCATACCAACCAATGTGGTATCAAAATATCCAAAAATACTTTGTTAACTAGTAATACATCTATAACTTGTATATCAAGCATATACTCCTGAGATGGACTTTTCCAGTTATCTTCTTTTTCTGACATATATCTTTTTGTAATTCTATTTTCAATATTCCCTTTCCTTTACAGAAGAATCAATCAACATCAAACAATGCTAGTCGTACTAGCTCATTTTCTTTGGCGTGTTAGTCATATACTATCACCCATTGAGTCATACTTTCAGTTTGATTGTTCTACTAATATCACCATATTAATAGTATTCTTCTAGATTCCACTCTTAGCAATCTCTAAGTAAGGTAAACGACTTTACCCATACTTTTAATCCATCCCATCATAACAATTTTATGATTAAGCTACTATAGCTCGAAGGAAGAAATTTAGAGGATAATTTTTAGCGCCCAACTTCTTGGAATATTCAAACGCCTAGCGTCTTCAATCATTGCATATATTCAGATAATATAAGCAAACATTGTCACGCTAAATTATAGTCCGTCATGTTGCTACAAATAAGTTTCTAGATATCAATATATCTTTTACTTGATTGTTTCTCAAACCCACTCTTTTCAGTTCCTAAATCACCTTGATCAACAAAACATTCTTTTGAAGATAAAGTAATATGGAAGCAACCATGACTATGGATTCTAAGTAGGAATTGGTTGCTCTCTAGATCAATCAATCATTAATCATATGGAGTTAGGTAGGAAATACCGAAAATCTACAATAGGACTCAATTTTAAATTTCACTAATACGGTACCAATCTTAAATGATTTTTACCAGATCATAACAGTTATATCTTAATTAACAGTCTAAGTGTAAGGTAGTTTTGTGGATGCCAATGAATACTACAATTTGTGCAAATTCACTTTGATTGGTTGTTTATGATAAATAAGTTCAAGTTAATTCAAAATTATGCCATGAACTCCCACTCAAAAACAACATCCCTCTTAGTCGTCTTCAGTGATTACACGAACCAAATTCACTACACCAAAACTGATCATCACATGAGATGATGTAGCTTCAAAGGCAAACATCGACATGTTCATCATATCTTCCATATGACTCATGCTTTACCTTTCGGTTACGTGTTTCGAGGCCATGTCTGTACATGCTAGGCTTGAAAACACCCGTTGTATGCGAACGTTGAGTCTGTCACACCCGATCATCACGTGTTGTCTCGAAACGACGAACTTTCTTAACGGTGCATACTTAAGGAAGAACACGTTATTATCTTGATATTAAGTGAGAGGGATCATCTTATAATGCTACCATCGCTATCTAAGAAAAACAAGATGCATAAAAGGATTAACATCACAGACATCACATGTAAGGATAACGTGATATGATATGGTCCTTCTTGCACTTGATCTTCATCATGTGCATCATGGTATGATCTCCATCATTCCACCGGCGTGGTACCAAGTACCATGGCACCCCAATCTTGATTGTCCATCAATAATAAGACAACCATATGGATACCTTCCGGTATATCAATAATTTACAAAATAGATCATCTCATAATCAAATTTGTAACATTGGCCATATCACATCACATGCCCAGCAAAAACTAGTTAGACGCTTCTAATTTATTTTTGCATATTTTACGTGGCTTAGGGCTTTCGAGGATAGAACCGTTCATACCTACGAACATCAACCACAACGTTGGTAAACACATTTTTAACAACACTTCGTAGATTAGATCTTAACTATAGTAGGAGAAACAGATGTTGGGAATATGCCCTAGAGGCAATCATGTATGATGTAATTCCCACTGTATTCATAAAGTTATTAAGTTGTCCTTGTTTTGAACATCTGATATATGTCATTGAATATGTGATTCGATTGTGGAACTATATATTCATGTTTTTCATACTAGATTGTCCTTGGTCATTTAGGTTGTGCTGGACACACACCCTAGACTAATCTGAGTGTTGGCTGATGACACGGTTCCACTTGTCATGGGCATGGTGATGCCATTCCAACGTTCACGGACTTGGCGAAAGAGTTTATCAAGTCGGACTGACCCACATTGAGATGCAACGATCAAGTCGTCATTTGCATGTCTCAATCAATGTAATCCTTAGACCTGAGGTTATCGCACAATCCGAGTTGTGGATCACCGACTTAGGTTCTGTCAAACGTTGTTCTGTGACAAGGCAACTATAAAGGCAGAGTTCGAGTCGAATGAGAAGCAAGCTGCGTGATGTGGATAGTCAAGATGGGATTTTGCCCCTCCGAATGGAGAGATATTCTCTGGACCCTCTCGAGTGATATGATTCAGGAAGCATGGCCATGCGCGACTCAGTTAAGTGTTAACTGTGTCGGTTGACTAAGAGTTAGTCAGATGAATCACATGTCACAGATCGAGAAGAGAGTTGAGCTATTTAAGGGATGACGATAAATCGCCTATAGCTCAACAAGGTATATCATGAGGCAAAAGGGACTAAGATGAATATTACATTGAAAGGTATGTCGTCATGACTCAATGGTACTTGGGAGTCGGCACGTTCTGCTAGGAGCCGCTACCGATTGATCGATTGGGAGTTGGACTCCAATCGTGTCCAAGTCGCCATGAGCCTGCAGGGTCACACACTTAAGAGCGGGAGCAAGTATTGGTCCGGTTGGACCCGAACCGGAAATGGACTGGTTTTGTGAGTCGGACTCACAGAGGGAATGGGCCACAAGTGTTGTGAAGCCCATTACCATACGCTATATAAAGAGGGGCGCAGGTTGCCCAGCAGGCACGTTAGTCCACTATCCCATGCGTTGGGAACCCTAGCCCCACTCAGTCCAGCCGCCGCACCGGACCTAGCAGTCCCCGTCGGAGCTCCTCCTCGTACGTGTGGATACCGGCAGAGGTGCTGTACGTTCAGCACTTCGACGTTCGAGGGATTGGATCGGCCGGACCGGATCGTGGGACTGCACTGCCCCGACGCGCTGCATCGATAATCCGCACCTGCGCGTCTAGTGGTAATACTCGTGGCCTTCTACCTCGGCTAGATCTTGGAAGCATCGCGTAGGAATTTTTTTTGTTTATCTCTACGCGTTCCAACAGTGGTATCAGAGCGGTAGCTTCTGGTATTAGGTCCGAGATCCGTACATATGTGATATGTAGTTAGCGTTAGATGTGATCTAATTGCTGTTTTGGTGGTCGTTCTATGAGATAGATCGGTTTTGTACAAGGTTGATTGGATCAATCGTACCCGGGGTTAATGGATGATCAGGTTTCCGTGATCATACTGCTAAGGTCGTGAAACAACATACCCCTACCGGTCGGTTTCCGCCATCGGGGTATACCGTTACACATAAATCAAGTTGCGGTGATCGAAGATCAAAGATTTTGGTCGAATCGGAATACGGATCAGATTCGGGTAAAATCGTTTTATCCGATGAAGAAATCCATGATCGGAATGCAGGTGGGACCGCCGGCTTCGCCCAGTCGTAGCGCCTTAGATGTCGTTACGAGTTTCACAACGCCGGTAGATATCGTGTCTATGCATAACTTATTTTTGCAGGAAGTTGTGAATGGTATGGCTTATGTGCATGTGATGTGTGTAATCCATACATGATCTGCGTATCATGTTCTTGTCAGCCGGCTAGAGCCTAGGTGTTGTCATTTTATTGTATAACGACCTGCGTGTCGGATTCTCTATGTAAATTTTTCATTTACTAGCTAGTGTAGCTTGTTGGAGAATCAAGGAGACATGCAAGTCGATGTACAAGTTGGCTGCATGGAGTAAGGTGGCACGTGACAAGAGTTGGCACGAGTCGACTTACAAGCTTTGTGGAGATGGAGATCACCATGAAGAGAGCCATACCATTTCACATTATAATTGCTTTATTTGTGTTATTGTTATGTCTCTATTTACCTCTATTTAGATAGTTGGTAGATTTTAATCCCTCAAAGAAGGTCTAGTCGGTCGCCCCGCCAGTGCTGCACCATCACAAGTCGGACATTCTTGGTAGTGGGCTCATAAAATTGAGGTGCTACCAATTCTTTCCGGTTAGGTGGGTTTGAGTCGGACTCTTACTGCAGAAGCACTTGGTAATCTAGACGAGTCCATCACAACGGTTGTGGGGCTCGGGGCGAGGTAGGTTGGGAGCCAGGGCATGTGATGTCACCCAACTAACAGGAGTCGTATTGGATACGATTGGCAAGGTGTTGCCTACCTAGATCACTTGACGGCTAGCGGTGATGCTAAAGCTCACTAGTCGGCTTGCTTATTTAGGATCTTGAATCACTTAGCAACCATCGGAGGGGTGTTGGTTATAGTAGGAGCATAAGTATTAAAGCGTTTAATATGCCTGCTCTTTTATGAATACATGTCTTAAGTGTTTTTGCGTATTTTCTGTTGTAGATCAATGGCACCTAGCAACCTTCCTCAGTTGTCCACTTTTGCGTTGAGGTCAATCCTAGAGAAAGATAAGCTTAATGGAACTAATTTCACCAACTGGTACCGTAATCTGAGGATAGTCCTCAAGCATGACAAGAAAGAACATGTTCTAGAAACTCCACTTCCAGAAGAGCCTGATGACGATGCGACTGTCACTGTCATGAATGCCTACCGTAAGACTAGAGATGAGTCTACGGAAATTAGCTGTCTTATGCTTGCACACATGAAACCGGACTTACAGCAGCAGTTCGAGAATGTTGAGGCCTACGATATGATCGAAAGCCTCAAAAGTATGTTCCAGGCTCAGGCAAAGACCGAGAGGTATCAAGTCTCTCAAGCTTTGCTGGGCTGTAAGCTGAAAGATGGCGATCCACTGAGTCCGCATGTAATCAAGATGATTGGTTACATTCAGTCTCTGGATCGTCTGGGCATCCCAATTAACGAAGAGTTCACTACTGATATAATTCTGAACTCTCTTCCTAGTGTGTATGGTTCGTTCATCTCGAACTACCATATGCATGGTATGGATAAGAGTATCACTGAATTACATGGGATACTCAAAACGGCAGAGGCTGATATCAAGAAAGGCGCCAGTCAAGTGTTGATGGTGCAGAATAAGGCTAAGTTCAAGAAGAGTTCTTGGACTAAGAAGAAGAAGGATAAGTCAGGAGGCAACGCCCATGGCCCTGTCCAGAGCGCTTCCTCAAAGACTAAGCCTTCTCCTACAGCCGGAGCCAATTGCTTCTATTGCAAGCAGGATGGCCACTGGAAGAGGAACTGCACCAAGTATTTGGCTGACAGAGCCAAGAGTGGAGGTGTGACTTCCAACTCAGGTACGCTTGTGTGCAATGTTATAGACATTTATCTTGCTGATGCGCCTAATAGTTCTTGGGTATATGATACCGGATCAGTTATTCACATATGCAACTCGTTGCAGGGACTGGTAAGAACTAGGAGCGTGGCAAGAGGAGAGGTTGATATTCGGGTCGGCAACAAGGCGAGAGTCGCTGCGTTGGAAGTCGGCACGATGCAACTTCATTTACCTTCAGAATTTATTTTGGAACTAAATAATTGTTATTATGTTCTAGCGCTTAGTCGAAACATTATTTCCGCCTCATGTTTGATGAGACAAGGTTATGAGTCGAATATTAAGAATAATGGTTGTTCTTTATATTTGAAATATATGTTTCATGGCTTTGCACCCGTTCAGAACGGGTTATTTATTTTAAATCTTGATAGTGAATCGGTCTATAACATAAATGTTAAAAGGTTGAGACCAAATGATCTGAATATGACTTACTTTTGGCACTGTCGGCTTGGTCATATAAGTTGGAAGCGCATGAAGAAGATCCATGATGATTGACTTCTAACTTCGTTTGACTTAGAGTCATTCGAGACATGCGAATCATGCCTACTAGGCAAAATGACCAAGACACCTTTTGCAAGGAGTTGTGAAAGGGCGTCCGACTTGTTGGAACTAATACATAGTGATGTATGTGGTCCAATGAGCACGACAGCCAGAGGTGGTTATGAGTACTTCATTACCTTCACTGATGATTTGAGTAGGTATGGATATATCTATTTAATGAAACACAAGTCGGAAGCCTTTGAAAAGTTCAAGGAATTCTAGAGTGAGGTACAGAATCAGCTCGGCAAGAAAATAAAGTTTCTACGGTCGGACCGTGGAGGCGAGTACATGAGCCATGAGTTTGATGACCATCTAAAGAGTTGTGGAATAGTTCCTCAACTTACTCCTCCGGGTACACCGCAGAGAAACGGTGTATCGGAATGGGGAAATCGGACCTTATTGGACATGGTACGATCAATGATGAGTCGGAAAGATCTACCTTTATCATTTTGGGGTTATTGTCTAGAAACTGCAGCTTTCACACTAAACAGAGTACCATCAAAGTCAGTAGAGAAGACACCACATGAGATGTGGACTGGTAAAAGGCCAAGTTTGTCTTTTCTTAAGATTTGGGGTTGTGAGGCATTTGTCAAGCGACTTCAGTCAGACAAGCTCACGCCCAAGTCGGATAAGTGTATTTTCATGGGGTATCCGAGGGAAACCTTGGGGTACTACTTCTACAACCGGGAAGAGGGCAAAGTGTTTGTCGCTCGGAATGGTGTCTTCCTTGAGAAAGAGTTTCTCAGTCGGGAAGTCAGTGGGAGCACGGTGCAACTCGAAGAAATTCGAGAGGAACCAGCTAGGGGCGAGTCGGCAATGGCCTTAGAGGCTGAGCCGGTCGTGGTACCTACACCGGTTACAGCACCTGAACCTCGGAGATCTGCCAGATTACAGAGTGCTTGAGATGTTTTACTGTTAGACAGTAATGAGCCGGCAACTTATTCAGAAGCGATGGTGGGATCTGATTCCGAGTCATGGCTTGGAGCCATGAGATCCGAGTTAAAGTCCATGGATGAAAACAAAGTTTGGAATTTGGTTGATCTGCCTGACGGTGCAAGACCCGTCGAGTGCAAATGGGTCTTTAAGAAGAAAATTGATATGGATGGAAATATTTCCGTCTATAAAGCACGACTTGTCGCGAAGGGGTTCCGACAAGTTCAAGGAGTTGACTACGACGAGACCTTCTCGCCCGTAGCGATGCTTAAATCAATTCGGATCATGTTAGCCATAGCAGGCTATTTCGACTATGAGATATGGCAGATGGATGTCAAGACGGCTTTCCTTAATGGAAATTTAACTGAGGATGTGTATATGATACAGCCCGATGGTTTTGTCGATCCAGCTAACGCTGACAAAGTATGCAAACTTCAGAAATCCATTTATGGGTTGAAGCAAGCATCTCGGAGTTGGAACATTCGCTTTGATGAGGTAGTCAAATCGTTTGGCTTCATCAAAAGCGATCATGATTCTTGTTTATACAAGAAGGTTAGTGGGAGCAAAGTAAACTTTCTAATCTTATATGTGGATGACATATTGCTGATTGGAAATGATGTCATGATGTTGCAAGAAACCAAAGAGTCATTGGAAAGGAGTTTCTCAATGAAGGATTTGGGTGAGGCGACTTACATATTAGGAATCAGGATCTATAGAGATAGATCAAGGCGGCTCATTGGATTGAGTCAGAGTGCTTATCTGGACAAGGTTTTGAAGAAATTCAAAATGGAAGAGTCCAAGAAGGGATTCTTACGATGTCCCATGGCATAAAACTTAGCAAGACTCGGTGTCCTTCGACAAGTGATGAGCGAAGTCGGATGAGTGTGATCCCGTATGCTTCGGCAATCGGATCCATCATGTATGCCATGATTTGTACTAGGCCAGATGTTTCCTATGCTCTAAGTGTTACGAGCAGATACCAGGCTGACCCTGGCGAAGCCCACTGGGCAGCGGTTAAAAACATCCTTAAGTACTTGAGAAATACTAAGGAAATGTTCCTAGTTTATGGAGGTGATGAGGAATTCAGTGTAAAGGGTTACACGGATGCGAGTTATCTCACCGACTCAGATGATTCTCGTTCGCAATCTGGATACGTGTTCGTGATGAACGGAGGGGCTGTGAGCTGGAAGAGTTCCAAGCAAGATACGGTGTCTGCATCTACAACAGAGGCTGAGTATATTGCTGCCCTAGAGGCGGCAAAGGAAGCTGTTTGGATCAGGAACCTCCTGATTGATCTTGGTGTGGTTCAGGGCGCGTCCAATCCTTTGGACGTATGTTGTGACAACAATGGTGCTATCGCACAGGCCAAGGAACCTAGACAACACCAGAAGAACAAACATATACTCATGCGGTACCACCTCATTCGCCAGTTTGTCGAACAAGGTGATATCAAGTTATGCAAAGTACACACGGATGCAAACATTGCAGATCCGTTGACAAAGGTGCTACCACAGCCTAAGCATGAGGTGCACACGAGAGGCATGGGCATTCGATGCCTAGGCATATGATGCCAGGATGATTGACTCTAGTGCAAGTGGGAGACTGTTGGGAATATGCCCTAGAGGCAATCATGTATGATGTAATTCCCACTGTATTCATAAAGTTATTAAGTTGTCCTTGTTTTGAACATCTGATATATGTCATTGAATATGTGATTCGATTGTGGAACTATATATTCATGTTGTTCATACTAGATTGTCCTTGGTCATTTAGGTTGTGCTGGACACACACCCTAGACTAATCTGAGTGTTGGCTGATGACACGGTTCCACTTGTCATGGGCATGGTGATGCCATTCCAACGTTCACGGACTTAGCTAAAGAGTTTAGCAAGTCGGACTGACCCACATTGAGATGCAACGATCAAGTCGTCATTTGCATGTCTCAATCAATGTAATCCTTAGACCTGAGGTTGTCGCACAATCCGAGTTGTGGATCACCGACTTAGGTTCTGTCAAACGTTGTTCTGTGACAAGGCAACTATAAAGGCAGAGTTCGGGTCGAATGAGAAGCAAGCTGCGTGATGTGGATAGTCAAGATGGGATTTTGCCCCTCCGAATGGAGAGATATTCTCTGGGCCCTCTCGAGTGGTATGATTCAGGAAGCATGGACATGCGCGACTCAGTTAAGTGTTAACTGTGTCGGTTGACTAAGAGTTAGTCAGATGAATCACATGTCACAGATCGAGAAGAGGGTTGAGCTATTTAAGGGATGACGATAAATCGCCTATAGCTCGACAAGGTATATCGTGAGGCAAAAGGGACTAAGATGAATATCACATTGAAAGGTATGTCGTCATGACTCAATGGTACTTGGGAGTCGGCACGTTCTGTTAGGAGCCGCTACCGATTGATCGATTGGGAGTTGGACTCCAATCGTGTCCAAGTCGCCATGAGCCTGCAGGGTCACACACTTAAGAGCGGGAGCAAGTATTGGTCGGGTTGGACCCGAACCGGAAATGGACTGGTTTTGTGAGTCGGACTCACAGAGGGAATGGGCCACAAGTGTTGTGAAGCCCATTACCATACGCTATATAAAGAGGGGCGCAGGTTGCCCAGCGGGCACGTTAGTCCACTATCCCATGCGTTGGGAACCCTAGCCCCACTCAGTCCAGCCGTCGCACCGGACCTAGCAGTCCGCCGTCGGAGCTCCTCCTCGTACGTGTGGATACCGGCAGAGGTGTTGTACGTTCAGCACTTCGACGTTCGAGTGATTGGATCGGCCGGACCGGATCGTGGGACTGCACTGCCCCGACGCGCTGCATCGATAATCCGCACCTGCGCGTCTAGTGGTAATACTCGTGGCCTTCTACCTCGGCTAGATCTTGGAAGCATCGCGTAGGAATTTTTTTTCGTTTATCTCTATGCGTTCCAACAACAGACACCCGCAAGCCACTTATGCAATACAAGTTGCATGTCAGTTGTGGAACAAGTCTCATGTACGTGGACATGTAAGGTTAGTCCGGGCCGCTTCATCCCACTATGCCACTAAGATCATAAAATAATCAAGGAGGTAATAACATGATCATCAACGCCCACATACACCTATGTGTTCTACCCGTACAAAACATCTACGCATAGATCCGGCTCTGATACCACTGAAGGGATCGTTGCATAGAAAACAAAATTTTCCTACGCGAGAGACACCCGAAAGGCCAAGATCTAATCTAGGAGACGAAGTGCAACGGGCAAAGAGAGGGTTAAGTAGAACACATACCCTCGAAGACACAAAGCATTACGAGATCAAATCTCGTTGTTGGCGTAGTCGTACTCACATCGATCCCGATAGCGAGAAGATGTGCACCACAATCCGGCGGTGTCTCCGTGATCGGTCACACGTACGGTTGATGACGACCTCCGTTCCCTCGATCCAGCGGGGCGCGGAAGTAGAGGATCCCTCGGAACTCCAGCAGCACTACGGCGTGGTGGTGGTGAAGAATCCCATGGTCAGGGCTTCGCCAAGCCGGAGACCATGGAATGAAGCAGCGGGTGGAGAGGAAATGAGGTGGGCAAGTGTGTGTGAGAAGAGGAGCTCTCACCCTCCTTTTATAGGGGAGGGGAAGGCAGCCCAAGAGGGGGTGCAGCCAGCCATTGTGGTGCCCCCACCTCTTCCCTCTTCATGTGAGTGGAAGCCCCACTCACATCCACTCATTTTCCCTTAAAACTCCACTTAGAAAATCCAAGATTTTTTCTTTAATAAATAAATAAAACATTTTTATTTCTTTATTTCAGCACTTGTTAATTCTATTAACAAACTTTTGCATATAGCACCTCGAATCATTTGTTAATTCTATTAACAACCATTCGACGAAAAACCCCTTGAACTATTTCAATTTTCCCCGAAACAATTTCGGTGCTGCCCAAAATATTCTTCGATATTCCGTATCCTCTCAAACGCGTCATCAAACCTTAAGTGTGTCACCCTACGGTTCGTGAATAAGATAGACATGATCGAGACTCCTCTCCAATCAATAATCAACAACGGGATCTGGAGATCCGTGATGACTCCTATATATTCAACGATGACTCTCATGATCGTGTGAACCATCAACGTCGTGACTAATTCCCTTTGTCTCGCGATATTTTACTTGTCCGAGATTCAATCATTGGTATCAACCATACCTTGTTTCAATCTCGTTACCGACAAGTACTCTTTTCTCGTTCCCATGATATAACATCCTTGTGATCATATCACGTGCTTGCAAGCGGCGTCGATGTGATATCACCGAGAGGGCCCAGAGTATATCTCTCATTCATATTGGATGGACAAATCCCACTCTTGATCCATGATCCTCAACTAATACTTTCCGAATACCTAACAACACTTTTATAGTCACCCTGTTACGGTGTGACGTTTGGTGACATCAAAGTACCCTTCCAGTATTAGTGATTGACATGATCTCATGGTCTAAGGAACAAGTTACTTCGTATGTTGGATATAACAATGTAAACCTAATGACTTGATCGCATTGCTATATTCACTTTGGGTATATGTTCATCACATCATTCTTCTAATGACATGACCCCGTTATTAACAACATCCAATGTTCATGATCAGGAAACCTTGATCATCTATTAATCAACGAGCTAGTTAAAAGAGAGGCTTTACTAGGAACCATTGTTTGTTTATTAAACACACATGTATCAACGTTTCCAGTTAATACAATTCTAGCATGAGAAATAAACATTTATCATAAACAAGGAATAAGATAATAACCATTTTATTATTGCCTCTCGGGCATATTCCCTTCATCATCATCCACTTCTTGTTGACTGGCTCTATCTACCAGTTTAGGGTACATCATCTCGTCTTCATCATCATTTTGAGGCACTTCCTCATCAGGTTCTGCATCTTCTTCTACAACGACTATAGCATGTACAGGAGAAGCAACAGCACTACCGGCAGCAGATTCAGCAGCAGACATGTTGTGGCTCCACGAACCACTCGCTTTATTTGGTCTCGGCCTACAAGGAGTCCCGGGGTGCTTGCTATTAGCAGAGACAGATGATTGCCGAAACCCTTCCCCTTGACTGGTTCTGCGCGTGGCTGAAGCACGTTGATATGAAGTTTACCGAAACGGCTGCCAGCATTCAGAGTAAAAAAACAACCCGAGCTGCTCGTCGCAAGTTAGTGGGAGAAATCTTTGCTCGGTACTGTTGAAGTAACTCAATTCAACAACATCGGCATCGCTCCACGGATAGGCTGAACGGAGGGTAGTGGGAAAATCTCTGAAGCAAATGTTTGTTTCTATCACAACCGGATAGAAAAACGAATGAAGAAAATGCGGTTTAGTACCACGCAACACACTAGTTTCCATTCTAACCGCCAGCCGGAAAGCCAGCACATGATCAATCCTATTTAGTTCAAACATACGGCTGCAGTTAGGCACGGGACATAGGAGAGAAATTGGAACGATTCAAGCTAAAAAATGTCAAATACGGCCTTACTTACAAGCAATAACACCAATTCTAGGAGAACCGTTGCTTACCCGGGTCTAATCCATAAAGTATCTGTCGTTGATTCGACCCAATCCTCTCCACGGCTGAGGGCATTCTGGGGTCCTGGATCAACATGGCTTCAGAGATGGTGAGGTGGGGTTGATGGTGAGGTAGGGTAGATGAGCCGGATAACATGGCGGAGGGGATGGGGCGGCGGCGAACGCGGCACAATGGCGGCGGAGGGGATGGGGCGGCGGCGGAGGGGGCGAGGCTGCGCGATGCGGCAGTGTCGATCTGTTTCAGCTTCAGACAAAGCTCGCTTACGTGTCTCCTTGCGGTCCCACTAGGCATGCAACGGTCAAAGGAGAACCCGGCCCCACTTGTCAGCACAAACTCAGAAGTTGACGGTCAATGCATTGACTAGACGGCAAACATCAGTTATCAACTTTTGCGAGTGTTTCAGCTAAGAGAGTGGAGAAAAGTGAGAAAAAGTTTAGAGCGTGGGGAAGAACGAGCAATACTAAGGAATCTGGGGCACAGGAGTAATAATCCCTTGATTTAAAGGGGGGTCCAACACTCGAGCTCAATCTGCCTCCATCTGTGAAGAACATGGGGAATGCAGAGTTGAAGGGTGCTCTGATAGTGGGGGATGAAGATCTGAAGGGCGAATTGAAGAAGATGAACAAGAACTTGAAGCAGATGATTCAAGTGATGCAACAAGCAAATATGATAGCTTTAGGCTTTTATTTTTGCATTGTTGATGTAGGATTTGTTTACCTGCTGGTCAACCCTCGTTTGAAATGTTGTGTACTGTTAACTGTCTATTAAGTCCATGTCATGAAACCTTAATGCGATGGATTTCAAAGCGCATCTCTCGGGATCATCTAATTTTGTTTGTTACCTAGTTTTTTAGTTGACCAGATAACGGTTAGCGCTACTTGCACAAAACATACCTCGAGATCATCTCTTCTTCAGAGGAACACTCTCTTTAGTTCACTTTAGCTTCAGTTTGGTTACACCGAGTTCGGGCAAAAATCCACAAACACGCGATGCTCTGATTTTTTTTCTTTCAACGATTCAAAGAGATTTCATTTATTTGGGGTTTGATTTTCCACCCTATTTTATTTGCTGGAGGTGATAGTGGAATACAAAGTGTTCACAAAATGCAAAGGGTTTTAAGAATGCCAAAAAAAGAAGGGAAAGAATGTTATTTTTCTTTTTTTTCCACAAGTTAGTTGTCATGCACGTGCAAAAAAATGAGTTATTTTTTCGACTAGTTTGATATCTAACCTTATTTAGTCCACAAATATGTTTTGATTTTCTGTCCTTATCTGAGCATACACAAAACTAGTTCATAAATTTATCTTGCTTACTTTTTAGTTTGGGTTCTTTTCTTTTTCATTAACTAGTGCAACTACTAGTTCATAAATTTGCTTCGCCGTGTACAACGCTAGCCTCTTGTAGACATGCATAGGAAATAAAATATCTTAGCGCCTCAGACTCGGACTGGAAACTATTGTAATTGGCCGGATTTTGATCCTAGCGTCTACTCTAAAAGGCATAAACTTGGGGTAAACCAGTTGGAAATAATATGAATATAGATAAAAAAGAACTCATCACACACCAACGATAAATAACTTAGATATGAGATTCTTAGATCTCTACATAGTACGATACATAGTACGGTGAACACATGATATACATAGTACAGATGACACACATGATATACATAGTACAGTACATAATAGGGATCCCTACATAATATGGGATTCTTAGATCCTTGTCGCCGTACTCGTCGTCTTCACTGCTCCTCGAGGCCGTCATCGCCGAGATAGTAGGGGAGGGTCTGCATGTGGTTTTCTTTGGGGCAGATGCTCTCGAAGTCGGTGTACATGTTGTAGGTGGTGAATGCGATGTGCTCGCATCCACATCAGAACACGTGGCCGAGGAGGTAGTCGTATCAAACATGTTTGTGAAGTAGGCGACGAGGCTACCACCGAAGCATTGGAGTGGGCGCGGTGTTCCTCTAGACGGAACATGAGTAGCGACCCCGCCGGGAGGTGGTTAAAACCCGCACGGAGGAAGACACGGGCAAACAATGTATCATCCCTCCAGCGTGAGAACGCCCAGACGCGCAGCGCGGTCTCAACGACCCTACCGGGGGGTAGCGGACCTCGGGCACGGTGCGCGGGAAGCAGAAGGTGGGTGCGTTGAACTACATCTTCACGTACGTCGAGTCGTCGATTGTGCTTTGGCTTTGGTTGGAGAGAAGATAATGGAGATGGGCGCGTTGACACCGGTAGTACTGCTCAAGAGAGCAGTGGTACTACCGGTGTACTGAAATGACGGCTTGTAACCCAATTCCTGTAAAAGGAGGGACGGTACCGGGCCCAGGGACTTTCTGCACACATTTTAGGAGACACAAAGTCCGGCTTGATTCTTTTTGAGATACATGTATACCTGCAGACTTAAAGACATGATTAAACCGCTAATTGGGTGGTCATCGAACTCCAAAACAGTTAAGGGATAGAAATGCTCTTTCAACAACAACCACCACTTGTCCCATCCTCGGTCGTGCACAAATTGATCTCCAAAACAGACTACGAGCAGCGGTGGGAGCACGATCACTCGTATTGACGCTCGGACCAAGTGAGCGGGCTGAGTAGTCAATGACCTAACATAAGACATGAGCTAGTTCACTCATTTTAAGTGCTCGGTACTGAATGAATTAACCCTCGAATTGGTTCATTTCGATGATTCAAGATCAAAATGTACCTTTTTAACCATTTGTTAGAAGCTTCAAACCTCTAATTTTCTTTAGTACTTTGTGTTTAACACGTGGTTTTAACCTTAGCATAAATCTTAAGGTTGGGGAGGTTACCACCTCCCACACTCTGTATCAATAATTGCATTTTCTTTTGCGTTTACATAATTTTCCCAAGCTTAGTCGGGGAGGTTACTTTGTGTTTGCATCCTATTGTTTTGTTGTGAGATGGGTTCGATGGATTGGACGTCACTTGGGCTTCTTATGTCGAGGCACCCAAATGAGGAATGGAGGTGCTCGCTTCTCTCGAAAAACTCGGGGCCACAAGTTCTTCGGTTAGATCTAGGTCAACTGGATCCCTCCTATAGCCACATCCGAGGTTGATGAGCTTCTTGACGTGAATATCTAACGGTCTAATGCTAAATGACTGGCATTTTATGCATATTGTAAACAATTTGTTGGAGAGCCCATTTAATTGCATCGATAGCCCAATATGGATTTGTTTCTATATGCATGAGGCTACACGCATTTTGGTTAAGTGCTTCATCGCGGACCCCTTGATCATCTTCAATCTTCAAGGATGGGTAGTGAAGCTTGACGACAAGTTTGTCGTTACGAGATCAACATGTCGCCCCAAAGTGGACACCAATGTTGTCAGGATCCCGATCCGACCTTGAAAGCAACCTTTTCAAGTTAGCAGGATGTTCTGTCAACCGGGGAAGGCTTTTTGTGACAAGACATGTACCTGTGCAAAGAAATGTCTCCACCTGCTAACGACTTCGTGATCTAAATTGGCTAAACCTATTCCACTACTATAGTTAGTTGAATCCACGATTTTGCTGCTCAAGTAGTTTTTTTTTAAGAAAGGGCAAAAGCTTTGCCTTTTATATTGATATAGAAGAAGTAAACATAGGGTGGCCTAAGCCAAAAAAAAAAGGCCAAAAAGGCCGATACAACAAAAAGTCAAGCCGTAATCTCTCCCAGCTGCTTGGCTCCCGCCAGGATCCAGTTCCTGCACTCGTCTTTCACCTTTTGGAAAAGATCCAAAGGTGCGGTGAATTTGTTGTTAAACACTCTAGCGTTGCGCTCCTTCCAGATTTCCCAGGCGATCAAAATAATGGCCGACTTCAGCCCCTTAGGGTGGGTCGAGGGAGCGGCAGCCAACCCTGTCCAGTATTGAAGGACCGACACTCGAAAAGGATGTGTTTGGAAAACCGACACTCGAAAAGGATGTGTCTGGCGGTCTCCGGCCGACAACGACAGAGCTGGCAGAGAGGTGAGTGAGGCCATCCACGGACGGCTAGGCAATCTGATGTCCACAACCTGTTCTGCGCCACCAACCACACGAAGAAACGGCATTTCGGGGGTGCCCACACCTTCCAGACGATGTTACCAAAGGACACAGCCGTCCATCCCAAGAATTGCGCTCTATATGCCGACCCAGTCGAATACTTCCCGTTCGCCGTCATTGTCCAGACAATGGAGTCATCCATGCCTGGCACAAGAGTGATCCCTGCAGAAGTTCCCAAAGGTTGATGAACTGAACAATGTGCTCGGTGGTGAAAGAGTTCACTGCGATATCGGCCATCCATTTCTGATTCGCCAAAGCATCCTGGACAGATCTTTTCTTGCGCTTGGAAGCCGAGAAAACCAGAGGCGCAACCGATCTAGGGGTCCCACCATTAAGCCACGAGGAATTCCAGAAAAAAAGCCTTCTTGCCATCTCCAATCGTCACCCTAGTGGAGGCGTTAAACAAGTCTCTGTCCTTCTGATCATTAGGAGTTTCAAGTCCCACCCAAGACTTATCCAGAGCGACCCATTCGAACCACAGCCAACGCAGACGCAAAGCCCTAGTTATGATCCTAAATTTGTGATCTTACCATAGAGGCCTGATTCGATCAAAAGTCGTGATTCTGACTACCTTGGTAAACCCTTGTTGAAGTAAGAATTACTTGTCTCATATACAGGGGTATATGTCATCCTGATCATGATCACAGATGAATTTTGGCAACACAAGGATCTCAAAGACAAAACTCGAACAAAGGCAAAGAATGTGGAGGCCCCAATGCAGATAATAACCCTGCTTAGTGGCGACCTTTTCTTATGATATGACCCAATATAGGGCTTGGTGTAACTTGATTTCCACCATAGCCTCCATGTCTTAAATATACACCTTGCTTTGATCTCCAAGTTAATGGCAATCCAATCTGTCAAAGAGATCGGGCCAGGAAATCCAATCTGTAAACTAAGTTCAGGCGAGAATCTATCTAATCTACGGGTCAAGTCATAACTTGAACCAGAGGTACCATGTTTCATCTCCCTCCGTTCCATAATATAAGATGTTTTAGCTATTTCACATGTTGTCTAGATACACACTAAAGTGAGTGTACATATACACTAAAATGTGTCTACATACATACGTATGTATGTGAATGTGGAAAAAGTCTAAAACATCTTATATTGTGGAACGGAGGGAGTATGATATAAGCATACATCCAATGGCAATGATAACTACAGTTGGGTACCTATAACACAAGTTAATTTTCTCTCCTAGAATAAATATGCATACATGGAAGGACGTGTAGTATTAAATTAGTACTCCGTAGTACAAAACTTCCGAGGGTTCCACATATTTGATACAAAACAATTGGTTTCATATAACCAGAGCAGTACCTCGCAGGGTAGGGTGACCCTGAAGATATGGACAAAATTTCGCACCAGGCACCAATACAGCTTTTGAGATTACAAACTGGATGGAACTAACAGAGTTCCTTTCTTATATTTCTACACGATTGACATACAACATCACAGGGCAATCGCCATTTCTTTACATGAACATATGTCCTAGTTTGTACTTAGATACTTGTGGTAGCATCCCACAACCGAAGAAGTCCATTCCGGCCACCACTGCATATTCTTTTCCTATCCAGGTCTGATGCTATACATCTTACCTGTCACAAGGAAAATTTAGGATTTAGAAATAGTCTCCCAAATTGAATGGCAAGCATCCTCTCAGAATTTAACATGACAACTTCCCAGAAGAACATCAGAGCATGGAGCATTTGCCCACCATGAACCTATCATGATGCTTACAAAAATAGTTGTTTCATGACATGACTAGGAACATCATATGCTAACAGGATGAATCTATCTACAATCATGCTTGAGAACAATTGGTTAGGTGGTACATTAGTCAACACAAGGCCATGCCAGGAACATCACTGATGGTGAGACACCTCAATAGACAGAGGCATAGCCCGGTGGTTGGGGTGTGCTGATACGCCCCAGACCGCCCGCGTTCGAGCGCTCGTGCTCGCATTCGCGGTGCGTACGCACGCTCTGCTTTCATTAAACAGTGCTGCGGGGTTCTTCCCCGCACGGCCAATCTTTTTTTTTTATGGTGAGACACCTCAGGTATAAATAATAACAGATGTGGTACAAGCATCCTTGCTAAAAAGCAGGCAGCTTTACTTGTCAGCAAGCGATTAGAAGAGGGGAAGACATCTACCATCAATGTATTGAATTTCTAAGGCGTGAGGTTCTCTCTGATCCATACTGCAAACATGTTAGAATGGAAGGAATTAAACAAGGCAATGAACAGTTGTTTACCACTGCAGATGTTTTCTGGGGAGTTCTATAAAGCTGCCATCCTGCAACTTTTGATCCTGTATTTGAGAAACTTCCGAATCTTTCTTGTGGTCGATGGAAAAGAGACATAGAATTGTCAGCAGCACCAATTCCAAGCCAGTGATCACTAGCGCTAATGGACAGAACCGATGCCGGGTGAAGCGTCAGATTCTTAACGCATCTTATTCCTCCTACAATGAAAATGAAAACGCCCGAGTTTCAGTCACCAGTTTTTGCCACATATACTTTTCTTCTATTTCAAATACAGGTGCTTATTCATAAATAATAAAATAAACTTTGAAACGATAAAATAATGAAATGGGGACCATTGAACATACAGCTAATGGTAAAGAGGAGCTGCTCGTAAATTATACACTTTAGTCTACTACTCCCTCCGTCCCAAATTAATCGTCTCGGATTTGTCAAAATATGGATGTACCAATACACTAAAGTATGTCTAGATACATCCATATTTTGACAAATGCACGACAATTAATTTGAGACGGAGGGAGTATATTTTTCTTCTTGTTGGCAATTTTTCATATTGTTTTGGTGCCTAAGAAAAAAAGGGTTTCCGCGTCTCCACTAAATTTGTAGAGAGAATTCCTTATTTGGCCCTTACTTAAAATCGTGTTCCCTATTTGGCCCTAAAAAAATAATTCTTCTCTATTTGACACCTTAACTTCATTCTCTTCCTAAAATGGCCCTATAGTGCATTCTAAACACAAATGGAGATGTAAAAAGATATTTTGCCCCTGATAAATTTTTGTACCAAAACACGCCAAGCGTCCCCGTCTCTGTACGTCTAGCCACACATAATTCGTTCTGTGCATATCAGTCGATATCCACACGCAAAAATATAAATCGATATGATGTCAGCCCAAGTTCCGGTACGTACACCTGGTGTTATCCTAATGTACACACAAATACAAATCAGATGGATCAGTATAGCTCAGCGCGACGGAGTGGATGTATCCATTGCCTAGTAGAATATTTTCCTTTGTGGCGCTAGATCTAGCTAGATGTGTGTCCACGCAGGACGCACGGTGCGTCATCCCGCACGGGTTGCCGTCTGGTGTTGGCAACGCGATCGACCGAGCTGTTTGTTGTTGCTTCAGTGTGTTGGTGAAGCACCAACAATTTGGATCAATCCAGATTACTAATATTAAAATATACTATGTCTACATATAGTGCCCATGACGACCACATGGTTAATTAATTAGTGGTTTAGAATAATTAGCTACCGTTGCCCTATCACATATATATATATATATCTTTAAAAATAATATTTATATCGTGTGGAACCAACATGACATAGAATCTAACTATGCCTATTTTCAACTTCTATTATGAATTTTGGTAAAAAAAATCATCAGGGACAAAAAAGTCTTTTTACATCCCCATTTGTGTTTAGAATGCACTATAGGGCCATGTTAGGAAGAAAATGAAATTAAGGTGTCAAATAGGGAAGAATCTTTTTTTAGGGCCAAATAGGGAACAAAATTTAAGGTAAGGGCCAAATAAGGAATTCTCTCAAATTTGTAGGTTCCAGCAGATACGCAACCACACAGTTCATAATATCTAGCTCTACTGATAAATGGTATGTCTTGCCTTGTGTACAAATAAGCTAAATCGCGTTAATTGTTTCCTAAATAAGGTACAAAAATAAATGCAGTAAAAAAATGAAGTTAGTTTCACAATCCATAAGGCGTCACCTTCGTTTTCCCAAAAACGTATAAGCCCATCAGAGGAACCTGTCATATTAATCAAGGATCAGATATCTGACATGGATATAATTTGACAGAGCTCAGGCCACCTAGCTTTCAAAATAAGCAATGGTCACATACCAGTGATAATTCCTTTATCTGAAGGCGAGTATTCAACACAAAGTATGGGACCAGCATGGCATGCTAATACAGCATCACATGTTCCCCGGGTAAGAGACCACACCCTAGCCGTCCAATCATCACTCCCGGTAATTATCGTTTCCCCAGTCATTCTCATTGATCTTTAATCAAAAATAATTTGCGTCAGCATCTGTATATTATTGGTCGAAATAGCCAGCACAACAGAGATGTGAATGCTCAACAGTTCAACAAATGCATTACCTTATCCACTTTGTATGCCCTTGAAGCTTGAACATCTGCTTACTGGAACGAATATCCCAAACATGTGCTACCCTGATGGAATAAACTTTTCAGAACAGAATGTAACCCAAGTTGCTTGAGCTAATATTGAATCAAAGCACCCTAAACATTTCAAAGTTAGAAAAAGTACATACACGTCTCTCCCAGCAGCTGCCAAAATTCCAGTTGAGTCATCATATTCCATACAGAGAACTGCACTTTGACAACGACCCACAGTAGCAACACAAGTATCGGTCCGGACATCCCACATCTTTACCGTACCATCATGAGATGCAGTGAGAACTCGTTCTCCTGAGAGCATCCGTACAGAACTGACCTGTATCAATGTCAATTGTGCATGAATATGCTTTGTAGGGGTTGGGTCTGGAGGCATTGATGTGTAAGTAATTATTACTGATGAAGCTAACCGGTGCATCATGGCCCTTCAGTTCTTCCAAGAGCTTAAAAGTCTGCTTATCCCAGACTATGACGGATTGATCATCAGCTCCAGAAACTATTTTGCCACGATCTGAACTAATCGCACGAACTGTCCTGCAAGAATTGAAGTTAACAGCAGTTAATCTAGACTGAACTTGGGTAGCCAAATTCAGTGGGCCAAGTTAAAGACCCTGGATACTCTAAGATACCGCTAGAAAGACAAAGGTCAATCAAAAGTAGTTGAAGATATATCTCAAGTCAGGTAACAAACTAACCACAGAATTAGTAAGAATGTATCGGTCATAAAACCACAAAACACCTTACGGTACTTTACAGTTGAAAATGGTTCATCCAATTAATTTACTGTTGTCTTAAGATTCATAGCAACTTTATGGATGAGATCAAGCACAATAGTCCTCCCAGAACCAATGCATGTATATTCTTTTCCCGTAAAAAAACAAGTGTAGAACTGATCAAATTGCTCGGCAAAAGAAAAGGAAAAGGAAGAAATGGCTAGCATATACCTTGGTTCACATAATAGAACTTCAAATATAACAGAACCATGCTTTGACAGGGCAGATATAAATGTTGAAACTGTTACATGCAAACCCATGTCCACGCATTTGCAAGATGATACAAGTTGCATTATGCAAATGGTAATAACATACATGTCTGAACACGTTAACAGAAGAAAAGTTGACTTTGCTGGCATTATACTGTGTCTCGGGTGAGCAAATCTAGTCAGTTAGTTCGCTAGACACCAAACTACAACAGGAAAAGAGAAGCGATAATGCAATATCTACACAGCTACAGTTGCATGGAGTAATTTGGATGATAGTTTCTACCTAGTATGCCCTTTAAGTGTTGCTCGAAGTTCGGAACCACGCAAACTTGGATCCCAAACTTTTACCTGTATGGAGAACCAAAGTATAACAAGCAAAATAGCTGATCAAGAGATTTCATTGTAATGTAGTATAGCTATAAGTAGAATAAAACAATGATCAGAAAATTAAAAAGGTAAAAATAACATGACAACAAACACTGCAACAATAACTTGAAACAAAGTGGGCACATGAATTTATGTCCAATTGGAAAATTATAAGAATTGACCAATAAGATGAAGATAATGAACAAGCATTATGCAGATGTTTCTGAAACCCTAAATAGTAAAGAAGCACTAAGAGCAATCCACCAAATTTTATTTAGAGTGGAACACACTGTATTGCTAAACTGACTAAACCATTGGCTGTAAACGATACTCCCTCAGTTCCAATGAATAAGGCGCGCACGCTTTTCGAGATTTGTCTTTGACCAAGAATTGATCCATATATATAATAGTATTTGGTATAAAATCAATATCATTAGAAAGTGTTTTTCACTACGAATCTAGCAATGTCAAAGTTGCACTATATAGTCAAGATATTGTTACTTAAATCTTTCGGTCAAAGTTCGTCTTGAAATGCGTGTGCGCCTTATTCATCGGAACGGAGGTAGTAGATGTACATATTTTGGCAATATTTTAAGGAAGCACAAATAATGTCACCCAGCATGTTATACAGAAGCAACCAGCCAATTCCAAACAATCCTGGGAAATTTGGATTTTCAAAACATGGCTATTTTAGCAGCATAATCCAACTTGAATCAGGATTTGACTCTTTTCTTGAAACCGGATGTGAATTGAGTGATTAGTGGGCAGTAACCAGCTAGTTCTCATTTTCAAACCCAATTACAAGCCACTAGCCGGCGTTATTTAATCTTTTATGACTAATGAGCCTTCGTAGTGCTGTCCTCTGCACAAAAAACAAGTAGGTGGCAGAAAGGCTTCAAACTATGTTTTTTACAAATACAAGTATTCTGTAGCATGGAAAAATACCACTTTTTCTCAACAAAACACACTAGCAAAACCATATCAGGTATTTTGAAAGGATCCTGATTAACGTGAAGTGTTCCTAGTTTGCCTAGAATGTCCTAACTTTGATGATAATACCATAATGCACTTGCTTTTTCCTTGCAAAAGTTTTATTGGTAAAATTTAGAGAGAGCACATCATACTAAAACAAAATGAAGTACTATGGCCCATGATCCGCATCTGGTGCGATGCATAACAAAATGACCAGTGACACTAAAGCAACAATTGCGAATAAAATAACAATGACAGCAGGAGGCTAACCGTGCAATCTGTGCTTCCACTGATGAAAAAACCAGCATCTTCACGATCGCCAACAAGGTCCCACACCTCTTTCCTTGTTACACAATGAAGAGCAGTAATAGCAGCTGTGTGTCCTCTAAGGATCCTCATATTTGTTTGAGTTTTCTTTTGCGCACCAGCTAGGTCTGTTTTGCCTGCGGTAGCACCAGCCTTTGGATCACCTGGACAATCAATTGGCAAGCCATATTAGAGAGATACGGTGATGTCAGGATAATCTATATTCCATTTAGGTCCTTGGAAGGGGAAAGTTGAGAATAGCTGAAAGCTTACTAGCTCGGTTGAAGGAGCTAGCTCTTAAGCTTCTGTCCCTACTGAACATACTGTGCACCCAGCTTCGACCTAACACAGATGCCTCAGCAGGTTGTTCGCTTTCATCAGATATATCAAGCGCACGAGGGGAAGCCATGCCGTATGATGGCAGTGGTTGGCTTTTCCCTACAGGGACCCCCCAATAGCCAACACGGAGTTGTTGGAGATGTGTGAGCAACGCTCTAAGCTTGATCTGAGGGAAATTCAAAATAATATCAAGAAAATGTTTATAAAACAGGCATTTATCACAACACTGTCATGTCTAGTTTGACTTACAAGCTGTTTATAACCCAGATTGTTTCTCTCTGCTATTTTCTCGACCATATTCCAAGAATCAATATCAGGTAGTCCCAATCCAGCCTCCATTATAGACGAAATGAACATTAAGGATAGTAAATTTAAGTATTATACAACAAATAAATGATATAACCGGTGAAGTACCATGTGAGTTGCCATGACAATGAGCTGTGCAGTAACTAACGTTACATAATTTGTTGACCTGGGGAAATAGAAAAATGCACGAGATAAGATAAGGAAAAATATAGATACTAGATTTTGTGCTTGTATTGGTTCTACCATTATTTCATCCATGGAATGCGCCTTGAGCACTGCGTGCATTCTCTCACCATATATTGATTGCAGTAGGGTGAGACAATGTGCACAACTCTCAAGGAGCACTTGATGGTTGAGATAGTGGTAGCACCCACACATATAAGTAAAAGGAGTCTTCCCCAAAATAGATGCATTGGTACTTTGCTTGTCGCAATTTGTAACTACTAAAACTTGTCTTGGTAGAGAATAGATGAACATTGACTTTGACAGACAATATTTTTCATTTCAATCAACTTCATGCAATTTTATAAATCTTGGCACTAAGGGCGTGTTCGGCAACTGCCCAGCTTCTAGCTTCTCATCGCTCCATCTCGAAGCAGCACCGAACACACCAGCTCCGTGGAGCCAGATCCGCGAAGCTGGAGGATTTGCCTGTACAATTTTCGGAGCACCACTTTTGGCACTCCGCGGATCAGCGAACCTGGAGCAGTGCGAAATTACGCATGATTTGCCACCGCTTTAATGAAAAACGTTTCGTCCCGATCTATTCCACTCCCTCGTCCTTCGTTGACTGAACAAGAGCAGCATCAATTCCCAATCGAGCAACTGCCTTCCCGTATCCCTAGCCGCCAGGACGGGATCCCTCGCCGTCTCCATCCTCGCCTCCGGTCACCAGCCGACACCGGACCGAGCACGAGCAGCCCTCTTGGCGACAGCAGCTCTGCGCCCCAGTTAGCTTCCTGGATCGGCGCCCAGCCGACGAGCTCGGCTCCTCCAGGAGGTCGTCCGGCCACCGCGTCCCCGAGCTCTTCCGGTTGCAGATCCGGCCGCTGCTGGCTCGACCACGTCGTAGTGCATAGCTCCGGTCCGAGCAGCTCCCCCGACCTCACTTCCTGCGCTTCTTTCCGAACGGGCTTAATTGGTTGGACAGCTCGCAGGCTTAACTGAGTTTGGAACGGGCTAGCTGGAATTGATGGGCTTCCAGCCCATTAGCGACGACCGACGAGGAGAAGCCAGGAGCAGCACCGAACGTTCTAAGCTCCAGTAGCAGCGCAGGATTCGGCAGATGGAAGCAGGATCGACGGATTTCGCGAAGCTAGAGCGTTCCCGAACACGCCCTAATTATACGGGTTTTTTCGTCTAGAAGATCGTGGAAGCATAAGAGGGCAAAATTACAGTTATGTTGCACACACTGCACAACACAACCATATACATGTAAAATGTTTCTTACTGTTCGTACTTAAACTGCATTTAGAATTTCTGCCTTATCCTATGTTGCGTAGCGAACAATACTAATGCATGATGTCAAGGCATATACATAACCAATTCAGAATCTTACTTGTTGGAACAGTTCTCCATCAAGTATTCAAAGTAGCCATCCCAGAAGCTGCCAAAGAAAAACAATCATGTATCATATTCATGGCATAGATGGACACTGATTGACTGAAATTGCACATGGAACAGAAATGAACCTAAGCAACAGAAGTTTTTTTTTTGGGGGGATCTCCCATCTATCAAATAAGTGTGATCCACCTGATAAACCTTGAACTTACTTCAGAGACTGATCCACACATGACACTAAGTAATCATGCTGCTGACATTATGCAATATTTGTTTGAATTTCATACAACTTATTTTCCTTCTCTTCACTGTTCAGAATTCCTTATTTTTTCCTTATAAAGAGAACTAACCTACACGCTATTCGTCAATTCAAGCCCCAAAGTTCTATTTGAGTCACACCCTCAACTTATTTCAAACTAAGCTGGATGACATGGAAAGTTAATGTGTTGTTTGCGGTCAAGGTGGCAACACTTGTAGATTAGAGAATGACATGACATATGGATTGCACCATAGGTTATCGCGAGAGCAAATAATCGCATGCTAAGAATGACATACCGAAGCTCCTCCCATACTGATAGAGATAATAGATGACGCTGAACATAGTCTTGAACGTTGTTAGGGTCCTTTCTGTACATTTCAGCAGAAACTTCAAGAGCATCTCTAATGGTTGACATGTCATCACGAGAGCTGGCAAGAGTTATAGCCGTCTTAAGCTGCAAGAAGAGAGAATGATGAGGTTTGCAAGAATCAACACACCAAAGAAAAGAAGATAAGCTTATTGATAGCTCTGCACGTATACAAAACATGCAAGTTGTACAAGTCTGTAAAAAGAAGCTCGGCGTAGCTTCCATAGCAGTGAAGTCATAATTAACTGGGTGAGATTTCTACTGAAAACAACGCAGCAGCCCAAGTATGACATTGAAAAATATAGCATTATGGTTATCTTTTTTATTGGGATATTGTGTTCTAAAGGCAGTACCCAGCACCACCTGATATGCAAGTCAAATTTTCATAGCAATGAAATTAGAACTGATGAGACATCACAACTAGTTTGCAGATTTACCTACATCATACCTGGCAGCTAATATTATAGCAATCAGTGACTTAAACAGGAATAACTGTTTGCAAAAACCAGTACTTATACCATGCAGAATGTGTGGCTAGCTACACAGTATGAAATAAACCTCACCAGTTCTTTTACAGCAATAAACTGCTCATCGGTCAAGCGGCATTGCCAACCCTATAAGGTAGAAAAATAATATCCTGGATCAGAAAGGGGCAAGGTATACATTCACTAGTTATAAGATTCAGATTACCGAATGAATGTGCTCTCTGATGCATTCAACAAAGCCACTCCCTCCGATTCCTTCTGCATCAGACTCGATCAAAGCTGCAACAAGGCAAGAGAAATCATGTTGGGCAGGTAGTAAATCTAGAGATAAATAGGTTAAAAATGACACAATATGGTTTGAACTTGAAACTTCAAGATACCAAGAATTGTGCCATATTCGAATGATGATAGGGGATCTTCAGTTGCCCCAAGTCTCAGAAGACGAAGCCATAGTCCCTGGAGATACAAAAAAAATGCAAATAACTTCATTGATTACATGCTTATAATGTGTGTCTATATGCAGCAAGAATCGGTAAGTTCTATGTAGTTACGAATTCCAGAACAATGGGAACCTTGGGCCTAGGAGAGAATGTTCAGATTAAAATTCGCTTTGTGGAGGAGCCTGGCCTCCCACTCGTGGAGCCAACGGCAGCCGAAGCCCTTGGCCGCCGCGCCTCGCCGGGAAACCTCTCCGCCATGGGCGGACGCAACGCCCCTACTACCCGGCCCTTGCCCGGGCTTCGATTCCGCCCGCCTCGTGCGTGAGAATGCATCAACTCTAGCTGATCCCGATCGGCAAGAGCAAAACCGATCGGCAACTCAAAAATTGGGCCTGGGCCGTCGCACGCGCAGCAGGCCAGCGCGCGTGTACCTGCGACCAGTCTGCGACCGTTGATCCTATTTAACGCGTTCAACATCAAATATCCAGCGCGGGTGTGCTGTGCTCCCCGGGGTAGGCCCATTTCTGTTTCTATCCCAGTTTCAGATTGTTTCGTTTGTTTACGCAAGCACTTCAAAAAATGGAAGCACCATTCAATATATCTGCATCTTTTTATATAAATCTTCACGTGAAAATTAAAAACATTTCCTGGTTTAAACAATTATCCATGAGGCTTAAATACTGTTCATGTCAAGTGAATAAATGTTCGCTTGATTCAAAATAAGTGTTCCCGAGGTTTTCAAAAATTCACAGCATTTTAAAAACTATTCCCGACTAAAATTTATAAAAAAAGATCTTGGGAAAATAAAATAAAATAAATGATTGCTTCATAACAATTAGTTGTGAGGTTTAGAAAAAAAATCAGGAGGTCTAAGAAATGTTCACCATATTTGATAATATTTGTATAGTTTCAAAATTCCCCACGCGGAAAAAATATTTTGGTGTCGTTGAAAATAATTGTTCAAGTCCGTTCAAACATGTTCACATATTACACAATAGACGATTCATATAAGTTTTAGAAACAACAAATAAACAAGAAAAAAGAAAGGAAACTGGTGATATAGATTAAAAAAGATTATTCACGAGGTTCTGATAAAATGTTCATAATAAGGAAAACCGTGCAGTTTAAAAATATAAAATACTTGGCGCCGGCCCACCTAGCGGAATCCTCTAGGCGTCGACGAGCTAACGTCGAATAGGATTCATCCTTGTTTTCGTCCCACGGCTAGATCAAATCGATCCAACTAGTCGCTCGTACTCGTCTCTTTTTCGAGTAACCTCTCAAGAAGGGCTACACGTTCATGCAAGTTCATGCATTTTATAAGAAGACCGGTCCAAAAATCATGTTTATGAGAAAAACCGGGCCGGAAACCGCATATTGTCCGCGGTCACCGCCTACTCCCGAGCTTAGGTTTTCACCTCGAGATTTTGAAACCGCTCAGGTTACTTTATATGATGCTTATATTGGTCCTTGAATTTTTTTTGTTGCCTTACGGTGTGCCCAGGCTGGGTCCGCCTCTGCTCTCCGCCATGGGTTCGTGCGAGATGTGGGCAAGAAGGTGTGAGAAGGGGGGGCCGAGTGCGCTGGAGAATGGCAAGTGTGTTCCTCGGCGGCGATGGTGGCTGGTTTATATAGCGGCGAGTGGGCAGGAGGGGTGCAGGCCCGTGGGCAGGAGGGGTGTAGACACCGTGGGAAAGGGCGGGAAGGTGTGTGGGGGTGGAGCGTCATTACTCCGCCGCGTCGTCGATTGGACTGCCCGACCAGTCGCTGAAAGGCTGACCGGCAGCAGCATTGATTCCCATGGTAGAGATGAGGATGACAACGCTCGCAGTCGCTGACAGGGCGGTTCCACAAGCGAGAAAATGGGCGTGAATTGTTTCCGCGCCATTTTTCCTTCCGCTGGCTCCCCCAACTGCCCCCCAGCGCGCTGGGTTCGGCCTGGGTCCGCCGGACGAAAAAACGGCCCAATCCGGCGGAAAATGGGCTCCTGGGGAGCGGCTGGGCGAAAATGTTTGCCCCAGCGGGAAAAAAGGCCACCTGAGGGGCTGTTGGGGGGCAGCTGGAGATGCTCTAAGAATGATACATACCCATGCATAATCTATAAAATGACATGCTACAATGACATATAACACCTAAACAGACTCCCAATATCATGAAAAGCTATAACGAATGGGGAGACGGACATAATAAGCAGTCGTACTCCTTTCACAAATCTAAGTCGCTATGTCTTTTCACAGACTTCAACTAAAATAAACCAGCAAATAATACAAAACCAATTCTTAGGAACGAATTTTGCAAGACAAATCCAACAGATTAGTTTTGGAATCGTACATTAAATAGTTTCGCCAGATGTAATATGTTACTGCTCAGAGTTCCAAAAGGTTGACCGCACGGAACCCACAGTAATATATATTTAGGCAGAGTATATAACTGGTTTATAAACATGGCATCCAATAACTTCCACCATACTTTAGATCATACTTTCTGGACAATACCATGAATCCATGATAATCACGACTTGCAACATGGTAAAATGTAAATGAGAGCAGCGAGAATGATCAGATAATTACCTGGAGCTTTACTTTAATATCCAGGACCATCCTTTCTCTCTCAGCCTGTATATTGAAACAAGGATCGTTACAATTTCAATAAAAGAAAAGCTACTCTGTCGTGCATGTACACAAAAATTGTAGAGCAGTATACACGACTTACCGCCCTCTCTCTGGGACTTAGACTTTCTGCCTTTGGACCTCCATTGATTCGTACAGCGGGGGAGCTGAAAAGACATAACAGTTGACATAGCATTTATATTTACTGGAAAAAGCTAGCAGCGAAAAAACTCGCAGGCGTGGCATCGTACCTTGGTACTTGCTTACTAGCCCCACTAGCTAATGCTAGAATTGATTTACGCTTTTCTTCCTGTTCTTCTGTTCTTGCATTTGCTGGAAAACTTTTGTAACAGTAACTATTGCCTGGTTCTGCAGAAGATTTTATGGCTAATCATGTTTCCCAAAACAAAAAAAAGTGCAGCACTAAATCAGCACCCACAACCCAGGCATTACTAGTAGAGAAAATGAACCTCGACATGGAGAAATACAATAGTTATATGGTTCTTCCAGTTAATATGTTTGAACAGTTTTGGTACATAGCTCAAGTTGCTCACGGAGCAATTCCTAGACCATAGTGTTTTAGATATACACAAACGCATGATCATCAATTTAATACTGAATGGGAGTGTTCCTGGGGTCATCTGATTCTAACAGACATATGGTTTGATCTGCTAGAACACAGTGGTTAGGTGTGACAATATGATGGAGAGAATAGGTGTTAGGCAAAAAGGAACACGTAGATAAGTACCTGAACCTTCAATCTCAGAATCAGCTATTGTTATGATCTCAGGATCAGCAACATCAGAGGGAAAGATTGCCAGAGGGTTTTGTCCTCTCCCAGTTGCGTCCTGCAACTTATCAAGAAGGTTATTGGTGAATTCTTCTGCATTGTTGCATCTTTCCAGATAATCCAAGAATCCCTGAGTCTCTATAAACTGCATAATCTGCCAAACGAACATCAAATTTAGTAGTTTCTTAGGGATATCAAGCTTGCTATAAAACAACGATGCTAAAATGGATACACATGCCATAAGGTTAGGCCGTAAGGGTACTACTTAGCAAGAATTACGAGTCGACGAGTCGTTCTGGAGGAGCGATTGGTAGACTAGTCGACATGAGTAAACAGTAGTATGTAGTGTAAAATACCAAATTACGTAGCTATCTATACTTCTTATAAAGCAAAACCCCACTAACTTGCATTTATGATTTTTCTATCTCAACATGCAAGCTATCCACATCATCTATACTTTCTACCAATCAATTGTCCACCTCATCCATCCTTTCAACCAACCAATTTTCCACCCCATTCCATTAATATGTACTAGCATCCATTATTGTATCCATCTAATTGTCCATATCATTGTTTGACTAACTCTCCATGCAATCTATCTCATCGTCAATTATATTATCGCTTGGTCGATTCAACCAACAAAGAAAATGTTCTACCAATTTTTTCAACAATCAGAACATATGTAACTATTAAATGTTATTCTATATGTAAGCTTTTAAGCAATTTCCAAAAGAAAACGTTGCAACATGCATAGCATAGCATACAATCATGCATGTTTATGTAGACAATTTCAGATTTCATGCGTCTTATTCGTTTGCATTCTCACAATAGAGTTCATAAAAGGATACCCGCTGCAACGCGCGGGGTATTCCTCTAGTTAGTAGTATAATACAAGAAATCAGGTGTGCAAATAAAATGTTGGGGACAGGGCAGTGGGTGAAAACCTGGGCGGGAGACGGGTTTGGTTTTGGGTTTCACAGGAAAATGGCACTCGGTCTAGGTTTCTAGCCGGGTCAAAGCAATATTGGGGAAAAATATGGCATGTCACGATTAGTCAGGACTAGTCGAACGAGCCAAGCGACTCGCCCAACTAGTCAAGACGACAGTGTGAGTCAACCTCCAGGTAGCAATTCGTAGACTAGTCGCGCGACTCGTAATCAGAGCTCCTTAGTTAACTATGTGTATGCTTTCCCTACCCGGCTATGAAGGAAATAAATAGCATAACTAACTTTAATTTAGAAGAGTGGTCGCATCATAAAGCAGTTAGGTGCTGTGAGCAACAAACAGAAGTTGGAATCAGCGTAAAAATGAAATATTGAGTTTTGTCAGCAGGATCAACAAGTTTAAGAGCAATTATCAATCACCAAAGAACTTGATAACTAGTTTATCAGATGAAAACTAAGTAAACTCTCAAATTTCGGGATGTGTTAACCAGATCAACAAGAAACAAAGGATCAAATTTCAAAACTCATAGTGTTAGATGTAATGTTGTATATATGTTGACAAAGCCCATCTAGCAGGTTAGGCCTATGCGAAACTGTGGCTCGTGACTTGTATAACAAATGCGACTGGAATAAGGTGCACAGTTAACATCATTTTCTCTTTCTCTCAAAAGGGGCGTCATTAGTTACTTCACAGGTTAAGGAACAATAATACAGCATGAATAAACTTCCTTGTTCTCTGGAGGATGCACCTTGTATAGCACATGCTACAAACAGAAGTAGATTAGGTGTCATGTATTGGACTTAGAGCAAAGCTTTCATTCACAAATCATTCATGGTCATTATCAGAAGCGAGAAATTTTATGCATAAAGTTTGTGATCAGGCTTAAGTTTATGAGGGCATTATTTTGGTCCCTGGACTTGGTAGGCCCAAATTCTGAGCACTGGCAAATGGCCGAACAGAAATTTAGTAGATATGCGATTCTTTTATCGGAAGCTAGAAAAAATTGTGCTCGCAAGTCGCATCCAAAATTCTTTTTGACCAATAGTAGCATTTAGAAGTTTAGGGTCCAAATAGACGCAACCTAAGTTGAGTGACCAAAAGATACTTGACCAGGTTCAACTTTTCCTTTCATTTCATTCCACAAATATTCAAAGATATAAATGGCTAATGATGACAACATTACAATCAGATAAGGATGGACAGCATAGGCACCACAGATAAACTCTAAAAGAGGGTAAAACAGGAATCATAAGCATACCATCGACATGGACTCGACAGGCTGATTCGTTGCTCGAGAACGCTTTTTAAGGAATGCTTGAGCATTGAAACCAGTTTGTAAAGCATTATCCTGACAAGCAATATCGAGTTACCACCAAAGAACGTAGTAGACAAAAAGCAGTCAGAAAATTTAATAGCATGATGGCTTACAATGAAGTTACGGTAACCACTCATAATCTGTGCAAAGAATCTCAAGAATATCAGCCTGCATAAAAAAGATCAACTAATTAAATAGTTCAACATGATGCCCAGTAGAAAAATTAGTCATAAAAAAGATAATGACTTCAGATTTCTGCACGATAATAATATGAAGACCCGAAATAGTCTTTAATCCACAACCAAATCATGCAATAAAGAATAATAGGACTCCATATCTGATTAGTATTGAACATGTTTTCTTTGACTTTCGATTTCCAATAATTTTCCTATGCTCTGAGTGTGAGGTTCATCTGCTTGATCCAGAATAGTCTACATGCACTGATATTGGTCTCATTTACATGTGTATATATGTTTGTGTATGCACTATAATTTACATATTCATATTCCTGTCTAAGGTACTAGGCCTACCTTCAGTAGAATGTGAGTGTGGTACTGGACCTACATCAGTGGAATGCTTGCACAAGCATCGTGTTAATTAGCAATTGCGCACAGATACAAATTAAACATTAAAAGGTACTCCCTCCGTCTCAAAATAAGTGTCATAGAAATGGGTTAAAATGGATGTATCTAGCACTTAAATACATCTAGGTACATCCATTTCAACGACAGTTATTTTGAGACGGAGAGGGAGTAGCACATAATTACCTAAGCTGAAAATCATGCTCTTGTCCCCATGATTTCGTGGCAGCCCTTGAAGAATGGTCACCCATACTGCCAAGATTGATCTTCATATAATCAATGCCCACTACATTGGGTTGCAGTAGTTTCAATATCTCACCACGCAAAAAACTATGTTCGCTTTCTGGTATAGGAGGAATGTCTTCCGTGGTCGTTATCCGGTTGTATTCAAGATCAACGACCACTACCTGCAATCGCATGAATTGCCATTATCACATCATTGGGATGCATCACATTGGTACAGTTTGAGATAACAAACAAGCAAAAAAGTAAGTTTGCATTGGTTGGCAAAGCTAAGTAACAAAAACTTGGAGCAATAGTGCAGAATCATGGTCAGAATATGTATTCAGTATTGCAAGCAATACAAGCAGTTTTATATCTAAAGCACATGGTAATATGGAATCATATGGCAAATCAACTTAAAATCTTGTTATTCTCATAGAAATTATCCACACATCTCGAAGAAAAATCTGAAGACTCAAGCACCAGATACTAGTAACAAATTCTTGAAATAGATTGAACCAAATTTCTTCACCCTCAAAACACTCTAAGATAGCGTGCACACACCCTAGTGTTCAGTTCAAGGTTACAAAACTAAAAGTATAAAGATTATGTTGTGACTTTATGAATCAAATAGGAGCGATGAGGCATTCAAACTGGATTCTGAAAGAAAAATAGTCCAGTCAGCAAAAAATCAGTGCGGCAAAACCTTAAAAAAGGCTATTTTCACCTACAAAAATTGTAGTGCATGGGAACAGAGGCAGGAAAAGACGGAGAAAATAGCTAATGGAAACTTCATCTTAGCGTTGCAACTTACACCATCCATTGTTACCCCAGATGTGTCAACACCTGAATGAAGTCCCATCATGTAGGGAGTCGGAGCATCAATGTAATCAACTCCACTGGAGAATATAATTGGAATGTAGACATGCTGCAGCATCCAAATAAGATGGGAATAATTCACCGCATAAGCACAGCTTACAATAATGAGAATTTCTGGAACAAACATGAATAAATTCCTCAAGCGCGGCAATTATTATCACATATTTTGTGAAGCCCACTACAAACTTTAGAATTGAAAAAAAGGCACAGTTGAATGAAACCTACCTGCCACCTAAGCGGGTATATTAAATGGCATATGGCTTCTGAAACTAGAGTCAATAATGTATACCTGCATTATGAAACAAAACAAAAGAACGTCAAACTTTAGATAAATTTCAAACACTTTCACTGCTCAAGTTATTTGTTCCAAAGTAATAGTTCGTCCATTTACAAAACTAATAATATGTAGAGCTAAGACTGAGATAGTAGAATGTAGACTATGGCCAAAGTTGCATTGTGAAACTCAACGGACTTATTAGATCTTAGCAATATCCTTCTTTCAAGCAGAACAGCAGTGAAGAGCTGTATTAGTTTGTCAACATCCAGACACTGCACCAATGGCTGGAAAGATATCTGCAATGACAGTAAGCTTGATATTACTGGTTGGATGTGAGGAAGGTGGAGTATCTACAAGTACAACGGTACTGGAAATATGGTTAGGAAAATGACAGGAAATGGAAAAGGATGCCATACATCAGCGTGAGGAAGCCATTCTTTTGGAGGAGTTTCCGCGGAAAGAAGGCAATTATCAATAGCAAACAAGACACGATCCTTTCCTGGTGTTGGTAACGGAACATTTGACACCACATGGGATATTATGTCCCACAAGGGTTTACTGAAATCAGAGCCGACAAAAATTAAGCTATGAAAAAAATTCGAATCCAGAGCATATACAGGGCATGCATGAACAATGAAGATTACCTACAACCGGCAGGAGAAAAACAAAGGACAAATATTTCCTCTAGAGCATCGCGAAGGACTTGGAAACAAGGAGAATGGGACACAAAACAGATGCATTTATCAGCAAAAGAGTTTGCCGGAATTTGGTAGGCTTCAGTAATATCTTCACAAACCGGATCCCGAAATGCAATACAGCTGACGTAAATCTTTGAACCATCTCCCTCTATAAGAAATGAAAATTATGTTAAGAGGTATATATGTATACATAAGCAACAATAGTTTAAGCTGCAAGGGTTCGAAAAAATGTTCAGATTTGGGAAATGTCAGCTAATAACAAAATCAATTAATGTGATGAATCATACCTGTCAAAACTATGGGATAGCTCCGTGGATAAGTTGAGACATCATTGGCATCCAACCCAGAAGAGTATATTCTTACTCCCGCTGGCAAAACACACTGCAGTTATCAACAGTCAATGATAGAAGGGTTCAGATAACAATAAAGAAGATTTGGGCATAAAACACAGACATGGCATCATGATTGCCACTCAGCAGTTTAAAACGTATTCTAACATGAAATCGTTCACATTCCTCTCCTTAACAATATTCTCATTTATTTTGAGGCATTTGGCAATATCTCCACTATTTTATTGAAGTTCAAGGTTCATTTGCTAGGACAATGCCATGGAATTATCCACCACATTGATAAAAAAAACATTTAATGCTTAAAAGTAATTGCATAGCACATCCTGTCCCTTCTTTTCTGACCTATGTGTCATAAACGTGTTTTTTCGACAATACATGGCTTACAGATTTTGACAGTGCTAACAAATTTTGGTGTAAAGCATATGTGCTGGTACAGAAAGGTCAACTGGCAGGGATATGATTGAACATGTCAAAATAGCATGCCCTACATACATCGCACCGTAACAGTATCCTTCCATGTTTAATCATTTCCAACCACACAGATGTACTGAAGCCGAATTCCCTGCTAGCAGTTGATATAGCATTTCACCGCTTGCGCACAGGCAGAGAGACCACTGGAGCAAGGTGGAACACTTGTCCTGGAAATCCAGCATAGAGAAGCCGACAAGGGACCGCTCCCTAGCTACAGGTCTTCCCTGGATATCAGGAATTTGAACTTCTGATATTAGCTTTCAGCAAGGAGAGTGAAAGCTAATTGTCCAAAAAGGACATCTCTGTTGGGCACAATTAGGTTAAGCCTCTAGTAGTCCCGTGTGGAAATTGGCTTGGGTGCCCTACACACTCATCCTTGAATCGAAAGCAATCAAACTTCAAACACAACGGAATCGGGTCGACCAAAACACCACAATGAGTAGGTGACTACGTACGCTAGAGGCAGCAGAAACCCAGTAGGATGGCGATCAAGCAGTGGCATGGTGCAGAAGGCTAGCAAAAGAACATCCCAGCAGGCCAGCGAGTGTGCAGACAACACTGCCACGCTGCAGGCCACCAATCCGCAGTGGCCAAAAATTTGTGTAACCATTCTTAAATTTCTGTCTCCATCGATGCACAGTTGTGTACGTCACAATACTAAACTCAGTGCACCAGAGCATCACGAATTCACCTCTACTCTAACGATCAAACATCTCGAGATTAGCAACACGCCAGCCAAATGAAATGCTAACAGTACAGGAATATTTTGCAATGACCAGCAATTTGGCCAATTCACGGAGAATTCGAGTGACAAGCGCCTAAGCAGATCACGAGAGGAAGAATGGAGGCAGCAAGCGGAATGGGGCGGGATCTGTGACTCACGGTGGGGAGCTGCGGGGGTGGGGGCGGGTAGAGCGCGTGGCCCAAGTGCGGGAACTGGTCGATGAAGGCGGGCATGTACATTTCTTCGACGCCATGGAAGCCCTTGACGCCGTCCAATGCCCGGATCTCCGGCCCCAGCCCGCAGACCACGAAGTACTCGAAGATCCGTGACGTTGACGCCATCGCCGCCGCTGTCGATCGCCGGCCGGCACGCCCACCCGCCCGCCTCCCGAAAGGGGTCCACGGCGCGGCGGTTGGTCTACGTCGATCTTCTCTCTAGTCTCGACTCTGCGGGAACGGGAGGAGGTGGTGTAGGCCGCGGGACGAAGGAAGGCGACGAAGCTACGTGGATCGGGTCGTCTCTCTGTTTGACCCGTTAGGAATTTGGGAGGCAATTTTGGTTATCTTTTCTCGTTCACGTTTTAGTTTGGAGAGATCAGTGGAACCACATTTCGGTAGAAACGTGTTAACCAAATTGTAGGCCATCGGATCTATATATATGTACAGTTAGGATAGTGTTATTTTATTTTTATTATCTAGAACAACGTATTTTGGTGATTAGGGCAGGCCTCGGCACAAACTCGATGACCCTGAATGCATTTTAGTCTTTTGCAAGAGGAAAACGCTACGGAACATCCGGGGGTTCCGTGCGTTTCATCCTCCGTCGCGCGCGCTGTCTGATCAACTTGCATCGTGCGCCTCACAACGAGCCACGTCTCCGCGCCAGTTTCTATTACATCTCATTGTAGCAACGCCCATGTTCCCCATTCCGTGCTCCCGTTCCAACCGTTTGGGGGAGAGAGGCGACCGCGAGCGGCGGCGGGGGGAGCGACCGCGAGCGCGCTGTCACCTCCCGTGCCCCCAGATCTGGCGGCAGCCTGCGCCGCGCAGTGCATCGCGTTCCTAGCCCCCGTTACCGAGCTCACACCTCCATCTCAGCGCAAGGGTGGCCACGGCGGAGCAGCTCGATTTGTCCTTCGGCGGCGATTTCCTCGGCGGTTTGTTTTGCGGTGCTGCTGGTGAGCTTCTACCCCCGTCGTTCATGCTGGATCTCATCTCAATGTTCGTTCCATGCTCGATCCGTCGTTAAACTCATGCTCTCACCCCCTTGTACTGCTTCAGCTAGGCACTTGTATCCAGATTGGACTGCGGCGTTGACCTCGAAAGAGCTCTGTGTGGTTTTATCATGGAGGTTTGCTTCCCCGTATCCGAACTTCCTACTCCCTTATCGCACCCCATTGTCTAGGGTATGTGACTGATTTGTACTGTACTTGTCTGATGTGTAAACTAACTGACGGTTGGACAGTAGATCATTGCTGGATTTTAAATCGGAGATAGTAGACCCATGTGATGTTCTGTTTTCCACTAGTAGGTATCCTCTATTTTGAAGGTTGGAGTGCTTGCTTGCATTGTTACCTTTTTATCGTGGTCAGGCTTTGTATTGTTTATCTCTGATTCAAAGATCTCTGTAGGGGAACATTTTTTGTGATGGTTTTGCTATGTGTGTTTTGCTTTTTGTATGTAGCAAAATGTAGTTAACTATGGTGGTTTGTAAGTTTGCTTCTGTTTTTGTAGCAATTTTTTAGTGAACTTTTGTACAGGTTTTGCTATACATATGCTAGCAGGTAGCACATCATTGGGTGAAATTTGTGTAGGTTTTGCTATAATCATACTTGTAGGGGGCAGCAAAATTGAGTGAAAATATGCATATGTTTTGATATACTCATTCTGGTAGGGCAGCAATTTTTTTGTTGTTTTTGTAAGAGTGTAATTTCTTTTGCTTCAGTAGGTTTCAGTACTTGATGCTTTGTAGGTGCATCGTTTTTCATGCAGGTTTATGATGTTTCTTGGTTTTCTTTTTTATGCTACTGATACTCTCTGGTTGTGACACAACCACGAGCAGGGAGCTTACTGGTGTTCGAATGATCGTTTCTCTGCCAAGCGGTTATACAAGATTGCAAAGGATCTACCAAATGCCAAGCGATAAATTATTGAGAAGCACAGCGCTTTCAGTTCCTTTATGAACATTTCCCCATTCAGTGTGCTTAATGAACTCATTGACTTCATTGTTGTTCATACAAGCATTGAGCTTCGTGAGTTTAACTAGAACGGGGAAATGATTGTGTTCACTAGGGAGATGATGAGCAAGGCTTTTGGTGTACGATCAGGCAACATGCCATTGCAACTACTTACCAAGAGCATGCAGTCAGATTTGCGCGATCATTACAAAGGTGGATTGACTAGGCTCCCCATCAAGGATGCAGTACAGATGCTGAAGTCACATGCTGACACCGATGAGGATTCAATCATAAGGACCTGGTACCTCCTCTGGTGTGCTTCCGTCTTGCACCCTGGGACCAACAACATGATGTGTTTGGAGTATTTGGGTTCCATGGACGACCCCAAAAAGACCCATGAGTTTGACTGGGATGGTCATATTCTTGATCTAGTTATGTTCTATATTGAGAAAATCCAGGAGAAGAAGAAGAAGCCGTTGGTGCTTGAGGCTGGCCAGCAGCTCCCGAGGCTTGATGCTGACGATAAAAAGAAGAAGAAGAACCCTTTTGAATTTTGGATTTCGGGGCCATTGCCAGTTATTGCTGTAAGGGGCCCATTCCTTCTACGTAGTGTCGTTTTTGTTTCTTTTTGTATAACTGTACTTCTTGTTCTTGCGCTTTTTCCTTACATGTGTCATTTTTTTATAGATTGTGTACATGGACCATCTGGATATTCCCAAGAATCAGCACGTAATAAACCCCGGAGTCCCTCGAGCTTGCTTTGTGACTACTGATGACTTCAATTTCATAGCAAAAATTGATCGTGATGTTTTGAGGTTGAATAACAAGACAGTGTTTGGAAGACGCCCGGTAAATTGCTCCTCCATACATGTGTGTTTGATTGTTTTTTGCTGTTTTTTGTGCATGCATGCTAACATCTATTTGTTTGTTTGTCTTGATGATGTGTGCAGTTTATAAATCTGTCCAAAACTATCTAGGGTGCTGCTCCCAACAACTCTACTTGTGAAGAACCCGAAGTCAACCCGTCTGCATCTCTGAACGAGTGGCTCGTCTTTCCAACCATGGAAGAATTAGAGGTTTGCTCTTTTAGTTCTTTTGTTTTGCACAATTAGCTTATGTGGTTTGCTGCATTAACCCATATGCAATGCTATCATCGGTTTTTGTATATATCAGTTTTTTCCTCACCAGTTCTCCAAATTTTTTTTTTTGCTTTAGACATTATTCAGTTTTGCTAGTCTAATAGTAATAGAATCCACCTCTCATGTCTGTTTTGTGCTTACTAACAGGTACCATATCGTTTGAAGCATTTGTATGACAAGCACAAGGTCATTTTCACTACATAAGTTGATTCTACCTTGAAGAGTCTTGGGGCAGGGCTGAAATCGATGCACTCACATCACATGGCTTCTTTGTTGATTGACGTGGAAGCTTCTGTTAAGGATGTTGAAGGTCCAAGCATAGTTTTTCCATCTGATGTGCCAAGGGGCAATGAGAGCAATGTGAACAGTGACCCTTTCCCTACTGAGCTAGATGATGAAGAAGAGCATGCTGAAGTTGTTGTCGAAGAAGAAACTAATGATGATGCAGAAGAAATTGCTGATGATCAAGTGGATGCTGCAGATGAAGCTGTTGATGCTCAAGTAGATGATGATCTTATTGCTGATGCAAATGCGTGCACTGACACTTTACCAGACTTGCCGCAGATTGCAGTTATAACAAATTCTGGCCGCATTGTGGGTGTTGTCGATGAAGAGGACGATCTTAGCAGCCCTGTTAGACCAGCATTTCCTTCACCTACGAGCCGAAGGGACATAGCACCATGTTATTGGGATGATATCCCGAAATTCGATCTTTAGAGCCAAGATTCTGAATTAGCCAGAATACCAGATACGCCGAGGCAGACTCATGATCGTATTGTACCATGTGCAGAAAAAGGAGCTGTTGTTTCTAGCAAAGCATTAGCTGATGTACCTGAGGCTTCTACTCCGGTTTTGCAGCAGACCAAAGGTACTACACCTTTTTTATAAGTTTTTAAACTTAAATCTTATTTTGCTACAATACTGGCACTTTTCTGCTTGCATAGTGTTTTATTTTTGCTAACTTACATAACATTAGTTGCTACTGTGTTTTTTAATATCTGTGAACGATCCCTTATTTCTTTTGCCACAGATGTTGTTACTGATGTTGCTTCAGAGGAAAATGCAAGCACTGGTTTCCAAACTTTTGAAAGAAGGAATAGATGCAACAGGGCAAGGAAGGATGATGATGAACTTCAAGGAGTGAAAAAGATTAAGGTCTCTCAAAATGTGTCGGACATTTACGACAAGTTTGTGCAGAACCGTCGCAGACTGAAGATGGTGCGTGAAGGCAAGAAGAAAGCCAATCCGTGAGTGTCGTTCTGTTTTTGCGTCAAAACGACTTTCCATATGTTCCTGGCTTTTTTTCAGTGCATTTTATTTTTGTAGCTGATTTTTAGGCTATATTTTTTTGCTTCATTAGGTGTAATTTTCTTTTGTTTCCTTTTCACTAAAAATTGTTGATTTTCATCTATTTTTTTTTGTTCCTACACCTTTGGTCTCACATAAATGCTTCATTAGTATATATTTTATGTTCTAGTTTGCTTTTCATTAACTAGATTCTAACACGTAGCACCATAATGTACTTTTTGCAGCCCTGTTTTCGTCACGATTGGGCGTATGCACTATGATTACAGCAGTTTCCACTCATGTCTAGCACAACGACACTGGTTGGACACTCAGATCATGTGTGTTTGGTCTGAAAATGAAAATAAGAAGATAAAGATTGAATATGTCAATAATAAAGGTACTCTCAAGAATTATGTGTTCTCTTGCTACGCGACGGTGAGTTGTAGAATTTTTTTTCCTTTGTAGCAAACTGCAAACTTGTACGACTGCATTTTTGTGTTTCTGTGTGTGCTGTATATGGTCTAATGACTAAATCATTTTTCTCACAAAATAGCAAAAAGCTCACCGTGGACCTCGATGAATTCAAACCAGAAGTTATCTTGAATGAGTTTAAGAGCGAGAATGAGAAGTTTAAAGTACTAAAAAATGACCTCGTGAGTTTTCCAAACTTTTAGCACATTCATTCAGTTTGTTGGTTGTTCTTTCTAAAAGTATAGTATGGGCACCTAGAGGGGGGGTGAATAGGTGCTACGGCAAATTTTAATTTTTCTCAAATTTAGGCTTAACAAGAAAGGTAAATTCTCTAGATAGTGCAACTAGTGATGAATTTACCTATATGACAATACAAGCAATCAATGCAACAAGTACAAGTAAGTAAAGGTAGGGAGGAACGAGGTAACCAATGGAAGCACACGGAGACACGATGTATTTCCGAGTTCCTCCTTTTTAGGGGAGTACGTCTCGTTGGAGAGGTGTGAGCTCGCCACAAAGGTCTACTCAACGCCACTAAGGCTTCACCTTATTCTCCGATGAACTTCGCCACAAAGGCCTAGTTCACCTTCCACTATAGAACCCCTTTGAGGCGGGGATCAAATCCTTTACAAACCACTTGGGGCACACACCCACAACTTAATTGGGGGCTCCCAAACCTTCTTGAATCACCAACAAGAAACAAGAAGCCTAAGTTCTCCACAAGAGGAAACCCTAGGCAAGATCCCTCGAGCTAGAGAGGGGGAAATGAAGAACGGGTTGGTGAAGATGTAGATCCGGTGGTCCTCCTTCAATCCTCAAAGAATCAACGAGTTTGGGTGGAGGAGGAGGGAGATCTTGCTAGTGGGTGAGCTCCATTAATGGTGTCCTCAATGCTGGGAAGAGCTAACCCTTGGAGAGAGAAGTGAAGCTCTATTTATAGCCTCCAAGAAAACTAGCCGTTTTTGGGCCAGATTTCGACCAGCCCGGAATGGTCCGGAATTTTCCGGACCCCCGGAATATTCCGGAGCAATCCGGATGCCACCCGAACAATTCGCCGTTGTGGCCGGAATGGCCCCCGGAATATTCCGGATGCCAACAGAACAATTCCCCGTTGTGGCCGGAATGAACCCGGAAAATTCCGGCTGCCGGAAAGTTCCGGAATATTCCGGATTGCAACAGAGCAATTTCCCATAGTGGCCGGAATAATCTGGAACCATTCCGGATGCCCGGAATTTTCCGGCCTTTCCTTTGAAACTCTGTAGAAGGCCAGAAAAGTTCCATTGATCTTCGAATTCTTCACCATTTCTTTGACACCGTATACGTGCTGATTTAAGACCAACCTTTTAACAAAATAGCGTATACGGTTAGCAACTTCTTTATGTTGTTAACAAACACACAAAACCGTGAGATATCAAGAATGCACTTTCAATCTCCCCCTTTTTGGTGTTTGATGACAACATAAAGATTTCACGGGAGGAACAATATGAACTAAAGAAATGGTGTCCAAAAAATAGACGGAGTTCTTCCTCAATGTGTGTCGTGAGACACACATTTCATAGGCTTTGCTCCCCCTACGTTTTAAACACCAAGCCGGGTAAACAAGTTCATACAACATGCATAGATAAAAATAGACAATAAAGGTACGCATGATAAAAGTAACATAACCACGGGAGGGGTGACACGAATACGTCACGAGGTTCCACACACATAGAACAAAGTTTTAAAACTAGGAAACGAAATAAAGATACCGGAGCACAAGCCTATAAGATCGAAATCAAAAGCAAAAGACTTGTGCCCCAACCCTTGCAAATCCCGTGGAAACCTAATATGGGGGACTCCTTCTCCCCCTTTGGCATCAAGACGCCAAAAAGGGACAAAGAGTCCACTAGCGCCCCAAGAGATCACTCCATGAAGTCATCTTCTCCACGCCCTTCCTCATCATCGCCTTCTTCCTCATCACCGCGTCCTCCAAGCCCAGCAGCATCAAAGTCATCATCATCATTGGACAGCTCCTCCTCCTCATCATCAACATCTGCCGGTGGGACCCCGAAATAGAAGTCATCATCATGGATCTCGGGCATCTCAATGGGGACAAAATCAGCAGCAGCAAGTGAGGTGGGATCAGCAGGCACATCAAACCCAGCAAGCCTACGGTCGGCGTTCTGAATACGCCGAGTCTCCTTGGCCAACTCATGCGCCTCATGGGCAATGGCCCTAGTGTCCTTGCACATGTTGAACATAGCCTTGAAAAACTTTGCAATTCCACCAGAGGGACGCTCAGGAATGCCACTTGAGGAAGCAGAAGGAGTGGCCGAGGGGGACTTGGACTTCCCTTTGGCAAACTCCGGAATCTCATCACCATTGATCAACCGAGGAGCCATCTTCTTGCACTTGATCACATCATAGTTTTCCATGATTTCAACCCCTACCTTGGAATTGATGAACTTCTGAATGAGTGGGCCATAAGCGGGCTTCCTCTTCTCCATGACCCCTAGACAAATCTCCCTGTAGATGAAATCCATCACGTCAATCTTCCTTTGGTTTTTAGGCCTTGTGAGGAACATGAGGTTCACCATGAAGGCCCTAATAGCTGAGAAGTCACCGGCCTTGATCACAATGGAGGCACGGAAGATCTTTGAGAGCAAGTTGTAGTAGGGGTACATGTTGGAGTTGAAGGGCTTAGTCTTGCCCTTAGCATTGGGGGGATAGCAGAAATCCAGGCTGGAGATATCATACTCAGGGGCATCATGAATTCTGTAACCGTGATCAGCATAGGTGGCAGTCCAGGTGTATCCCAAGGCCTCAGCAAACTCAGTCAAATTGCTGGAGATCTTCTGCTCTCCACACATCCAAGTCATGGAGCGTGTGGCATCACCCTTAGCATGGAGTGTGCAGTAGAACTGAGCAACCAACTCCGGGCAGTACTCACCCTCAGTATTGTCAAACAGAGGCATCATGCCAAACTTCTCCAAACAGGCATGCACATGGCGTAGCTCAGAGTTCTTGTACCTATTGTAGACGTCCATGTCCACTTGAGCTTGCACACAAGTAAGAGGCTGCTGAGTAGAATAGAATTCATCCCAACACTTGAGCTGCAGATTTGTCCAGAACCGAGGATCCTCACAGGTGGAATCGGGGAAACGGTAAGGATTCTTCCGCTTGATATACTTCCACTGAGGGATGGAGCAGGCTTTCAGATCAATCTCAGGAACTGATTCAGTGTTAGCATCCTCACGAGTCTCATGAAAGGAGGAGGAACGACCAGCCCGTCCTCTGACCGGACGAGCACCCCTTGAAACAGATTGCTTCCTTTTCAGACCAGTACGAGCTCCAGGACCTGCGAATGGAGGATACAGGAGTAGCAAAGATAAGTGCATATGCCATATGGGACAAAAGGAACTCCAAAAGGTTAGGTGCAGTGCAAAAACTCGAATTCCTGGCAGCATCCGGAAAATTCCGGAGTGATCCGGAATATTCCGGCTGGGCCGGAATGGTCCGGAATATTCCGGCTGAGCCGGAAATTTCCGGAGCAATTCCGGGCTCCTCGATTTGATTCGTGGAACTGCCTAAGACTTCGAATTTTTGTCTCACAACTACACCAAACATCTAGGAAAACCAGAGAGGATGCGCCTAGAATAGATCTACGTGCTGGAAAACATGGGAAGGCCATAAACTAAGATTTGGATCTAAGTCTAGATGTAGATTGGTTAGACTAGATCGAGGGAAAGCATGGCATCTAGGTAGTGAATGGCAAGATAAACACATTGATAGAACTTGGAACTAGATCAAACCCTAGTGAGATTGCATCTAGAGCCAAAATCAACCAATCAAAACGAAGAATAAGAGATGCCAATCAACATACCGTCCATGGGGATGTCCTTGTCCAAGGGAGGGATCCAACAATCCTTCCTAGGGGCAACGGGGACGAAATCGACGAAGGAAGGCGGCTAGGGCACGGGAGGAGTGAAAGAAGTGGAGGAAAAACTTCCTCCCGTGCGTGCGGGGTATTTATAGACGAAAACTGCCCATCTGGAATGGCCCGGAAAATTCCGGAGGTCCGGAATATTCCGGGGCAATCCGGCTATCCGGAATGATCCGGAAAATTCCGGATGGTCGGAATTTTCCGGCAGGAGCAACAATCAGCTCCAAAAATTTCGGAGGGGGCAAGTTTTGAAAGGCAAGGAATGATGTGTGATGTGTGGAGTATGGCATATGCAAAGATGAACATTAGAGAGGATACAAAGAGCAAAACACAAGGGTTAGGTTTCCTAGTCTTACTTCTCGGAAAAGAACCAAATAAGATCGAAATAGCAACGAGAAGTAGTATTCGGACAAGAAACACTATAACCATAAGATATTCAACTAAGAACCAACTCTTCACGTGGGAAGAGGTTGGTGGCCTAAGCCACCATGTAAGAGTTCATGGTATGCAACCGCGAAGATATATCTTGGGGGCATTGCCAAGACTCAACATTGAAGCTCACAATTCAACATTAGAAAAAGAGAGATCACAATGAATTTTTGCTATGGGCAAAATGGGGGGAGGGAGAACCCAATGTGTTAGGATAGCACTCCCCCTATGTCCATGCCTACATCTAAGCTCGAACACGTTTCATCTATAGGGGTGTGCGCAAGATAGTCAAGCCAAGCTCCTTGAATCAATCACATTTAGCTCATTCCTCAAGAACATGAACCTTGCATCATCAAGTGGCTTCGTGAAAATATCCGCAAGATTGTCCTTGGTGGGCACATAACCGAGTGCAATGTCTCCTCTTGCCACGTGATCACGGATGAAGTGGTGGCGAATCTCAATGTGCTTCGTCCTTGTGTGTTGCACCGGATTGTATGCAATCTTGATAGCACTTTCATTGTCACATAGAAGAGGTACTTTGTCCAAATGAACTCCATATTCCTTGAAAGTTTGCCTCATCCATAGCAATTGGGTGCATGCACTTGCGGCGGCAACATATTCCGCTTCGGCGGTGGAGAGAGAGATGCAATTTTGTTTCTTCGAGGACCAACTTACAAGGGACCTACCAAGGAATTGGCAAGCCCCCGAGGTTGACTTCCTATCATCTTGATCACCCGCCCAATCGGAATCCGTATATCCATTGAGAGTAAATTGTGCCCCCTTTGGGTACCACAAACCAAATCTTGAGATATGAACCAAATAACGAAAGATTCTATGAACCGCCATTAGATGGCAATCCTTAGGAGCCGCTTGATACCTTGCACACACACCTACACTCAAAACGATATCGGGCCTAGATGCACAAAGATAGAGCAAAGAACCAATCATAGAACGATAGAGCTTTTGGTCCACATCCTTACTCCCTTTTGGATTGCGTGATAGATGACACTTGACTTGCATAGGAGTGGTTTTGATCTTTGCCTCTTGGAAGTTAAACCTCTTGAGCATGTCTTGAGTATACTTGGCTTGAGAAATGAAGGTACCACGGGCCAATTGCTTGATCTCAAAGCCAAGGAAGAATTTAAGCTCACCCATCATAGACATCTCGAACCTGTCAGTCATAAGCTTAGAGAACTCATTATTGAAAGCTTGGTTAGTTGAGCCAAAGATGATATCGTCCACATAGAGTTGGCATATGAAAAGCTCTCCCTTTACTCTCTTGGTGAAGAGAGTGGGGTCAATCTTCCCAACTTCGAAACCACGATCATCTAACAACTCCCTAAGGTGCTCATACCAAGCACGAGGTGCTTGTTTGAGACCATAGAGAGCCTTGTCAAGTTTGTAAACGTGGTTGGGAAAGTTGAGATTCTCGAACCCCGGAGGTTGCTTAACATATACCTCCTCTTTTAGTGGACCATTCAAGAAAGCACTTTTCACATCCATTTGTTGCAATTTGAAATTGTGTGAGGAAGCATAAGCAAGGAGGATACGGATGGACTCAAGGCGAGCAACGGGCGCATAAGTTTCATCAAAGTCAATGCCTTCAACTTGGGTGTAACCTTGAGAGACCAATCTTGCCTTGTTCCTAATGACAATGCCATTCTCATCTTGCTTGTTCTTGAATATCCACTTGGTGCCAATAACATTGTGGCAATCCTTGGGTTTCTCAACCAATCTCCAAACCTTGTTGCGCTCAAAGTTATTGAGCTCATCATGCATAGCATCAACCCAATCGGAGTCCTCAAGAGCTTCATACACTTTCTTAGGCTCCACCAAAGAGATATGAGCTTGATGCTCACAAAAATGAGCCAATTGCCTTCTAGTGGATCTTCTAGTTTGAACATCCTCCAAGACCTTGTCATCTTGGGCATCAATTAGCTTCAACGCTCTTCTTATCCTTTTGATGCGACGGGCTTCGATCTCCTCATTATTGCGAGGAGGAAATACTTGATCATCTTGATCATTTGGGTCCCCATCTTTACCATTATGGCCTTGATCATCAACATCATCATCAACAATATCTTCACTACTAGCTTCATCTTGAGAAGAGGATGACGAGGACGATCGATCTTGGCCTTGATCTTGACTCGCATTAGTGAGAGGAGTGGGTACGACTTGCGGAGTCACTTGATCAACGATAGGAGGGTCTTGAATATGTTCTCGGTTAGGTGTAGAAGGTGGCTCCTTGGCTTGATCTTCAAATGTAGAGGAGGGCTCCACTTGGGTAGAGCATAGTCCTTCTCGAGTCGCCATAAGGTGTCCCTCGATGGGGCGGAAGAATCCCACACCGATCCTTCCTATGGCTTCTTGAGGCATTTCAACATCTACATTTGAAACATGAAATTGCGCCACTTGGGAGCCGTCATTTTCCTCGAAAACCACACTACAAGATTCTATGACAATCCGTGAGGCTTTGTCATAGACTCTATAAGTGTGGGATTCGGCACCGTAACCAACAAAGATACCCTCAATAGTTTTGGATTGAAATTTCGACAACCTAATACCCTTGATCAAATAGAAGCACTTACAACCGAATACACGGAAGTAGGATACGTTGGGCTTGTTGCCGGTGAGGATCTCATATGGGGTCTTGCACAAGCCTTTGCGGATGTAGAGGCGGTTGGAGGAGTGGCATGCGGTGGATACGGCCTCGGCCCATAAATATTGGGGAGAAGAGTACTCCGCCAACATGGTCCTTGCCATATCCAAGAGAGTGCGATTCTTCCTTTCGGCAACACCATTTTTTTGAGGAGTGTAAGTGGCGGAGTATTGGTGACGAATGCCTTCTTCACTAAGAAATTCATTCAATGTATAGTTCTTGAACTCCGATCCATTATCACTCCTAATAGCCATGATTTGCACATTGTGTTGACGTTGCACTTCGTTGGAGAAGTCGATGATGGTTTGTTGAGTCTCACTCTTGCACTTGAAGAAATAAACCCAAGTGTATCTTGAATAATCATCGACAATCACCAAGCAATACTTCTTGCCGCCAAGACTTGCCTCGGGCACGACACCAAAGAGATCAACATGGAGAAGCTCCAAGATCCTCTTTGATGAGATAATAGTCTTGGCCTTGTGCACAATGTCATGCATCTTCCCTTCAACACACGACCTACAAACGCGATCCTTTGCAAAGGAAACATTTTCTTTTAGTCCAACAATAAGGCCACTTTTGTGAAGACTTTGCAAAGTTATCATGTTGACATGGGATAGGCGGCGATGCCACAACCATCCCAAGTCCGCCTTCCCGAAAAGACACATTGCTTGAGTGTTGGTTGACTTAGAAAAGTCCACCACATACAACTCATTTTCAACATGTCCCACGTGAACGACGTCAAGAGTCTTGCTTCTCAAAAGGACCACAATATCACCATCAAAGAAGACGGAAAGACCCATCTTACTAAGAGAACGGACGGAAAGTAAATTGTAACCAAGGGATTCGACAAGCATGACGTTCACGATAGTGATATCGGGAGCCACCACAACCTTGCCAAATCCGGATACCTTAGACTTGGACGAGTCCCCATAGGTGACGGTTGCTTGGATGTCATTTGGTTGCAACTCCGTCACAAGTTCTTTGCTTCCGGTCATATGATTAGTGCATCCACTATCAAGAATCCATTTAGCCCCACCGGAAGCATAGTCCTGCAAGAGATCATTGACTAGAGTTAGGACCCAAGTTGGGTCCCTTCATGTTAGCAACAAGGGTCTTTGGAACCCATATAGTGTAGTCAATAAAACCCTCAATTGGACCAACATATTTAGCTTGCACAACACCATAATAATCAACATATAAGAAATGGTGTGGGTTGTTAGTTCCCGCGGAGGAGCTACGAGTAGTGTTGTCCCTCATGACACAACCACCCGAAGCCCCATGTTTGTTCTTCTTCTTGTTCTTCTTCTTCTTGTTCCTTTTCTTAGCTACATAGCCAAGACCTTGCTTGCCCACTTGTTGCCTTGGAGCACTCACTTGTGGTCTAGAAATGACCGCATTAGTGCTAGAGGCAACCACTTGTGGGGTGGCAAGCACCACCTTTTCAACTTGAGTGCTTTTGCCCTTGAGCCTTGCTAGCTCATCCTTCAACCTAGCATTTTCTTCAATAATATTTGAATGATCACAAGAAGAAGTAGAAGTGCTAGGATGGTTAGCTTGAGTAAGTTGAGTTTGAAGTTGTTCATGCAACTCTTTGAGGGATGAGTGTTGGCTTTCCAAAGCTTTGTGAGCAATGGTTAGCTTTTCAAACTCCTCGGTTAGTTTACCATGACCAACCCCAAACTCTACTTTATCCTTTTTAGCCTTTTTATATTTAGCAATAGCAAGATCACGTTCCTTAATGATTTTAGAGACAAGTTCATTATGAGTGGTTTCAATAGTTTCAAGTTCATCCTCTAGAGAAACTCTACCATCATGCTCTTCTTCAAGAGTCATTGAGAGAGATGCAATTTCATCTGCATCCCTTCTCTCAATCTCACCTTTCTTCTCAAGGGCCTCTTGGGCCTCTCCCAATTGCCTCATGAGATGCTCAAAGTACTTCTTGGTCTCCCCTTGCATGTTAGACATAAAACGGTCCAAGGAGGCTCTTTCCTCTTCTTCTCTAAGACAAGCAATATGTTCTAGTTCACTAGGGGTCTTAGAGTTAGGAGAAGATGATACCTCCGTGGCCTTAGCCATGAAGCACTTGGCATCGCGTTGAGGAAGATTTTCATTGGGGGATTCAAAGAGAGATGACGAAGATGGAGTGGAAGCAATAGCTAGAGCGGCCACTTCACTTGTTGTTTCTTCTTCTTCATCACTCCCGGAATCATAATCCTCTTGAGTCAAGAGCACAAACTTGGTAGGAGTCTTCTTGTTGAAAGGTTTCTTCTTGAAATGAGGTTTCTTGTATTCAACCTTGGACTTGTCCTTGCGGATGAGCTTGCCGCTATGGTTTTCTCTATTCTCATATGGGCATTCCGCAATGAAGTGGTACTTGTCTTGGCAATTGAAGCAAGATCTCACTTTTTGAGCCCCATCATTACCATAACGAGACTTGGTCTTCTCCTCAACAAACTTCTTGCCTTTAGGGGGATTGTTCCAAAACTTTTGCACGGTGAGAGCTATTAGATCCTTTAGAACGGGATCATATTCTTGTTCCTTCAATGGAGGCAATGCTTCTTCACCATCTTCATCATTTTCAACTTCTCTTGTCAACACCTTGGCCTTCAAAGCAACGGAAGCTCCTTGATGCATTCCAATGGCCCTAGCACGGTTGTCAAGAGCATTCTTGGTTTGCACTTTGTAGGAGCTCAACTCTTGCATGACTTGGGTAGAGGTCATGGTGGAGAAATCATGTCTACCTTGAATGCTCTTCATATCGGTGCCCTCGAAAGGCATCACGGCAATTATGAACTTCCTCTTGATCCAAGCATCATCAATATGTGTTGCACCGCATTAGAGAAGGTGGTGGCAAGAGATTTGAGCCTCCGATACATGTCAACGTGATCTTCTCCATCACGCATGAAGAATCCTTCGGCCTCATTGGTCAAGGTGTCATAGCGATTTCTTTGCATGCTTTCATTTCCAACAAACATGACGACAAGGGCATTGTCGTGGGATAATCACGGCAGATGTTACCGGGGGTAACTGATCTTGGGGCAAGTCGACACAGGTATTCGGGAGAGGGTTTAGCTCGAAGGAAGACATGGCGGAAAGCAATCTAAGAACCGGAAAATAACTCGCCGGATCTCAATATGAATTATGCTGGATACTCGATAACAGGTGTTACAACTATGACTTGAGTCTCTGGCAAACCAAACCTAGGGGCCGGTTTATAAAGCACCCGTACACCCCTAACTTGCCCTTCAAGGCACATCTTGAGTCCTATTCGAACTTTACTTACAAACCCTAGCTTTCCTTACCGCAACCCACAATCCGGGTTACGAGGCCTACAAACTTTGGGCCTTCCAGAAGTCTCTTTATTCTTAGCCGGATCCTGTGCAACATCCTTTGGGCCGGATCACACCTTGGAGTTGGCCTACCGGGTTACTATCCCCCCCATCAGTAGTCCCCAGAATAGCCTGGGCTTCCAAGATTTACTCTTCGAAGTGCTGGCTATTCCCTGCAGAAATATTGGATACAAAAACACATGAAGATCAAGATACAATATGTTGACGAATGGCTGGGATTAGCACCAAGGGGATCAGGTAGCAACCCGGCTCTCCCCCAAAGGCTCTCCCTCAATCTTCCAGACTTGAGTCTTAATAGGAAACTCGATGATTTCACATCTTCCTCGATAACTATCGCTAATACCAGGAAAGAGATTTCCCCTTCCTTTTTCTCTGGATTATATCGATCTATGCATAAGGCGCGTCTTTCAAATTTCAAAATAGCCAACTATTACTCCGCACCTCCCGGGTTTCGCCCGTTAGGTTAGGCTTTTCCACCCGGGCTATTATAAATAGACCCCAAGGAGCAAACTCAACCCTAACGGCTCATTTCCCCCACTCCTCTTCTCCTCAAGCTCGAGTTCGCGGAGTGCCACCACGGAAGCCCTACGCACATCGCCGAAGCCCATCCGCCGTCGCTTGCGCTCCGCCACCGTGCAACCCACTCCAGCTCCCAAATCCGCCACTAAGCCCCCGATTCGCCGGCCAGAAATCGCGAAAGGGCATCAATCTTGCGCCATCTGTCTCCGCAAATCCCTACTTCAACCTCCTCCGGTAAGTTCTTGATATCCTCCAGCCTAACCTTGCAATCTCTTAGCTTTTCCTTAGATCAGATCTGAATCGAGTCGCCTGCAATTTCTCGGGCCCTGCCGAATTGACTCACTAGTGTTTACCATAACCACTCCCATAGATAGGATGCGCAGCTTATCTTACTCCCCTACCACTAAGTATCATTAGCTTGGCCTTAAATACAGAAATTGGATTTCCCATCTGGGCTCGGACCACCAAAAATTTCCGCCCTTGTTCTTATCATCCGGAAAATCTCACTTCTCCGGCTCACTTGCTGATAATAGACATAAGGGTATCCTTCTACCTTCCCCAGACACTTACTTTACGGAAAAACTTCACAGCTTCTGTAACGACATGCGATACCCGGACAGATCGTACTTGATCCAGCAAGGCAATACCCGGATCATGTTTAAGTTACCGGTAACTGATTATTCATTAATTTCCGAGTTTTCGCTTCTCACCTCCTTTCCTTTGATGTTTTACCAGGTCAACCCCATGGCACCCAAGAGGCAGGGGAAACAGTCGGCTAAAGCTAAATCCACTAACTCCATTTCAGCCAATTGGGGGAGATCCTCCGTTACCAAGGCCAAACTGGAGGAGTTGGTCGAGCTGGGAATCCTTCCTCCCCAGGAATCTATCCGCTGGAGAGTACCAAGCAACGAAACCCGGCCTTCTCCAGCAACGGATGAGGTAATATGTTTCGTCGAACACGTGACCCGGGGCTTCAGGCCTCCGGGTCACCCTTTCTTTCGTGACGTCCTAGATCACTACAACCTCCGTATTTTCGATATAGGCCCAAACTCCATTCTGAACATCACCCATTTTATCGTTCTTTCCGAGTCTTACTTGTGCACTCCGCCAAGTCTGGCTCTCTTTGTTGAACTCTTTCAGTGCAAGCCGTGCCGCGAAAGCGGTGACGGCGCACTTCTTACTTGCGGCGGGGTTTCTATCCAGCGCCGCAAGAATTCCTTGATGCCTCCCCTCACTCTCAACTCTCATGTAAAGCACTGGCAGCTCTCATACTTCTACTGCCAGGATACCTCCCCACCCGGCGAGAAGAAGTTGCCGGGTTACTCGGAGGGTCAGCTTGACATTTCCGAGACTTTCAATGCCTTCGCCCCTGACTCGGACAGGGAGGCGATCTTGCCTTCGTTGGCTAAGATCTCCATCTTATCAGCCCGAGGCCTCATCGGGCTAAACTTGGTGAAGACCTGGGTTAGCTTCCGCATCCAGCCCAACTCTATTCGTGAAAAACTGATGTGTGAATATTCGGGTCAAACCACGGACCCGATCCGATACTCCACCAGCACCTTCGCTCCTAACGATACAAACAATACGATTAAAGGTTTCTTAACAGAGAAGCTCGAGGTAATCCGGAACATAGCCGGATTAGAGCCTTTTACCCTCGAGAACCCGGCCCCCGCAGTAAGTTTTCTACCCTTTGATTTTGGATTCTAACAAGCCATCTTTTATCCGCTTCTCTTGACTCAATATTGGCCCTTACCCTGGCATTTTCACCTCAGGCCGATAATGACTTTTGGACAATCGACACTCCTCCCAATTCTAGAGACGCGGAGGAGGAAGATGACGCCGTTAATTCGGACGAAGGTGCATACTTAACCCCCTTGCACACATTATATCCTGTCTCCTCTTTTTCCTTATGCTATAACTTCAATACCTTTCAGAACGAGAGGACCAAGACGAGGAAGAAGAGACAGATGGCTGGGAAGAGTCCGCCAGCGAGGAGGACGAGCCGGAGCCGGCCACCAAAGCTGGATCCAAAAGGAAATCCCAGAGGATCGCCCTCCAGGTTTTTATTTCGTTCCCTTGCACTTTAATTTTTGTTCCCATAACGTCATTTCGGGGCTAACCCCACCTTCACCCCTTTTGATCATAAATGAAGGAGCCACCCGCGACTAGGCGCCGAGTAACCCGGAACCATCCGGGCAACGAGGCCCTTAACCCGGGCACTTCATCGCCCCCGGCTCGACACTCTGGTATTTATATCGTAAATAAAAACTCTTTCCGGACATTCCTTTGCAACATAATCTCAAACCTTGCTTGGCATTTTTCAGTATCTTCCGGATCTAGCAGCGGCTTTCCTTCGGACTTCCCGGTGAACACCGGGTAAACGCCTTTTCCTGACATTATACCGAGCTTTTATCGCTTTTTTCATAACCAAAGATTAATTGTGCCTTCGCACCTTCTTCAGAGCCACGGTTGTTATTAGCGACCAGGAGGACACTGAGGCTAAGGTCCGGGTCGAGAACGAGCCGGCTGATGATGCCTTCACCACAACTGGCGACGAGCAAGCGTCGCCACCGGAGCTAGCTAGGCATGACACCGGGTATCCAATCGCTTCGCACGCAGGCGAGAAGGAGAAGGGAGCAGCTTCGAGCGCGGGAGGGGGACCAGACTCCGACATTCGGATGACCCGGGTGCCACCTCCTGTTACAAGAAAAGCTCCTTTTCCCACTTTCCAGGTACCCGAGTCATCTAACTCGGATAACGCTGATTTTAACCAGCTGATGAGCGCTCTTCTCGCCATGAAAGCTTCAGAAGGAAATATCCTAGAGCGTATGGCTGCAGCACATCAGGTAATCTTACTTGATACTTCTTACTATACATCCAGTCCCCAAGTTCCGAGCATAATTTTCTGTAATTTGTCTCGGTACTTCGCATAATAATTTTCTGTAATTATTTTCTCAGAAGGAAATATTCTCGTGATATCCGGCTTACAGTTGCACTCTTTCTTTGCAGGCGGAGATAACTCAGTCGGATGAAACATTACTTAAAACTGAGCAGCTCTTGCTTGCGGAAACAAAACGTAGGGAAACCCTTGAAGCGGAGATAAAGATTTTGAAAAAAGATGTCTCCAAATACAAGAACAAATACAATGCTGCCCAATCCTCGCTGAAGAACCTGTCGACTCAAATTACGGACACTTACCGTATCTTGCTAAGTAAGTTTGTTATTTGCAATTAACTTGCGTATCTCTATCCTGCCGTTGTAATAATCAAGATTACTGATATGCTTCTGTGTGTTTCGATTGCAGGTGCTAACCTTGCTGCTCCGGAGGAGAACACCGTTACTCAGGCTAAAACTCTGAAGACTGTGCTCCGGACATTTTTTGCCGGCACGAAACTTTTGCTGGATGCTATAAAGTGGCCTTCGGAGGTATACCCGGGCGAAGAAAATCTCATGCAGGCCTTGTCCACAGCGCCTGGATGGATTGAAATATTGAAGCGTTCGTCTTGCCGGATTGGGATGACCCGGGCTTTGACGCTGGCGAAGGCTTATTTTCCTAAGCTTGACCCGGCCAAGGTAGTATCCGGGTTCCCAGAATTCAAGGCTGACGGGTCCAAGTTTAAACCCCAGGACTTCAAAGCTATACAATCTTCGGTACGTCACTCGGCCACAACTTTGGCAGATAAAATGGATCTAAACACAATTATGAGCTCATATGACTCTGAGGGCAAGGTTATTCTGGTGGAGGCACCCCCTCCTTTTGATATGCTGGAAAAGTGGTCGACTGACCTGGCCAGGAGGAAAGAAGAGGCTGCGAAGAGAGAAACCGAACTAGGCGTAAAGCCGTCTACCTCAACACCAGCCGTTCCTCCGCCTGTCCGTCCTGACGTGAAGAGTCCGGGTAAAACTGCTGGCAAAGCCAAGGAGCAAGTCCAAGACGAAGACCCGGAGGACCACTCTCAGGATGCCGAGTAGGATGATACCTAGTGCTTTGCGTTTCTCGAGACTGATATGATTTTTAGCGATGCGCCTGTGCAACATTGATACTGATATTATGACTTTGCGCTTGTTAATTTATGATAACTCTTTGCCTCTCCCGGCTTTTGATAATCTCGATCCTTGTGTTACCTGTAAGCTTATTCTCGATACTTTGAACTCTTGCTTTTGACTCCCTTTCGAGACTCGGCTAACCGAGTATCGTAGGTTTTGATAGACGGACTTTTCTTTAAGTCCCCAAGACTCGGAAACTATGGTTTACGAGCTTTAGTAATTAAGCAGTTTGTTTCTGTCTCGAAGTCCCCAGTCCCCATGACCCAAAGTACGAGCTAAGGGGGCGTGGCCTTTCTCAGATGACAAACTGCTCTTTACCAAGCTGAAGACCAATAGCTATTCACATAAATACTGAAGTCATGCTTAATACTTGTTGAGTTTCCGGCTATTTGAGCCTTATACTCTGCATGGACTTGTGGTTTAGATGACCCTTTTGATTATCTTGTACTGTAAGCCGGCTTTCGCGTGGATACCATGTTGTTACATCTATACGAAAAACAGGGTCAAGCAAGTCCCATTGGGCTGCATAGTTTGATTGTAATCGTAAGTGAACAGATCATGCCACTTTGGCGCGAGTCACATCGAGCTTAAGTAAGAATAATCAAGAAATTTGGCTCCTTTGTCCGGTTATAAGATTGCAGCCGTACCCATTTTTTCGAGTAATCAGCCCTCATAACTCATAGGCATCAAGGCCGGGTCTCCGGGTTTGTGATTACTTATTTAAGCACACCAATCCCCGAAGACCTATATACACGTGACGTATTTCAATGATATTGACGTATTGATAATAACAAGCATTACTTACTTGTAACTGAAGCAAAGACCATGATAAGACTCGAGACCATCTTCTTTTATTGATAAAAATTTCTTTTTTGAATCAGCAGGCCGCCTCATTAAAAACCTTCCAGTCCCCTTAGGTACCCTGGGTAGGAAAAGAGTGCGTATGAAACCTGCCGTCCGTTACACTGCTTTAGTTATTCTCGAGAATCGGCCTCGCGTTGGTGCGGCCGATGCACATTCTCCATTTGCTAGGCCCTTTCATAATGAGTACCGGATTTGCTAGCCAATCCGGGTATATCGTCCTTGAAGCGTGATCAGCTGCGGATGGTGGTACGTCTTCTTCTTCCCTGCTAGGAGTTTTGAAAGGATCGCTCCTGATGAAGCCTACCATCTTAGGGTCTTGTTCTGCCCTAATTTTTGCTTTGTCCCCCTCAGGAGTTGGCTTTTTTGACGTTGTCCTCTCTTCTAGGTCCACCTGAGAACGGTAATGTTTGAGTTCTTCCTTCCTGCAGGCTTGCTCGGCCATTGCCGCATCTCCCTCATCACATTCAGCTGCTATATCTCGATTTCCGTGTATTGTAATGGTCTTCTTAGGACCCGGGATTTTCAGCTGTAGGTACACATAACACGGTCTCGCCATGAACTTGGCATAAGCCGGCCTTCCAAACAATGCATGATAAGGACTGCGCAACTTTACTACCTCAAAGGTAAGCCACTCGACTCGGTAGTTGTCCTTTGACTCTCCAAAAGCTACTTCCAGCGCCACCTTTCCTTCGGGGCATGCCGAATGACCGGGCACTATCCAGTGAAAAACTGTTGTACTCTTTTGCAGCTGCGATTCCTTTAAGCCCATGCGCAGGAAAGTTTCCCAGTACAGGATATTGATACTACTTCCTCCATCCATCAAGACTTTTTTCAGCTCGTAGCCGTTGACCTGTGGTGCTACTACCAAAGCTAAGACTCCCGGGTGATCAACTCTGTCTGGGTGATCCTTCCTGCTCCATGTTACCTCTTGTTCTGACCACCTCAAATATCTTGGAACAGCGGAAGAGACCGAATTAACTGCTTGTTTTAGTATCTTCTTATCCTTGTTAGAGCCTCCCGTAGTGTGCACGTGATATTGACCCAGCTGTTTGGGGTTAGCTTGAAAACCTCCCGCTCCCCCTTGATTGTTACCTTGATTTCCGGCTGGCGGGTTGCCGGCTGGGGGCGGTCCGTTGCCCAAATTTCCACCTAGGCCCGGGCCTCCTCCTCGGCCTGCACCTCGCATGGCTCTGTTCACTTCCTCGTTCTTCCACCTTTGTAAGTCGGCACATTGCTCCAATGAATGATTGGCCGGCTTGCCGTTCCTGCTATGCTTCGGGCATGCCATCCTAAATATGTCCCAACTGTTGCTTGGTCTTGGAGGTCCTTGGTAGTGTCCCCCATTGTGATTTCCAGTATTAAAATTTCCTTCGGATCTAGGTCTTGAAGACCCGGCCTCCGTGTTGGCTACAAACTCGGAATTCCCTTCAAACGGGCATTTGTTCTGGCTATTTCCATTATTGTTTGGCGCCGATCCATTGCCGGTTTTCCCACTGTTACTTGTGTTTGCTTTTGCTTTCTTGTCATCAACTTCCTCCTCTGTGGTATCCGTTGCAGCGTGTTTGTTGCATGCATCCATTAACTCTCCCATCGTAACCTCCGCTGCATTCCTACTAGATTTCATGCGAGTTAGCTTTTGCACTAAAGGAACATACTTACATGTTTTTGCCATAGCTTGTAGCGCGTCCTTAGGCTGGATATCTGTAGACGAGTGGAGTATCTCCATAACCCGGCGTACCCAGCTGCGTGCTGACTCTCCTTTCTTCTGAACGCATCTTTCTAAATCATCAATAGTAAATAACTTTCTGCATGTCCCATGAAAGTGCTTGATAAATGCGGTCTTTAGCTCCTCCCACGATTTGATCGACTTTTCCGGTAAATTGGTGAACCATAACTTTGCTGCTCCCTCTGACATCATTAAGTACATGAATTTGGCTTGGAGATTCTCGGATGCGTTGCGAATTGACATCGCCATCTCGTAGCTGCTCAGCCACATTTCTGGATCCATTGTTGGCTCATAATTTACTACTTTCCCCGGTTCTTTGAACTTCTCCGGGTAAGGTTCTGCTCTGATATCGTCCGAGAGGCACTTGGGTCCCGCCAGGGTGGTTGGGGCTGGTCTTACTCGGGAGACACGTGACCCGGCTGGGGGTGCCACGAGGTGCGGCGCCACCGGCAACTCGTGCCCTGCAGACCCGGCCCCGGCTCTTCTGGCCCTGGAACTGTCCACCACCGCCTGCGCTGCTGATACTACTGGTACTGTCTGGATACGCGGTGGAGGCGGCATTTGCTGTTGCTCTTCCCTTCGTCGTGCCGCACTTGCTTGGACATTGCCCTGTTGCTGACTGACGTACGGCGTCCCATGCATTCCGCTTCTATGATCCGGATAATTGGCTTGCTGTGCTACCGCGGTGTGTAGCAGATCGATCGCTCGTCGGGTTCCTTCTGCATGAGGCGAATCTCCTACAGGAATCTGGTTTAATGCGAGCGTTGCTGCGTACACGTTGTCCATGGGATTGTTGTAATGGCCTGCTGGTGTGTGGAATCGTGATGGTGGTGGTGGCATGGTATTGCCGGCTGTCACCCCCGTCTGTGGCAAAGGTAACCCGGCTGGCGCGTTTACCGGCTGTGCTCCTGTTGACGGTCGCGGTATGGTCCCTTGGTTCACCGGTGGAATCGGCTGATCTTGAGGCGTGAACACCAGGGCAGTCGGGTTAATAACCCCTCCTGTTGCCGGCAGCATAGTTCGGTGCCTTTGGTGCATCCTTGTCGTTTCCTCCCGGAGCCGGGTCTCTCGGTCATCCAATTCGCGCTGCCGCGCGGCCATCCCCTGCCTTTCTGCTTCTACTTGCCTTCTTTGCTGCTCCAATGCACGACGAGCCACGTCCAGGTCTCTTACGCGCTCTGCCGCGTTTTCTGGGGTAATAACTGTGGCCAAGACCGTGGGGTCCAAGATCAAATTATTATCAAACAGAGCCGGGTGGCGCGGATTCGAGGGGCCCGCCCCCGGTGTCCGGTTTGCTTGGAACCCAAACATATTTGCGTGTCGCTCCTCGTCTGCTGGGCGACTGGTGACTGATGCCGACTCTCCATCGACCTGGACCAAGACCGGGTCAACTGTACCTTGCTGCTGGGCCACTGCCTGAGCCGCCCCGACTGGCGCCGCGGCTGCGTTTTCTTGATTGAGATTGATCGCGGGAGCCGCATAAACTGCAACCCGGCGCATGATGCCCGGTGTAGATTCGTATTGTTCTTCCTCGCTGTTTTCCTTCTCATATCGATCCTCCGATAAATCCCGTATAGACTCGGTATCATCCTCCCTCTCTATCTGACCCGTTGTTCCAATCGACTCTTCTTTTTCCGATTGGACATACGTGTCTTCCCCTGTCGCAGAATCAGATCCAAGATTATCACGATTCGAACTGGAAGTACATACCATACCGATGAAGACGTTGATGCTGCCGACTGTCACGACGGATCCGGTTTCGAGGTGATCCGACTCTGGCCCCCAGCCAGAATCGTCTACCATCTTCTCTCCTTTGCTGTTGACGTAGATTTCTCCGACGATGAGGTTCTTCATGCCCTTCCGAGCTTCTCCCGTGATGTAAACACCTTTGGACGCAGGCCCCACGGTGGGCGCCAACTGTCGTGGGATAATCACGGCAGATGTTACCGGGGGTAACTGATCTTGGGGCAAGTCGACACAGGTATTCGGGAGAGGGTTTAGCTCGAAGGAAGACATGGCGGAAAGCAATCTAAGAACCGGAAAATAACTCGCCGGATCTCAATATGAATTATGCTGGATACTCGATAACAGGTGTTACAACTATGACTTGAGTCTCTGGCAAACCAAACCTAGGGGCCGGTTTATAAAGCACCCGTACACCCCTAACTTGCCCTTCAAGGCACATCTTGAGTCCTATTCGAACTTTACTTACAAACCCTAGCTTTCCTTACCGCAACCCACAATCCGGGTTACGAGGCCTACAAACTTTGGGCCTTCCAGAAGTCTCTTTATTCTTAGCCGGATCCTGTGCAACATCCTTTGGGCCGGATCACACCTTGGAGTTGGCCTACCGGGTTACTATCCCCCCATCAGGCATCCCATGTCTCTTTGGCGGTGGAGAAGTGTTGAAGATGCGGCATGTGATTGGGGCCCACGGCTTGATGAAGGATGGACAAAGCGGTGTAATTGAGTTGGCAATCTACAACCTCTCTTCTTGTGAGGTTCTTGGGATCATATGGCTTGTATCCATCACGAGTGATTCTCCAAAGATCTATACAAGAAGAGTTCAAGTGAGTCTCCATGTAGTATTGCCATTCACGAAAAGAATATGCATCAATTTTAGGTGGATCTCCCCTAGGAATTATATGAGGAAAAGGGATGGGAGGATCGGGAGAATAATGGCCTTCAACGGCATGATATCCTTCCTTTCCATTCACACCCTTCTTAGCGGATTGATCGGCGGAAGCAGTTTTAGGTGGTTCACCATCAACCCCAATCTTGGCACCCTCCGTTTCCGGAGGGGATGAGTCGACCACCTCCGGTTCCTTGGCTTTGAGGAGTGTTGTCATGAGTAGACGCAACTCCTCAAATTTAGTGTCTATGGATGAGGTCAATGATTCTCTCAAAGCATTGAGATCATTCATGGACACATTTCCTTCGGACGGAGCGTCATCCTCATCACCCATACTTAAACTCTTAGGCGGTTAAGCCCGATAGAAGAGCCGAGGCTCTGATACCAATTGAAAGTATAGTATGGGCACCTAGAGGGGGGGTGAATAGGTGCTACGGCAAATTTTAATTTTTCTCAAATTTAGGCTTAACAAGAAAGGTAAATTCTCTAGATAGTGCAACTAGTGATGAATTTACCTATATGACAATACAAGCAATCAATGCAACAAGTACAAGTAAGTAAAGGTAGGGAGGAACGAGGTAACCAATGGAAGCACACGGAGACACGATGTATTTCCGAGTTCCTCCTTTTTAGGGGAGTACGTCTCGTTGGAGAGGTGTGAGCTCGCCACAAAGGCCTACTCAACGCCACTAAGGCTTCACCTTATTCTCCGATGAACTTCGCCACAAAGGCCTAGTTCACCTTCCACTATAGAACCCCTTTGAGGCGGGGATCAAATCCTTTACAAACCACTTGGGGCACACACCCACAACTTAATTGGGGGCTCCCAAACCTTCTTGAATCACCAACAAGAAACAAGAAGCCTAGTTCTCCACAAGAGGAAACCCTAGGCAAGATCCCTCGAGCTAGAGAGGGGGAAATGAAGAACGGGTTGGTGAAGATGTAGATCCGGTGGTCCTCCTTCAATCCTCAAAGAATCAACGAGTTTGGGTGGAGGAGGAGGGAGATCTTGCTAGTGGGTGAGCTCCATTAATGGTGTCTTCAATGCTGGGAAGAGCTAACCCTTGGAGAGAGAAGTGAAGCTCTATTTATAGCCTCCAAGAAAACTAGCCGTTTTTTGGCCAGATTTCGACCAGCCCGGAATGGTCCGGAATTTTCCGGACCCCCGGAATATTCCGGAGCAATCCGGATGCCACCCGAACAATTCGCCGTTGTGGCCGGAATGGCCCCCGGAATATTCCGGATGCCAACAGAACAATTCCCCGTTGTGGCCGGAATGAACCCGGAAAATTCCGGCTGCCGGAAAGTTCCGGAATATTCCGGATTGCAACAGAGCAATTTCCCATAGTGGCCGGAATAATCCGGAACCATTCCGGATGCCCGGAATTTTCCGGCCTTTCCTTTGAAACTCTGTAGAAGGCCAGAAAAGTTCCATTGATCTTCGAATTCTTCACCATTTCTTTGACACCGTATACGTGCTGATTTAAGACCAACCTTTTAACAAAATAGCGTATACGGTTAGCAACTTCTTTATGTTGTTAACAAACACACAAAACCGTGAGATATCAAGAATGCACTTTCACTTTCGAGTAGTATTTTTTTCACTGTATTGTTGCATTGTAGATCCACTTTCCGATTGTCAAGGATCACCACTGGGTTCTTTGTACTGTTAACACTTCGCTGAACCAGTTCCATACCTTTGATTATTTGGTTGCCAGTAAGAAGATGAGCATACTAGAAGAATATGCAAGCAATCTGGTTAACATTCAAACAGATTGCTACAATACTTCTATTCTTGTTGGTATCATAGTTATTTTTAGGTTTTGCTATTTTGTACATTACTTCGGATTGCTCCAGCACTGTTAGTTTTTTTTTGCTACCATAGAACTTTAGTTTTGCTACCATAGATATTTGGTTTTGCTATCATATTTATGTAGTTTTGCTACCATAGATTTTAATTTTTCTATCATTGCTTTTCAGTTTTGCTATCATAGTTATGTATATTTGCTACACATATTTATTTTTTGCTTTCATAGTTACGTATTTTTGCTACCATACATTTTTAGTTTTGCTACCATAGTTTTGTTGGTTTGATATCTTACTATCATAGACTTCTATAGTTTTGTTGATGACTGCTCCTTTCTTCTTTTTTCTTCGTATAGCTCATGAATTTTTTGACCTTAGCCATTGCTTCAGGAAATCCCACCATTGACTTTTCCAAGTATAAACACACTACCCCTGACCATCCGCAACAAAGAACCTTGTAAGTGCTTTCTTTTTTATTTGAATTGAAGCATCTCTCTCGTTTTGCCTTTTTGTTTTGCTGGTTTTTATACTTTGCCTTCTTTTTTTATTGTCAGGTATGATTGTGGGTACTTTTCAATGTTGTACATGTTGCATTTCAGTGGCAAGGTCATGCGGGATTTTGATACGAACATCCCGAATTTACGCAAGATCGTCGCAGCTGAACTAGTCGAAGAAAGGGAGAACAACGTTGATCTTGCATAGATCATGGAGAAAGAGCTGCAAAGCTAGTCATACGATTGCTAATGCATCTACTTCTGGCTGAAACTATCCATGTAATATGTTGTTAAGTAGCTTTTGACTCTGGCTCCGACCCACCGTTGTAATACGCTTTATCGTCTGAATGTTCTTTTCCTGTTGCAAACCAGGATGCATTCCACGACGATATGTTTTTACAATGGATTACTAGTTGAATGACTTGAGGCAATGACAAGAATGTTTATCATATTATTTTGAATCGCCTGCCGAGATTAGTTTGATTTTTCTGTTTGTCAGTTCAATATTTTGCTCCACCCTGATACATATTTACATTTTTTGCTACAAACGATTTTTTTTAAATGCTATAAATGAAAAACAAATTTGCTCCAGAAGAAGAATGCTACTAATCGAAAACTAGCAATTAGATTTATCTTCTACTTTTTTGTTGCAACGGTTGTGTTATAGTGCTACAAAATAAGGAAATGTTTGCTACAATACGATTTAAAGAATGCTACAGAGCAAAACTATTTTTCCACTATTTTCTTTTTCCCTTTTTCATTTTTGCTAAATAAATTTTTGATAATGATACGAAAGAAGTAAATTATTTGCTACAACACAGCAAATTTGTTTTGTTATTCAATAAGCATGTCCCTTTTCCACACAATTCTGATTCAGACAATTTTTGTTGTTTTACAGTAAAACACATGTTCCTAAAGAACATTTTTGTTGCTATTATAACTCAAATTCTTTGTTGCCCTCATATCCATGGTTTTCGCAGCACTAAAAACTCATTACATTCCCACAACAGAAAACAACCCAACTCTATTTTTTGAATTGTTAATAAATGTTTTCCAAGTATCAAATTTGTAGGTACAAGTAATCTTTTTTGCAACTCAAGTACAAGTAAATATTCCGCGTAGTTTAGTTCGTAGCAGTTTGTTCGTATTTTCACGAGCAACCTCAAGTACAAGTAAACAACCTCAGCTCTGCACCAGCTGCCAAGGCAGCCTCTTTCACAAAATGATCCTTTGCTTTCGGGCAATCTGCTATAAAATATCCTTCCTAACGGCATAATGGACACTTCGGCACCCTCTTCTTTCTAGGTGTCCTGATTGTTTTCTTTTTTTCTTTCGTTGGCTCGGAATTGCTCTTCCATCTTTTGGTATTAGCCTCGTCACACAGCTCAACCAGCGTCTTGTGTCTTGGCTCCTTAATTGACGGACGACCCTTAGGATTGACTCTAACAGGGTTTTTCAGCCGCCCTTCTGTTATCGGAGCAGAAGTTTGGTTTTGTTCATCTTGTACCTCTTCTTGCTGCTGCGTTCCATTTCTCCTGTCATCAACCGCTCCCAGATCAATTCCTTCTGCTTCACCTTGCTGCACAACTTCTCTAGCTCGTGTCATTGCAGCTACTACTTTACTAGCTTCGTCGGCCATGTTTGACACCACCTTATACGTATCATCCCCATAACATGCATCTGATGCAAGACAATTCAGTTTTATGCAAAGTGCGTTGTACTTGAGAGTATTTGTTGGAGGGACCCCAAATCTGATGCCATTGCTTCCGGGAGCAGGCGCAGGTGTTGCTGCTGCAGCTGACCATCGCCGAAGCATGTACCTATCAGGTATCTGTTGCACATTCAGATGAACCATCACTCGTATGATGTGTGGACATATCAGTCCACACATCTCAAAATCGTTACAGGAGCAGGAGTACAGTCCTTCCTCGAAACCAACCGTAACCTGGTATGTTTCAAATCCATTCTCGGTTAGGAACAAGATCAAAATAAAAGCCTTCTACTTCTGCTCGTAGTTTATAAAACTTCGTTGACGCAACAAACATTTTCTGGAACCTATCAAAAATCTCTGTTGTGTAGAATTATTGTCCTTGCTTCTCGATTCCATAACTGCAATAGTAAGCATTTTTGGTTGCATCAATATAAGTTTCTGCACTTCATTTTCTGTATATAAAATTTGCTTCATTATTAATAGTTATTTGCTCTGTTAGTTAGTTCAGCATGCTACAATAGAAGTAAACTGTTTTCCTACATTTTTTTTGCTTCCAACTAGTATATTTTGCTCACCTACCCCAAAGTCCTTTCCTTGTTGTTTCCACTGTGAACCCTAAGTTGTCCTCACGATCAAGCATCAGTGTTTGGCACAGTTCGTATTGCTGGAAAAAATCGAAAACTGAATCACTAGGCTTGATAAGCGTCTTGAAATATGAGTCCAGCCCCTCAGACCTGCCTGTTGTGCTTGTAAACGGGAAGAAACTATTCCTGAAACAAACGGGCGCCCACGTTGCCCTTGACTTCCACATATTCTGAAGATGAGTGTTCTCGGTCATTGCAAAATGTTGCACCATTTGCTGCCAACACGTCTCGAACTGCTCCACTGTGTATGTCCCATATATGCAACCATAGAATGCATCCGCAAACGGATTGCCTTCTGCCAAGTTAGGTCCAAGCTTTTTCCTAGCTAGGTGCAGAATGTGGTAGAGGCAGTTCTTGTGAATTGAGTTCTTGAAGACTTCTTTGATGGCAGTAGCCATTGCCTAATCCTGGTCAGTCATTATGTGATCAGGGTGCTCCCCATTCATAGCAAGCATCCATTGCTCAAAAACCCACTTAAACGTTTCAATTTTTCTCATATGGGAGCAGAGCACATCCAAGCACAACTGTGTGATTGTGACTATTGATCCCAACGATGGGAGCAAACGACATATTGTACCTATTCGTGCAAAATGTCGTATCGAAGAAAACACAATCCTTGTACTTGTTGTACAATGCCCTTGTCCTCCCATCCACCCAAAATATTGTTCTGACAACATTTCCATTATCAACCTGTGTAGCATAAAAGCAGTTTGGATTTTTTTGCCTCTGTTTAAAGTACTCTTCTGTCAATTCCATGCCATGTTCAGTAATTTCGTGATGGAGCATTGTCCTGATGTTTGAAACATCACGTTTCACAAGCATCTAGGATCACCTCCATGCACACTACCCAGGCAGCCCATGATTTGTGCAGTAGTAATGTTCTGGTAGTGTAGCATTTTCATAAACTGATAATCCTCCTCAGGGACTTTCCGATGTGATCGGTAGGACCTTCGCCTTCCAACCTACAAAACCATGGGGTGTGTGTTCTTCCTTGAAAACAGTCACCGTCCACTGTCCATTCCTAATGCCCACGAGCATGTGTGCCTTACAATCATAGTGGATCAACTTCCTTCGTTGTCGTGTGTCAGATGTATCTAGCATTTCACCGTCTTGTTTTCTATTGTTCTTGTTAGCACTGTGAATGCTCATATCAACCTCAGCATTCTGCTCTGTTGGTGCTCCAGCATTTTGTTACTAGTCTTCTTCTTCCTATCAGCAGCATGTTTTCCAGTGTGTACGCACTCAAAAATTCTGCTCAGTATTGTGTCTGGGGGAGCATTTATTGCTTGGCTATATTTGGTGTTGCCGATGCGTGTGCCAAAACCCATCTTAAGAGAGTATTCATTGTACACTGTCTGCGCCTCCTCAATACTGTCAAAAGTCATCCCGACGTACGGAACCACAGGTTGTGATGTTATTTCCTCACCTCCTTCTTCGGTAGCATTAGGATGTGATGACCCACAAGTATAGGAGGTGTATCGTAGTACTTTTGATAAATAAGAGTGTCGAACCCAACGAAGAGCAGAAGGTGTGGACAAAGAGTTTCGATGAAGGAATAACTGTAAATACTGAAAGATAAATTTGTAGGGGTTTTTGATATTGCAGATAAATAAAGTGCGAGTAAATAAAATGCAGTAATAATAATTGCAGCAAGTGGCCCAATCATTTCTTCAGCAAAGGACAAGCCGGTGGGTTTACTTATTATTAACAAATGTTCTCGAGGACACGCGGGAGGTTTCAGTCAAGTGCATTTGTTTCATGCCGCTGAATAATCTTTAGTGTTTTGATAAGTGTTGTGTGGGTGAACCTATGCTAATGTACCGTCCCATCCAAGACTAATACATACTTGTGATTATACCCCTTGCAAGCATCCGCAACTATAAGAAAGTAATTAAGAAATAAATCTAACCACAGCTTTAAACTCCGGGATCCTACGCTCCCTCGTGCAATGGTTTCCTAACGGGGGTTTAGGTTTGTGTCACTCCGGCAACCCCACAATTAGTAGCCAAATACACGATGCATTACCCTAGGCCCATAAATGGTGAAGTATCATGTAGTCGATGTTCACATGACACCACTAGAAGAATAACACCACAACTTAAATATCAAACCATTAAATATTACTCAACATTACTTCACTACTAACAACTTGACTTCTCCCATGTCCTCAAAAACAACACGAACTACTCACAAGACATCATATGGATCATGATCAGAGGTGATATAATGGTGATTAATAATCTTGACATAAACCTAATCCAATGGTTTCACTCAATAGCATCAAATACAAGTAGTAACCAACACCGAGAAAGTTTCCCCTATGAAATAGACAAGATGAAACCCTAGATGTTACAGCGGAACAGAGTGGAGATGAGGGTGATGATGTTGAAGATGATGATGATGATGATCCCGATGAAGTCCATCTTGATGACGGTGACGATGGCGATGATTTCCCCCCTCCGGGAAGGAATTTCCCCGGCAGATTTCTCCCTGCCGGAGAGCTTTTCTCTCTCTGTTGTTTTCCGCCCTGCAGAGGCGGCGGAAAGACTCCTCGATGATTCCCTGTGTCTTAGGGTTCCCGGGGGATGAAGTACGTCGAAGGGGAAAACCATAGGTGGGCCAGGGCCTCCTCACCACCCCCAGGCGCGGCTAGAGGTGGGCCCGCGCCTGGGCATGGTGAGGGCCCTTGGTGGCCCTCCTCCGGCTCCCCTTTTGGCTTCCTCCGTCTTCGGGTGAAATAGGAACTTTCCGATGATTTCCGGGGTGCTCTGATCTTCGCGAATATGGTATCCTGACACTCCGTTTTCCAGCAGAATTCTGACTCCGGGGTTCAACTCTCCAATTATTGGAAAACATGCAACATAGGTGAAATAACATAAGTATCATGCTCCAATATGAAATATATCAATGAATAACAACAAATTATGATATAAAATAGTGATGCAAAATGGATGTATCAACTCCCCCCAAGCTTAGACCTCTCTTATCCCCAAGCAAAACTAAACTTAGTAAACATGACCACAGGTTTATGGAGTGAAGAGTCGATAAATAAAATACATACAAGAAGCATCACATTTATCTATGCACCAATCATTATAGACAACAACTTCCTCTCATATAACTTAACTTGAAACGAGTAATGGGAGTCACAAACAAAGATGCAAAAGAGAGAATCAATATTGGTGATGGCAAACTTCGTTCTTGGTCGGAGAACATTTAATGATATCATACTTATCTTAGGTGAAGTCTTCATAACAAGGTTTATATTGTAGAGCTTAACATGTTTAATTATAACAATCCTTTTACAGTGATTCATAGTTTTCAAAGTTATTCATTCAGATAATAAAGCATGTGCTAAACAAAGAAGGATAGAAAACATGATTGAATAAATCAACATATAGATGGTGAGGTCACAACAACTAAAATGCTTGCTGGAGACAGAAAGGAATGGGTTTACTGACTCAACATAAAAGTAAAGGATAGGCCCTTTGCAAAGGGAAGAAGGGATCACTCATGTGCTAGAGCTTTTTGTTTTAAATGAATCAGAGGTAATGAAAATAAAGTTTGAGAGTGGTGTATGTCTATGTGAACGAATGGCAACGAAAAACTTATCATATCCCATATCAAGCAAGGTTGTCAGTCTTTTGAGAGCGGTTTCCGTTGATACTTTTTCTCTTTTCCACATCATTGGCACTTCCCCCTACCTTTGCTTACACAAACCATGGCTAACCGAATCCTCGGGTGCCGACCAATCAATCATCAATCCATGGGGAAGTGCCTTTCATCCATTATATTTATTTTTTCATGATATTTGGTACCAGATCTCGGCAAATATTAAGACGAGCACAGATTTCATACTCATCTGGGTGAAAGGGGGGAAGAACCTTGCTTGACATAAGACATAATAAATTTAACACTACTTCCTCATGAGCTAAAACAGGGGCACAAAACATGTTTAATAGTTTTGAAGGGTTTAAAGGTAGCACGCGAACAATTTACTTAGAGTGGCGGTGAAGTACCACGTATAGGACGGTATGGTGGACACAAATGGCAGGTTTTTTGGTTCAGGGTTGGATGCACGAGTAGAGCTCATACTCAGTACAGGGCTTTTGGCTAGCAAGGCTGGGTAGCAAGCATAAGAGTTGAGGGAAAACAAACAAATATACATATGATAAAACCAATCATGCAATCTTCATTGAAAGCATAAACGATCTTAACTTGTGAATACTAAGTTTATGAGATAATAGGCAAATTCCTCTTTCTTATACTAGCATCTCAAAATATTATTTCTACTGAACCAAGCTAAGTTTGCCAAAACCAACTAGGTTAACTTGATGATCTCCAGAGTGACACCAAATACTAACAACAAGCTCAACCATATGACAGAATTTGAAAACTAAAATAAGGTGTGCAGAAAGTAAATGATGAAACTTATCATTAATATTTCAAACCGGCAACTCACACCAAGGAATACAACGATAACCAACTAAGGAGAGATACTTCCATACTGCAAACCATCCTATATGATAACTTCTCTACTCATGATATGACTCTACTAAAAAGTAAAAGGATGAAAGATAGTGATGTGATACCGCGGCACTCCCCCCAAGCTTGGAACAAGCCGAGGGGATGCCAAAACCAATGACGAATTATTTCTTCGGTGGTGATGATGAATCCTTAATGAGCTTTTCAACCAGTTCCTTCAATTCTTCAATCAGGTAGGTGAGATTACGGATCATCTCCGTATTGTTCTCAACACTGTTCATGAGCATGTCGGCCTTCGAGTCCCAGCTCTTGGAGTGACTTTCGGCCTTCGTATCCCGCTTTTGGAGTTACTTCCCCACTCCACTGTCTTTCCTGCATGGTTAGAACGATTGATATCCCACATAGAGGGCAAATCCCTATGGGGCACCTTTTTGTACTGATAATCATGGATTAATTGTGGAAGTGGTTCTTGATGCCCGAAGTAGGTGTCCTCAAAGCTAAGGAGTGACGTGGAACCTTCCCTCCGGTGCTCATCTGCACGCCTCTATTGAGCTTCAAGGGATTAGCCACCACTCTAATGCTTGCGACGGTAGCGCGAGGGTACGCACTCGGAGTTTCTTCCACTTCTTCTTCAACTTCACTCTTCATCTCCTCCTCCGGCTTAGGATCTTGTGGGTCATCTTCCTTAAGATCCTTTCCCTTGTCGTTGTTGCCGAAGACCATGGTGCTTCTAAAACTCAGAGCACTTCCTGACAGAAAACGGCTCGAAACAAAAACACGACGAGAAAATGATATACGGACCTCGGGGGGTCCGGGGATTATATAGCAAAAAGTTTCATAACGAAAGGAAAGTACTGGGTGAAAACGGGTCGGAGACGGACTCCGAGGCGTCCTCACCATAGCCAGGCGCGGCCAGGGGTGGGCCCGCGCCTGGGCATGGTGAGGAGCCACCAGGCTCCGTCTCCACCTTGTTTCCGGCTCATAATTTTTCATATTTTCCAAAAACAGTAAAAATAAAAGTTGGAAGATGTTTCGCGAATGTTTTCTTACCAAAACTAATACCTATTCGAAAACTAACTCTGCAGTTTCTGAAATATGCTTCTTAATAAATTCCTCCGGGATCATGGCTCGAATACAATCAACATTTTCATTATAAGGATCTCCAGAAATATAATGCTTGAGTCTTTGTCCATTCACCACTTGTGAAGTGTTGTCTTCAAGGGAAGCAATTTTAATTGCCCCCGAATGATATACCTCTTCGATAAGAAAAGGTCCTTCCCATCTTGAGAGTAATTTTCCTGCAAAAATTCTGAGACAAGACCTATACAATAGCACTTTCTCACCATCATGAAACTCTCTTTTAATAATTCTCTTATTGTGCCACCTTTTAACTTTCTCTTTAAAGAGCTTAGCATTTTCATATGCTTCACTCCTCCATTCATCTAAAGAACTTAAGTCAACCTTTTCTCACCAGCAAGTTTAAAATCTCTATTTAGGTCTCTCGTTGCCCAATAAGCTTTGTGTTCTAATTCTAGGGGCAAGTGACAATCTTTTCCATAAACCATTTTATAAGGATACACGCCCATGGGATTTTTATAAGCAGTTCTATAAGCCCACAGAGCATCATTTAATTTACTGGCCCAATTTTTTCTAGATTTGTTAACAATCTTTTGCAAGATAGATTTGATTTCTCTATTTGATAATTCTACTTGCCCACTAGTTTGAGGATAATAGGGTGAGGCAATTCTATGATTAACATCATATTTAGCAAGAGTCTTTCTAAAACCACCACGAATAAAATGAGAACCCCCATCAGTCATAAGATATCTAGGCACACCAAACCTAGGGAAAATAATGTCTTTAAGCATTTTTTTAATGAGGTTTCATCATCAGCACTTTTAGTACGTATAGCTTCTACCCATCTAGTAATAATCAACAGCAACAAGAATATGAGTGTAGCCTTGTGAAGGAGGGAAAGGACCCATAAAGTCAAAATCCCAACAATCAAACGGTTCAATAATAAGAGAATAATTCATAGGCATTTCATTACGTCTAGAAATATTTCCAACCCTTAGACATTGATCGCAAGATAAAATAAACTTTCTAGCATCTTTAAAGAGAGTAGGCCAATAAAAACCTGATTGTAGAACCTTATGTGCAGTTCTATCTCCAGCGTGATGTCCTCCATAAGCACTACTATGACATTTTATCAATATCTCTCGTTGTTCATTTTCAGGAACACATCTTCGCATAATACCATCAAGACCTTCTTTATATAAGGTGGGTCATCCCAAAAATAATGCCTCAAATCATAGAAGATTCTCCTTCTTTGCTGAGCTGTAATGGTAGGAGGCAAATACTTGGAAACAATAAAGTTAGCATAATCAGCATACCATGGACTCTCTTGAGAGCTCACTTTTATTGCAGCCAACTATTCATTAGGAAAACTATCATTAACAAGAATAGGATCATCAGAGATATTTTCTAATCTAGAAAAATTATCAGCAACTGGATTTTTAGCACCCTTCCTATCCACAATATGTAAATCAAACTCTTGTAAGAGAAGCACCCATCTAATAAGCCTAGGCTTAGCATCTTTATTTTCCATAAGGTACTTAATAGAAACATGATCAGTATGAATAATAACTTTAGAATCAACAATATATTGCCTAAATTTATCACAAGCAAAAACTACAGCTAGGAACTCTTTCTCAGTGGTAACATAATTATTTTAAGCAGCATCAAGAGTTTTACTAGCATAATGGATAACATTTAACTTCTTATCTACCTGATTTCCAAGAACAACACCTACAGCATAATCACTAGCATCACACATAATTTCAAACAGTAAATTCCAATCAGGGGGTTGAACAATAGGGGCAGATATTAAAGCCTTCTTTAAAATTTCAAAAGCTTCTTTACAATCTTCATCAAAAAACAAAAGGTACATCCTTTTGAAGAACATTAGTAAGAAGCTTTGATATTTTAGAGAAATCTTTAATAAACCTTCTATAGAAACCAACATGACCAAGAATACTACGAATACCTTTGATATCCCTGGGACATGGCATTTTCTCAATGGCTTCAACTTTAGCTCTATCAACTTCAATACCTCTTTCAGAAATGTCCAAGAACAATTCCTTCATTAACCGCAAAATGGCATTTCTCCCAATTAAGAACAAGATTAGTCTCCTCACATCTCTGCAAAACTTTATCAAGATTCTGCAAACAATTATCAAAAGAAGTTCCATAGACGGAGAAATCGTCCATGAAGACTTCCACAATTTCTTCACAAAACCATGAAAGTTAGCAGACATGCATCTTTGAAAAGTAGCAGGAGCATTACATAAACCAAAAGGCATACGTCTATAAGCATAAGTTCCGTAAGGGCAAGTGAAAGTTGTTTTCTCTTAATCAGGCTTCCTAACAGGAATTTGAGAGAACCCAGAATAACCATCAAGAAAGCAAAAGTGAGTTTTCTTAGACAACCTTTCTAGCATTTGATCAATAAAAGGCAAAGGATAATGATCTTTCTTAGTAACTTTGTTAACCTTCCTAAAATCAATGCACATCCTATAACCAACCACTACTCTTTGAGGAATAAGTTCATTATTTTCATTTGGCACAATAGTCATACCTCCTTTCTTGTGGACACAATGCACATGACTAACCCATCTACTATCAGCAATAGGATAAATAATACCAGCGTCAAGGAGTTTTAATACCTCATTTCTTACCACATCCTTCATCTTAGGATTTAAACGGCGTTGATGTTCAACAACTGGCTTTGTATCAGGTTCAATATTAATGGCATACTGACATATAGTAGGAGAAATCCCCTTCAAATCATCAAGAGTATAACCAATAGCACCTATGTGTTTCCTCAATATTCCCAATAATCTCTCCTCTTCCTTACCAGAAAGTTTAGAACTAATAATAACATGATATAATTTCTTATCATCAATATGAGCATATTTAAGATTGTCAGGCAAAGTCTTTAAATAAAAAACAGGATCCTCCTTGGGTGGTAATGTGGTATCCAAGTCTTCCACCGGTAAATTATGTTTCAGCATCGCTGGCTTATGTAGGAAAATCTCGTCAATTTCATTTCTTTCTTCCATAAAGACATCACTTTGGTGGTCTTCCATGTATTGCTGCAAAGGATTGTTAGGAGCAAGAGCAATAGCATCCAATTGTTCAACTCTATAATTCTCATTAGGTAATTCAGCTTCATAATATGCTTTAGAAAATTTGGTGTCGGATATATACCGTATAGGGGTATATAAGATGGTAGTGAAAGTGCCTGGTTACCAGGGTGGCCCAAGTGGTAGTGGGCTATGGTCCATTGGGCGGCCCAGTAACCTGACGCATAGAAGCCGGATTCTAGAAGAACCCGGATCACGGCCCATGTGATCTGGCTTGGAGGAGAAGACGGATTCCTTACTTTCCAAGTTATTGTTACCGTAGTCTTCTAGGTTTCCTATTCTGTAAGCCCTAATCCGGCTATTATATAAAGTCGGACGGGAGATAAATAAAACAACGAATAACAGAGAAGATATAGACCAACTCGCCGAGAAGTTGATCCTCTGCGAGTAGCTAGATCCAAAACCTCACATTGTAATCCTGTTTCCAGGCTTTAGTCCTGATTAGTGAGAAGTGCAGGAGTAGGCACGTTGTACTGTCGCGACGTACCGAACCTGGGTAAATCATGTGTTTACTGTCTACCACGCGATCCCGTTACCCCACGTCTCTACCGTAGTCTCATGGCACCCCCGTCTATGAAAACTACTACGATGTCTCGACAGTTGGCGCCCACCGTGGGGTAAACGACGTCAGGCGTGAAGTTCCGATCTGGGATACTTGGCGGAATCGGAAGATCAATCACTGTCGGAAGCTTGGAATTCAAGAATGATGTCGGACGCTTCCTCGACAACGGATCTTACATACCGGCGCAAAACAACCTGGTAAGTGCCTGCGTGTTACCGATAGGATTTGCTAACATCTTTATCGGACTAACTGCAGAAGCAATGGGGTTTTGTGGTGGAAGAAAATTTATCCCACCCGCCCTATACCCAGTCGAGGATGACTATGATGCCGGATTCTGCTCGGATTGCCGACAAAAAAGTGACACACACTTTATCGACATGGTGCAGTCCGAAGTCGCCGAAAACACGGATAATGTAAACCCTGTGCAAGAGGCAGACAAAAACACACCCGTCACAGCAACGGAAGACCCGATACCCGTCATACAGGGGGAAGATCCGACATCTGTTAACGAAACGGTGAACTCGGAAGCAGAATCCGTGCTTACCGCAATCGAGGTGAGATTAGAGTCGGAAACCGGATCAGAGGATTTCGATTCCGAAGACGAAGACGCGGACGCCTTCGAAAGGAAAGTTAAATCTTTTCAAGAGGGATTTCATGAAGTGCTAATGGCAAAACCAGCTGATACCACGGATGCCGGCAGCCAGGAAAGCCCTAAAACCCCTCCGCCAGAGGAAGAGAGAGAAGACAGAGAAACTTCTCCGGTATTTCCCAATGTTAAGGAATTGACAGAAGATGAGCCTGTCAAAAAACCTCCCTCTTCCAAGAAAAAGCATCGTGCTGCTAAGAAACTCCAATACAAAATCCGGAAGAAAAAATCAGCTGATCAAGCTGATGAAAACCTGGAAGTAGGAGATGCTAGCGGAACAAAAGCCGCGGAGAAGAAAATCAAAGAAATCCTTGTTCCACCAATGACGGAACAGGAAGAGCAAGAGCTGTTGCAAACGCCAGTGGGAGCAAATGAACCCCCTGAGATGCTGGAAGCCAGGAGACAAGATTTCCAAAGGCAACAGCGACATCTACTCAGATCTCGGCAACACCTCCAAAAAACCCAGGATGACATTAAGCTCATGAAGGAAGAAATAGAGGAGTACGAGAGAAAGAATAGATCTGGCATTAAACCTACAAGGTTACCCGGAATCGTAAGACCGGAAGTACTGCCGCCAAAAGAAAGGTTTCACAACCCATCTTGGCAAAAGCAGGTAAACGGCAAAGATGCCAGAGGCGAACCAATTTATAAAACCGCAGCAGAAAACGCGGAAGCAGCATTCGCCATCCTGAACAATGATCTGTACTCCAATGGTGAAAAACTTCAAGGGGTGTATGCTTTCCTAGGAAAAGCATTGCAACAACAACAACGGGCCCAAGAGCGACCAGGAAGACTACAGGATAACTCCGCCCTATGCAAAACAACTACTTGCGCCGCTGGAGCACCTGGACCAGAAGAACCTGGAGATTCAGACAATTCAAAGGATAAAAAAGAGGATCCGAGAAAAGACAAGAAAAACCCCGACAATAGGGATGAAGCGTCCCGAACCGGATCCCATCCCCCGAAAGGTGGACTTAAACCCCAAGATCGGGAAGAAAAATACCGGAATGACGGCAAAATAATGCCACCTCCGAGAAACCCAGCTGAGGAAGCCGGAAGATACGATACACCTCACAGGCGTGAGAGATCCCGGACACCCCCTAAGGATAAAGAAAGGAACAGGAGCAGGACTCCGCCTAATCCAAAAGGACGTGATCATGGAAGAGATAGGTACAATCCCGGAAAAGCGCGCCCGCGCAACAATGGAAAAGAAAGGAGTAGATCCCCTTCTGTCCATTCAGCCGGAAGATATTCCGCACACATAGATAGAGCGGAAAAGGATGATCTGTACTTTGGTCCTAAGTGTTTCACTGACAGGATCCGAAGGATAACCCTGCATTCTGGCTTCGCCAAAGTTGGTCCAACCTACCAAAAATATACCGGTAGCACAAACGCGGACACCTGGCTTTCAGACTATTATACAGCTGTCCAAATCAACAATGGGACAGATCTGGAAGCTGTCAAGTTTCTTCCCCTAATGTTATTGGACGGATCCATAGATTGGATCAATGGATTACCATCAAGAACTGTTGACAGCTGGGATGATATGGCTAGAGTATTTACTCAGCATTTCCGGGGAACATACAAACGCCCGAACAGCATCAACCAGCTGAACCGTTGCACCCAATTTGAGGATGAACCATACGTGGATTTCATCTCCAGATGGACAGCAATGAAGAATAGTTGTTCTGGAGTAACTGACGTACAAGCAATGCATGCTTTCGTCAATGGCCTAAAACCCGGACTCGTACCGTTCATGGTTGGTTCCAAACAGCACAAAGATCTCGGATCTATGCTTACAACCGCCAATGAGCACGCTGCAGCCGAAGACGACATCAGAGCAAGAGGAGGCAATATCGATACACTGATACTTGCTAAGAAAACTCCCCGTTCTGACAAAAAGGGAACTCCAGAAACAACGACAAAACTCAAGGAAGTCAACATAGCCTTTGGAAGCGAAAAAGGGAATAAGTGGAAAGGACGCAGCCCAGATCCAATCAATTACACTCCAGAAGAGTGGGAGAGGATTAAGTCGGAACCCTGTGTCCACCATTCACAATTTGGGAAACCCACCCATACAAACGCGCAATGCCGGCTGGATAAGCACATGAAAGGCAGTGCAGGATCCGGAAGTAAGGGGAAGGGTTCCAAGAGGAAACCTGCTAAACAAAAGCCAGAAGCTGACAAAGAAGACAGTGAATCGGACACTGATGAAAAAATCCAGGAACAACAGCGAAAGGGAGAGCCCAAATTTCCGAGAGTTGATGGAGAAGCAATGCTAACATTTCTAGCAACTCCGTCAGCAAAGGTGGCCAAAAGAACACTTCGAGAAATAAACGCGGTTGTTCCGGCAACCCCAAAATTCTTAAAGTACTCCAACACACCAATTACCTGGGATCAGTCTGATCATCCCGGAAATATCCCTGAACCCGGCACACAAGCTCTTGTCGTAAGCCCTATTGTCCAGAACACTAGGCTAAGAAGAGTGCTGATGGATGGAGGATCCAGCATTAACATAATGTACTTGGATACACTGAAGCATCTGAAAATTTCCGAGTCCCAGCTCAATCACAGCAACATACGCTTCCACGGTATTGTCCCTGGCAGACAAGCACGATCCCTAGGAGAAATTTCCCTAGATGTCACCTTTGGAGATAAAGATCATTTCCGGTAGGAAAAAGTATCCTTCGAAGTAGTGCCGTTCGAAAGCGTGTATCACGCAATACTCGGACGTCCAGCTTTCGCCAAATTCATGGCAAGATCCTGTTATATTTATAACAAGCTGAAGATGCCGGGACCCAAAGGAGGAGTAATCACCATAGCTGGTGATTTTAAGCTAGCAAATGAGTTGGAAAAAGAAAATGCCCTTTGCGCTCAGAGAGTCATAGCAAAGGAAGCACTGAAGCAATTGGCCAAAGAGGTATCGCCGACAGAAATGCCGGCAGGAAAAGAAACCCGGAAGCAAACAGACAGCTTCAAGGCATCCGAGAATACAAGACAGGTAATCCTAGATCCCAAAGATCCGACAAAATTCGTCGTTGTAGGGACTGGGATGACCGACAAATAGGAAGGCGAGCTCATCAAGTTCCTCCGTGAGAACTGGGATATTTTTGCCTGGTGTCCAGCTGACATGCCAGGCGTACCCATGGAACTTGCTGAGCACCAACTCAAGGTGATTCCAGGATCAAAACCCGTCAAACAAGGTCTCCGTCGATTTGACGGAAGAAGACGGAAGGCTATTGGTAAGGAAATCATCCGGCTTTTAGCAGCAGATTTCATCCAGGAAGTAATCCACACTGAATGGTCTGCAAATCCGGTATTAGTACCGAAGAAAGACACTACTGCTCTTAGAATGTGTATAGATTACACAGGCTTGAACAAATTGTGTCCGAAAGATAGGTTTGCGTTACCGCGAATCGATCAAATAATAGATGCCACTGCAGGCTCTGAGCTTTTGTGCTTTTTGGATGCATACTCCGGGTACCACCAAATACGCATGAAAAAGGAAGATCAAATTAAGACTTTTTTTATAACCCCGTACGGGACGTATTATTACGTAATCATGCCATTTGGCCTGAAGAACGCAGGTGCAACCTACCTGCGTTGCATGCAACGTTGCTTGCATAGTCAGATTGGCAAAAATGTCCATGTTTATGTGGACGACATTGCTGTCGTAACCAAGGAAAAAGATACACTCTTTGAAGATTTGCGAGAAACTTTCGAAAACTTGCGCACTTACAAAATGAAGTTAAATCCATCTAAGTGTGTATTCGGGGTTCCCTCAGGAAAACTTCTGGGTTTTATCGTTTCTCATAGAGGAATAGAAGTTAACCCGGAAAAGATAAAAGACATCTTGAACATCTCAAAGCCTACGTGCGTAAAAGATGTCCAAAGATTGACGGGCTCCGCCGCTGTCGTCAGCAGATTTATTAGCAGGCTGGGGGCTAAAACCCTACCACTATACAAGTTGTTGAAGAAATCCGACAAAGACAAGTGGATAGCAAAAGCTTTGGAATACCTAGCAGTTATGTCTCTTCCGTACTTAGTTCAATATCTATGTAAACATCTTTTGAGATCATGAAATAAAGTTGTTGGAATTCTGGTATCCATGTTTTTTACAAGTTCATTATAGTAAAAGCATGTTTCCACCTTCTCTATTTCCCAATGATCTTACAAAATACTCAATGTTAACCCGAATTGTGCCTACGTACTCGGCGTTAAGAAACTGAATGATTTTTCAGCCTGCCAACGGCTAAAGGAAACTTGAATTGCCTGCGTGCCCAAGTTTCATTTAAAAGAAAAAAAATCCTTGCTTCTCTAAGCATTTTCTGATTGCTTGTATGTTGGGTCACTGGATCTAGTTAGTAAAAATGCCTTTAGTATGATCCATGTTTCCGAGTTTCAACTGATTGGTTATACCTAGTTACTCGACATGACGATTCATAACACTATCGAGCCATTTCAAACACTAAGGACAGTTAAAACATATATGCCAGAGAACTTAGAAGATAAAGGAATAGTAAAATCTGAAAAGCTTGCAAAGAATTTCATAATTAAAACCGCAAAAGGCGAAATTTTCATTCATACAAATAGAAGCATTACATTTTGGATTACATTGAAAGAACAGTAATGCTCCTATTGTCTACTTTTACTATCCAGGTTCAAGGTAGCCCTTCAAGCATCTGACTCCTCCTCGCTGCTGTCGTCCTCGGGGATTGGAGGGATCTCCTCTTCTGGATAATTGACGGAGATATTTACCATAGAGGCAATCTGGGTGGCGTGGCCTTTGATTTCATCAAAGATGGTATTTCGCTGGGTATCCGTGTATCCTTGAGGGACACCGGACGCCACGCGCCAGGATTTAGCACCAGGGTAGTGCATGCGCGTAAGGCCAAGTGCCATGCGCGCACCACCCCGTGCAGCGGAACGCAGGATGGAATCCCTGGATTCTGCAACCTCCATGATAGCTCTCGGAAGTTTTTCAACCTCCGAGAACTCCCCAGTCCTTGCGGGAAGGAACTTATTCACCAGCTGCATTCCAGCAACCCGGATCGAAGTCCATGTCTTCCCAAAGGCTCGGATTCCTTCAAGCCGAGTGCCATCTGGGGTATCTCCTGTTTTTCCGTCAAAACAACCAACACTGTTAGGAGAAAAATGGAGAAGAAAAGCAAGATATGGAAAAATGGTAAAGGTAGCAGAAAGTTACCGATAAGCTTGTCGATCTCGGAGACTTCCTCCAGGCGAAGGTTCAGAGCATTTTCTAAATCCTGAATGGTGGATTTATCCTTCTCCGCCTGCTCGGAAGCCTTGGAATTGGCAACTCCAAGGGCCAAATTGCTGGCCTCCAGATCCTTTTGAGCCTTCACAAGATTCTTGTGAAGGTCCAAATTCTCCTTTCGGAGATTCTCGGCATTGCCGGCATCTTCAGCTATCTGCTTGGCCTTAGTCAAAGCAGCTGGAAAGCAAGGAAAATTCTGAGTTTAGAAAATTTCCGGAATAATTACTTAGACAAAGAATCGAGTCGAAAACTTCAGAGGAAAAATGTTTACCTGCTGTTTCCGACAAAGCGAGCTGAGACGATGCCAGCTCCGCCTCTCTCTCCTCAAGAATAGAAAGAAGATTTCTAACATCTTTATTCTTGATGGAGAGTTTGTTGAAAACTTCCATGTTAATGGTTTCGGCGGTTTGCTGAAACATAGCAAGGAAAAGAATGGTTACTAAAAACATCAAAGCAAAAAAGAATACTTTTGGTTTAATGCTTGGGGGCTAGTGTTACATACCTGGCTCATCCGTTGCAAACCCGCCAAGTTTTCATTGAACCCTTTTGCGTATTCCGCAAAAAGGGTTCCGGCCGCGCTTAGGCCGTCATTGATAATCTTGAATTCCTTGTCAAAGGTGGGAATCTCCTCGTCGAATGTCCGAGAAGATTTTCCCACCTCTGGAGCCGCCCTTTCCCTCGTGTCCGCATTCGACACAACAGGCTGGCTGGGCTCCGGTGGCTGGGTGGTGGGGGCTGCGGCGTGCTCTTCCGCCATTGTGGATGGTGTATCTGGGGCAATGACGGGAGAAGGTTGGCTGCCTCGGCTGGAAACAACTTTGCGTTTTTTCAGCTTCTTCGGCTTTAGGTTGGAGGGAGGCAGGCTGAAAACAAAAAACTCGGAAAAGTTAAAACTCCGAAGAAGGAAGAAAAATTTCAATGTAAGAAAAGAACCCAGAAGAAAAGAACCTGGAAGTGGCGACGGGGATCCCGTCAAGGTTGATAACTTCCTCGGAGGAAGGAATCTTCTTTCGCTTGCGCCCACCTGTAGCAGCGGTGCGCAGTGCGTCCAGCTCAGCCTCGGAGGCCAACTCCGATTCTGGAAGTTCAGTAATCTGTTGGAAAGAAAAGTCAGAGTTATGAGTGAGAAAATCCGACAAAGAACGACAAAACTTTACCCAAATGGCGGAAAAAATACCTTGGGAGCCGGATTGTCGGCCGTATACATTGGCCGACTCGCTTCATATTGGTCGCGTGATGCGACCAACTGATTGATGCGCCGTCGAAGCTCCTTTGTGGGCCAATCTTTGTTGGTTGTCCGCATTGGGTCCTTGGCACCCGTGTAGTCGCAGAGAAGGCGACCACCATGGTTGGCCAATGGCTGAATTCTTCTATTCAACCAGCAAAAGACTGTGTCCATGCCGGTCAAAGGCGGATTGGAGGAGGTGAGCTTGGCGATGCGCCGCTTGATCCTTAGAAGATCAGGCGGCAGAACCTGGACGGCTTCCGTTCCCCAATTGTCTTGGGGAATGGCAGCGATGTTGGAAAAAGGTGGAACCCCGATGGCTTCCGTAGGGAAAGGCACATCGGGATGGTAAAAGAAGGAACCCGTCCAAAATTTGACGGATTCCGACGTCTTGATCTTGGGGAACCAATCTTCCCTAAATTTCCTAAGAGTAAAGGAGATGGTCCCGCAAGTCGGGGGTGCGCCCTCCGAGCAGTTCCGCTTAACCCCGAAACAATACGTCCAAAAGTCTAGCCTAGGTACTAAACCTAAATAACCCTCGAACAAAGCCTGGAAGCCGGCCATGTAGAGGATGGAATTGGGTGGCAGGTTATGGGGTTGGATGTTATAATGGGAGAGGATTTGGAGGAAGAAGGAGGAAGGCGGAAGTCCCATACCTCGCAGGAGATGGGAGGAGAGCAGAACTCGTTCGCCGTCTTTCGGCATTGGTTCGCTCTCGTCCTCAGGAAGACGCCATTTTCCTTTAAGGACCAGGCTCTCCTTTTCCAGGTTAGGAAGGAGAGCCGGAGGAATGCTGCAGGAAATCCAATTGCCTGCGGATTCCGTCTCGTCGTCCGCTCCGGCGGCGGCGCACGCAGCAGCGGCGGCGGCAGCAAGCTCGTCGCCAAGAAGCTGGATCTTCTCTTCCGCTGTCTCGGGAGCGGACGGCGAGGGAGGCGCGGAGCTCGATCCCGCAGCGTTCGTGGCGACGAAAGGATTTCCTCCGCCCGCCGTAGAGGCCGCGATCTTTTCCGGCTCGTCGCCGGCGTGCTTGGGGGATTCGAGTTGTGGATCCAGTTCGTTGATGATGTCGTCGACGGTGAGCGCGGCGGAGCGAGCGGGGGACGACGGCGAGGTTGCCATTTGGTGGCGGCGCGTTGCGCTGGGGGCTCTGGGTGCGTTCTCGTGCTCGGAGTGGTTCTTCGCTCGGGAGCTGGTGTGCGGCAATGGCGTGACAGTGAGAGTGCGGAAGGTTTTTGACGAGGACGAAGACGGCTATTTATAGCCAGAAATCCGTCAAGATACGTGCCAACGGCTATTTTGACCGTTGGATGATCAACGCGTGTCACTCGCCGGAAATTCCGGGAAATGAAACGACAAGGTAATGATGGTTATCTCCTCGTTTCCCGCGAGAATCTGTCAGAGATATGTTTCTGGATTTTCCGAGTAAAACCCAAACGTCCCTTACGTCAGCGTGGTTAAGTGCGCTGACGTAAGAAGTTCCTTCTCCACGAAGGATCGTGAGAGAAAAGCCGGATTTTCAGCATTCTGAGTTTCACGTTACCATCTCTTTCAAAAGAAGAAGAATAAGAAGAATCAAGACTGCTGATCGAAATTTCTCGGACAAAACACATTTGGCGGAAGACGGCAAATCAGAGTTTTAATCCTTCTTGGGGGCTACTGTCGGATATATACCGTATAGGGGTATATAAGATGGTAGTGAAAGTGCCTGGTTACCAGGGTGGCCCAAGTGGTAGTGGGCTATGGTCCATTGGGCGGCCCAGTAACCTGACGCATAGAAGCCGGATTCTAGAAGAACCCGGATCACGGCCCATGTGATCTCGCTTGGAGGAGAAGACGGATTCCTTACTTTCCAAGTTATTGTTACCGTAGTCTTTTAGGTTTCCTATTCTGTAATCCCTAATCCGGCTATTATGTAAAGCCGGACGGGAGATAAATAAAACAACGAATAACAGAGAAGATATAGACCAACTCGCCGAGAAGTTGATCCTCTGCGAGTAGCTAGATCCAAAACCTCACATTATAATCCTGTTTCCAGGCTTTAGTCCTGATTAGTGAGAAGTGCAGGAGTAGGCACATCGTACTGTCGCGACGTACCGAACCTGGGTAAATCCTGTGTTTACTGTCTACCACGCGATCCCGTTACCCCACGTCTCTACCGTAGTCTCATGGCACCCCCGTCTATGAAAACTACTACGATGTCTCGACATTTGGAGAAATTAAATTCATAAGATGCTCCATCAAACTTTGTAAGGATTTTCTCCTTTTTACAATCTATAACAGCACCACGAGTGTTTAAGAAAGGTCTACCAAATATAATATGACAAGTATCACTAGCAGAAGTGCCTGGTACTAGAAAATCAGCAGGATATTTAGTGTTACCACATAAGACCTCCATATCTCTAACAATACCAATCGGAGAAATATTTTCCCTATTAGCAAGTTGAATAATCACATCAATGTCTTCAAGTTCACAAGAACCAATTTCATGCATGATTTCTTTATAAAGCTCATAAGGAATAGCACTAGAACTAGCACCAATATCACACAAACCATAATAGCAATGATCACCTATCCTAATAAATAGCACAGGAACACTAGGTTTCCTAGATTTACTAGGATGACAGACAATATTAGAAGCATCTTCACAAAATATAATGTGTCCCTCTTCTACATTTTCAGAAACATGGTCCTTTACTATTGCTACTATAGGTTCTACATTTATTTGTTCCTCGGGTTCTACAGGTTTCCTTGCACTTTTATTAACCACACTAGCTAACATAGAATGTTCTTTTACCTTAGCAGGGAAAGGCATTTTCTCAATATAAGGTTCATGCACAATAGAATCAACGGTATGAACTTCTATATCTCTAGCAGGAACACAATTAACAATATATTTATAAGGTGCATGGTACTTATTCCATTCCTTTTTGGCAATATCAATATAAGAAGCAAAATCCTTATATAAGTTTGCAACAACTTGAGAATCAAGACCATAAACAATACTAACATTATGAAAATCATCGGATGACATAAAAGTTTTAATGCATTCATAATCATAATTTATACCTGACTTTCTACCTTTTTCATTCTCCCATCCTTCAGTGTTTTCTTGAATACGGTCAAGAAGATCCCATTTAGCTTCATCTTTCATACGTGTAAATGATCGAGAACAAGAAGCATCCAATAAATCTTTATCATGAAGAGAAAGTCTTCCATAGAAATTATTAATAGCAATATTACTGAGGAGCTCATGAATGGGGCATTTGAGCATTAGTAACTTCAATCTCCCTCATGATTGGGCAATAATCTCTCCGTCATGAGGCCAAAAATTATATATATAATTCCGATCTCTATGAATTTCACTGGGAGGGATAGAATTTAGAATAAAAGAGAGGCACAATTTCCTCCCATCCAATAGTCTGGCTATTTTTCAGCAGTTTGAACCATTCAGCGGCTCGGCCTGTCAATGATATAGAGAATAATTTCCTCTTCACTTGGCCCATTGTAATACCTGCACACTTGAACAACTCGCATAATTCATGTAAAAAGAGCAAATGATCACCAGGATGGACAGTTCCATCACTTGAATAGCAGTTATTCATAACATGTTTAACAATCTTTATAGGTATTTTATAAGGATCCAAATCATCAGGCGGTGGGTCACTTACTACCCTAGCAGTGGCAGCATTGCCCGCAAATAAGGACTCAAAAGGAGATCCAAACATATTGTAATAAAGCAGTAGACAGTAATAAAAACAGAACTTACAACAAAAGTTTCCTTTATCAATTCAACTTCCCAATAGCGCTTAGCTACCCGGCAACGGCGCCATAAAATAGTCTTGATGACCCACAAGTATAGGGGGTGTATCCAGTGGCGGAGCCAGAAATTGAACTGAGCCGGGTCGAACAAATAAGGTTCAAAAAAATTGGGCAAAAAACCAAGTATATTTGAACACAAAAAAAAGGTCCACGAGATGCAATTTCATATTTCATCAAGCTCAAGAACAAACAGACTACAAATAACAAGAAAACTACATATTAAAGTGCTACATTTTGATAAGAAGATAGTACCATTAAGTTGAACCCATGTTGGCAAGACGAAAGTGTCGAGGAAGATGACCTCTACGATCACCGTAGGAATGGAAACGTAGCATAATCTTCTTGTCATCAATTTTTGTAAATATCTCTTTCTCAACATAGCAAATCACCAAATTATTGAGCCAATCATCCCCTATCTTGTTTCGAAGATCTGTCTTTATAATATTCATGGCCGAGAAAACTCTCTCTACTTGTGCTGTTGCCACGGGTAATGTCAACACAAGTGTAATAAGGCGATAGACCAATGGAAATGTCAAATGTTGTCTCTTCTGAACCAACTTGAGAGCAAGACCACTTAGACTGTCACAAGCTATGAATTCTGGACTTCTCTTCATCACATCAATATATATGTCCAGTTCGTCAACCAAGAGACAACAATCATGTGCAGTGAAAACAGCAGAGTACAAAGTTGCAAGCTCAACTAGCATATCATTATCAAAACTGCTAAATGAGTCTCTAGGATCAAGGCATGCAGTGCACAACAATAGACGTGTAGAAGTTTCAGAAAATCTATGATTCATCTCACTTATGTTTCTGTCAAGAACCTCATTAAAGAGTTGTACCTTGTAATGATGGTAGCTAGTAACCATCTTGCGTGAGCTCCTTGAATAACCCCTTGCCAGAATGTTATCATCCATGTTCGGTACAAGAATATTTCTGCCAACACAAAAGTTAGTGGCAGCAAGCAATATAGGCTCCCATCCATCATCTCTCAATTTCTGCAATAGAGTTTTAACTGAGACAATCATATTCATAGCGCTCACTATGTTCTGATCCTTGGATTGCAATGCTTGTGACAAACAATTTGTTATACCGAGCACTCGAAGCATCAAATGCAAGATAATAACAAATTCAAAGCTTTCCATGTATATCATGTAACCTGAAGCCAAACCTCTCTCCTCGGCATCTGTCCCATCATGAGAAACACTACATAGCACTTCAACAATTGAATCCCACATATTTTTAATCCGAATCCGAGTTTTCTGGTGTGAGCCCCAACGAGTATCTCCCGGTCTTGCTAAACTTGTCTCTTGATTTTGGCCTCTTCCCGATGAGATCTCTCCACTCTCTAGCTGTGCGACCAAACGGTCACGATGTAGTTGCAACAATGCATCTTTCTTCTTACAAGAGGCACTCACCTACAAGAGGCACTCACCTATTAGAATTGAAATATAGATAAAGAGTTGACAACTATTTGCAGTTCATGTACAAGAAAAACTAACCATACTGACAATCTTGTTTAAGTGACCAAAGAAGTGCCCAATTGGTAGAAGTCCTTTGACAACCGCCACAACCACCAATTGAAGTTGGTGGGCAAAACAATGCACATAAAAGGCATGAGGGTTGTCCGCCAATACCAATGTTTTTAAACCATGTAGCTCCCCACGCATATTAGAGGCACCATCATATCCCTGTCCTCTTAATCTTGACATGGACAAATTATGTTTAACAAACATTGCATCTAAATATCTTTTCAAAGATGCCGATGTAGTATCAAGAACATGCTCAACACCGAGCAATCTTTCCATGATCTCTCCTTTTTGGTTCACAAACCTACAAAAAATAAGACAAGAACATATAAGATTACATCAAGTAAGTAGGGGGAAACTAGCCAATAACATATAGAGACTTGTCAACAAGTAAGACTAACCTCAAGATTACAGCCATTTGCTCTTTAACCGATACATCACGAGACTCATCAACAAGTAGAGAGAAAGATGCATTTCCAAGCTCACTCATTATAACTTCTGTAGTCTCTTCTGCACATGCTTTTGCTATATCTAGTTGGATTTCACGAGATGTCAATTGACAATTGACAATTGCCAGGAGCATTCTCATTAATCACATTGGCTACCTCCTTGCATCTTGCGCCATACCAATCCAACATCTCACGGAAATTGCCCTTGTTCAAGGAAGTGCTAGACTCATCATGCCCACGAAAAGCTAGACCTTGTTCAAGTAGAAATCTGACAACACCCACAACAGCCCTCAAACGAATTTCATAATTAATATGCAATTGTTCTTCTTGACAAACAATAGCATATGCCACACTTTGCTTTTTATTGCTGAAATCTTCACACATGTTTCTTGCATTGTTACGAATGCTAGTTGGTCCACCTACATGAGAATTAAAATTTTCCGATCCTTTCTTCCAATTTCTAAACCCTGACTTTGTGAAAGCATCATGTCCAAAGTGTGAACTATTGCTTGAAGATTTGAAAAGAAAACAATAGAAACAATATGCAGCATCCTTCTCCACACTATACTCTATCCAATCATATTTGGTGTACCATGCATCTAGAAATGATCGAAAATTGGGACCAAATTTTGTTTTGGGAAAATTATGCCCAAGTAAACGATTACGGCCTCTAGACAAATAAGCCCATCTCATTTTATCTCTTATTTCAGGGGTAGCATATTCATCAATTGGTCTCCGAAGTCCGGGATCCGCAACGACATTTGCTACATCAAATATTTCAGAAACATTTGCTTGTTGTTCTTGAACATCCTGTATTACATAAACCAAAATATAAATCTCCTACACAGTACTGCTGGTAACTAGACAATAGACATCATAATATAAATGTCAAAATTGAAAGGGGAACAAACCTGCCGTAGCCTCTTCAGGTTTCTAGAGACCGAGGCCTCTTCTTCTTCCCGAGCTAGAGCAAGGGCTGTCGCAGCTTCTTCCTCTTCGGCTTGCATCTGTATCCACTCGTCCTCTTCCTCGTGGTCCATGTCAAGATTAAGGCAGGAGCAGACCAGGGCGCCGTCTTGCGCACTGGCCGAGAGATGGGGCGGCCCCGGGCGCACTGGCCGTGAGATGGGCCGGCGCCGGCTCGGACAAGACCACGAGCAATCACAGAGGGCCGGCCTGGACCTGGACGGGAGCGGCGGCTGCCAGCAAGGGCATGGCGGGCGGCGGCTCGGACAGTGATCCGCTGAGGGAAACGGAGGGCCGGCCGGGGAGGGATTGGCGGGGCCGGCGAGGGCGTGGAGGGGGCCGGCGAGGGCAGGGCGGCAGGGAGGGCGGCGGCGGCGCTGGATGGGATCGAGGTCGAGGGGAGTTACGGGCAGGGTCGAGCGAGTCTGTTTCGTTCGCTGTAATTATTTTTTTTGCCCAGAAGGAGCCGGGTCGATTGACCCCCTTTGACCCCCTAGTGGCGCCGCCCATGGGTGTATCGTAGTACTTTCGATAAATAAGAGTGTCGAACCCAACGAGGAGTAGAAGGTGTTGACAAGCAGTTTCGATGAAGGAATAACTGTAAATACTGAAAGATAAATTTGTAGGGGTTTTTGATATTGCAGATAAATAAAGTGCGAGTAAATAAAATGCAGTAATAATAATTGCAGTAAGTGGCCCAATCCTTTCTTCAGCAAAGGACAATCCGGTTGGTTTACTTATGATTAACAAACGTCCTCGAGGACACACGGGAGGTTTCTGTCAAGTGCTTTTGTTTCATGCCGCTGAATAATCTTTAGTGATTTGATAAGTGTTGTGTGGGTGAACCTATGCTAATGTACCGTCCCATCTAATACTAATACATACTTGTGATTATACCCCTTGCAAGAATTCACAACTACAAGAAAGTAATTAAGAAATAAATCTAACCACAACTTTAAACTGCGGGATCCTACGCTCCCTCGTGCAATGGTTTCCCAACAGGAGTTTAGGTTTCTGTCACTCTGGCAACCCCACAATTAGTAGCCAAATACACGATGCATTCCCCTAGGCCCATAAATGGTGAAGTATCATGTAGTCGACGTTCACATGACACCACTAGAAGAATAACACCACAACTTAAATATCAAACCATTAAATATTACTCAACATTACTTCACTACTAACAACTTGACTTCTCCCATGTCCTCAAGAACAACACGAACTACTCACAAGACATCATATGGAGTATGATCAGAGGTGATACAATGTTGATTAACAATCTGAACATAAACCTAATCCAATGGTTTCACTCAATAGCACCAACTACAAGTAGTAATCAACACCGGGAAAGTTTCCCCTGTGAAATAGACAAGATGCAACCATAGATGTTACAGCGGAACGGAGTGGAGCTGAGGGTGATGATGGTGGATATGATGATGATGATGACGATGATGATGATCCCGATGAAGTCCATCTCGATGACGGTGATGATGGCGATGATTTCCCCCCTCCGAGAAGGAATTTCCCCGGCAGATTTCTCCCTGCCGGAGAGCTTTTCTCTATGTGTTGTTTTCCATCCCGCAGAGGCGGCGGAAAGACTCCTCGATGATTCCCTGTGTCTTAGGGTTCCCGGGGGATGAAGTACGTCGAAGGGGCAAGACAGAGGTGGGCTAGGGCCTCCTCACCACCCCTAGGCGCGGCCAGAGGTGGGCCCGCGCCTGGGCATGGTGAGGGCCATTGGTGGCCGTCCTCTAGCTCCCCTTTTGGCTTCCTCCATCTTCGGGTGAAATAGGAACATTCCGATGATTTCCGGGGTGCTCTGATCTTCGCGAATATGGTATCCTGACGCTCCGTTTTCCAGCAGAATTGTGACTCTGGGTTCAACTCTCCAATTATTGGAAAACATGCAAAATCAGTGAAATAACATAAGTATCATGCTCCAATATGAAATATTCCAATGAATAACAACAAATTATGATATAAAATAGTGATGCAAAATGGACGTATCAGGAACGTTTCCACTTGTTGCGCTTCGTGGCCCATCGGCAAAACCATTAGGAGTTCTATCTTGGTGCACATAATGAGCACTATCCCCCATTGAAGGCATCTCATTGAGATTGAAACCACCCAAAATGCTATCAACAGCAAACCCCTGAAAATTTGAAAACACGTCTGCCATCACACACAATTTTTTTGTAGCAAGGTTAAGTAAAAACATAAGTATTGTAGCAAATTCAAGTTTTTTCTAACGTACCACAGTAGTAAACCAAGTGTTAGTTCCTTCCCTAGACCAACAAAACAACTTGCAATACAATTTTTTTGTTTCACATCAAAATAGATGTGCCTTGCATTTTTGCTCATGACTAGCAAAACTAGTTTATCAGTAACAACATAATTTTAAAGTAGCAACATCATGTCTTGGTGTAGCAAACTTTCATGTCATACTAACTGAACAAAGCTACCAGGGTTTAATAGCAAAAACTTTTGTTTGCATTGTCCAACAGAGCTTTTTTTTTTTGCTGAAACACAATTTTTTTTACTATCAATAGAATCATTGCTACCAATTTTGACCATCTGCAGCACATGTATATTTTTGGAGTACCATTTTGTTTTGTTTTGCAAACATTTGTGCTACTCAATTCATTCTATAATCTCAGTTGCTACTCAAGCATCTAAGCACGTTCACCAGTACAAGCTCTGTTTGCAACTTAATTTTTTAGAGCAACAATGTAAAAAATGCTGGGAGATTTTTTTTGGAAATGCAACACTGAAGCTTACTACAATTTTGTTTTTGGTACTTATAACATTGCAGCAATTTTTTTCTCAATTAGCTACATCAGTAGCACATATCAGAACATCAGAATTTTTTTGGCTCACCGAATAAGCTGGTTCATCCTCTTCTGGATCCTCATCGAAGAATACTTGGGGATTGTTGTAATGCTGCGTAGTAGACTCCACAAACCACCTCCTGAAGCCACCACCAGCGAATCCAGCTGATTTCCCCCGCCCCGTAGGTCTCGATCTAGGTGAAGTTGCTGCTTGGAGCCCCGGATTTGCTACACGAGTGTGGGCTCCGGGGGGATTGAGCATCTGTGACCTTACATGTGCCATGGCGGCGGCGATTTTGCTGCTGATCGGGCCGCCGTGTCACCCGCCGCTGCGTCGTCCTCCGTCTCGCCTCGCGTTCCTCACGTTCCCCTTTTTTCCGAGTCTCTATCTAGATCGTGTGTTTCTGACCGTTTTTTGCTGCAAGGACCAGACATTTTTGTTGTCGGGAGCAACGCGGGACGAGGTGCTGTCGGCACGTGAGATCGGACGTCTGGCAATCCTCGCATCGTACGGTTACACATCCGGGGGCTCGCGCAGAAAGAACCCCAAGGGGACACTCAACAACTTCCTTTGCAAGAGGGCTTGCACCTTGCGTGCGCGTGTGTGTGATCGGTTAGTAGCAGCGCCTGTAAATTAGTTGATTTTACAACGAATTAACATATAAAAAGGCGACAATGACCACCGATTACAACGATTCTCACCGGCTGTGATCACCGGACTCGTCCTAGCCCTAATCTACCCAGGGGTGGCGCCTTGACCTGTATGTCGCGGCGGCACCGCTCACTCCTCGTCGGAAGAGACGATGTAGAGTGGCTCCTCGAGCGAAGCAGTGATGCCCTTCTCGAGGAGCACGGCGTTCACCTTGGATTTCTGGCGGCGCTGCGCCTAGAGCTCCTTGATATGTCCAAAACGTATCTCCTTTTCCGAACACTTTTCTTATTGTTTGCCTCCAAACTTGTAAGTTTTGGATACCACTAACACGGACTAACGCTGTTTTCGGCAGAATTACCTTGGTGTCTCGTTTTTGTCCAGAAAAATCAACTTTCAGGAAATTACCCGAAAAAGACCCCATTGAGCTTATATCACCATAAGACCCCGGGAGCCAGAAGGACACCTGGAGGGGTGATACGTCATAAACGTATACTTAATTTCTGATGTTCCATGTTGTTTTCTTATTGTTTCCCACATGTTTGCTATACACTTTATGTCATTTTTATCGATTTTCCAGACTAACCTATTGACAAGATGCCACAGAGCCAGTTCCCTGTTTTCTGCTGTTTTTAGTTTCAGAAAAGTTGTTCTAGAAATATTCTCGGAATTAGAAAATTCGAAGCTCGGAAGTATTAGAATTCCCGAAGGTTCCACGAAGTCCCAAAGAGACCCGGAGGGGGGCCTCAGGGGGCCCACACCATAGGGCGGCGTCCCCCTTGGCCGCGCCAGGGGGTGGTGTGGGGCCCCCAGGCCTCCACCACCTTTGCCCTTTCACCTATTTGATCCCTCTGAGACGTAAACCCTAAGGATATCCCACTTTTCCCGAGAAACACCCGAGGCCGCCGTCATCGTCATCCCGAGATCGGAAGGGTTCTGGAGCTCTCCCCGGCACCCTGCCGGAGGGGGAAATCATCACCGGAGGGGTCTACACCACCATGCCTTCCTACGAAGTGATGCTTGAGTAGTTCATCCCTAGACTACGGGTCCATAGCAGTAGCTAGATGGTTGTTCTCTCCACTTTGTACCTCATGTTTAGATCTTGTGAGCTGCCTATCATGATCAAGGTCATCTTTATGTAATGCTACATGTTGTGTTTGCTGGGATCTGATGAATGTTGAATGCTATGTCTTCTGATTATCAATCTATCATGTTGTGTTTTCCCGAGAAACACCCGAGGTCACCGTCATCGTCATCCCGAGATCGGAAGGGTTCTGGAGCTCTCCCCGGCACCTTGCCGGAGGGGGAAATCATCACCGGAGGGGTCTACACCACCATGCCTTCCTCCGAAGTGATGCTTGAGTAGTTCATCCCTAGACTACGGGTCCATAGCAGTAGCTAGATGGTTGTTCTCTCCACTTTGTGCCTCATGTTTAGATCTTGTGAGCTGCCTATCATGATCAAGGTCATCTTTATGTAATGCTACATGTTGTGTTTGCTGGGATCTGATGAATGTTGAATGCTATGTCTTCTGATTATCAATCTATCACGTTATTTTCATGCTTATGTTATTTATGATCTTGCATGCTCTCCGTTATTAGTACATGCTCTGGCCAAGTAAATGCTAGTAACTCCAAGAGGGAGTATTTATGCTCGATAGTGGGTTCATGCCTCCTTTGCATCTGTGCTCGAGTGATAGAAACATGGCGGATGGAGGATGGGCTGGTTCCATTAGGAAGAAAACAACGATGTTTACCTATTTTACATTGTTTACATTACACACTTTGCTTACAGCGATAATCTGTTGCTTGCAACTTAACACCCAACGTTTGTTCGGATGATATTCGGAGGGTGGATTATTAGACATAGATGCAGTTGGATGTCGGTCTATGTATTTTGCTGTAATGCCCACATGAATCACATAGTAATATTTATGTCTTGCATATGCACTACGGTGCAGCCTTTATTTCTGTCAATTGCCCAGCTGTAATTTGTTCACCACACATGTTATTTATCTTTCACGGAGAGACACCACTAGTGAACTGTGGACCCCAGTCCATTTCGCTCCTGATAAAACACCTACTGCTTTCATGCTGCTTCATACTGTTTTCCTACTGTTTTCCACACCATACGTTTAACCTCTTTGTGTTCAGCAAAACCGGTGAGATTGACAACCTCACTGCTTTGTTGGGGGCAAAGTGAGTTGATTGTGTTGTGTAGGTTCCACGTTGTTGCTGAACCGGTAGTGCGCCCTGCCATCTCTGCTGCTTCAACCTTCTGAAGTTACTCCTTCCTCCTACTGGTCGATTCAACCTTGGTTTCTTTCTGAGGGAAACTTGCTGCTGCACTATTCATACCTTCCTCTTGGGGTCTCCCAACGAACGTGTGTTCACAAGCATCAAACACTTTTCTGGCGCCGTTGCCGGGGAGGAAGAGAAATTCTGCAAGGGGAGTCTCTCACTTCCAATCTCTTTACTTTGTTTTAGTTCTGCTTAGTTTAGTTTATTTTGTCTTGTTTGCTTCTCTTTATCAAAAACACACAAAAAATAGTTCTTATTCTAGTTGTAGTTTTATTCCTGTTTTTAGTCTTGCTAAAATGAGTGTTCCTGAAGTTGAAGTTCGTTCCTTTAAGAAACAAGGGGGAGAAAGTTTGAAAGATGCTTGGTATATGATAAGTGATGCTCATCATAGATGCACTAAGAAATACTCCACCTTAATCCTTCTTTGGAATTTTTATGTTGGTATTACTAGCTGGTATAGATATATTCCAGACACTCTTATAGGCGGTAATTTTCTGGGAACACCTGCTTTGGAAGACTGTAATTTAATTGAAAGTTTAGTTGGAACACCACCTAATAAAGTTGTTACAACTGAGATCACTTTAGATGATATTACTAAAAATCTAAACTCTATGGAGAAAATTTTGCCAAAGTTCCTTGATAATGCTAGCATAATTAATGATTCAATACTAAGTATCAACAAGAAAATCATTGTTTTAGAAGCTAGCAATGTACATGATAGTCAAAATATGAGGATTGGTAAATTAGAGGAGGCTATGCAAACTTTAAGCTCAACATTTTCTGCTCTTAAGTTTAAAATAGAAAAACCTTCTATGGGAAAAGAGAAAAAAAATATGTATGTCCCAAAGACACCTAGACCGAAATCCCCCAATGTGCTTAAAATTAATAAAACTTTTAGTGAAACTAAAAGTGATTTGCATGTTGAATCATCTTCAGGGGTGTCAAAGGTACCCATTTCTACAATTGGGGTTTTGGAGGATATTATTTATTTGGATGCTTCTTCACTTGAGAATACTTTATTCCACTTTTATGGGCCTAGCTAAAAGGCGTTAAAGAAAAGCACTTCTTGGGAGATAACCCATGGTTTTATTTTTTGCTTTGTTTTTCTCTGTTTTATTTGAGTCAAGGGATTGTATATTTCTGTAGCAACTCCTTTGTATCTTTCTTTTCATGTTTTAGTAGTGCCAAGTAACGTTTCTGACGAGAGTTGGAGTTGGTTTTCCGTTTTCTGCGCAGCAAACAGATTTCTTCTGTCCACCGTAAAAAATCTTATAAAATCCAGGAAGATCAGAATGATCTGTAATTTTTGGGTCTTATTCCTAGGCTAATCCGCAACTTTTTCGTTCTTTACGTTTTTCGATATGACCAACATAAGTGCCTCAATAAAATTCATATTTACAGACTGTTCTGGTTTTGATAGATTTTGCCATTTTTCTTGCATTTGCTCTTTTGCGATGTCAAGTGGAGTTCTTTGCTTCACGAAACATGAGTGGATGTATATAATGCTTAAAAGTATCAATAGAACTTGTGCCATACAGAACCAATGAATTTTTAATTGTTGCACTAACCCTCTAATTCGAATTACTGTTTGAGTGTGGTGTGAAGGAAGTTTTCAAGTGTCAAGAGAAGAGGTGATATATGTGATCAAGAAGAGTGAAAGGTCAAAGCTTGGGGATGCCCCGTGGTTCATACAAGCATATTTTAATAAGACTCAAGCATCTAAGCTTGGGTATGCCCAAGGCATCCCCTTCTTCATCAACTATCTATCAGGTCACTTCTCGTGAAACTATATTTTTATTCGGCCACATCATATGAAGTTTACTTGGAGCGTTTGTTTGTTTTTCTTTTGTTTTCTTTTGATTTCCTTTGTTTTCTTTTGTTTTCCTTGCTGCAATAATATAGCTGGATCCTAGCATTCTTTGTTTGGGAGAGAGACATGCTCCGCTTTTTCGTTTGAATACTTGCTATGCTAGTATTCTTAGTTTTTTCTCTAGTTGCTGCAAAAATTCATGTTTAGGTCTTGTTTTCATTGCATCTCTTATTCAGAGTTGTTAGTTTTAGTAGTGTTATGTGAGTCCTCTCATGTTTCTTTGTTGTAGCATTTAGAGAGTTTTTTTAAAGCATGTTTTGTATGGTGCTTGTTGGGAAAAGAAACTGCTGCTTGAGGTAGAATTTTTAATGGTGCAAGTAGAAGCTTATATAGACAGTGGCTAGACTTTTTCATATCATGCTAGATGTTATTTTTAGTTCTAGATCCTTGTGGTTATTGAGAAGCATGATTAGCCTCAAATAGCTGAGAGTGTTTAATGTGCCATTGAAAGAATCATGAGTTGTTCTTGTCATATTGAAGCATAAATTTGTGATGTTCTCCTTTGAATGTTTTAATTGGTTCACTTGGCGCATGCTCACACCATGTTTATGACTATGAACAAGTCACGAATATCCTCCATGATAATTTAGTTTTTGAACCTGTGGCACCACTTATGCTTTTATTAATGATGTTTATGTCTCTATGCATGATTATGGCTCTTATGCTCTCTTGACTTGTCGCTCCTAGCCTTTTGCTAGCCTCCACCTGTACTGAGTATGAGCTCTACTTGTGCATACAACTCCCCAAAAACCAAAGTTTTTCCATTGTGTCCACCATACCTACCTACATGTGGTAATTAACCGCCACTCCAAAGTAAATTTCTCATGTGTTACTTTTAAAACTTTCAAAATTACTTCTGTTTTGTGCTCCTTTTTAGCTCATGAGGACGTAAATAGAGAATATTTATCTCACTTGTTGATTGGACTTTCACACCCTGGGCTAGTGGCTTCATCCTCTTATCCAATGATAGAAGAGCTGGCAGCGGGGTGCCTAGCCCCAAACTAATAAAAAAAATTATCTTCACTCTTTTTTCCCTGATTTATCAGTCAAAGCATAATTGTGTAAACAAAAGAGAAAGAGGGATGACCTTCTACCCAGATGCATCCTTCTATGGGAGCCGCTCTTATGAAGTCTAGTTGGCTTGTGACGTACTGTATTTTCTGTTTACCATTCGTTGACATAAGCATACACCTCTCTTAAAATATAGACAATCCTCCACGGTATGTGATTGTTGGCAGGCACCCCAGGATTCGGTTAGCCATGGTTTGTGAAAGATGGATGGGAGGAGTGTCAAGTTTTTATACCTCTGTTGAATAAATAAAAGCCCTAGCACATGAGTGTTCCATGCTTCCCTCTGCAAAGGGCCTTTATTTTACTTTTATGTTGATTCTCCATCTTCTAACTTTATGCACGGTTGAGAGAGCATAGTTTCCATTCTGAGTTTTATGTTCGTTTGCCCCAGAAACATTATTAATTGATTCATGATGTGTTATTGCTTTTTCTCTAATTATTTGTTCTAGTCTTCCTCATGAACTTTGAAGGTGTCCTGGCATTTATGTTTTGCCCCACTCTTAAGGACTAGTGAAATATCACTTTGACATGTTCTCTCTATACTTGAAACAAACGTATATCTTTCGTTGCATTGTTATTCATGATCTTTTATTTGAGTTACTTCTCATGATGCTAGTGATTGCTATGCTTTATTATTAAAGTTCTATTTATCATGCTTGTGTTAAATCTCTATGATCTCAGCTTACTTATGCTTTTACATTATTGATGATCAAGTTTATGTTGGTAGCATGTCACCTCAGAAATTATTGTGTTTTTATCATTTACCTACTCGAGGACGAGTAGCAACTAAGCTTGGGGATGTTGATAAGTCATAAACGTATCCTTAATTTCTAATGTTCCATGTTGTTTTCTTATTGTTTCCCACATGTTTGCTATACACTTTATGTCATTTTTATCGATTTTCCGGACTAACCTATTGACAAGATGCCACAGAGCCAGTTCCCAGTTTTCTGTTGTTTTTAGTTTCAGAAAAGTTGTTCTGGAAATATTCTTGGAATTGGAAAATTTGAAGCCCAGGAGTATTAGAATTCCTGAAGGTTCCACGGAGTCCCGAAGAGACCCGGAGGGGGGCCTCAGGGGGCCCACACCATAGGGCGGCGTGCCCCCCTTGGCCGCACCAGGGGGTGGTGTGGGCCCCCCAGACCTCCATCTCCTTTGCCCTTTTGCCTATTTAATCCCCCCGAGACGTAAACCCTAAGGATATCCCACTTTTTTCTGAGAAACACCCGAGGCCGCTGTCATCGTCATCCCGAGAACGGGGGGGGGGGGGGGGGGGGTCTGGAGCTCAACCCGACACCCAGCCTGAGGGGGAAATCATCACCGGAGGGGTCTACACCACCATGTCCTCCTCCGAAGTGATGCGTGAGTAGTTCATCACTAGACTACGGGTCCATATTAGTAGCTAGATTGTTGTTTTCTCTACTTTGTACCTCATGTTTAGATCTTGTGAGCTGCCTATTGATTGTGCAAATCTTGCACTCGTTGGGATATCCTAAGAGGAGGGTGTGATGAGCACATCGGTAGGAGTTTTCCTCTTAGTTAAAAACCAAGGTTATCAATCCAATAGGAGAAAGAGGACACTCGGAAGGTTGATGCCACTGACGGTGGGGATGGCGCTTCACCGGTGTCAGCAACAACGTGGAACCTACACACAACACAACCAAAATACTTTGTCCCAACGGTACAGTGAGGTTGTCAATCTCACCGGTCTTGCTGAAAACAAAGATTAGACGTATAGTGTGGAAAATGATGTATGCTTGGAGTATGTAAAGACATCAGGAAATTTTTGTGGTTTGTTTAACAGCGTGGAAAATGGACCGGGGTTCATAGGTTCATTATACGTCCAAAACGTATCTATAATTGATGATTTCATGCTATTTTAATGCTTTTTATAATTATTTTTATATTAAGTTTATGACTTATTTGGACTAACCTACTAATAGTTGAAAAAGTGCACAATGTTCTTGTTTTACACTTTGATGTGTAGGAATTGCGAAAAATAGAAGAAGAAACCTTGTTGGAGTCGAATTGGGACTTTCCTAAAATCTGTCGGAAAACACTTTTTCAATATTGCCACGTTACGGGTCGAAGACAGTGTCAAACGGAAATCTAATAGAAGATAACATTGTGGGAAATTTTGCTGCGTACGATCTAGAGTTAAAAATCGCCGGATTCCAAGTTCGGACGGCCGAGATACGCCCGATTTACCGCAGCCCTAGATGGGATGATGGAAATCCGTGAGACTATATAAAGGGAGGAAACCTAGGTCGTGGGAGACACCCCATACCACGAATTTCCAGCTATCAAAGCCACGTTTTAGCCTCCCCAATGGATCCCATCTCCATGGGGGAGGGCTCCCAAGTCCATGAAGGAAGAGGGCTAAGGGGCGGCGCTCCCCTATGACGCCGGCGGCGCAGGGAAGAAGTCCCTGCGCCACCGCCGCCATGCGCCATGCGCTGTCCTCTCCGCCGTCTTCACCGCCATCTCCATCGCCAATTCCTCCTTGTCTACAGTGGTTCATTCTCCCACACACCTCTGTACCTCCCTATGTAAACATGGCGTTTGACGTTATAAATTATTTACAGATGATCTATTGCATCTATGTCATGTTTCTGTAGATCCCTTTTGTCATATGATTGATTGTTTAATCTCTATGGATGGTTTGAGCTATATATTGAATTTGTTACAGTCCTATGGTGCCATCATATGTTTATGCGCGCATGGATCACATCATAGGGTTTGTAGTATGTGTAGAAATCTAGAAGGAGGGCTGCTTGAGTGACAGAAACATGAGCCCCATTCTAGTGATTGAAGCATATGGGATAAAGAGGACCTTTTGATCTTAATGCTATGGTTGGGTATTTTTACCTTAATGTATCTTCTGTAGTTACGGATGTTTGCTAGAGTTCCAGTCATTAGCACTTCCAATCATTGGATAGTGAGAGCTTGTTAGCTTTGCCTCTCCCACATAAAAGAGGAATATCAACCATGTATTTGACTATTTGATCATGGATAAATCCATCACAATTACCACCACTTTCCCACACTCATGGTAATGTTAGTTTATGGCTACTTAGTATACTTTATTGCTGCAACACTAACATTTACTTTCTTGTATTTATTATCTTGCAAAGCTATCTCTTATACCTGTATTGTTGCTCTAGTATTATTTCCTAGATAAAGTAAATGTCTAGTGTGCGTAGAGTTGTATCAGTGGTTGATAGAACTTGAGAGAACATTTATTCTACCTTTAGCTCCTCGTTGGGTTCGACACTCTTACTTATCGAAAAGGCTACACACGATACCATATACTTGTGGGATATCAGTTCACTAGTGGTGTCTCTCCATAAAGATAACATGTTGGGTGAACAAATTACAGTTGGGCAATTGAGAAATAGAGGTTGCACCGTAGTGCACAATATAACATGATGATTATTATGATATTTAGTGCGGGCATGACAACAATGTACATAAACCGAAATCCATCTGCATCTATGACTAATAATCCACCCTCTTATCATCTGAACCCCCTTAGGTATTAAGTTGCAAGCAACAGATAACTGCATTAAACAAAGTGTGTAATGTAAGCAATGATTATGCACGCGGGCACTCTCACCGCTGTTTTCTCCCTAATGGCAACAACACATCCTCCCCCTTCATGTTTCTGTCACTCGAGCAAGGCGGTGAGGAGGCATGAACCCACTATCAATCATAAATACTCCCTCTTGGAGTCACTAGCAACTACTTGGCCAGAGCAACCACTAGCAACGGAAAGCATACAAGATCACAAATAACATATGCAATAAAGACTATAATTAACTTGGCATAAGTTCAATATTCATCGGATCCCAGTAAACACATCATATAGAATTACATAAGATCAATCTCCATCATGATAGGTAGCTCACGAGATCTAAACATGGAGGCATATGAGGAGAAGACAACCATCTAGCTACAGCTACGAACCCGCAGTCCAAGGATGAACTACTCACGCATCACTCCGGAGGCAGGCATGGTGATGTAGAAGCCTACGGTGATGATCTCCTCTCCGGTAGGGTGCCGGAAACAGCTTCAGAACCCCCCTGATCTAGGGTTGACGGTGACGGCGGCTGCAGAACTTTTCGGGGATTTTCTATCAGGTGTCTAGGGTTTTCCATCAGGGGGGATTAAATAGGCGAAAGGGCAAAGGCGGTGGATCTCTAGGGGCCCCACACCCATAGTTGGCGCGGCCAAGGCGGGGGGGGGGGGGGGCGCCACCCTGTGGTGTGGCCCCCTGGTGCCCGTCTTCGACTCTTGTTCGGTGTTCTGGATGCTTCCGGGGAAAATAGGCACTTCGGGCATTGTGGGGTCCAATTCCGAGAATGTTTCCAGAACAACTTTTCTGAAACAAAAAATAGCAGAAAACAGGGAACTGGCACTTGGCATCTTGTTAATAGGTTAGTCCCGAAAAACGTATAAAAATGCTATAAATAAGGGAGAAAACAAGTAGCAATTGACATAATATGATCATGGAGCATCAGAAATTATAGATACGTTGGAGACGTATCACATATCATGATCAAGATCATCTTTATGTAATGCTACATGTTGTGTCTGCTGGGATCTGATGAATGTTGAACGCTATGTCTTCTGATTATCAATCTATCATGTTATCTTCATGCTTATGTTATTTATGATCTTGCATGCTCTCCGTTATTAGTAGATGCTCTGGCTAAGTAGATGCTAGTAACTCCAAGAGGGAGTATTTATGCTCGATAGTGGGTCCATGCCTCCTTTGCATTTGTGCTCGAGTGACAGAAACATGACGGATAGAGGATGTGATGTTGCCATTAGGGAGAAAACAACATTGTTTACCTAGTTTACATTGTTTACATTACACACTTTGCTTACGGCGATAATCTATTTCTTGCAACTTAATACCCAACGTTTGTTCGGATGATATTCGGAGGGTTGATTATTAGACATAGATGCAGTTGGATGACGGTCTATGTATTTTCTTGTAATGCCTGCATGAATCACATATTAATCTTTATGTCTTGCACATGCACTATGGTGCAACCTTCATTTATGTCAATTGCCCAGCTGTAATTTGTTCACCACACATGTTATTTATCTTTCACGGAGAGACACCACAAGTGAACTGTGGACCCCGGTCCATTTTCCTCGTACTGATAAAACACCTACTGCTTTCATACTGCTTCATACTGTTCCTACTGTTTTTCTACTATTTTCCATGCCATATGTTTAACCTCTTTATGTTCAGAAAAACCGGTGAGATTGACAACCTCACTACTTCGTTGGGGGCAAAGTGATTTGATTGTGTTGTGTAGGTTCCACGTTGCTGCTGAACCGGTAGTGCGCCCTACCATCTCAGCTGCTTCAACCTTCTGAAGTTACTCCTTCCTCCTACCGGTCGATTCAACCTTGGTTTCTTTCTGAGGGAAACTTGCTGCTACACTCTTCATATTTTCCTCTTGGGGTCTCCCAATGAACGTGTGTTCACACGCATCAAGGGGGGGCAAGGAGTTGCCCACACGACCCCTGGGCGCGCCCCCAAGGCCGCGCCGCCTGATGGTGTGGGGGCCACCTCCACTCCCTCGGGCTCCCCTTTCGACTACATATGCCCCGTAAACCTAAAACGCGAGGGAGGTTCGTCATATTCCAACGAAAAACAACAGAGCGCCGCCGCCACCTCGAAACTCAATTCGGGGATCAGAAGTCACTGTCCGAAACACGGCGCCCTAAAGTGACAGAATTTGGGACAACCAGAGGGGATGGTTTTGATGTGAGGATCACGTGTGTTCACGGAGTGTTAATTCTTTGCTCTGGTGCTTTATTAAAAGGATCACCTTAATTACCAGTAGTTTCCCTTGAGGCCCCGCTGCAACGGGCTGGTAGGACAAAAGATGTTGTGCAAGTTTCTCGTTGCGAGCACGTATGACTATATTGGAACACATGTCTATGGTTTGCCTAGAACTTGGATGATTTATTATTATTATCTGCAATGCCCATGTTTAGATTATTACATGACCTATCTTATCCATACAACGCCCGTTCATCCATTCCCTCTATGCCTACCGTACTCCCATCCTGCTGTTTTTCCGCGATTGCTACTGCAGTTACTATTTTACTCCTGCTGTTATTTTACTATTGTTGCTGCTATAAAACTGTTACCACTGATAAATTGTTGCAAGAAAGTTTACTTTCAGGTGCAGCTGAATTGACAACTCAGTTCTTAAGGCTTATAAATATTATTTTGCTCCCCTTGTGTCGAGTCAATAAATTTGGGCTTTACTTCCCTCGAAGACTGTTGCGATCGCTTATACTTGTGGGTCATCAAGATTATTTTCTGGCGCTGTTGCCGGGGAGCATAGCTTTATTTATTTGCTCACTTGAACATGATATTGTTTGCTGCAAGCCTTTCATCATGGGCAGGACTCGTGATGGAAAAGTTCCTATATTACCATCCACTACAAGGAGAGGTACAACTCTGAACACCTCTGTTGCTCTTGATTCACCGTCTGTTATGAGTAACCTTCTTACACCACCACATGCTACACATACTGTTACTTCTGTTGAGTCTGAAAACGCTTCTGATACTTTTGATGATGCTTTTATTGTGCTTGATGATACTGGTTCTCTAGGTCCTTTCCTAGATGCTACAATTGCTAAATCCAAGCAAATTGAAAGTGCTAATTTTTTTGTTGAAAATATTGGTACACCTGTTAATTCACCTAAGTCTATTGATGATCTTGATGAAACCTATATTAAACTTAATGATGATTTTATTAAAGAATCTCATGCTACTACTGGTGCAAGTGCTCTTAAGAGTCTTCTTGCAAGACATGTTGTGAAATATAAATCTTCACTTGATGCTCAGTTTGCCACATCTCCCATACACATTAGAGACAAGGATTATGATTTCTCTCTAGATTTATCTTATATATATATTTTTGGGAAGGAACCTTTTTGTGGAACTAAAGTAAAAGTGCTATGGAACACATGAATGAGATTTCATCTTTGAGTAGTTTATTTTCTGATGATACCAAGCTGCGTACTTATTTTGTTACCAAGATCTTCCCTTTCTCATTGAAAGATGAAGCTAAAACTTGGTTTAACAATCTGTCACCTGGATCTATTACTAGTCCTATGGATTTGGTTGATTCTTTCTTTCAAAAATATGTTCCTGCTAGTGCCCGACATGCTGGTGTGCAGGACATCTTTAACTTTGAGCAAATTGAAGGAGAAAAATCCCCTGAATCTTGGACAAGGTTTTTTCTTTGATAAGAGCTAGCCCTGGCTATCCTTTCCTAAAAATGAGCTCCTATATATATTGTATAATGGACTAACTGTTGAATCTATGACATACGTGGATAGTTGTGCTGGTTGTGTTTTAACAAAAAGAACTCCAGAAGAAGCTGAGGAATTAATGGCTAAAATAGCCAAAAATAATGGTGATTGGAATATACCTGAGCCTACACCTACACCAGAGGCAACACCAATACCAACACCCAAGAAACAGGGATGATTGAATTAAAACATGAAGCGGTGAAGGAAGCCAAAAAATCTCTTAAAGAGAGGGGTATTAAATATGAAGATGTGAAGAATTTACCTCCTATAGAAGAATTATGTAAGCCTATTTCTCATCCATCAACAGTTGAGGTATAGTCTCTCCAATATTTTGATAATAGAGATATTCCCTATTCTAAACCACCCGATCAATGCTTAGATGAATTTGATAATTCTATTGTTAAGCAAGACAACTTTAATATGAGAGTGCAAAATCATTTTATGGAAAACTCTAGAGCTATTGATAATTTGCATGGTATTATTGAGAAAACCTCTAATTATGTTAAAATGCATGTTAAACATTTTCATATAGTTCAAACTCAAATTGATCAACTCACTAAAGTGCAAAAAGATATGCTAGCTAATGCCTCTAGAGAAAAACATGTTTGTGAAATAATTACTAGAAGTGGTGTTTCTACTCAGGACCCCTTGTATCCTGAAGGACGTCCTAAAATAATTGAACAAGATTCTCAGCAACCTAAAAACATTAGTTCTCCTTCTAAGAAGAAAAGAGACAAAAAAAATGTTGTAGAACTCCTGAACCTGCTAAAGATCCTAATAGTATATATATTTCTGATGTTGAAACTGAAGTGGTAATGATAAAAGTGATGCTTCTGATAAAGAAGAAACTGTAACTGAACCTGAAAAGCAAACTAAAACTGCAAAGTATACGAAGGAGGATTGCATTGCTAATAAACATGGTAATGAAAGAGAGCCTTGGGTACAAAAAAGCAATGCCTTTTCCTAGTAAGAAACACAAATCAAAGGAAGAAGAACATTATAACAAGTTTTGTGAGTGGATGAAACCTCTGTTTTTGCAAATCCCTTTGACTGATGCTATTAAACTGCCTCCTTATTCTAAATATATGAAAGATATTGTCTCTAACAAAAGGAAGATTCCTAATGTGGAAATTTCCACTATGCTTGATAATTACTCTTTCAATGGCAAGGTTCCAAAGAAGCTTGGAGATCCTGGTATTCCTACTATCCCTTGTTCTATTTAAAATAACTATGTTCGATCTGGTTTATGTGACTTGGGAGCTGGAGTTAGTGTTATGCCTTTCTCTCTTTATAAGAGACTCTCTCTTGAAAAACTGATACACGCTGATATATCTTTGTAAATAGCTGATAAATCTATTGCTATTCATGTTGGTATATGTGAGAATGTTCCTGTTCAAGTTGCTACTAGTTGTTTGATATTAACTGACTTTGTTGTGTTGGAAATGCCTGAAGATGATAATATGTCTATTATTCTTGGGAGACCTTTTCTTAACACTGCAGGGGCTGTTATTGATTGCAATCAAGGAAAAGTAACTTTTAATGTTAATGATAAAGAGCATACTGTTTATTTTCCCAAGAAGATTGATAGAAGATATGGCCTAAATTCAATTGAAAATATTGAGACCATCAAGATTGGAGAGTTTTATTGTCCCATTCCAATGGAACCAAAAGAATATGAAATTATTATGATTGGGACTATGTCTATCAAGGTTGAGGTAACATAATTAATTAGTGTTAAGCAAAGTTTTGCTTCATATGAAAGTTGTTCTGGTAACAAGACTTGATCACCCTGGTTAACAAAATGATTTTGAATGAAGAGGACAATGTTTTCACCTTCCCCGTTATGTTTTCACCATGTTTACTTCTGTTATCACCTTGCTAATTTAGTATAATCATGTTTTCCATCATCCATAGTCATGTTCTCCTCATGTTTTCACCCTGATTACTGTGGTTATGCATGTTTTCACCACCCATAATTTTGTTTTCACCACTTCCACCTTTGTTTTCTTTAGTTATTTGCCTATTGGAGTGTCATAGAACCTCTGTAGTTATGGTTTTGGTTTTGCTTTCCACCTTTCCACATTTCTTTTTCTGGGTTTTAATTAATTACTAATTTCTGAAAATACCTCGAAAATAAAGTTTCTCGAAAAATTCCAGAAAAATTATAATAAATTTTTACGTAAAAAATGAGGCAGAGAGCCACCAGGGAGACCCCAGCGGGACCCACCAGTCAGGCACACCATAGGGGGGCGCGGCCTGCCCCTGGTGGCGCCAGCACATGGTGTGGGTCCCCCTGGCCCTCCACTAACTCTCTCCCCTTCCAAAGGTTCCTCTCTCGCCCCACAAACTCAAAACATTTCCTGGAACCCGAGTTCTTTCTGTTCTTCCTCGAGATTTTTCGATCTCTTTGTCAACCCACCATTGTTGCTGAAATTTGGTGCATTTGCTCTCCTGTATGTGACTCCTCCGATTATCCAAGTAGAATTTTGTTTGGTGGAGTTTCTTGAGTATTTTGGTACTGTAGGTGACAACTTATGTGAGTTTGCATGCTTGATTTGAGTATAAATAATATAGTTTTGATGCGTGTTTAGCTCTCCTATAAGTCTCTATGGTGGTTTCCACCTTATAGTTGCTTGAAATCAATTTTTATGATGATTGTTGATTTTTTTTTCAGAAATGGACAACCATAACTTTGGAAAAATATTTAGGAGTGATGCTCCTAGAAGAACAAGGCCCTGACGTTCATCCACCTTAGTGAGGCCGTCTTATAATGAAGACCTTATTGCACCGAACATCGATGATGCGGGAGGTGATGGAATCGCTAATCCCTCTAGCTTCCCATATTATACATTTTTGAGAAGTGCATGTCTAATGGATGACTTCTTGATGCTGTTTGAAAGAGTTTGTTTAACCAACTACATGGAGGATGAAGGTCTCCAGTATGCTACTCTCACAAAACTTTTGTTGAGAGCTTTAAATTTCATAACTCACAATATGGCCCCATTGTTGCTTTTAAGGTATATGGTAGTTCTTTTTCTTTGCCCTTGGAGACTTTTTGTAAGATTATAGGTATCAACGCTTCCGGGACAACATGCAAGATTCAGGAGAGACCATCTGGTCTCATGGAGCTCTATCGAGGAATCACCAATGATGATAGCCGCTTGTCCTAGCGCGGGAAGATAAGAAACATAAAACTTCCTTCCATCAGATATTTCACTTATTATCTTGCTACTAGTATCCTTGGTAGGGAGAACACTAGCAACATTTCTAGCTATCACCTTGCTTTTATTGATGTTGTACTTAACCGTAGCAAGAAGTATAACCCTGGTTCTCTCATTGCTCGCCGCCTAGCTGCTAAGGGACCCATTTATGGGGGCATTATTGCTACACGTATATCAACTGTTGAAAGCGCATGGTGCCCCCATATGTGGTTTTGGTAATTAATGACAATCTTTAAGGACTAATGTTTGTATTGAGATATTCTTGCATGACTTGTCCATAAGAATAGTTTTGATTCCTTGTGTGTATCGAAGAAGATCTTTTGATTATTTGATGTCCAAGATATGACCGAGAAGCTTTTTCTCTGTCTAGCGGTAGTACCGGGTTGTGCAGTGGTAGTACCACTCCTCATGGAGTTGTACTGCTGCGACACACCTGGTACACTCGAGACAGCAGTAGTACCGCGGTTTGTACCGACTCCTCCCAGGAGCGGTACTACCGCTGGAGGTACCGCTAGCAAAGAAAAGGCCGCCGATATCCACGGTACCCAGGCAGTACCGGTATAGTACTACCGCTGGTACTTAGTCACTTTCGGAGAAACACTCCCCACGGTGGTAGTACCGCTCCTTCCGGAACGCGGTAGTACCGCTGGCAGCACCGATCAAAATACCGCCAGTGAAGTTTTGCTCATGGTAATGATTACGGTACTAGGGCGGTAGTGGCCTAGTACTACCGCCATCCATTTTGATTTTATATCGATTTTGGGGCCAATGGTAGTACCGCTACTAGAGCTTCACAGTACTTCTTTGTGGTACCACTGAGCACCGATGTGCAGTACACTGGGTACCCTGAGATGTCAGTGGGCGGTAGTACCGCTGTGTGCAGCGGTAGTACCGTTGTGATGTTACTCTTATTTCTTGTATGTCTTGAAGAACAATATGGAGTGGTCATTCATGTATACCTTCAAGCCATCAACATTATGGATGAAGAAAGAAGAAAAGATACACGGTTGATCAAGCTTGTGATCGTCACACAAAGCTACAAGATGTACCTAGTGGGATTATGTATCTCGTGGTATGGTAAGCATTTGTCCATATAGCTTTGTGAGCTAACCCATAATATGTGTGTGTGTGGTTTCTCTATGTGTGGTTAGGTATCTTTCCATGGGCATGCTTCAAAAGAAATATTTCATACATCCCATGGTCTATGTCATCAAGCGGTGTTTGTCATCTTGCTTGATGTGGAAGCTCAAGTGAAGCATATCGAAGAAATCCTATGCTTGATGCTTGTCACCCTTTTGGAGATTGTGGCCTTTTGAATATGTGCCAAAAAAGGGTCTCTAACATAATGGTGTATGGGGGAGCAACTTGCAAGTCTTCATCAAGCGGAGCAAGTGAAGATCGTCATCATCTAGCTCAAGTGGAATGCTCAAGGCAAATATATAATCTTGATAGGTTTTCTATTTTACCCGTCTCATACTTTTGGGGAGACCAGGTTATAGGATCGATAGTCATACTATCAAGAGGGGCTCTCAAGTGAGTAACTTGATCGAACCGTTGTAGAGAGCTCAAACCTTTGCACTCTTGCATATCATCTTTCTTGGTTCTTATTTGGCTTTTATCTCTATGGTTTTTGGTTCTTTTTGTGACCTTCATGACAATCCTAAGTTCATCAAAAACGGTTTTCGCATGGAACACTTATTGAGTTTTTGATGTTGAAGGTTTTCCAGGTTGGTCATTTTTAGAGAGGTATTTCCTTTCCCCATTTGGTTTTAAATTTCATTGTTGGACAATTATTTTTCTCTGCATAATCTTGTAGATCTCGTCGTTGCGATTTCAACGAGCCCAAGATCATCGAAAACGGAGTCCGGACGCAAAAGTTATGATCGTTTTCGTATCGACTGTTTTTCTGTTTTTGGTCCAGCGGTAGTACTGGTCTAGTACTGCCCCAGTACCGCCAAAAACAATACAGAAATCGCCCCGTAGCGGTCGTACCGCTAGGGATAGCGGTAGTACCACTGCTGGGCGCAAATTTCACATAACGGCCATATTTTGGGTCACCTATTTAAGGGGGTCTTCTTCCCTATTGACCCCAAGGCTACCAAACACGTTTTTCTCCTCTCTCCCCATCATTGTTGACCTTGGAAATCTTTCCCCTCTCTCAATCCCTCCTATGATTCTTGCATATCTTTGAGGGATAAGTTAGAGGAGATCTAGATCCACATTTCCACCAATCCATTTTTCCTCTTAGTGAGGAGAACTTAGTGAATCTAGATCCTGGAGTTCTTTGTGTTTCTCCTCCATTGTTCTTCATCTCTTATTCCCCCATAAGCATTTGTTGCTTTGTTGGAATTTGAGAGTGAATGATTTGAGCTCTTGTGCTCTTGCCATTTGCATTGGTTGCATCGGTTTGCTCTCTCCACGAGGATTCGTGGAAGTGAAAATTTGTGAGTTTGTTACTATTGGGTCTTGGACCCTAGACGACTTGTGGTGTTCTTGGGAGCCTCCAATTGAGTTGTGGATGTGTGCCCCAAGATTGTGGTGACATCAAGAGCCTCCAATTAAGCTGTGGATGCGTGCCTCGATTGAAGATTGCCAATAGTAGAAGGTGAACTAGGCCTTTGTGGAGGGGTTCATTGGAGAATAGGGTGAGGCCTTTGTGGCGAGCTCACACCCCTCCAACGGGACAAACCCCCCTTGTGGGATGAACTCGGGAATACATCATCGTATCCGTGTGCCTCGGTTATTTCTATACCCGAGATTTTTACTTATGCAGTTTACTTTGTGATAGCCTTCGATCTTGAAGTTATATATCTTGCTATCACCTTCTTACTTGTCTTGCTTAGCATAAGTTGTTGGTGCACCTAGTTGACCCTAGAATATTTAGGTTGTGTGCCTGTTAATTTAAACACCTGGTTTATTTCTGCATTTAGCAATCCTTAACCGGAAAATTTTTAATCGCCTATTCACCCCCCTCTAGGCGACATCGTTGCACGTTCAATTGGTATCAGAGCCGGCTCTCTTCATTAGACTTTATATCCTAGAGAGTACGACGTCGCTTAGGGAAATAGATCACGATCCCGCTTTTATATTCTATGGTAGAAATTATGATGTTTGGAAAATTTGCATTCTTAATTTTCTTGTGGACATGGTTCCAAAGTATGAAGGGATAATTGTAGATATGGATTTTCCTCCTCCAAAGAATTCTGAAGATTTATGTTTAGAGGATGAGGAAAACTCTTATCTCGATACTCTAGTATCTAATGGTCTCTTGTGAGTTTTGAGCGATGTAGTCATTGAATCAATCAAGCCTTTTCGGAATGCTCATGAGCTATGGACAAAACTTCAAGATATATATGATGTGTCCAAAATTATTGAGGATGATTATTCTTCATCCACTTCCGGCCGTGATGAGTTCACATCTTTCTCCACGCCACCAACATGTGATTTGTCACAAGGTAATGATATGGTGAGTGGTGATAGAAATTGCATTATAGATAGTGAATTTACTATTGACTATACTTCATCTCTATCCCATTGCAATGTTCTATCTTTGGACTTAACATCTTCTAGCACTCAAAATTCCATGCATTCTAGTTTTGATAGTCCTTGCATATCATGTAATAGTTGTTCAACTAAATCTCATGATGATATGCTTCCTATGTCTTGTTGTCATGAAAACAATGCTTCCATTTCCTCTAGTGCTTGTGTGGCTAACAATGTAGAGTAATCCCACATTTTCGTGGAACAAGACATGGACCTTATTGGTGCTTCAAGCCAATCTTCATCATCGTCATCCATTTCTCATGTGTGCCTTATGGCTAAGGATTCAAAGGTATCTCCACATTTGGAACCCTCTACATCTTGTGATGATCAGGACGAGGATTTTTTAATGGAGAGTATGATGATGAGGTCTCTTTAATGGAGAAGGGTGAGTTGGTTCTTCTTGATCTCCCTAAAGGTAGTAAAGCTATCTCTCCTTTGGGTGAGATTTTGGCTTTTTTCTATTTATAGCGCAAAAATCATTGAGAAGAAAGGTGAGATTGAAACAAGCGATGCCGATGAAAAGGAGTCCCTCACTATGTCTCTTGAGGAAGAGTATGATCTCCGAGTTACTGTTGAGGAGAAACTTGAATCTCTTGAGGAGATCCATAATGAACAAATAGCCTTTCTCACTAAAGCACGTGACCATACTATTTCTAAATATAAAGTGCTTAAAAAGTAAAAGGTTGAATTTGTTGTTCGTAATGCTAATCTAATATATGAAAATTCTAGGTTGAATAATGAGCTTGCCAAGTTGTCTTCTTCTATTTCTAATAATGCCTGTGCTACTAACTCCACATCTTGTGAAGCATCTATTTTGAAGGAGAATGTTGAGCTAAGGGCTCAACTTAAGTTGATGACTAGCAAGTGTGGGAAATTGGAAGAAAGCCATGAAAAGCTATCTACCTCTCATGAGGATCTTCTAGCATCCCGTACTAAGCTAAAGTTATCTCTTGAGGCTATCACTACAAAGGTGACATCTTGTGAGCCTTATGTGGTTACTAGCACAATCTCTTCTAGCTATGCTATATTGCCTTGTGCTAGTATTAGTAATTCACCCTCTCATAATGTTTCTACATCTTGTGATGAATTGCTTTCCTTGACTTATTGCTCTAACAATGAAGCATCTACTTCCTCTATCCCTTGTGTTGTTTCTAACCATGTAGAGGAAATTAAAGAGCTCAGGGCCCAAGTCACTTCTTTGAAGAAAGACTTGGAAAAGTGTCATGAAGGGAGTTCCACCCTTGACAAGATGTTGAGAGTGCGAAGGCTTCCCAATGACAAGAGTGGACTTGGATTCAACTCCAATATCAATAACAAGTCCATGGTTTACAACAAGAAGGGCCAAGAACAAGTAAAGGATCCTACCAAGATTATTTACTTCAAGTGAAAGATTGAAGGGCACCATGTTAGATCTTGCCCTTTGAACAAGAAGCTTCTTAGTGAGAAGAAACTAGGGAAGCAACCTCTTGTTCAATCTCATGCTCAACCAAGAGTTGAACAAATGCCACCTCCTAAGAAGACTCAAGCCAATGCTCCTCAAGTTAAGGAGCCTATCAAGAGGAAAGAAAAGAGTCGATGTTGCTACCTTTGTATCTTCTTCATGCACTAATGGTACATTATCCAACCCTATCCTTGTTTATGATGTTTATTCCATTCGGAAGGATAATGTGGGCAATGTGTTTGCCAAGTTTGTTGTTACTCAAAGTGGTGTCAAGAAAATAACCATTTGGCTTGCCAAACCTATTGTGACTAACCTCTTAGGACCCAACTTGGTTGGGGACCAACAAGCTCAAACTTGATCAATAGGTGTTGGTGGAGGGCATTGGAAACTTGTCTATACCATGAAGAGTTAAGGGATCTTCACCAACTATATTTCCTCAAGCCAAGTGACTTGGATTATATATATCTCTTATTCAATGTTCCTCCTTGCGGTAACTTGTAGCTAATTCATATATTCATTGAAATTTTCTTTCTCCCTTGCATATGTTAGTTTTTTTTTCTAGCATGTGTTTGTATATGTTGTGCTTACTACTTACCCATCTTGGATAATCTAGTATGAGTTTGTTGGTTTGCACTCCATGTACTTGTGTGCTTTGTGTTGAGCCTTCATTGCCATACTTTTTTTAGTTGGCTCGTTGGGAGCTTAATGGACTATCCCATTTTGGGGAGTAATATGCTCTTGGCACTTTACTATCCTAAAATGTGTGTACATGAGGAATACCACTTAGTGTTGATATATCAATATTATATAGTCTCTATGTGGTATGTCATTCTCATGAGAAATTCAAATTCTAATGTCCATTAACTTTCTCCAGTTGGATTTATTTTCTTTGCCTCTTGTTGAAAAAAATGGATTATCACATTATGGGTTAGTAATAAGCTATGTGAATATTACAAGCCTATAAAATGTGAACATGTGAGGTATTGCCACCTAGAATTGATATTGTCAATAATATTGTTCTTATGTGGCATGTTGCTCAAACAAGTTCCATATTTGCTTTAAATATCTTTTGTCTCTCTTCGTTGGTATCTTGTTTTTAAAAGAGTTTCTTGGTGCTTTGCATATTCGGTTTTTATTTGATGCCTTCAAGAATCTCTATCTAAGCATGTTTTTGAACTTCTATCTTTTTCCACATGCTTATGTTTTGTGAATATGATTGTGAATAAATCATCTACCATCGAGAAATATCTCCATACATCTCTTGTCTTTGACAAGTGATAATAATTTTTGGTAAGTTTAGTGATCATATTTACTTTGGCCTTTGCTCGAAAATTGCCTTATTTCTTACCAATGTTTTTGTTTGGTTTAACTCCCTCGTGTCTTCCTTATACCTTTTGTATCCTTTTGTTATACTCAAAATTTGTTTTATGCTTTCCTGTGTTAGGAAAAGCAATGATCCCATTCTTGTGCACTTACATTCAAAGACATACTTCTTTGTGTTGCACTATTCTTGGGGAAGCTATCCTACATTGAGTATAACACCTTTCTTTAAATTGGTATTGCATCTTATTGCTTTTCTTAAGCATGACTAGTGTTTGAACAATATATATGGAGGGTAATGATTCCATATGTGCATTTTGTATTGAAATGCAAGATCATAATTAATGCACTATTCTTGGAAGAGCTATCCTATATGTGTTTGAACACTTGTTATCTTAAAATTTATATTTTATCCCAATGACTTGTCTCTTTGGAAGACGAACATTTTTCGTCTTGGTACTTTGTGTGCCATCATGAAAAGTGTAGAGGGTTTGATTATTCTTTGATCCTTTTTTGGTATCTTCTCTATTTGGTTTCCTCAATCATGTGTTGATTTGGGTTTTGATATAATTTGGACAATTCTCTTGCTTTTTCACTCTTGTGAGTGTCTTCTTGGTTTAATTGGTGTTTTGTCCAATTTGTTTCTTGTTGTGGTTCTTGAAAGTTTTGTGCATGTATATTTACTAAGTATATCTTTTGACATGCTTACTTTATTTTACCCAATATATAGGATAAACTCCATCAAATACTAAATGGCTAAGATGTGCATGAAATTCAAATTCATATTAATATGCACATATTTATGTGGAGTTTGTCCTATGTATTGTAGTTTCCCTAACTATTTTGGAACCAATGAGTTTGGGTACCATGTTGTACTTGAATTTTGTTTTTAGGTAGAATGGAGATGCATTGGGTGCTTGCGTCATTCATAAGGAAGGTGTTCTCACCATTGGATTATAGGAGTCAAGCTATGATGATTAACAAACTCGCATCCTCTTCATCACCTTGTCATCTCGGTAACAAGTATCTATCATGCATACTTTTCTAGCTTTCAACCTTGTGTAGGTTGTATCTTTGCATGAATTCCATTTTGTTGCAATTCTTGTGGTTCTTGTAAATTCTCAAAACCATTTGCCTTTGTGACACATGTTACCTTTCTCAAAGCATTCCAACTATCACTTTTCCCTTGTGATATTTGTGATGCTTTGATGAGTTTGTTGATTGTTCATCTATATCTCTTTAATATAAAATTGAGCTTTGTGCTTTGCTTTCAAGCAAAAATCTTATTGGTGTATTTATGACTCTCTTTTTGGATATCTTGTTTCTTAACCTTTGTACCTATTTTGTGTGTGCATATTTCTTTGTGAGCTTATATCTTTGTGATTGGTGTCCACTTAGAAACTTATACACATGATAATAGATACCTTTTTATTTGGTATTCCATCTCTTTAGTTACCACATTTTATTGATTTTAATTCTTCTGTGGTTCCTAAAATTCACAATCTTGGCTTTTCATTTGGTACTTTTTTGCATCTTAATAAACTTGTGGACCTATCTTCTTGTTGCAAGTTGCATTTCTTAATTTACCATCTATTTTCTTGCATTTTTTGTGTGTTGTAGATGATTATGGGGGAGTGATGATTCCATATTTTTTCACTCATCAATAGTGCATAGACATTGGGGAGATTCTACATTTTTTTTTCTAGAACACTCTTGTTGGATCTCTTCGATTGCTTGTCTCCTTGTGGGGAGATGTTTAGAAGATTTTTTTTGGAATCTTTGGATCCTCAATATAGTTTGATCTCCCTCCATGGCTCCATCTATTCGTTGTTGGTTGTGCATCTTGATTTCACTCGTATCATGAGGAGTGCATACATTATGGGGGAGATCTTATTATATTGATATTCTAAGTTTTTTCTCCCATTTCGGCAATGGATGCCAATGGGGGAGAAATTTAGAGGGTTTAAGGTAATTTGGTTTTATGCTTTAGTTTCGTTCTTAAGCATTTACCTTCCATGCTCTTGCATCCTTGCTCTTTGTGTTGCATGGTTGTTTTATTCATTATATAAACCCTCGTAAAGCGGGATTGTCATCAATTACCAAAATGGGGGAGATTGAAAGCGCATGGTGCCCCATATGTGGTTTTGGTAATTAATGACAGTCTTTAAGGACTAATGTTTGTATTGAGATATTCTTGCAGGACTTGTCCATAAGAATAGTTTGGAGTCCTTGTGTGTATCGAAGAAGATCTTTTGATCATTTGATGTCCAAGATATGACCGAGAAGCTTTTTCTCTGTCTAGCGGTAGTACCGGGTTGTGCAGCGGTAGTACCGCTCCTCATGGAGTTGTACTGCTGCGACACACCTGGTACACTCCAGACAACGGTAGTACCACGGTTTGTACCGACTCCTCCCAGGAGCGGTACTACCGCTGGAGGTACCGCCAGCAAAGAAAAGACCACTGATATCCACGGTACCCAGGCGGTACCGGCATAGTACTACCGATGGTACTTAGTCACTTTCGGAGAAACACTCCCCACAGCGGTAATACCGCTACCGTCAGCGGTAGTACCGCTCCTTCCAGGACGCGGTAGTACTGCTGGCAGTACCGATCAAAATACCGCCAGGGAAGATTTCAAAAGAAAGATTTCATATAGCCCATGGTCTATGTCGTCAATAGGTGTTTGTCATCTTGCTTAATGTGGAATCTCAAGTGAAGCATATCGAATAATCCTATGCTTTATGCTTTCCACCCTTTTGGAGATTGTGGCCTTTTGAAGATGTGCCAAAAAGGGTCTCTCACATAATTGTGTATGGGGGAGCAACTTGCAAGTCTTCATCAAGCGGAGCAAGTGCTAGCTAGCACGATCAAGAAAGAGGATCCAACTTGAGAGAGTCAAGATTGTCATCATCTAGATCAAGTGGAATGCTCAAGGCAAAGGTATAATCTTGATAGGTTTTCTATTTTACCGGTCTCATACTTTTGGGGAGACCGGGTTATAGGATCGATAGTCGTACTATCAAGAGAGGCTCTCAAGTGAGTAACTTTATCGAATCGTCGTGGAGAGCTCAAACCTTTGCACTCTTGCATGTCATCTTTCTTGGTTATTATTTGTCTTTTATCTCTATGGTTTTTGGTACTTGTTGTGATCTTCGTGACAAGCCTAAGTTCATCAAAAACGGTTTTCACATGAAACACTTATTGAGTTTTTGATGTTGAAGGTTTTCCTAGTTGGTCAGTTTTAGAGAGGTCTTTCCTTTCCCCATTTGGTTATAAGTTTCATTGTTGTACAATGGTGTTTCTCCACATAATCTTGTAGATCTCGTTGTTGTGATTTCAACGAGCCCAAGATCATCGAAAACGGAGTCCGGACGAAAAAGTTATGATCATTTTCGTATCAACTGTTTTTCTGTTTTTGGTCCAGCGGTAGTACTGGTCCAGTACCGCCCTAGTACCGTCAAAAACAGTACCAACATCGCCCCGTAGCGGTAGTACCACTAGGGATAGCGGTAGTACCGCTGCTGGGCGCAAATTTCACATAACGGTCATATTTTGGGTCACCTATTTAATCGGGTCTTCTTCCCTATTGACCCCAAGGCTGCCAAACACATTTTTCTCCTCCCTCCCCACCATTGTTGACCTTGGAAAGCTTTCCACTCTCTCAATTCCTCCTATCATTCTTGCATATCTTTGAGGGAGAAGTTAGAGGATATCTAGATCCACATTTCCACCAATCCATCTCTCCTCTTAGTGAGGAGAACTTAGTGAATCTAGATCTTGGAGTTCTTTGTGTTTCTACTCCGTTGTTCTTCCTCTCTTATTACCCCATAAGCATTTGTTGCTTTGTTGGAATTTGAGAGTGAAGGATTTGAGCTCTTGTGCTCTTGCCATTTGCATCAGTTGCATTAGTTTGCTCTTCCACGAGGATTCGTGGAAGTGAAAGTTTGTGAGCTTGTTACTCTTGGGTCTTTGACCCTAGACGACTTGTGGTGTTCTTGGGAGCCTCCAATTGAGTTGTGGATGTGTGCCCCAAGATTGTGGTGACATCGAGAGCCTCCAATTAAGTTGTGGATGCGTGCCTCTGTAAGGACCCCCGAACCACTGTTCAAGGACCTCCGATACGCATACATTCACGATCCCAGACCACACCAGTGGTGAACAACATATCAAGTTGGCATACAGATACAACATCCATTACGCGATTACACAAAGGTCTTACAAAAGGACATGGTCACATGACCAAGTTTAACACAACTGCCACGCAGGGCAAGCACACAACACACACATCGGAAGACAATCAACACACAACGTAGTAGAGCCCAAGTCACGTCTTAACCTACAGGCTGCTGACCGGGAGATGATCCTTGTTTGCAAGGCCATCGGTGCAATAATCCTCCTCGTAGATCTCCTTTGGAGGCTCCTCCTCGAAGTCTGGCAAGTAAATACCAGAGATGAAACCAATATGCGTACGTTTGAATGTACTCAGCAAGACACCCGTCATGAAGCTTATAGAGATGCAAGTATGCTTATATAGTGGAGTAGGTAGGCTATACATAGGGTTCACTATCCATGATATACGAAGGATACATCATAGTTGATTTTGAAAATCTCTGTATCTTTGTTGAAGAAGATACTTCAAAAGAAAATAATATAGTTTTCTTTCTCTTGTAGATATTGCATATCCAAGAGTTTTTGTAAAACATTGTTTTAGAAAAGAAAGTTTTTCTCTTTGCAAAACTTTTTGTAAAACAACTTCCAGCTTTTCTTCATCTGTACCTCACTGGTACAAAGTTCCTCCTTTCAGTACTTCACAAGTTCAAACCTCTTTTCAAAACTCCTGTTTGAAAACATTGACACAATGCTAGCTACATGGCCATTCAACTGTCCATATCCGAGGACGCGGCTATTCAGAATAGTTTGGCTTTGCAGAGGTGTAGACATTCCACAAGATCCATAACATCCGCCGTGAACAACCACGGACCGTGTCAACAGTATGAGCACATCAGATATCTGATCCTAACCATCCACTATGTTCAAGCTAGAATATGACTATCTCTTCAGTTGGGTTTGATCTCCCCGGCACTAGGTCTCACCCCGCCATGGCACGAGACCCAACTGTCGCATCCGTAGGAGAACTTAATCCCTTACTGTGTATGTCTCGTGTTTCATGACTTGGCGACATTTCGGTTCGAGGGAAGTCAGATCCCTTATAGAAAATTGAGATAGAGCACACACTAACAAGACCAAGTTTCAAATTAAGCCCCGTGCCCATGTTGGGGTAGAGTGGTAGTACGATAAAGGTTGCCCGACGAAGAATAGGTTATGTGTCATTTTTGAAAACACATTTTCCCCAAAAATGACCACTTCAATATTCTCCTGTGGATAAGGCTTCGCCATTCCACCGGGTTTTCCATAAAGCTTTTGATTTTGCAAAAGACGTATTTTTAGGGTGTCCACTTAGGGACCTATACTTTTGGTGGTAATAAATACCATCTGGTGGCTAAGGGCTTGGTAACACCAAGTTTCAACTACTGGCATAATCACAACTTATATAATATTAATAGTAGTAGTAGACACACAAAAATAGTTGTGGTAATCAAAGTTTTGTAAAAATTTCAGAAGTAAAACATGTATGATAGATAATGATAAGTGTAGTAGCAAGCATCAGGATGGCTTGCCTTAAAACTCTTTGTGTCCCTGGCCTTGAAGTAGCTTGAACTTGACACACAGCTCTACAACTCCTTCTTCTTCGTTTTCTAATGTCGTAAAAAGGAATAAAATACACACACTCAGAACCAAGGACGACAATCAATGGTATAAGCAACACATACATAAAGCAAACTTATACTAACGCAATCACTCAAAAATCTATTGAGAAAACTTCCTCACAAACACTCACAGTACAAAGGTTATTGCTAAAGTACTTATGGTTGGGAAAACCATACTCCACATCCTAAGTAGCATAGGTTGAGTGGGTGTACCACTCTCATACCAAGACATTTAAGAAGCTAAAATAATAGCTTGTGGTCACAAGGGTGAGACTACTAAAATAATATCAATCAATCAAAGCAATACCCATGGCAGTGGGTATTAACAACAACACAAGCAAACATCACCAAACAAGTTTAACACTAACTTATAGAATAGATAACAAGGTACTACTAAACACAACTATAGCATAAGTACAATACTCATGTTACAGATGAACAAGGTAGTTACTGGCTAAGCTCATATTTACACAAAGACTAAGGAATCACTCAATCATAAATATAAACAAACAAACCAGTGGCTCAATCAATTATAACAAGTCATAAAACACACTCTAAAACACAATCATCACAATAGAAAATATAACTACAACATAGAACAACATCAGGGGTTCACTAATAGCATACTAATAAGAAAGATTGCTACACAAGCATGCTATAAGAAACTAATGTATTCTACAATCAAATCATCTAGCAACTCAATCAAGCCATGTCCTAATAACAGAAGTGAAACATGCTAAACATGTTAGGATAAGCATACAACCATAAAATAGAAAGACAACAATACTATAGCAACTCATAATATCTAGTGGTGACACTAATTCAATACTAGAGAAGCAAACAACACTACAAGGATGCATAATACTAAACAACCAATACATGAATATAAATACCTACTAACAACACATACACCTTACACATGCTAGTAAGCAAATTACTAAAATAATTCTATGAAAACAACTACTTAGCAAGAATCAACCAAGTCTAATAAATCATGTTTTTCTAACAATCAAATAACAAACATCAAAGTGACATGCTATACAACCAGTAGCTATGAACTCAATACAAGCTCAAACAAACACTTCCTAATATTAAACCACTCAAGGGAATTTCTGTCCACACAAAATTTACCAACACTAAGAAAAATACTTCTATTAGCAAACAACACTCAAAATAATCAAAACAGTAGTCAAACACTTATTAACATGATATTCCCAAGGGAACATCATATCAACAAATGTACATCAACTAAACATACTAGTAGTCACAAAGCATTACTAAACACTTCAATCAAACAAGTAGAGCAATCATCTATTTTCCTTGGTGGAAAATACTAAACACACATATAGTAATACTATCACTCACAAACAAGTGTATGGTAGAGAATTTGTACCCCTAACCAAAATGCAATGGAACCAGTGGGTGTTCCACTAATATACAAAAGCATTGATAGGTCACAAAGCCTCTGGTCTTACTTGAGAAAATAATCATTCAAAACAATCATCACACATCTACTCATACTAGTGAAAACAACAAAGTGAAAAACAAACAAACAATGCTACACATGATTTCCTATAAATCAATGTGCAAGCTAACAGAGGTGTGATACGTCATAAACGTATCCTTAATTTCTGATGTTCCATGTTGTTTTCTTATTGTTTCCCACATGTTTTCTATACACTTTATGTCATTTTTATCGATTTTCCGGACTAATCTATTGACAAGATGCCACAGAGCCAGTTCCCTGTTTTCTGTTGTTTTTAGTTTCAGAAAAGTTGTTCTAGAAATATTCTCGGAACTCGAAAATTCGAAGCCCGGAAGTCTTAGAATTTCTGAAGGTTCCACGGAGTCCCGAAGAGACCTAGAGGGGGGCCTCAGGGGGCCACACCATAGGGCAGCGCGCCCCCTTGGCCGCGCCGGGGGGTGGTGTGGCCCCGAGGGATCCACCGCCTTTGCCCTTTCGCCTATATAATCCCCCAGAGACGTAAACCCTAAAGATATCCCACTTTTACCCAAAAAACACCTGAGGCCTCCGTCACTGTCATCCTGAGATCGGGAGGGTTCTAGATCTCTCCCCAGCAGCCTGCCGGAGGGGGAAATCATCACCGAAGGGGTCTACACCACCATGCCCTCCTCTGAAGTGATGCGTGAGTAGTTCATCCCTGGACTACGAGTCCATAGCAGTAGCTAGATGGTTGTTCTCTCCACTTTGTACCTCATGTCTAGATCTTGTGAGCTGCCTAACATGATCAAGATCATCTTTATGTAATGCTACATGTTGTGTTTGCTGGGATCTGATGAATGTTGAATGCTATGTCTTATGATTATCAATGTATCATGTTATCTTCCTGTTTATATTATTTATGATCTTGCATGCTCTCCGTTCTTAGTAGATGTTGTGGCCAAGTAGATGCTAGTAACTCCAAGAGGGAGTATTTATGCTCGATAGTGGGTTCATGCCTCCTTTTCATCTGTGCTCGAGTGACAGAAATGTGACGGATGGAGGATGTGATGCTGCTATTAGGGATAAAACAACAATGCTTTGTCTAAGGATGATGTTATTGTTTACATTACACACTTTGCTTATTGCGATTATCTGTTGCTTGCAACTTAATACCCAACGTTTGTTCGGATGATATTCGAAGGGTGGATTTTTAGTCATAGATGCAGCTGGATAATGATCCATGTATTTTGTTGTAATGCCCGCATGAATCACATAGTAATCTTTATGTCTTGCATATGCACTACGGTGCAGCCTTCATTTCTGTCAATTGCCCCGCTGTAATTTGTTCACCACACATGTTATTTATCTTTCACGGAGAGACACCACTAGTGAAATTTGGACCCTGGTCCTTTTTCCTCATATCGATAAACACCTACTTCTTTCATACTGCTCTCATACTGTTACTACTGTTTTCCACACCATATGTTTAACCTCTTTGTGTTCAGCATAACCGGTGAGATTGACAACCTCACTGCTTCGTCGGGGCAAAGTGATTTGATTGTGTTGTGCAGGTTCCACGTTGCTTCTGAACCGATAGTGCGCCCTGCCATCTCAGCTGCTTCACCTTCTAAAGTTACTCCTTCCTCCTACTGGTCGATTCAACCTTGGTTTCTTTCCGAGGGAACTTGCTACTGTGCTCTTCATACCTTCCTCTTGGGGTCTCCCAACGAACGTGTGTATCACGCGCATCAAGCTAATTTTCTGGCACCGTTGCCGGGGAGGAAGAGAATTTCTGCAAAGGGAGTCTCTCACTTCCAATCTCTTTACTTTGTTTTTGTTTTGCTTAGTTTATTTTGTCGTGTTTGCTTCTCTTTATCAAAAACACAAAAAAATTAGTTCCTATACTAGTTGTAGTTTTATTCTTGTTTTTAGTCTTGTTAAAATGACTACTCCTAAGAACACTAAGTTGTGTGAATTTACCAGCACCAACAACAATGATTTCATTAGCACACCTATTGCTCCACCTGCTCCTACTACTGATTTTTATGAGATAAAACCTGCCCTGTTAAACCTTGTTATGAGAGAGCAATTTTCTGGTGTTAGTACTGATGATGCTGCTGCCCATCTTAATAATTTTGTTGAACTATGTGAGATGCAAAAATATAAAGATGTAGATGGAGATATTATTAAGCTGAAATTGTTTCCTTTCTCTTTGAGAGGAAGATATAAAGAATGGTTGCTGTCTTTGCCTAGAAATAGCATTGATTCTTGGACTAAGTGTAAAGATGCTTTCATTGGAAAATATTATCCTCCTGCTAAGATTATTTCTTTGAGAAGTAGCATTAAGAATTTTAAGCAACTTGATAATGATCATGTTGCTAAAGCTTGGGAAAGAATGAAATCTTTAGTAAAGAATTGTCCCACTCATGGACTGACTACTTGGATGATCATACAAAACTTTTATGCAGGTCTGAATTTTTCTTCAAGAAACTTTCTGGATTCAGCTGCTAGAGGAACCTTTATGTCCATTACCTTGGGGTTAGCAACAAAGATCCTTGATGATATGATGGTAAATTATTCTAAGTGGCACACTTAGAGAGCTACAACTTGTAAGAAGGTAAATTCTGTTGAAAAAACCTCCTCTTTGAATGAGAGACTTGATGCTATTATGTCTATGCTTGTGGATGGCCATGCTCCTATTGATCCAAATAATGTTCCTTTAGCCTCTTTGGTTGCTCCATAAGAGCATGTTGATGTGAACTTCATTAAAAATAATAATTTCAACGCCAATGCTTATAGGAATAATTTTGGTAGCAACAATTATAGGCCATGTCCTTTTATTAGTGGTAATAATGATAGAACTGGAATGTCTAACGAAAGAATTTCAGAAGTTGAAAAAGCCACTAAAGACTTTATGCAAAAATAATTTGAGCAAAATAAATTATTTACTAAAACTATGGAAGAACAATCTACTATGCTAAGAAATATCAGCTATCAACTTGAGAGTTTAAATAGAGAAATATATGGGTTGCAAGTTAAAATTGCTCATGCCGAAACTTCAATTTCTTCCATGTCTGAATCTCAATCTTCTTTGATTAATAGAATGACTGCTAAAACAGAAACCATAGACGAGAATCCTTTTGCTGCTACAAATGCCATCCAAATTCGAATTGATGACAATGTTAGAATGTTAGCTGAATTGCATGCTAGATGGGAAAGAGAAGATAAAATAGCTAGAAAGAATAATATAGCTAATGTTTGCACCATTACCAACACTAGTAAAACCGAAGCTTCTCATGCTGAAAACCTTCTACTATCAATGGTAAAGTAATTGGTGTTGGAAACACTCCCACTTCTGCTAGTAAAACTTCAAAATTGCCTAAAACTGCTAAAGATGTTCCTGATAAAAAATCTGAAATTTTTAGAAACATGGGAGACAATGGTCCCATTATCTTTGATAAAAATGATCTTGAATTTAATGATTGCAACATAACTGAAGTGATTAAGTTCTTACAAAAGCTTGCTAGTTGTCCTAATTCTAGTGCTATGAATATGGCTTTCACAATACATATTACAAATGCTCTCATGCAAATTAGAGAGGATGAATTAAGATGCGAAGCCTCTATCCCTAGGAAGCTAGATGATGGTTGGGAACCTATTATTAAAATGAAAGAGAACGATTTTGATTGCAGTGCTCTATGTGGTCTTGGTGCTAGTATCTCTGTTATGCCCAAGAAACTCTATGATATTCTTGATTTACCACCATTGGAACCTTGTTAAAAAGAAACCTTTGGGGAGAGTTGATGATGTTCTTATCATGGTTAATAATACTCTTGTCCCCGTTTATTTTGTTGTCTTGAATATTGAATGCAATGCTTCTTGTCCAATTGTTTTGGGAAGACCTTTTCTTAGAACTGCTGGTTCTGTTATTGATATGAAAGAGTGGAATATTAAATTTCAGTTCCCACTCAAGAAAGGTATGGAACACTTTCCTAGAAAGAGAACAAAGTTGCCTTTTGATTCTGTTATTCTTACAAGTTACAACTTTTATGCTTCTTCACTTGAAAATACTTGATTCAACTTTTCTGGGCCTAGCTAAAAGGCGTTAAAGAAAAGCACTTCCTGGGAGATAACCCATGTTTTATTTTTGCTTTGTTTTTATCTGTTTTCTTTGAGTCAAGGGGTTGTATACTTCTGTATCAACTCCTTTTTATCTTTATATTCATGTTTAAGTAGTTCCAAGTAAGGTTTCTGACGAGAGTTAGAGTTGGTTTTCGGATTTCTGCGCAGGAAACAGATTTCTGCTGTCCACCATAAAAAATCGTATAAAATCCTGAAAGATCAAAACGATATGATTTTTTTTCTCATTCCTCAGCTAATTCCGCAACTTTTTTGTTCTTTAAGTTTTTCGATCTGACCAACATAAGTGCCTCGAAAAAATTCGTCGTTACAGACAGTTCTGGTTCTGATAGATTCTGCCATTTTTCTTGCATTTGCTCTTTTGCGATGTCAAGTGGATTTCTTTGCTTCACGAAACATCAGTGGCTGTATCTAATGTTTAAAAGTATCAGTAGCACTTGTGCCATACATAAACAATGGATTTTTAATTGTTGCACTAACCCTCTAATGCGAATTACTGTTTGAGTGTGGTGTGAAGGAAGTTTTCAAGGGTCAAGAGAAGAGGTGATATATGTGATCAAGAAAAGTGCAAGGTCAAATCTTGGGGATGCCCCCGTGGTTCATCCAAGCATATTTTTAGAATACTAAAGCATCTAAGCTTGGGGATTCCCAAGACATCCCCTTCTTCATCAACTATCTATCAGGTCACTTCTCGTGAAACTATATTTTTCTTCGGTCACATCATATGAAGTTTACTTGGAGCGTCTGTTTGTTCTTCTTTGTTTTTCTTTTCTTTTGTTTTTCTTGCTGCAATAATATAGTTGTATCCTAGCATTATTTGTTTGGGAGAGAGACACGCTCCACTTTTTCATTTGAATACTTGCTATGCTAGTATTCTTAGTTTTTCTTCCAGTTGTTGCAAAAATTCCTGTTTAGCTCTCGTTTTCATTGCATCTCTTATTCAGAGCTATTATTTTTAGTAGTGTTATGTGAGTACTCTCATGTTTTCTTGCTGTATCATGTAGAGGATTTTTGTTAAAGCATGTTTTGTATGGTGCTTGTTGGGAAAAGAAACTGCTACTTGAGGTAGAATTTTTAACAGTGCAAGTAGAAGCTTGTATAGACTGTGGATGGAACTTTTTCATATCATGCTAGATGTTATTTTAGTTTTAAAGCCTTGTGGTTATTGAGTAGAATGATTAGCCTCAAATAACTGAGAGTGTTTAATGTGCCATTGAAAGAATCATGAGTTGTTCTTGTCATATTGAAGCATAAATTTGTGGTGTTCTCCTTTGAATATTTTATTTGGTTGACTTGGCGCATGCTCACACCATGTTTATGACTATGAACCAGTCACAAATAGACTCCATGATCATTTAGTTTTTGAACTTTTGGTACCACTTATGCTTTGATTAATGATGTTTATGTCGCTATGCATGATTATGGCTCTTATGCTCTCTTGATTTGTCGCTCCCAGTCTTTTGCTAGCCTCCACCTGTACTGAGTATGAGATCTACTCGTGCATCCAATTCCATGAAACCAAAGTTTTCCCATTGTGTCCACCATACCTACCTACATGTGGTAATTAACCGCCACTCCAAAGTAAATTGCTCATGTGTTACCTTTAAAACTTTCAAAATTACTCCTGTTTTGTGCTCCTGTTTTAGCTCATGAGGACGTAAATAGAGAATAGTTATCTCACTTGTTGATTGGACTTTCACACCCTGGACTAGTGGCTTCATCCGCTTATCCAATGATAGAAGAGCTGGCAGCGGGGTGCCCAACCCCAAATTAATAACATAAATTCTCTTCACTATTTTTGCCCCTGATTTATCAATAAAAGCATAATTGTGTAAACAAAAGAGAAAGGGGGATGACCTTCTACCCAGATGTGTCCTTCTATGGGAGCCTCTCTTGTGAAGTCTAGTTGTCTTGTGACGTACTGTATTTTTTGTTTACCATTCGTTGACATAATCATACACCTCTCTTAAAATATAGACACTCCTCCACGGTATGTGATTGTTGGCAGGCACTCGAGGATTCGGTTAGCCATGGTTTGTGAAAGATGGTTGGGAGAAGTGTCAAGTTTTTATACCTCTATTTAATAAAATAAAAGCTCTAGCACATGAGTGATCCATGTTTCCCTCTGCGAAGGGCCTTTCTTTTACTTTTATGTTGAGTCTCCATTTTCTAACTTTATGCACAGTTGAGAGAGCATTTTTGCCATTCTCAGTTTTATGTGCATTTGTCCCAGAAACATTATTAATTGATTCATGATGTGTTATTGCTAGTTCTCTAATTATTTGTTCTAGTCTTATTCATGAACTTGGAAGGTGTCCTTGCACTTATGTTTTGCCCCATTCTTAAGGACTACCAAAATATCACTTTCACATGTTCTCTCTATACTTGAAACAAACGTATATATTTCTTTGCATTGTTATCCATGATCTTTTATTTGAGTTACTTCTCATGATGCAAAGTGATTGCTATGCTTTATTATTAAAGTTTTATTTATCATGCTTGTGTTAAAGTTCTATTATCTCAGCTTACTTATACTTTTACATTATTGATGATCAAGTTTATGTTGGTAGCATGTCTCCTCAGAAATTATGTGTTTTTATCGTTTACCTACTCGAGGACGAGTAGGAACTAAGCTTGGGGATGTTGATACGTCATAAACGTATCCTTAATTTCTGATGTTCCATGTTGTTTTCTTATTGTTTCCCACATGTTTCCTATACACTTTATGTCATTTTTATCGATTTTCCGGACTAACCTATTAACAAGATGCCACAGAGCCAGTTCCCTATTTTTTTTTCTGTTTTTAGTTTCAAAAAAGTTGTTCTGGAAATATTCTCGGAATTGAAAAATTCGAAGCCCGGAAGTCTTAGAATTCCCGAAGGTTCGACGGAGTCCCGAAGAGACCCGGAGGGGGGACTTAGGGGCCCACACCATAGGGCGGCGTGCCCCCTTGGCCGCGCCGAGGGGTGGTGTGGCCCCCCAGGGCTCCACCGCCTTTGCCCTTTTGCCTATATAATCCCCCAGAGACGTAAACCCTAAAGATATCCCACTTTCACCCGAAAAACACACGAGGCCGCCGTCACCGTCATCCCGAGATCGGGAGGGTTCTGGAGCTCTCCCCGGCACCCTGCCGGAGGGGGAAATCATCACCGGAGGGGTCTACACCACCATGCCCTCCTCTGAAGTTATGCTTGAGTAGTTCATCCCTGGACTACGGGTCCATAGTAGTAGCTAGATGGTTTTTATCTCCACTTTGTACCTCATAGTAGTAGCTTCCTAACATGATCAAGATCATCTTTATGTAATGCTACATGTTGCGTTTGCTGGGATCTGATGAATGTTGAATGCTATGTCTTCTGATTATCAATCTATCATGTTATCTTCATGCTTATGTTATTTATGATCTTGCATGCTCTCTGTTGTTAGTAGATGCTCTGGCAAAGTAGATGCTAGTAACTCCAAGAGGGAGTATTTATGCTCGATAGTGGGTTCATGCCTCCTTTTCATCTGTGCTCGAGTGACAGAAACATGACGGATGGAGGATGTGCTGCTGCCATTAGGGAGAAAACAAAAATGCTTTGTCTAAGGATGATGTTATTGTTTACATTACACACTTTACTTACTGCGATTATCTGTTGCTTGCAACTTAATACCCAACGTTTGTTCGGATGATATTCGAAGGGTGGATTTTTAGTCATAGATGCAGTTGGATAACGGTCTATGTATTTTGTTGTAATGCCCGCATGAATCACATAGTAGTCATTATGTCTTGCATATGCACTACAGTGCAACCTTCATTTCTGTCAATTGCCCAGCTGTAATTTGTTCACCACGCATGTTATTTATATTTCACGGAGAGACACCACTAGTGAACTGTGGACCCCGGTCCTTTCTCCTCATACTGATAAACACCTACTGCTTTCATACTGCTCTCACTGCTTCGTTGGGGAAAAGTGATTTGATTGTGTTGTGCAGGTTCCACGTTGCTTCTGAATTGGTAGTGCGCCCTGCCATCTCAGCTGCTTCACCTTCTGAAGTTACTCCTTCCTCCTACTGGTCGATTCAACCTTGGTTTCTTTCTGAGAGAAACTTGCTACTGTGCTCTTCATACCTTCCTCTTGGGGTCTCCCAACGAACGTGTGTATCACGCGCATAAAGGTTCTAACACTTCTACACATGCTAGGAAACAAGATTCTAACACACAAACATTTATTCACAACTAAACACACAAGATTTAATAAAAACAGAAAAGGTGTTGTATCTAGAAATGCACACCAAAAGTAATCTATGGCTCTAAAAATTATGCCAAGCTAGTATTACACAGATCTAAGCACACACAAGCTCATCCAATTGGATCCACACCAAAAATCATTTTTAAACACTCTCTAAAAATCCTAGAAATGCCTACTGGTCTTTTACCAAAATGGATGGCATTTCTATATGGTAACTTTCCTTGATGCAAGGACAAGTACTACTGATAGATCTACTCAAGGGCTACTCAAAATAATTTGGTTTGACAAAAATGGACTTATATTTTTGAAGTTATGTGCAAAATGATTTATCAGATGGTCTTTGGCAAAAACAATACTATTCCAAACATAAAAATGCAAAAGTGAAACCACCACTTGTATATGGTTAGGAATTTTCTTAGCTACCACCCTGATTTTTGGTTTGGCCAAAACCCTATTCTTTCTATTTCCCCAAGGCCAAAGCTACAGGTTAGTTTCTGCCTAAACAGGAAAGGACATAACTCACAGAAAAAAAATAAGCGGGCCGGATCTGCTCTGGTTGAGCTACTACTTGGTTGGGCTGGCCAGGACGTGAGGTGAAGGGGTAAGTGAGTGTGGACGGCTGGGATTAGACCAGATCGATGGTTGTTGTGCATCGTCAATCTCTGGCCATGCATACATGGGTAGAAACCCTAGAAAAGCTTGGGCGTTCATGGCGGCTCACCTAGGGGCGGTTCTGGGCGATGTAGAGGTGCTATAGGGCTTGAGGAGGTCGACGAAGACCGGGGATGCGTGCAGCTTTGATGGTAAAGCTCCAAAATATGGTGGTGCTCGAGGACGTCCTTCTCGGGCCGTGGATTGCACCAAGAACCTGCAGGTCCACAAGCCAAACACCCATGTCAACGAGGTGCTCTTCGAGCAGGGCTTTCTGAAGAAACAAAAAGGGCAGGGAATAGAGCACGAAGGTGGCGGTAACCTTCCTGGGAAGGTTCCACGGGCAAAGGCGAGAGCGAGCTCCTCCTCACCCGCAGAGAGTAAGAGGCAGGCTGAGGCTTGGTGGGGGTGGGGAGCCAGAGGTGGGGGAGTGGTATGGCGAGGTTGGGGCATGCGGGATGGCTTAAAGGTGTGGTGCCAAGGTCATGGACACGAGGGCGTGCTTGGTGGTGCCGCTTCCGGCATGGGCTCGCGCTCTAGGGCATGTCCGCGACGTGTAGCAGTGAGGCACGGTGTCAGGGAGGTCGAGGATTGTCTGGAACAACAGCAGGGCGTCATTGAGGGATGGGCAAGGAAGTGGCATGGCCACAGTGGCCACGCACTGTGTGTCTAGCCCATGCCCCTCACCTCTCTGTCCCCTCTACTTCACTCTCGAAAATCTCTCTCCCTAGACCTTCTAGAACCCAACGAAAGGCATCCTATGTTAGTACAAGTATAAGGGAACACAAATGGAAAAGTTGCACTTCCAAGTTTCAACCAAAACAAAAATAAAACAACTGCACAAGTTTTGTAAAAATACTGTTTCAGAGAAATTCATAAAATTCAGTTATAGGACTTGGCAAAATTTTCAAAGTGCTGGAAACAGTTAAAATGATCAAAAAGTCCAGCTTGTTTTCATGGGTCAAATGGAATCCAAATTTTGTTTTCAAAGTTGCAGATTGTCAAACATGTTTTAAACTTTCAGAAACATCTTTTGAAAATAAATTTGGAATAGTGGAAGGCTAGGAAAACATAGTGGAAAAAGGCTACTTTCTGTTTTTCTCTGTTTTCTAAAAATGCATTTTTCTATCTTATTTTTCTTCCACAAAAACAAGCATGCAAATGATTGTTTTCAAAGTCCACAAATCAACCCAAGCTTGTAGTTTTGTAGTCCACATATCAGAGAACAAATACAAGTCAAGAAAACACAAAATGGAATAATATAGCCTATTGAAAACAAGTGTGGAAAACAGGTACTTGGCTATATTTTCAGGGGAAAGTTTTAATAGAAAACTTAAAAGAAAACTTCCATAAATCATTTTGTATTTTTTTTTCTTGGATCCAACAAAGTTAAAAGTTTAAATCAAGATGCAAACAAACATTATCCAAGTCTTGGAATAAAAATAACTCAAGTCACATCAGGGAAAACATAAAAGTGTTTTCAGGAAAAATTTGTATTGGTTTTAAAAATGAAACAATCCTTGCATTGCATATATGACTATTGTCACATACACATGTTGGTTCACACAAACATGTTGTAATAAACTAAAATTTTTGGCCCACATTTTTGTCTCCTTGAACTACAATACAAGGATCCAAAAACTGGGGTGTGACAGATCTCCCCCCTTAAAAGAATCTCGTCCCGAGATTCGCAGACAAGCAAAAAGAGGGTGTGGCCAAAACAACAATGTTAGAACATTAGTCTACAGAAACATGTGCTGGTGGTTGGTAACATTAAACATAGGTTCTTCCCCCCTTTAATTAATCTTACCAAAATCTACCGACAGGTTAGTTTTCCAAAGGGTCTGAGTGCCATGTTCTAAACGTCGAACTTATCGTTTCTCAAAACCATAATAGTTATCCAGGGGTTACTCTTTAGACATTGATCTACTAGTTTCCAATCCATATCTCCTGATAGGGATGCCACTATCAACTAGTCACTAGAACCATTACTGGGATATCAAGCTAAGATCATCATTCCACTATCATATCCTTTGGGGTATAAACCCTCTCATCAACATATAGTTCAATCAATCAGATATCCACCAAACTTTCTTAAGCATGAGCTTTCCATTGCTCCTTTCCTAAAATTCCATATCATCTGTCTCCCTCAAAAGTTATTTTCTCCATGATCATATTGCCAAAGCTATAATCATATACCCATAACTTTGGGATATGATCCACTTTCTGACTACATAAATAAATCCCTTCAAACTCTCCAAACTCTTATCTCATCATCAAGGCTAAGTTATTTTCCTCAAAACAATCTCAACGGAGCGTGACAAGCTCCGAAAATATATCATCAAGAATATTCATCTACTATCTCCAAGTCACATTGATTTTTCCTAAAATCCAAAAATCATTCTTTCATGTCCACCAATTTCTTTCCTAGATATGACAATCCAATATTTCTCCAACCATAAAATCGAATTGTCTATAACAATCCAACATAACTTTTCTACTACAATCAATATCCCTATAACAATCCAATATGAGAATCCCTTATTCCAATCATTTTTCTTTTTTACTCCAATCCCACAAATTCTTCTCGAAATTCTACTCCTAATCAATCCAATCTTCATCATTAAGAAAGTACTTCCTAAAAATCCAATAGTTTCCACCAATATTTCTAAACCTCAATCATTTCTGCTATGTCACATATTTTAGCTCCTGCTAACTTCCAAAGTTTTGGGGTCCACAACTGGTTAGCCCTAGATTATATATACCATAACATATCCTTGGTTCAACTCAAATAATCCATATACTCTCCTCAAACTTTCACTCCTAACCTAAACCTCAAATTCATCTCCACAATCTCATATCCTAAAATCTGGTTCTTCCCCAAACTAGGTACACTAGAGATCTTATTGGCTAGTGCAATCATATCTCAAAGCTCCAATATTCCCTTCAACATCATGTTTCTGTCAAACAACTATAAAACATCCTATGGCACCTTTCTCCTTGGTTTAGAAAAATATGTTACTAATTTTTTAAAACTGAGTTAGGTGTTATTCTAGAATTAGATATAGTACGTTAGTGTTGTTAGTTTTAAAGATACTTTTTACTAGTCCGATGAGACACTACTAGTGTTCCATCACGTCGGATTTCTCAGCATACGAAGTCAAACAAAAACTAGGGTGGTCACAGATCTGGTTTGAAAACGTACCAATAACTATGGCACGAGTCTCGGGTGCTTCCTTAACGTCATCTTGGTCTCGATTATCCCTCATCAAACTCTTTCGCTTCTTCTGGGTTGGACCCTGGGTCTCTTGGGTTTTGTCAGGATGATCTAGAACACGATTTTTCTTGGAACACTCGCGAGCGAAGTGTCCTTCCTCCCCACAAGTATAGCAACCTGTGGTTTTAGGCCTGACATTCACACGCTTCCTTGGGGGTTGTGGCATCGCAGGTAAAGTACTATGAGTCATAGGTGAACTAGGTTCTCCTGGTGTCACCATCTTCCTTTTGCGATCCTCACCAGCAAGAAGGCGTTGGTGTTCCCTCATAAGGATAACATTATTCTCAGCATTGATGGTGACAAGCTGAGTCAAATGCTGCAGGGCAGCAAGGGTGGGGTTGCGGTCTGCACGAGCGGCTTCACGATCTTCCATTATCGGTGCAAAAAGTTGAGCAACTGTTAGCTCAAGTGGTGGAGGTAACTCGCTGGCCATACTGAAGAAAAAGAATGGTATAAGACGAGAGCAGATAAAGGGTGGGTTTGTTTTGAAAACTTGCGAAACAAACCGGCTCATAACAGAGATGAGAAGGGTTGAAAACACAATAACAAACAAGCATCTAAAAAGCAAACCACAAGCACAAACATAGACTAACATACCTATGAGACAGAGTCTCAGGAAGCATAACACAAACTTAGGTTTCACATAGAAAAAGCATAGGTCTTACAATACGTCTATCACACAAATAGTCCTTAACAGATTCACACAACACAAACACAAACAAGCGTCTTGGGTAGGAACAACACAACTCCTAACAACCTGTAGTAATCCTAAGTGCTCGAGGATGCGCTTAGCTCTTCCTCCAACTCTTCAACTCTGGTCTTGCTAGTTGCAAGCTCAAATTGGAGTTCTCTCACTTGTGCACGAAGGTGGGAGTCAACGTACTTCATGGTCTTCTTTAGTGCTCTGAGACGACACTCAGTAGCAGAAGAAACTCTCAGGTCTTTCTCCAACTAGGCTATCTATCTTCCTCGGGGGTCGAACTCTCCCCTGAGTCTATCAAGGGAAAACTAAGTGTTGTAGAGTTGTCCCTCCAGGTGCTGGAAATTATGAGCAAAGACAAAGTCTTCAGTGACGTCTATTGGTTGGTCATCCTCACCGTGTCTACCATAGTATCTATAGGGGGTGCCTTCAAACTTGTTGCGAAAGAAGTTTGCGAGCTTTGCGATAGTCAGTTGCATCACTACCATCTTCCCAATTGTTCTCCTTCAATTCATAAGTGATCTCCGGGGTCGACGGTGCTAGCAAAGGTGCACGAATGGTACAGACCACCAACCAGGATAACTCTCGTCCATCATGGTGAATCTGAGCTCCCTTCAACTCAGGTACTGGGCGACCGATAAGACGAGTCATCTTGATCAAATCCTCCTCAAAACGGAGGTAGCAAGGTGCGTGCGAACTAAGCCGGAAGGATTCGGTGAAGACAACTGCCATCTACACATATTGTTAAGTGTAGTTTAAGTTAGGTAACAGTGGGCAAATTTTAAGATACCCAAAAGGTAACTTAGTATAACTAGAGTTTTCAAAAACATAGAGGTGATGGGGTATATAGAATATTTTGGTACATAGTCATCTTAGTAACTTAGTTCTATAAATTATCTTTTCAGAGTACTAGGTAACGTCCATGCTAACTAAGGTCTCCTCAGGATAGCTCTCATACCAACTCTGTAAGGACCCCCGAACCACTGTTCAAGGACCTCCGATATGCATACATTCACGATCCCAGATCACACTAGTCGTGAACAACATATCAAGTTGCCATACAGATACAACAACCATTATGCGATTACACAAAGGTCTTACAAAAGGGGCATGGTCACATTACCAAGTCCAACACAACTGCCACGCAGGGAAAGCACACAACACACAACGGAAGACAATCAACACACAACGTAGTAGAGCCCAAGTCACGCCTTAACCTACAGGCTATTGACCGGGAGACGATCCTAGTTCGCAAGACCATCAGTGCAGTACTCCTCCTCGTAGATCTCCTTCTGAGGCTCCTCCTCGAAGTCTGGCAAGTAAATACCAGGGATGAAACCAATATGAGTACGTTTGAATGTACTCAGCAAGACAAACGTCATGAATCTTATACAGATGCAAGTATGCTTATATAGTGGAGTAGGTAGGCCATACATAGGGTTCACTATCCATGATATATGAAGGATACATCATAGTTAATTTTGAAAATATTTGCATCTTTGTTGAAGAAGATACTTAAAAAGAAAATAATATAGTTTTATTTCGCTTGTAGATATTTCATATCCAAGAGTTTTTGTAAAACTTTGTTTTAGAAAAGAAAGTTTTTCTATTTGCAAAACTTTTTGTAAAGCAACTTCCAGCTTTTCTTCATCCGTACCTCACGAGTACAAAGTTCCTCCCGTCAGTACTTGACAAGTTCAAACCTCTTTTTCAAAACTCCTTTTTGAAAACATTGACACAATCCTAGCTACATGGCCATTCAACTGTCCATATCTGAGGACACGACTATTTAGAATAGTTTGACTCTGCAGAGGTGTACACATTCCACAAGATCCAGAACATCCGCCGTGAATAACCACAGACTGTATCAACAATATGAGAAGATCAGATATCTGATCCTAACCATCCACTATGTTCAGGCTAGAATATGAATATATTTTCATTTGGGTTTGATCTCCCCGGCACCAGGTCTCACCCTTCCACGGCAGGAGACCCAACTGTCGCACCCGGAGGAGAACCTTATCCCTCACTGTGTATGTCTCGTGTTTCATGACTTGGCGACATTTCAGTTCGAGGGAAGTCACATACCTTGAAGCAAATTGAGATAGAGCACACACTAACAAGAACAAGTTTCAAATTAAGCCCCGCCCATGTTGGGGGTAGAGTGGCAGTACGATAAAGGTTGTCCGGTGAAGACTAGGTTATGTGTCATTTTTGAAAACACGTTTTTCCCAAAAATGACCACTTCAATATTCTCCTGTGGATAAGGCTTCGCCTTTCCATCGGGTTTTCCATAAAGCTTTTGATTTTGCAAAAGTCATATTTTTGTGTCCACTTAGGGACTTATACTTTTGGTGGTAATTAATACCATATGGTGGCTAGGGGCTTGGTAACACCAAGTTTCAACTAGTGGCATAATCACAACTTATATAATATTAATAGTAGTAGTAGACACACAAAAATAGTTTTGGTAATCAAAGTTTTGTAAAACTTTCAGAAGTAAAACATGCATGATAGATAATGATAAGTGTAGTAGCAAGCATCATGATGACTTGCCTTAAAACTCTTTGTGTCCCTGGCCTTGAAGTAGCTTGAACTTGACACACAGCTCTACAACTCCTTCTTCTTCTTATTCGTTTTCTAACGTCGTAAAAAGGAATAAAACACACGCACTCAGAACCAATGACGACAATCAATGGTACAAGCAACACATACAACAAGCAAACTTATACTAACGCAATCACTCAAAAAGCTATCGAGAAAACTTCCTCACAAACACTCACGGTACAAAGGTTATTGCTAAAGTACTTATGGTTGGGAAAACCATACTCCACATCCTAAATAGCATAGGTTGAGTGGGTGTACCACTCTCATACCAAGACATTTAATAAGCTAAAAGAATAGCTTGTGGTCACAATGGTGAGACTACTAAAATAATATCAATCAATCAAAGCAATACCCATGGCAGTGGGTATTAACAACAACACAAGCAAACATCACCAAACAAGTTTACCACTAACTTATAGAGTAGATAACAAGGTACTACTAAACAAAACCATAGCATAAGTACAATACTCATGTTAAGGTAATCACTCAGACAATTCCAATCAGCAAGGCAAAACACAGATGAACAAGGTAGTTACTGACTAAGCTCATATTTACACAAAGACTAAGGAATCACTCAACCATACATATAACCAAACAAACCAGTGGCTCAATCAATTGTAACAATTCATAAACCACACTCTAAAACACAATCATCACAAGAGAAAATATAACTAGAACATAGAACAACATTAGGGGTTCACTAATATCATACTAATAAGAAAGATTGCTACACAAGCATGCTATAAGAAAATAATGTATTCTACAACCAAATATCTAGCAACTCAATCAAGTCATGTCATAATAACAGAAGTGAAACATGCTAAACATGCTAGGATAAGCATACAACCATAAAATAGAAAGACAACAATACTAGAGCAACTCATAATATCTAGTGGTGACACTAATTCAATACTATAGAAGCAAACAACACTACAAGGATGCGTAATACTAAACAAGCAATACATGAGTATAAATACCTACTAACAACACATACACCTTACACCTTCTAGTAAGCAAATATACTAAAACAATTCTATGAAAACAACTACTTAGCAAGAATCAACAAAGTCTATTAAATCATGTTTTTCTAAAAATTATGCCAAGCTAGTATTACACAGATCTAAGCACACACAAGCTCATCCAATTGGATCCACACCAAAAATCATTTTTAAACACTCTCTGAAATCCTAGAAATGCCTACTGGTCTTTTACCAAAATGGATAGCATTTCTGTATGGTAACTTTCCTTGATGCAAGGACAAGTACTACTGATAGATCTACTCAAGGGCTACTCAAAATAATTTGGTTTGACCAAAATGGACTTATATTTTGGAAGTTATGTGCAAAATGATTTATCAGACGGTCTCTGGCAAAAACAATACTACTCGAAAAATAAAAAAGCAGAAGTGAAACCACCACTTGGATATGGTTAGTAATTTTCTTAGCTACCACCCTGATTTTTGGTTTGGCCAAAAACCTATTCTTCCTATTTTTTCGAAGGACAAAGCTACAGGTCAGTTTTTGCCTAAACAGGAAAGGACATAACTCACCGAAAATAAATAAGCGGGCCGGATCTGCTATGGTCGAGCTGCTACTAGGCTGGACGGGCCTGGACGTGAGGTGAAGGGGTAAGTGAGTGTGGACGGCTGGGATAGACCAGATCGACGACGGATGGGATTAGACCTGATGGGGGGATAGTAACCCGGTAGGCCAACTCCAAGGTGTAACCCGGCCCAAAGGACGATGCGCGGGATCCGGCTAAGGATAAAGAAACTTCTGGAAGGCCCAAAGTTTGTAGGCCTCGTAACCCGGATTGTGGGTTGCGATAAGGAAAGCTAGGGTTTGTAAGTAGAGTTCGGATATGATTCAAGCTGCGCCTTGGAGGGCAAGCCAGGGGGGGTACGGGTACTTTATAAACCGGCCCCTAGGCTTAGCTTGACAGAGATTCACGAAATAATCATATCACCTATTATCGAATATCCAGTATTACCCAAAAGCCCTATTCGAGACTCGGCGAGTTGAGAGCCGATTCCTAGATCGCTTATCATCATGTTCTCTTTCGAGCTAAACCCTCTCCCAAATACCTGTGTCGACTTACCCCAAGATCAGTTACCTCTGGTAACATCTGCCGTGATCATCCCACGACAGTTGGCGCCCACCGTGGGGCCTGCGTCCAAAGGTGTTTACATCACGGGATAAGCTCGGAAAAGCATGAGGAACCTCGCCGTCGGAGAAATCTACGTCAACGGCGAAGGAGACAGGATGGTGGACGATTCCGGCTGGGAGCTAGAGTCGGATCACCTCGAATCCGGATCTACTGTGACGATCGGCCAGATCCGTATCTTCATCGGTATGGTACGTACGCTCGATTTAAAAGGACAATATCATGTGCATGTTACAGGGACTTCTAGCAGGGACAAAGAAGCACTAAAACAAGCGGCGAATTCAGTTTCCTCGGCCGGTCCGGGATACTTGAGATGGGCGGAGCAAGAGGTAACGTGGAGCAGAAGGGATCACCCGGGAGGAATAGAACGCCCCGGAATCTTGGCGTTGGTGGTTGCGCCGCAGGTCAACGGTTACGAATTGAAAAAGGTCTTGATGGATGGCGGGAGCAGCATCAATATCCTGTACTGGGAAACTTTTCTGCGCATGGGCCTCAAAGAATCTCAACTGCAAAAGAGTACAACAGTTTTTCACGGGATAGTGCCGGGTCATTCAGCGTGCCCTGAAGGAAAAATGGCGTTGGAGGTAGCTTTTGGGGAATCAAAGGACAACTATCGGGTCGAGTGGCTTACCTTTGAGGTGGTTAAGTTGCGCAGTCCCTATCACGCATTGTTTGGAAGGCCGGCTTATGCCAAGTTCATGGCAAGGCCGTGTTATGTGTATCTACAGCTGAAAATCCCGGGTCCTAAGAAGACCATTACCATACACGGAAATCGAGATATAGCAGCTGAATGCGACGAAGGAGATGCAGCAATGGCTGAGCAAGCATGTAGGAAAGAGGAGCTCAAGCATTACCGATCGCAGGCAAACCCGGAGGAAAGGGCGATGTCAAAAAGGCCGACCTCTGAAGGGGATAAAGCAAAAACTAGGACAGAACAAGATCACAAGATGGTGGCCTTCGTCAGGAGCGGTCCTTCCAAGCTCCCTGGCGTAGAAGAGGAAAGCACGTCGCTATCTACAACTAGCCGCGCTACAAGAACGACATACCCGGATTGGCTAACAAACCCGGTACTCATTATGAAAGGGACTAACGAATGGAGAATGTGCATCGGCCGTGCCAGCCTGGGGCCGATTCTCGAGAAGAACTAAAGTAGTGTAACGGCCAGCAGGTTTCATACGTACTCTTTTCCTATCCAGGGTACCCTTGGGGACTGGACGGGTTTTTAATGAGGCGGCCTGCTGACCTAATTTTTCATATCAAATAAAGAGGCGATTATCAAGAAAAGAGGTGGTTATTATCTATACTTTCAGTACGGTGTGTATCTTTAGGTCTTGAGGGCTGGTCGCTCATATAGGCACAGTTGCAAACTCAAAAGACCCGACCTTGATGCCAATGAGTTATAGGGGCCGGTTACTCGAAAACGAGTGCGGCTACAATCTTATAACCGGACAAAGAAGTCCAAATTTCTCGGCTATTCTTACTTAAGCTCGATGTGACTCGCAATAAAGTGGCATGATTTGTTCGCTTACGATTACAGTCAGCCATGAAGCCCAAAGGGACTTGCCTGACCCTGTTTTCGTATAGATGTAATAACATGGTATCCACGCGAAAGCCGGCTTACAGTACAAGATAGTCGAAAGGGTCATCTAAACCACAAGTTATGCAGAGTATAAGGCTGATAGCCGGAAACTCAACGGTTATTAAGCATAAACTTCAAATCCTATGTGAAACCGTTCTGGGATTTTTGTGAATCTAGCAGCAGGCAAATTGTCCTCCTTTAAAAATCACGTGTCCTAGGCTCGGAAATCCGGGCCTGGGGACTCGCGAATTTCGAAAGATAAATATATTATCCAGTTGCTAAAATTCCAAAAAGCCAAGCATCCGGGTGTTGGGGGGCTTGGGGACTTAGAAGCAAGTCCGTTCGCCAAACACCCATGAAACCCGGAAGCCGGGTCTCACAAAAGGAAAAATAAAGAAGTGCGGGTATCAAGAATAAAGCGAGTTGGATATCAAGAACAAGTAGGTGCAAAAGCAGATAAATCAAAAGTCCAGAGAGGCGTAAAGTGCATCAGGAATTTAGAGTGTATCACAAAGTTTCACTAAAAAGTACCAAAGGAGCACAGGCGCACCAGTTAAAAAATAAATTGTTTCACTGGCACTATGGCCGACTGATGCATATGAAGTAATAGATGTCACTCGATATTCTAAGCCGCAGGATCCATCTTGGCTTTGCCCTTGCCGTCGCTTGTGGTAGCAGCGCCGCTCGGGTTAGTAGCAATGCCGACTCGCGCGGGCGGAGGGACGACAGGAGTAGAAGTAGCAGGCATAGAGTCGGCTTCGGCCTTCTTCTTGGCAGCTTCTTCCCTTATCTTGGCCGCCTCCTCCTTCCACCGGGCAAGCATGTCGTATGGCTTGGGGCGGTCCGCCTTGATGATCTTGTCGTTAACATCGTATGCAGGAAGAATGGTATCAATCTCCAAACTATCGGCAATAACGCTAGCTGGATGACGGATTTCTTTTTGAATAGCCTTGAAGTCCTTAGGCGAAAACTTGGATCCATCTGGGTTGAACTCCGGAAACCCGCCCATCAGCTTGGCCGGCTCTAGCTTAGGAAAATAAGCTTTAGCCAGTGCAAGTCCTCGAGTCACACCAAATCAGCAAGATGAACGCTTCCAGTGCCAAATCCACTCAGGGATAGTGGAGCAGAATTCTAGCAATTTCTTCATGTTGCTTGGCTTGATACTCGGCAGTCGCAGCTCGTCAAGAATCCAACCAATTCCGGCACTAAGCTGCCAGATAGTGTCCTTGATAAGCTTCAACTTGATAGTGTCATCTTCTTCAGGGGATGCGTCACACGGCCTGTTAAAAAGACAAAGGAAAAGTAATAAGTAAAGGGATACGGTTGTTCATCTAGAGAGAATCAGGGTCACGCGTGCTAAAATTCAAAGATCATACCAGTTGCAACACGATGGATATCAGCAATCTGCACTGAAAGAGTCGTCAGCCTATCTTCAGCCGCGTGAGCTCTTTTCCGGTACTTCCTCATGATTTTTTGGCTCCTGCGAGTTTCAGTCTCAGCTGCTTCGCGAAGGGCCGTTTCCTTTTCGATACGCTTGGCGGCCTTGGCTAGCTTCTTCTCAGATTGCGCAACAAAGTCCTACGAGAAAACACGAAGAAGGGTCAGTCGGAAATATCGTGCAAAGTTCCAAGCAAATTACTTAGTAATTCACTTCGAACTTGGGGACTGTATAAGGAAATAGATGGTTTTACTCGGGTTTACTTTATGTTTGGTTATCAAGGCATCTAGGATATTTTCTTTATTGGCCCTCAAAGTGTAAAGGGCATCGAGCATCTGAGCAAACGTCATGTCTTCAGGGCGAAGTCTTGAAGGGCTGGAAGATTGGCCTTCCGGTTGAAGGGCTTTTCCGGGTCTTGGGGTCGAAACCCGGACCGTCTGAATGTCCGGGTTAGGAGAACCCGGCTTGGTCTCTAAGATGATATCTTCATCTACTTCTTCAGAGGACTTGGGTGATGCGGTTTTCGGTGGAGCGGGGTCCTTAAAGGGGTCTTGGTCCTGTCCGTCCTCAGCCTCGTCATCAGCCGCAACATCCATGTTAATATTTGGCTCCTCATCTCCTCGCTTTTCCGCTTCAGGAATATCCGGGTCACTAATGGTAACTTTGACACTAAAGGGAAAGAAGGAGATAGTGGTTAGTGGCACGTATTAAAAAGGTTAGTAAGTGCAAAAGAATGTTGAATAAAGGTCATTTACCCGGTGTTCACGGCATAGTCCAGTGGGAGCTCGCTGCTGGAGGCGGATGATGTTGTCAAAGGTACCGGCTGCGGTACCCGGAATTGCCCGGCGAGTGGATGATTAGGAGATGGACGGCGTTGAGGAGATTTGGGAGGCTGAGGTGGAGGAGTGCTAACTCGGTGAGCAGGTGAAGTGGAGATACCCGGGTTAAGGGGATCATCCCCCGGGGAACTCCGGGTCACCCTGCGTTTAGCCGAGGGGGGGTCCTTCAAGAATGGTGAATGTGATAATTGTTCATTAAGTTTATGCATAGTATCAAAAGAGTAGGGCTCAGAAGACATGGAGGAGAAGGGAACCTTTGCAACTACCCCTCTGGCCTTCCTCTTGGTTCCGACTGTGGTTTCCTGGTCGGATTCGGTGGCTTCCGGGTCATCTTCTTCTTTTTCCTCCTCGTCCTCTAACCCTGAAAGATTGAGTATGTATCAAACGAGGAAAAGATGGATGGTATGAAACGTAGCACAGGTAAAAGGTGAATATAAGATTAGGGAAAATACCCTCATCGTCTTCAACCGGTTCTTCCTCTTCTTCCGGGTCTTGGGAAGGAGGAGAGGTTTCAATCCTCCAGAAGGGGTCGTCAGCCTGTGATCAAAGAGATGAAAGCAAGAGTTAGAAACTGAGACAGGTAAAAGTGTCGAAATAAGCTAAAGGAACCAGGTCTTACCGCTGGAGCTGGGTGCTCTCGAGTAAATGGGGATAACCCGGCGATATTTCTTATCGCCTCTAGCTTCTCTGTCAGGAAATTTTTGATGGTCTTGTTGGTGTCCCCGGCAGCAAAGTTTTTGGTGGAGTATCGGAGCGAGTCCGTGATGTGCCCCGAGTATTCACACAACAATTTGGTGCGAATGGAGTTGGGCTGAACCCGGAAATCTACCCAGGTCTTCACCAAATTAAGGCCAAGAAGGCCTTGGGCCGAGAGAGCAGCTAACTTAGCCAGCAAAGGCTGGATTGCCTCCCTGTCAGAGTCGGGGGCAAAAGAACTGAAAGATTCGGAAGGCTCAAGGAGACTCTCCGAGTAACCTGGCAACTTCCTCTCGCCATCCGGGGAAGTGTCATGGCAATAAAAGAAAGATAGTTGCCAGTTTTTTATGTGGGAGTTCAGATTGAGAGTTGGCATTGGTGAGTGCTTGCGGCGTTGGATAGATACCCCACCGCAAGTAAGAAGTGCTCCGTCACCGCTCTCGCGGCACGGTTTGCACTCGAATAGTTCAATAAAAAGAGCCAGACTTGGCGGAACGCACAAGTATGACTCGGATAAAACGATGAAGTGGGTAATATTCAACATAGAGTTGGGCCCTATGTCGAATACCCGGAGGCCGTAGTGGCTTAAGACCTCCCGGAAAAAGGAGTGACCCGGAGGACGGAATCCCCGGGTCACGTGTTCGGTGAAGCAAATTACCTCATTTCCGGCGGGAGTGGGCCGGGTCTCGTCGCCTGGTGCCCTCCAGTGTATATCCTTTTGAGAAGGGAGGATTCCTAGCTCGGCCATCCCGTCCAGCTTGGCCTTTGTCGCTGTAGACCGACCCCAGTTTGCTGATATGGTTTGGGTAGCCTTTGCTAGGGCCGGATGTTTTCCTTGCCTCTTCGGAGCCATAGGGTTGACCTGCAGAGTACAAGAGATGTGGGAAATGAGACTCGGAAATATTGGATTATCCGAGTTGGGATGTTAGAGACAGCATGAAGACTCAGAAATATCCGGGTAACGTATCACGGAGCAAAAAATTACGAGTTGTCCGAGTGTTAAATACGGTTGTGGAAATTACTAGTTACTTACGTGTTGAGGTGAGTTTGGTGTGCACGGATGGTTGCCCATGCCTCTACTACGAGCAAAGTAACTGGAAAAGGAGGATTTTTTGGGTATTAATAATATGCGCGGAAATTTGGGCGAAATGGATCTAGGTTAGGAAAATTCGCGAAAGGTTCTATGAAGAAATTAGAGATTAAAGGTGATAGGAGGGTGGTGTGAGATCGTCCCACCGGTCCTTGGAGGAACTAGCAAGTATCTAAGTGGTTCAATTTGGTGCAGTAAGAGCAATGGCTCGCGGATAGACCAAGATCTAATCTGAAGAAAATCTGGAAAGTATAGGTCAAATTGATGGATACGAGAGGCTTACCGGAGAAGATTGGAGCGGTGCGCGGCGGTGATAGATAGCGTGCAGTGGATACTTCCTTGCGACGGTTGGCCAGATGTTCACGGACGCGGTGAATAAGTTCGACGGGGGTGCGGGGCGAACTGCGGCGAGCTGGGTCCGCGGGCGTGCGCGAGGTCTCTGTGGAGGCGCCCTGTGGATTCGAGCACGAAAGCAAAAGGAGGAAGAAGGAGGAATGAGCCGTTGGGATTAGATTAATCCTTAAGTGCCTATTTATAGGGTGCGGGAGGGTAAACCTAGGCCAACGGACGAGAGCCGGGAATTACGGATAAAATCGCATCCGCCCGGATTTTCCGAGGTATGCGTCAAGAGTTAGGCGAGATTTTCAGAATGGACGTAAGGCGTATCTTTTCTGTGGTTATCGGATGGGTTAAACAAGTAAAGTGAGATGGGTCTTCAACATCGTTACCAGGGTATTTTCCCGGGAAGATGAGCGATGGATTCGGAAAAGGCCGAGTTACTATATGTCCATCGTGGAGTTGGGCCTGACTGTTTATCGAAGAAGTCTAACCCGGCCTACTTGAATTGGTACGTCTGATATTCTTGCAGGGAATAGCCAGCGCTTCTAGGAGGAATCCAGGAAGCCCAGGCTATTCTGGGGACTACTGATGGGGGGATAGTAACCCGGTAGGCCAACTCCAAGGTGTAACCCGGCCCAAAGGACGATGCGCGGGATCCGGCTAAGGATAAAGAAACTTCTGGAAGGCCCAAAGTTTGTAGGCCTCGTAACCCGGATTGTGGGTTGCGATAAGGAAAGCTAGGGTTTGTAAGTAGAGTTCGGATAATATTCAAGCTGCGCCTTGGAGGGCAAGCCAGGGGGGGTACGGGTACTTTATAAACCGGCCCCTAGGCTTAGCTTGACAGAAATTCACGAAATAATCATATCACCTATTATCGAATATCCAGTATTACCCAAAAGCCCTATTCGAGACTCGGCGAGTTGAGAGCCGATTCCTAGATCGCTTATCATCATGTTCTCTTTCGAGCTAAACCCTCTCCCAAATACCTGTGTCGACTTACCCCAAGATCAGTTACCTCTGGTAACATCTGCCGTGATCATCCCACGACAAGACCCTAGAAAAGCTTGGGCATTCATGGCGGCTCACCTAGGGGCGGTTCTGGGCGATGTAGAGGTGTTGTAGGGCTTGAGGGAGGTCGAGGAAGGCCGGGGATGCGTGCAGCTTTGACGACGAAGCTCCAAAAGACGGTGGTGCTCGAGGACGTACTTCTCGGGCCGTGGGTGGCACCAAGAACCTGCGGGTCAAGCCAAACACCCATGTCAGCGAGGTGCTCCTCAAGCAGGGCTTTCTAAAGAAACAAAAAGGGCAGGGAACGGAGCACGGACGTGGCGGTAACCTTCCCGGGAAGGTTCCACGGGAAAAGGCGAGAGCGAGCTCCTCCTCACTCCCGGAGAGTAAGAGGCGGGATGAGGCTTGGTGGGGTGGGGAGCCAGAGGTGGGGGAGTGGTATGGCGAGGTTGGGGCATGCAGGATGGCTTAAAGGCGTGGTGCCAAGGTCATGGACACGAGGGCATGCTCGGTGGTATCGCTTCCGGCATGGGCTCGCGCTCTAGGGCATGTCCACGACGTGCAGCAGTGAGGCACGGTGTCAGGGAGGTCGAGGAGTGTCTGGTACAACAGCATGGCGTTGTTGAACTACAGTACAAGGATCCAAAAACTAGGGTGTGACAGCCTCGATCGAAGATTGCCAATAGTGGAAGGTGAACTAGGCCTTTGTGGCGGGGTTCATTGGAGAATAGGGTGAGGCCTTTGTGGCGTTGAGTAGTCCTTTGTGGCGAGCTCACACCCCTCCCACGAGACGTACTCCCCTTGTGGGAGGAACTCGGGAATACATCATCATCCACGTGTGCCTCGGTTATTTCTATACTCGAGCTTTTTTACTTATGCAATTTGATTTGTGATAGCCTTCGAGCTTGAAGTTATATATCTTGCTTTCACCTTGTTACTTGTATTTCTTAGCATAAGTTGTTGGTGCACCTAGTTGACCCTAGAATATTTAGGTTGCGTGCTTGTTAATTTAAACAACTAGTTTATTTCCGCATTTAGCAAGCCTTAACCGGAAAAGTTTTAATCGCCTATTCACCCCCTATAGGCGACATCGTTGCATGTTCAACTGCTCTAAGACTTCCCGTTTCTCCTGATGATGAATTGATTGCTCCTTATAGACTTAATCTTGCTGCCATGAAGGCTCATCATTTTATTACTGCTAACTCTACTGCTGATCATTTAGTATATAAAGTTTTATTTATTGACAGAGATGAGCGGGAAGTTATTTTGCCGCAGCCTGTTTTGTTCAAAGTTGACAGGGCGCCATGGTCGCACCCCAAGGGAGAGATAGATGATCAGCTGAGCTTGATGGAGTTCCATAGGCAGCAGGCGAGGCGAGATGCGCCTTCCGAGGACTACACCACGCAGTACACCGGGGAGTCCTTGAGCACATATCAGGAGGAGGGCTCCTACTCGGCGCACTACGGTGGCGCCACCTCATGGTCCCCTTGGGGATGATCTCCACTTAGGTCAAAAGCCTAAGCTTGGGGGACGTATACCGACATCGCACTCATCTCTATATCATGTTTCCGTCGGTTCTTTATATATCCATGTTTTCGTTTCTTTGGTTTGTTTTCGTTTTCTTTCGTTTATCTTTTGTTTTTATTGTTTTGTTCCTGCTTTCCAAAACACAAAAAGACCAAAAATATTTCTGTTTTTTCTCTTTATTTGCTTCTTTAGTTTCATTTTTTTTGGTTTGCTTTCTTTTCTTATTTCGGTTTAACATTCAAAAACCCAAAACTATTTTGCTCTGTTTACTTGTTTCCTTCTGTTCTTGTTTTAAATACGAAAACCCAAAAATATTTGTTCTTCTTCTTTGGTTTTGTAAAGTTTGTTGCAGAGTTCACCGGACTTTCGTGTCTCCTTTGGAGCTTGGTTATCATTCTATATTATTCAATCCACAAGTGAAGAGAAATAATGACGATTTATGATGATTCAAGTTGTGGTGAGAGGCTGGTATGAACTCTATTTATTTTATTTGTACATATACTCATCCATGTGAACATGCTTAGTTCGTTCGTGTAAGGTGTATGTTATTTAATTAATGCTTAGTAGTTCGTGCTCTCACGTGTTTAGTTCCAACTTGTTAATATAAGATGGCATGTCGTATGAATGTTTGCTTGCATTGTTTAATTCATAGAAGGGTATGAAATTGTGATATCTCCCTCTGATTGTTTCTCTTGAATCGACTTGTCACATGCTTACGCATGCATATGACTGAAAAAAGGTCAATTAAGCCTCGATGATTTATTTTGCCTCAGAGTATTTGTATCATTTTAATGCCCTGTTAATTTTGTTTTGTCGCAAGCATGATTATGACAGTTGTTTATCTCTTGATTGTCGCTCCCCGTCTATTGCTAGCCTTCACTTGTACTGATTATGAGCTCTACTCGTGCATCAAACTCCCCAAAACCAAAGTTTTCTAAATGTGTCCACCGTATCTACCTATATATGTGGTATTTAACTGCCACTCCAAGTAAATTTCTCGTGTGCTACCTTTAAAACCTTCGAATTTTTTTCCTGTTTTGTGCCCCTGTTTTAGCTCGTGAGGACGTAAATAGAGAATCTTTATCTCACTTGTTGATTGGATTTCACACCCTAGACTAGTGGCTTCATCCGCTTATCCAAATGATAGAAGAGCCGGTAGCGGGGTGCCCAGTCCCAAATTAGTACAACAAATTCTCTTCACTAGTTTATCACCTGATTTATCAGTCAAAGCATAATTGTGTAAACAAAAGAGAAAGACGGATGACCTTCTACCTAGATGCTTCCTTCTATGGGAGCCGCTCTTGTGGAGTCTAGTTGGCTTGTGACGTACTGTATTGTTTGTTTACCATTCGTTGACATAAGCATACACCTCTCTTAAAAATGTTTTCAATACCTCTGTTTAATAAAATAAAAAGCTCTAGCACATGAGTTAATCCCTACTTCCCTCTGCGAAGGGCCTTTCTTTTATTTTTATGTTGAGTCTTCACCTTCTCTTTTTATGCACCCTCTTGAGATCATGGTTGTCATTCTTAGTGTAATGTGCTTGTCCAAAAACACGGTTGATTGTGGTATAACTTCGATGCTTGTGTTTTTGATATCTTTATTTCTAGTCTTCATTTGAACTTTAGAGGTGCCCTAGCATTTTTGTTTTGCTCCATTATTAAGGGAAAGCGAGTACACTTTATCATACCCTATTATGAGCATTGCAATCCTGCAAATTGATATACTTCATATTGTTTACTATTATTTTGTTGGCATCTCTTCATGGTTTGCATAACTTCTAGGTGACTTTTATCTTGCATACATCTTATTATGAATTGTCTCATCACTTGATCATATAGTGAGTATATTTACATCATATGAAACAAATGTGTTCGTAAAAGTCATTTATCGCACTCAGTTGTCACTGAATTGCTCGAGGACAAGCAATAAGCTAAGCGTGGGGAGAGTTGATACATCCAAAACATATCTCCTTTTCCGAACACTTTTTTGTTGTTTGCCTCTAAACTTGTAAGTTTTGGATACCATTAACACGGACTAACGTTGTTTTTAGCAGAATTACCTTGGTGTCTCGTTTTTGTGCAGAAAAATCAACTTTCGGGAAATTGCCCGAAAAAGACCCCATTGAGCTTATATCACCAGAAGACCCCGAGAGCCAGAAGGACACCTAGAGGGGGGCAAGGAGTGGCCCAGACCACCCCTAGGCGCGCCCCCACTAGGTCGCGCCGCCTGGTGGTGTGGGGGCCACCTCCACCCCCTCGGGCTCCCCTTTTGACTACATATGTCCCGTAAACCTAAAACACGAGGGGGGGGGGTTCGTCATATTCCACAGAAACACAACAGAGCGCCGCTGCCACTTCGAAAATCAATTCGGGGATGAGAAGTTCCTGTTCTGGCGCCCTGTCGGGACGGAGATTCAGAGGAGATCATCGCCATCGACACCGCCACCTCTTCTCCATCAACCATCCATGATTCCCCCGTCCATGTGTGAGTAAACACCGCTGTAGGCTGAGAGGGATGGAAGGGATTGGATGAGATCGATCATGTAATAATGACAGGTTGTTCGGGCATAGTGCCTAGTATCCATTATTAGTGTTTTCTACCGTTGTTGCAACTTGTTATGCTTAATGCTTGTCACTTTGGGCCCGAGTGCCATGATCTCAGATCTGAACATGTTATTATTTCATGAGTATAATTATGTTTCTTGATCATATCTGCAAGTTGTTTACACATGTTATTGTCCGGAACCTGAGGCCCCGAAGTGACAGAAATTGGGACAACCGGAGGGGGTGGTTTTGATGTGAGGATCATGTTTGTTCACGGAATGTTAACGCTTTGCTCCGATGCTTTATGAAAAGGAGCACATTAATTACTAGTAGTTTCCCTTGAGGCCCCGCTGCAACGGGCTGGTAGGACAAAAGATGTTGTGCAAGTTTCTCATTGCGAGCACGTATGACTATATTGGAACACATGCCTATGGTTTGCCTAGAACTTGGATACTTTATTATTATTATATGCAATGCCCATGTTTAGATTATTACATGACCTATCTTATCCATGCAACACCCGTTCATCTATTCCCTCTATGCCTACGGTACTCCCATCCTGCTGTTTTTCCGTGATTGCTAATGCTGTTACTATTTTACTCATGTTGTTATTTTACTACTGCTGCTGCTATAAAACTATTACCACTGATAAATTGTTGCGAGAAAATCTACTTTAAGGTGTAGCTGAATTGACAACTCAGTTGTTAAGGCTTATAAATATTCTTTGGCTCCCCTTGTGTCGAATCAATAAATTTGGGTTTTATTTCCCTTGAAGACTGTTGCGATCCCCTATACTTGTGGGCCATCACTCCTCCTCCTCCGCTGGAGAGCGCTCGCAGAGGGTCGCCACGACGGCGCCGATCGCATTGTCGGGGACGAAGTCTAGCTCGGAGAACGAGGGGCCAAATGTTGTCGGGTCGTACTCCGGCAGAGGCTCTACCTCACGCGGCTCCATCCTCACTAGGGCGCGGAAGGAGCTACCAGTAGCGGAGGAGCTCTCCGCGACGCTTGAGCTTCCCTCGCCGCTCCTAGCGGATTCGCGGAGGCGGTCGAACTCCAGGAGGGCGCGGTATGCAAGGGTCGGCAGCACGGGGAGTTGGCGGTTGTTGAAGGCGTGCGACACCCTCTTCCTCGTCGCGTCGGACCACACCACCCTCCTCCACGCTTCGTCAGACAGATCTGACGGATCGAACGTAGGGCGGGAGGTGGGCTCGCGCTTCGAGGTCCTCATCTTTGGCGGCATGGCCGTGCAGCGGAGCCGGATCTGGGTGGCGGCACGGAAGAATTGCTCGTCGGTGACGACGGAGGGATAGGGGGCGTGACCTGAAAATGGACGCGCGGCCACTACTTAAAAGGATCCGTGCTTCGGATTCTCAGACGACCTAAAACGCTTTACGGACGGCTGCGTTATACAGGCCCTGCTACGGCCGAAAAATCTCCCCCGGCCCGTAAACCCGCCAGACTTTTCATGTTCCAACGTTTTACGGGCTCTGCTAGAGATGCTCTTATGAAAAGTTGCATCACCAGCACAACATAAAACTAAATACGAACTAGGGACCACAAACCCTACTGGTAGTTCAGAGCTGATGGCATGCAATGGGTGATGGCTTGATGATGACAATATGGCTACGAATCAAGGACTATGGAGGCGGCGACTCTCTGTTGTCGTAAAATAATGCGCCTTCAAAATAATTATTATTTGGAGACATTTATATGTAGTTTAAAGTGCCTCATCACCGGAGCTAGGTGGAGCCCACACGCCACCTATGCGCAACAACAACCAAGTGGCACCCTGGCCTAGCACGTGGCCAACCACTTGAGCGATCCCCTTCACAATGCCCCACTCCTTCGCCTAACACCCTCGTGGTAGTTTATTTTTATTTAATAAAACAATATAGGAGGCTAAAAGCGACAATGCCGAAGTCATTCTAAAAAATAAGATAAATTTTGATAATTTTTTAATCGAGTTTTAGAATAATCCAGACAAAAAACCTAAGCAAAGTGACCAGAGAGTAAACGTGTATGTTAGATCCCATAGTTTTGATACTCGAACGGGGTAGAACATAGGTATATGAATTCCACTGGGACACGTGAAAAAAATAGGTGATTAAAAACTTTTTGATTGAACATGTCGAAGGGATAAAAGTTTCGCATAAATCAATGAGTTAGGGTTAGATCGTCAATTTGTGTGGGATAAATTTTCACACGACCTTTGCTAAAATGCTAGCCTTTGAGCACAATTCAAATAAATAAGAGTGTAATAATAAATTTGGAAATTTAATTTGGGCACAAATTTGGTAAATGCTAAAATGCTAGCCTTTGAGCATATCACCATATATTCATTTGGAAATAAATTTGAAAAATTAATTTTCAAATAGATTAGTAATGAATAATTCTTAAACAATACAAATACTAGATAAATAAATTATACAAAAAATTAAATATTACAAATATTTATTGGTTATTTGAGTATTTTTGCAACAAATGCTGAAGTAATAAATGGATACAAATGAGTAAAACGGAGATTACAAAAAGAAGAATAGAAAAATTCTAAACTAAAGCATAATCTTTTTTTTACCCGTGGAGAAAAATAGACAAATACAAAGAAAACAATTTGATTAATGTTAAAATGTGTGCTATCATCAATGATGACGCATGATTTGATGTTGGATCTAACCAGGAGTATATAAAATCAAAAAGTAGTCTTGATTTTCAGATGGTGACTAGACGGAGTTAATCATCTTAGGCCCATCAAGGCAACAATGGACAAAGGCAACATGATTTGATCCGTTTCTTATCAGGCAACAAGGCAACATAATTGTTTCCCTCTAATGTAGCTAGTTCCATAAAGGCCCCAATGTTTTTTATTAAAATTATTCAAAATTGACATTACCTTTGAATCCAAAGCCCACATTGTCTAAGCCCACAAATGATCTTATGCGGATCAGTCACTCAATTAAGCCCATACAATTGTTGATCAAAGACTGTTACACGCAATAGCAAATCAACGATGAAATGATACCGAGTTGGAGTTGGATTCACCGTTACCGACCTAGTTAGGTCAGGATCGCCTTTATATACCTCTTGTAAGCCGCCGCATGGGATAAGCCACATATTGTAAATCCCGGCGCGATTGTAACCTCACCCGAAATAGTGAAGTATTGCTGGCTGGCACCCGTGGTTTTTTCTCTTCCTTGTTGGAGGGGTTTTCCACGTTAAAATCTCGTGTCCCCGTTGGTTCGATCTTGTTTAATTTCATCGTTGATTTGCTATTGCGTGTAACAAGTGGTATAAGAGCCCTGTTTCAGATTAGGGTTTCGAGATGGCATCGATGAAGTTTGATTTACCGTTGCTGGACTACAAGACGAGGTTTTCTCTGTGGCAAGTAAAGATGCGTGCGGTTCTGTCGCAAGCATCGGATCTTGATGAGGCGTTGGATTCTTTCGGTAATAAGGAAGCGCGTGAGTGGACTGCTGAGGAGAAGCGCAAATATCGTAAGGCTTTGTCGTTGATTCAGCTTCATCTATCTAATGATATCTTGCAAGAGGTGCTGCTGGAGAAATCCGCGGCTTCGTTGTGGCTCAAGCTGGAATCGATCTGCATGTCAAAGGATCTAACCAGCAAGATGCATGTTAAGATGAAGTTGTTCTCGCTCAAGATGCAAGATGGTGGTTCTGTGATGAATCACTTGTCGATCTTTAAAGAGATCGTGTCCGACCTAGTGTCAATGGAGGTAAAATATGAGGATGAAGATTTAGCTCTTCTGCTATTATGCTCGCTGCCTAGTTCTTTTACAAACCTGCGTGATACTATACTATTAAGCCGCGATGAACTAACCCTCGCGGAAGTTTGTGAGTCCCTGCAGACCAGGGAAAAGATGAAAATTATGTTGCAGTCTAACGCATCGTCCTCAAAAGGCGATGCATTGCAGGTTCGAGGCAGACCTGAGCAGCGAGATAACAACTACAACAACAACAGAGATAAGAGCAGGGACCGTTCCAAGTCCAAAGGACGTGACAAGTTCTGTAGGTACTGTAAGAAAATCAATCACACCATTGAGGATTGCTGGAAGGTGCAGAACAAGGAGAAAAGGAACGGCGCATACCAACCGAAAAATAAATCTGACGGTAATGGTAATGGTACTGGTAAGGCTGCTGTTGTTGCTGGTGATAATAGTCCAGATGGTGAATGCTTAGTTGTTTTTGCTGCATGTGTTACCCGTGATGATGAGTGGATTCTTGATACTGCTTGTTCGTTTCATATTTGTTGTAACAAAGATTGGTTCAGTTCTTATGAGGCTGTGCAGACTGGAGATTTTGTGCGTGTGGGGAACGACAACAAATGTCACATTGTTGGTGTTGGATCTGTTCAGATCAAGACCCATGGTGGGATGACACGTACATTGACGAGAGTGAAACACATACCATCCATGGCGAGAAATTTGATCTCGCTGAGTACCCTTGATTGTGACGGGTACAAATATGCCGGAGGGGATAAACGTCTGAAGGTATCAAAAGGTTCTCTCATTGTTATGATTGGTGATATGAATTCTGCCAAGTTATATATCCTTAGAGGTAGCACTTTGTCTGGTACTGCTGCTGTTATTACTAATGATGATCCAAGTACAACTAACCTCCGGCATAAGCGACTTGGACACATGAGTGAACATGGTATGGCAGAATTGGTGAAGAGAGAACTTCTGAAGAACTGCAATAAGAGTAAGTTGCCGTTCTGTGAACACTGCGTATTTGGTAAGCATAAGAGAGTTAAGTTCAATACTTCCGTTCATACCACTAAAGGTACATTGGATTATGTACATGCTGATTTGTGGGGGCCTTCACGTAAGCCCTCTTATGGTGCTCGTTATATGCTTACTATCATTGATGATTACTCTAGAAGAGGTTGGCCTTATTTCCTGAAAACTAAGGATGATACTTTTGCTGCTTTTAAAGAGTGGAAAGTTATGATTGAAAAGCAAACTGAAAGAAAGGTGAAGTTGCTTCGTACTGACAATGGTGGCGAATTTTGTTCGCATGCTTTCGATGATTATTGTGTGCAGGAAGGCATTGTCAGGCATCAAACCATCCCATACACACCTCAGCAGAATGGTGTAGCCGAGCGGATGAACAGGACGATCATCTCCAAAGCTCGCTGCATGTTGTCTAACGCCTGCATGAATAGGCGTTTTTGGGCTGAGGCTGCCAACACTGCCTGCTACTTGATCAACAGGTCACCATCCATCCCTCTTGACAAGAAAACTCCTATTGAGGTATGGTCTGGTGAGTCAGCTGATTATTCACAACTGAAAGTTTTTGGTTGCACTGCCTATGCTCATGTTGATAATGGAAAGTTAGAGCCTAGAGCTGTTAAGTGCTTATTTCTTGGATATGGTTCTGGAGTAAAAGGATATAAGTTGTGGAACCCGGAAACCAAAAAGACTTTCTTTAGCAGAAGTGTTGTGTTTAATGAATCTGCTATGTATGAGGACAGTTTTTCGACTGATGTTGTGCCAGATTCTTCTGATGAGGACGAACCACGAGTTCGTTTGCAGGTGGAGCTAGAACACCTGGATGAGGAGGCAACTGAAATTGATGGGGAGGATATTGTGCCACCCTCACCTCCTATTGTGCAGCAAGAAAATTTGTCTATTGCAGAGCGTAGAGAGAATAGGAATAAAGGACCTCGTACTCGTTTAATTGAGGAATGTGATGTTGTTTATTTTGCTCTAAGTTGTGCAGAACAGGTGGAGAATGATGCTGAACAGGTGGAGAATGAAGCTATTGCTTCGGTTGATCGTGACAAGTGGATTGGTGCTATGCACGAGGAGATGCAATCACTTGAGAAAAATGGCACGTGGGATGTCGTGCGCCTGCCTAAACAAAAGAAGACCGTACGCTGTAAGTTGATCTTCAAGAGAAAGGAGGGTTTATCTCCAAGTGAGCCTTCAAGGTTTAAGGCAAGGTTAGTAGCAAAAGGTTTCAGCCAGATTCTAGGAGTGGATTATAATGATGTGTTCTCACCTGTTGTCAAGCATAGTTCTATCCGTACTTTCTTTAGTATTGTTACTATGCATGATCTTGAGCTTGAGCAGTTAGATGTGAAGACTACGTTTTTGCATGGAGAACTTGAGGAGGAGATATACATGGACCAAGCTGATGGGTTCATAGTGCCTGGTAAAGAGGATTTCGTGTGCAAGCTAAAAAAGTCTCTTTACGGTTTGAAACAGTCTCCTCGACAATGGTATAAAAGGTTTGATTCTTTTATGATGTCACATGGCTTTAAGAGGTCTGAATATGATAGCTGTGTGTACATTAAATTTGTTGATGAATCGCCTATATACTTGCTGCTATATGTTGATGATATGTTAATTGCTGCCAAGAGCATGAAAGAAATAACTACATTAAAAAAACAGTTGAGTAGTGAGTTTGAGATGAAGGATCTTGGTCCTGCTAAGAAAATTCTAGGTATGGAAATTTCAAGAGACAGAAAATCTAGATTGCTATTTCTTAGTTAGAAGAATTACATTAAGAAAGTACTTCATCGTTTTAATATGCATGATGCAAAGTCTGTTAGTACTCCAATTGCTTCACACTTCAAGTTGTCAGCATTGCAATGTCCTACTGCTGACAAAGATATTGAGTACATGTCACGAGTTCCCTATGCTAGTGCTGTTGGTTCCTTAATATATGCCATGGTGTGTTCTCGGCCTGATTTATCTTATACTATGAGTTTGGTCGGTCGATACATGGCTAATCCTGGTAAAGAACATTGAAAAGTTGTTCAGTGGATTTTCAGGTACCTTCGCGACACATCCAAAGCTTGCTTGAAGTTTGGCAAGACTGGTGAGGGACTCGCAGTCTATTTGGATTCAGATTATGCTGCCGACTTGGATAAGAGGAGATCCCTCACAGGTTATGTGTTTACAATTAGTGGATGTGCCGTTAGCTGGAAGGCTAACTTGCAGGGTGTTGTTACGCAATCTACTACTGAGGCTGAGTATATGGCTATTGCTGAAGCATGCAAAGAGTCAGTTTGGTTGAAAGGTCTATTTGCTGAGCTTTGTGGAGATGATACTTGCATTAACCTATTTTGTGACAGTCAGAGTGCTATTTACCTTACTAAGGATCAGATGTTCCATGAGAGAACAAAGCACATTGATGTCAAGTACCATTATGTGCGTGATGTTGTTGCACAAGGTAAGTTGAAGGTATGCAAGATTAGTACTCATGATAATTCTGCTGATATGATGACAAAGCCAGTTCCTATTGCTAAGTTTGAGCTTTGCTCAAACTTAGTTGATATCACTGCTTAGCCCAAGAGGCTATTTGGCGCCGAAGGTATTTTCTTAGTGTGTTTCAGGTGAAGGTACTCATTCATGCTACAAGCCCATATATATAAGTAGCCCACTAGGTGATTACCACTTGCATCATAAAGCCAACAGAGATAAAGATCAACAACATGCCCTAAAAAAAAAAAGATAAAGATCAACAACAGCTTGGTTCTGTTTGTTCTTCTAAACTCCAAGGACTTCCATCCTCAACAACCTCTGAGAGTTACAGCCTCACCTTCGGTTTCAATCTCCCAACAGCGATTGTTCTGCGGTGAGTAGTATAATTTTTATTGAGTGGCATAGCAGCTAGCCTAGAAAAGCTCAGGACCACCCTGTACCTCTTTTTGCCAGTGAAATTGCATCAGTCTGTGTGATCACAAGGCTGGAGTCTGTACTGGACCAAGACAATACAACAATCGATAGCTCACATGCTCTCCAGGACTCTTGGCTCTTCCTCCCTGGATATCTCTTCCTCTGGATAGAGGCAGCACAGCCTCACAGGATCGATCCAAACTTGTACACAGGAATTCCGGATTGATTGTACACTTGGAGTCACAAGGCTGAGCACTGTCTAGAAAAACGAAGGGCTAAGCAAAAAGAGTTGCAACAAATGGCTGCATTCACCTAACACACAAGAGGAAATCCAAGCTAGCTATGATCGTAGGCTTTACTCAGCAACAGCGACAATACAGCATTAGCATAATACAAGATCTTAGGATTGATTGATCCTAGACAATTAATCGGTACCTCGTTGGCTTCTAAGATCAGCGATTAGTGATCCTAGATAAGTAGTAGTAATAGGTTACAGGGCATTGGGCTGCACTGTCAGGCATGTGACTGGCAAAAAAAAGTTAAGTACATTGTATGCCCGATCCATCGCAACTTCACAAGAGGTCCAAGTCTTGAAGCAGCTCTTCCATCGTGGGTCTTTGGTCGGGGTTTTCACTGGTGCAGAGCAATGCAGTCTTTGCCAGTTTAGCCGCTTCGGTCGCTGAGTAACATCCTTTAAGGTTACCGTCAATGAGCTCATCTAAGCTGCTGGATTCAAAGGGCAGCTGCATCGTCTTCCTCTTACCCGTGAGTATCTGAAACACAATTACCCCGAACGCATACACATCACTCTTCTCCGTGAACCTACCGACGGTGGTGTACTCGGGGGCAAGGTACCCCATGGCGGCGCTGGCTTTGAGGGTCGAGAAGACCAGGTCGTCCACGAGGAGCTTGTGCAGGCCGGAACCAGATATCAGAGGCTTGTAGGTGTAATCCACCAGAACTTTGTCCGCCGATATATTTTGGTGAACGAGGGGAGGCTTGTTTGCTCTATTGCTGTGCAGATACCCAATTCCTGCAAAGCAAACATCCGTAAGCAACATTGCCTCACAAAAAACACAAAGACTTATCTACTTATGCTAACACCGAACAGGTTGTTCAATACCAACATTCAGTAACGGTTGCAAATTACAGGTATCAAAAGTTTTTTCGAAACGGATCGGTATCACAAGTTATTTGTCAGTTTGGAGAGAGAGATATCTTTGAGTACCTACAAGAAGAAGAAAAAACCCTACAAGGTACATAGTTCCAAAATGTGACTATGCTACGTCGTATCACAGGTTCCCCAAAAAACATGTGAACAGCCAGGACAGTCCTAGGATCGATATACCGATGGACATTTGTTTCCCTGTTTTTTGCAGTAAAATTAAGTTGGCAATGCCTCATATGTAGTACTCCAAATAAAGCCCATTATCAAAAAAAAAAATGTAGTACTCCATGTTTTGAGCAAATGTTGCATGCCAACCACCAACTAGCTAGCATTTGAGCAATTTTGCTACTTTTGTGGACAGTATGAATGCAGAAAGATTTAGTCATTAGCACCATCTAGAGCACTCTAGGGGTGCTCGAGAACTGATAGCTAGATAGTGACAAAGGGGATGAGTGGAGCTCCACTACCACTATACCTTTAGCAATGCCCTTGATGATGGACACCCTCCTGGACCACTCAAGGACGTGGGCGCCATGGCCGCCGCCGCCGTCTTCTCCTCCGACGTCCAAGAACTGCGACAGGCTCCCGTTAGGCACGAAGTCGTGCACGAGGAAGCACTCTCCCCTGGCCCTGGAGCAGCAGAAGCCCCTCAGCCCCACGATGTTATCGTGCCGCAGCTCCGCCAGCAGCTTGAGGCCCTTGAGGAACTCCGCCTCCTCCTGCTTGCAGCACGTCTTGCCGAGCCGCGTGACGACGACGGGCGTGCCGTCGCGCAGCGTGCCCCTGTACGTGGCCGCGAAGCTGCCGCCGCCCTTGGAGCTGTTGGAGCTCTTCTTCCCCAGGAGGTTCAGCTCCGAGAAGTACTGCGTCGCGGACTCCACCTCCTCCATGTTGAACCGGAGGCTCGGGGACACCTCCTGCGAGAACCCGACGCCGCTCCGCCCGTCGGCCAGCGGGTCCCACCCGTTGGAGTACTCCAGGCTCACCAGCGTCGACGACGCGCTCTTGCGGAACGACTCCTTGGTCGTCGCCTCGGTGCTGCACCGGCCGCCGACGGATGTCATCGGCGGTGCGCCTGAGGCCATGCTCTGCTTCCGCCACCGGTACCACGAGAACGCAAAGAGACCGGCCGCCGTCGCCGCGAGAAGGATGACCGCGAGAAGGACGACGGCCGCGAGCGCCTTGGTCGAAGGGGGGCAGTGGGTTCCGCTGCAATGCCCGTGGTGGCCCCCATCGGAGTTGATCTGCGGCGGGATGCCGGCGCTGAAGGGCTGGGGCCTGTCGGGGTCGATGAGGTCCGAGGAAGTGCACGGCCGGAGATCCGGGAGCCCGGTGCCGCAGAGATCGGCGTTGTTCCCGTACTGGAATCCACCCTCCAGCCTCGCCAGTTCTGGGCAGCAACCAAACCACACGACCAGCATTAATTAGCCAAAAACTGTTTATAGCGGAGTCCTGGTCCCGGAGGTTGTGTGTCGCTAGTGTGGTGTGGATTAATTACCGGAGGGCACACTGCCGGTGAGCGAGTTGTTGCTGACATCGAGAGCCGCGAGGCGATGCAGCCTGGCCAGCCTCACCGGGATGGAGCCGAAGAGGCGGTTGAAGCTCAAGTCCAGCCGCATCAGCTCGGGCAGGTCGCCGAGGCTGGCAGGGATGGCGCCATTGAGGTGGTTAAACTGCAGGGCCAGCACGGTGAGCCTGGTCAAGAGCCCGAGCTGCGTGGGGATGCTCCCCGTCAGCTGATTGTAGCACAGCTGCAACACTGCACACAACACAATTAACACCAGCATTAATTAGAGTGACAAAAGAAGGTACTACTAGTAAACAAGCCAAGATGTGCAGTAAATCAAGCCCAAGAACGCGTTTTAGAACATGGAACGCTAAGCAAAGAAGAGTGGAATAAAGAAAATAAGGAATCGAATCAATACAAGCAATGCTATATCATGGTGAGAGAGAGAGAGAAAGAGAGTCCACATGCAGCTAGGCGAGCAAGAATCTTCCAAGAAATGCACGCACACGGAGATGGCATGGCCGGACCCGGAGGAGAATAGAAGAAGCAGAGGTCTGACTTTGCTCACCTTGCAGCGAGGCCATGGCGCCGATCTCGGGCGGGATGGGCCCGGAGAAGTTGTTGACGTTGAGGTAGACATCGGTGAGGTGGGTGAGCCTCGCGAGCTCCCGGGGCACGCTGCCGTGGAGCGCGTTGTAGTGGAGGTACAGGCCGGTGAGCGAGCGGAGGCCCGCGATGGCCGGCGAGAGCGTCCCCGGCAGGCCTTTCCCCTGCAGCGAGACGTTGGCGATGCCGCCGCGGCTGTCGCACGCGACGCCCTCGAACCCGCACGGGTCCCGCCCGGCCGTCCACGACGGTAGCAGCCGCCCGGTCGGGTCCAGCGCCGCCTTGAGCGCCAGCAGCGCACGCGCCTCCCCGTCGTCCGCCGCGGAGGCCAGGCCTAGCAGAGAGCGGCACACGAGTGCCAATGCGGCGAGCGCGACGAGGCGGACGGAGGCCATTGCCGCGCGGCGCTGGTGCTCTGGCGGTGGCGACCCCCTTGTTGGTGCGCGAGGAGATGGGAGGGTCGGAGGAGACAAGAGCGTGCAGGGGTGAGGTGTTCGAGGTGGACGACGAGTAAATAACGTGGGTGACCCCGTGAGGTTCGGTCTGGTCGCAAGCTCCCAGCGCTAGCGGGGCTGTGCGAGTGTGACGAAGCGCCAAACCTCGCATGTCTCGCGTAGGTGGGCGCAGGAACTAGCTTCGTACACACAGCCAGGCCAACCATGATGTTGCATGAACCGAACATTTTGCATGGTGCAGACATGCAGTCAGGCGTTCCTTCCCTTCGTCTCCATCGTGGTCCGTATAGCCAGGCCGGTCCTGAGATTTCGAGGGACTGGGCGGAACTAAAATTTAGGGCCGCTTAGTATAATAGGTGTTGGTTGTTAGCGAAATAGAGTGAAAATAAGAATATATTTTTACCTCGAAAACCCTTACGAGAAAAAACCACGACGCGTTGACATTGTTAACAATATCTTCTGTATGGATATCATCTTCTAGATTAACATTACTTGGGCCACGAGAACTAGCGCCAACTGGTCTGTATTTTTTGAAGCGTTTGGGTTATTCTTTTGTAAAAATTTATGAAGAGATTCTCTTTCTGAATCTACCAATTCTTCATCCTCTTTACTCCTTTCCTTTTAGCAGCATCGGATTCAGGCTTAATGATGCTGAAAATAAAAAAATAAAAATTAGGGCATAAAGTACCAGAAATTAAAGAAGATCCAATTAGCCAAACTACAATCAACATACGTGTGTGTCTAGCTGCGAGAGCGTGGCGGGAGGATTTGCTCTTGATTCTTCAACAATAGTAAAGTCAATCAATAATCAGCGGCGGTCATGCCCGCCAGGCAGCCGTCAAACGCCAGGCGAGTCGATGAGACAAGAGACGAATAAGAATAGAAGCGATCGATGATCCGCATCACAACATCAGTTACATACGTACGTACTCCTCAGGCTTGAAACCTCACTACAGGCACGTAAATTATTCCATTCATCCATCGATCGAGTTTCTGCGTGTATGGATCCATCCGAGATAGACTACTCCATCTAAAGGAGCAGCAGGCCGAGCCGGCTATCGGCCCAAGTAACACTTCTCCGCCAGTTGCCACAGAACAGGCCAGGTTTTCTTTTATTTTTCCCTAAGTACATATACTACACCTGTATACTGTATATCCGGAGGGGGCCCCCAAAATTTTTGGGCCCCGGGCGGCCGCCCCCACAGACCCCCTCCAGGGCCAGCCCTGCGTATAGCAGCGGTCGTGGTATTCATAGCCCATAGAGCACATGCAGAGATTCAATAAAGCAGACACTTTCCTTCCGGGTCGCTCGCGTCGGGGGCTCGAGAGGGCAATCAACCCTAGGTCAGCCATATTAGAGTTGGTAGTCTGTACATTATGTTTGTACCTGTACCTGTACCTGTACCAGTTTGATACCAAACCGATCGACCACATCCGGTGCCCTCACTTCATCGGCATCCGCCTCCACCTTCGCCCCCATCAATTCCTCCACGATAACCGTGCGTCTTGATCGCACCAATTTTCTTCTCTAGAAAACACAGGTGGTTCCGAGCATTGCAGGAGCAGGGTACTATGGCTACCTCGACGACAGCTGTCAAGCACCGCCGAAGACCATCAAGCAGGGGACCGGCGACGCGGCTGTAGACGTCGCCAACCCTGACTACGCGACCTGGTGTACGGTGGATCAAAGGGTTCTCAGCGTCCTTGTCGGGTCGATGACTGAAGATATCCTCGGCCAGATGGTCGGGTAGAACACTTCCGCCGCCGTCTGGGAGCGCGTCACGGGCATGTTTTCAGCCCAGAACCGCGCCGGTGTGCGCCAGATCAAACGTCAGCTCTCGTCGCTAAAGAAGAAGGATCTGACCGCCGCCGCCTATTATCACAAGATGAAGGCGTATGCGGACACCATGGCTACCATCGGAAGTCCGCTGGCAGATGAAGATCTCATTGACTACATCGTCGGTGGCCTCGGGCCGCAGTACGAGTCCTTCCAGGCCTCGCTCGACATTCTCAGCCACACCAACCCGGCGCCCCTCAGCCTCACCAACTTTTACGCCATGCTTCTCTCGTATGAGGCCATGCAGGAGCAGAACAACTCCGACGCTGCATAATTTTCATCTTCAGCGAACACCGTCGCTCGGCGTGGCGGTGATGACTACGGACGCCAATTTCGATGTCCGACCGACAACTCCGGTAGCCGTACCGGTGGACGTCAGAGTGGAGGACAGCCCAACCAGGGCTATGGTGGTGACGGCGGCCAAGGCAGCGGCTACCAAGGTGGACAAGGTGGCGGAAATCGCGGCGGCGGCCGCGGCAATGGCAACGAAGGCGGAGGTGGTGGCCGTAAGTGGCGCCCCAAGTGCCAAATCTGCAAAAATTGGGGTCATGAGGCCCTCCAATGCAAGAAGCTCTAGGACACCTGTCGCTCTGGAAACTCGGGCACTCATGGCCATGATGAGCCGCCAAACTGGATCTTGGACAGCGGCGCTACCGACCACCTCACCAATGACATGGAGCGGATGAATGTCCAGGACAGCTAATATGGCAAGGATCAAGTTCAGGTCGCAAACGGAGCAGGTTTGTCTATTACTCATGTTGGTCATTCCCGTTTAGCTGGTTCTATTCAGCCTATTGATTTGAAAAACATCCTTCATGTCCCTAAACTTAGTAAAAATCTTCTTTCTGTTCATAGAATGCTATGTGATAATCATGTTTTTATCGAGTTTCACCGTGACTTTTTCTATGTTAAGGACACGGGCACGAAGCAAATCATTCTTCGAGGTAGAAGCCGTGGTGGTCTCTACCCAATTCCTTTCGGTCGCACGTCTTCTCAAGTCGTCAGGCATCCTCTAGCGTCAAATTATCTTATGAACAATGGCATCAACGTCTCGGCCATCCATCCAATAATGTAGTTCAAACTGTAGTTAAGAACAACAGTCTTTTATGTTCCCCAAACTCTCGTTCTTCGGTTTGTGATGCTTGTCAGCGTGCAAAGAGTCATCAGTTACCTTATAATCATTCATCTCGTGTTTCTATTGCACCTTTAGAGCCCATTCATACTGATGTTTGGGGTCCCGCGTTGTCTTCTTCCGGAGGTTTTAAGTACTACGTTAGTTTCATTGATGACTATAGTCGTTACTGCTGGATATACCTCCTTAAACACAAGTCTGATGTTGAGGAAATTTTCTATGCTTTTCAGCATCATGTCGAGTTGACTCTTAACACTAAAATTCGTGCAGTACAGTCTGATTGGGGTGGTGAGTATCATCGCTTGCATAAGTATTTTCAGCGTACTGGCATAGCTCATCGTGTGTCATGTCCTCATACTTCTCAACAGAATGGCATTGCTGAACGCAAACATCGACATCTTGTCGAGACAGGGCTTGCCCTTCTCGCCCATTCTTCTTTGCCTCTTCGCTTTTGGGATGAAGCGTTTCTCACTGCTTGCTATCTTATTAATCGGATGCCTACACCCGTGTTACAAAACACTACACCTGTTGAGAAACTTCTCCAGTCACCTCCGGACTACTCGTTTGTTCGCACTTTTGGATGCGCATGTTAGCCTAGTTTGCGGAAGTACAACTCACGCAAGCTGGAGTTTCGTTCCAAAATGTGTGTATCTTGGGATATAGCCCTATGCATAAAGGTTATAAGTGCTTGGATCGTTCTACGGGTTGAATTTTCATCTCACGCGATGTTATTTTTGACGAACGCGTTTTCCCGTATGCTACACCTGGTGTCGTGATTGATGTTTCACAATTACATCATGTTTCTTTTCCTATGCATGAACCAACTATTCAGGATGTCCACTTGCGTAATTATGACATGTCATTGTTGCCACGTGATCCGCTTGTTCCTTTGTCAAGTGTCTCTGTGCAGGTTCCAGCCCCGATCGACGTGCATGCTTCCGCGTCACTGCATGGAGCGGATGTTTCACCAGCGACGGCCTCGACGGGTCCGTCCCATGTTGCTACCGCTCGAGATGGGCCAGCCCAGCGGGCCGAGCAGCGCCCGTCGTCACCCGCGTCTTCCTCGACTGGGTCACCTGCCACGCCGTCGACTGACAGACCAGCCCAGCGGGCCGCGCCCGACGAACCGGCCCAGCAGGCCGGTGTTTCTGCACCAACGACGACTGATACCGTATCATCGACTTACGATGACAATACCGCCTCTGCCTCCTCGAGCGCGCCGTCTTCGCCTGGCAGCTCCTCCGTCTCGCCATCACCTGTGGCTCCATCACCTACATGCCCAGTGGTTACTCGCTCGAAGAACAATGTGTTCCGTCCTCGGAAGATCACTGATGGGACTGTTCGATATGATCCGTATCGTCGACGTGCGTTCTTCGCTACTCCTGATTCCCATCGCTCCGCTCTCACCGATCCTGCTTGGCGGACTGCTATGGAGGAAGAGTTTTCAGCTCTTCAGTGTAACCACACGTGGATATTGGTCCCTCGGCCCACAGCTACTAATATTGTCGGCTCTAAATGGGTTTTCAAGACCAAAGTCCGTCCTGATGGTTCTGTTGACAAGCTCAAGGCGCGTCTCGTTGCTCGAGGTTTCACTCAGCAACATGGTATTGATTATCACGACACTTTCAGTCCTGTTGTGAAGCCTGTCACTGTGCGTCTGGTTTTGTCTCTTGCAGTTTCTCGCGGTTGGTGCCTGCGTCAGATTGACGTCAGCAATGCATTTCTCCATGGGTTTCTCGATGAGACTGTCTATATGCAGCACCTTCCTGGTTTTGAGGATTCTCGGCATCCGCACCATGTGTGCAAGCTTCAGTGTGCCTTATATGGTCTCAAACAGTCCCCTCGAGCGTGGTATGCCCGATTGAGTGATAAACTTCATGAGCTTGGCTTTATCTCCAATAAGGCTGATACTTCACTCTTTATTTTCTCTCGTGCTGGTGTCCACTTATACATGCTGGTGTATGTTGATGATATTGTGATTGCTGGTTCCTCCTCTGCTGCGGTTGATCGTTTGGTTCAGACTCTTGCCAGCACATTTCCTATTAAGGATCTTGGACGTATTGAGTACTTTCTTGGCATTGAGGCTGCCTACAATTCATGGGGAATGGTGCTTACTCAACATAAATACGCACTTGATCTCTTACATCGTGCAAATATGGAGAATTGTCGGGCTGTCTCAACGCCCATGTCCACCACCGACAAGCTGTCCAGGGATGTCGGCCAGAAACTTGATAGTGGTGATGTTTTTCGAGACATGAGTTTAGTTGGAGGGCTCCAGTATCTGACGCTGACCAGGCCTGATTTGTCTTTTGCTGTGAACAAGGTATGCCAGTACTTGTCGCAGCCCACTACGGTGCATTATGAGGCAGTCAAGCGTATTCTTCGATATGTGAAGGGAACATTGTCTACATGATTGCAAATTCAGAAAGGATCATCTACCTTGCTGAATATCTATACTGATGCGGACTGGGCAGGATGTCCTGATGACCGACGGTCTACCGGTGGCTTTGCCATATTTCTTGGACCAAATCTTTTATCGTGGAGCTCCCGCAAGCAACACACGGTGTCAAGATCAAGCACTGAGGCAGAGTAAAAAGCTCTTGCCAATGGCACGGCTGAGGCGATGTGGATTCAGTCAGTGCTAAGGGAACTTGGAGTTCATCAGTCCAAACCACCTGTGTTATGGTGCGACAATCTTGGAGCCACTTATTTGTGTGCTAATCCCGTGTTTCATGCTCGTGCGAAACATATCGAGATCGATTTTCACTTTGTGCGAGAGAAGGTTGCCTTGGGAGCTTTGGATGTCCGATACATCAGTACAGGAGATCAGCTAGCCGATGTCTTCACCAAGCCAGCTACTCAACGACTGCTTCGTAGATTTCGCGCCAATCTCAACCTCGTACACGACGGTTTAGATTGAGGGGATGTATTAGAGTTGGTAGTCTGTACATTATGTTTGTACCTGTACCTGTATCGGTTTGATACCAAACCGATCGATGCGTGATCTCGTGTGAGATCCGATCGCCCTTGTAATCTCCCTATATAAGCAAAACCCCATGATGGGGTACGTACGGCAAATATTCCTTCAAACTAGCCGCCACCCAGCCCAACCTTGAGATCCCAGGCCGCCACCGATAACGGTGTCGTGCGACACCCTGCCGCCAAGGCAGGGGGAGGAGAGAGTGCGCCATCACCATCACCTCTTCGCACGGAGAGGAGTGGTCTTGGTGGGCGCGACGCCGCCGTCTACACGCGGGGCAGGGCGGGGCAAGGTCATGCGGCACAGCTCGGACGGGGCTTTGCGGCGGCGGGCGGTTCTGAGGCCGGCTGGGCCTAGCGGGCCGCGACTGCAGCAAGGCTAGCATGGCAACGACATCACATCTCGAGGTGGTGGTGTATAGGGGGGGCTACAGCCCTATCACCCACCTAGATCCTCTTCCTCTGACCGTTGCTGCATGACCAGGCCGAGGGCGGCGGCGCTCGTCGGCCCGTGAGGGAGGCGGCGGCGTTCGACAACTCACGGCGGGGAGACGTCGACGAGAGATCTGAGGTTGGCGTGGACGATTCGGAGGCGACAACATCGGCCCTATGGGGTGCGGTGTCTCTTGGATCTGATGCTCTCTCGGTGGCCAACCAAGGCTCCGCGGGGCTGATGTTGGCCTATTTGTTCCGCTCGCCGGGAGCCGACCGGCAGCGATCTTGGTCCTTTAATAATGATGGCTGATCCTGTAGGTTCTTCGAGCGTCATGGCGTCGATCTACATCAGTCGAACCTCCTCGATTGAGACACAGATGTGTTCCGGTCTTCCTCTCCGTGATTTTGTCGTTTGGCACATGGCATCACTGGATTTCTAGATTGGAATCGATCCGGTCATGCGCTCCCCTAGATCATGCCAATTGCGTCATGTGGGAGTGGCGTGAAGCTTCGCTTCTTAACAGTGCTAAGGGACATATAGATCTCCATGGCATTGACAGGGGTGGAGAAAGTCATGGTGTTTTCCATCGGAGTTTTGACTTGGTGACGAGGTGTAGTAGTTGCGATGAAGGATGACGACCCAGCTTCTTCCTTTGTGTCGAGTGTTGGGCACTTGCAACAACAGCCTTGGTAAGAGGGGGAGACAACACAGATGGATTGTTTTTGTGGCGGTACTTATTGAGTACCGAGTCGCGAATTTCAGGGTAAAAGCCTAAGGTCTAGCCTTAATTGGTTGTGTCTGACAATGATCTTGCTGAAGACATTGTTTTTGTAGACTCGAACTTTCTTCAGGGTGAAAGCTTAAGATGTTTGATCGGGCGACGACAACATTTGTGCTTTGTTTCCTTCTTGAAGGCGTCGTCTTTGGAGAATCCCGTCTGCGGTTCGGGTGTTGTATTCGGTGGAGGTTAGTGTATTGTTGTAGCGTGTGTTCCATCACCGCGACGGGTCTTTGTTTTATTTCTCTATTTTTTTTCTTCGCTGTGTCCATGCGAGTTGTCCTTCGACAACTAGTTGGTGCATAGGCTGGGTGTAATTAGTATCTTTGATATTAATATATTCTCTTTATAAAAATAGCCCGTAGAACCTGTCCTCGCCAATAACCTAAGTGTGGCTTTCTCCTATATTTTCTTCAGATCATAGGCCAGAGGCTCGGCGCTAAAAAAAAATAAGCCGAAATGGTGACAAGTATACAAAGTGCTAAATCCAGATTACAACAACGAACTGCGTGCATACACACAAGAAATAGAACAACCCGAAAACTTCATAGGCGGATGCCACCTAAAAACTACTCCGACGAGGTTGCAAACTAGCATAGCGGGCAAAAGATAACCCGATTTAAAAAAAGTGGCAAGGATGTTGTAAATGTTTTTCTTTTGACTCTCATGAGAATATTGAGCATTTGTTTATTTAATGTCCGTTTGCTAAACCGATTTGGCGGGTTTTATTTAAGGACAATACTGAGCGTCCCCGGGGGGATAAATCCCTCCCATCCCCCGGGTCCCCAATACGACACGTGTCCTCAAAATGGCCTAAATCCCGCTTTTGCTCCATAACATTGCATTTTGCTGTAATTTGTCCCGCTTTTGCTGCTATGTAGCAAAAAAAACTTTTCGCCCCAGAAAATAAAAACACGACTAGACTCGCCGGAGACCTCGCCGGAGATACTGGAGCAAAAAAAAAGTTGTACTGCAGCAAAAAATAATTTCGCCGGAAACATCACCCGAAGACCGCTCGCCGGAGACGTCGCCGGAGAAATCTCGTAGCAAACAATTTGTACTGATATAGCAAAAAACTTATACCAAAATAGCAAAAATACAATGGTATTGTAACAAAAATACGACCTCGCCGGAGATACCGACGGAATTCTCATAGCAAAAAAGCTATACAAAAAGAGCAAAAAAGAATAACAGTATGTAGCAAATTTCGCCGCCGCTCTAATTTTTGGAGCACCGCCCTGCAACCATGGAAGAACCACCGCCGGTCTTCGGGAACATCGCCGTCGGCCTTCGGGAGCATCACCGTCGGTCTCGCCGGAGATTTCGCCAGAGTTCTCGTAGCAAAAAATTTATACAAAAAATGCAAAACAAAAACGGGTATGTAGCAAGAATTTCAGCGGGCTGTAATTTTCTCCGGGCCTTCGGATTTGGGAGGAGCTAGGGCACTTAAAAGGGCTACGCGGCCAAGCTGAGGAGCTTCCAGGGAGACGACAAGGCGCAGGAGACTCTCACGGAGGCGCTCTACCGCGTGGCCACGCCAGGGAGCACGCCACGGCAGCGTCATACGGTCACTAGCCGTCAGAAGGAGAAATCGGCGGAGGAATGAGCTGCTGGTGACGAGCCATCGAAAGGAGACGCAGGCCGCGGAGGCGCGGGCGAGGTCGTCCGGGGCGGACAGCCGAACGAGGATCTCCACTAGGAGGTGCTCGGGAATCGCCATCAACGGCGAGGCCATTTCCCCGGTCAGGCAGAAGATTGGGCGGCCGCCGGGATTGGTAAACCGTCGACGAGATGGGGGGAGGAGCCGGTTGTGTGCTGCTGGTTTTTTTTTCCGTTGACGCAAGTGTGCTGCTAGAGATGGGGACGGAGAGAAGCCATCGGAGAGGATAAGGCTTCTCTACGGGGGAGTGGGTTAGTGGGGCCAAGGCAACTTACGTACACACGATGGAGCGCCATCCGACGGCAACGCGTGAGGAGGATCGGGAGGACACAGCCCCCGGTTGTTCCCCGGCGTTTTCCTTTATTTAATGCTTTTGAGATTGATCTACCATCAAGTATATCGTATATATTTGGTAATTGGTTGAATAGTATGGATAGAAAGACCAAGGCTAGAATTCAGAATGGAATTTTATATTTGTGTTGGTCGTTGTGGAATTGTAGAAATAAAATTGTCTAACAAATCGAGTCATTTCCATGTTTTGCAGATTATCTCTATGACAGTCCATTGGATTCAGCTTTGGGTTTTGGTCCTCCCGGTGGACCAGCGAGGGTGTATGGTTACCAGATGTACTCGCCTCCTGGCCACTCAGGACATTTACAACAGGGTTCGTGGCAACATTTAAGTCATTTACAAAATGTGTAGTTCGTATATGTTGTCATGTTTTATATATGGTTGATACATATTGCAATCGTTGATTGTAATAAGATGATGAATACTTAAACTCTACAATAAAAAGTTGTGTGCATCGACCGATGCAGAAGCTAGGGATTTACCTATTTTTTTTAAAAAGCAGGGGGGACAAAAGTGTTGGGCCGAAGCTCGCCTTCGAGGTTAGACCAGCACACCGACACAAGTTGCACACTATCAACACGGGCAGAGGCGTCGGGCCGAATCTCACCCGAGAGCCAAGGCCGGCTCACCAACACACATTGCACACCGTCAACCGGGACAGCCACCTGGGTAGCACCATTTTGCTGACGTGCACTAAGGAGGTCCAAACAAAGGAACACCGATAGTTCATACTAATCCACAAGTTTTGCCGGAGGAAGCACGTTGAGGAAACCTCTACCACCCGACCTCCAAAGAGCTACCCACCATGAGCTCCAGTAGCGTATCCAGGATATATTAGCGCCCCAGGCCAACCTCATGCTAAGTGGTAAACAGTGTAGAAAATTAGCTACAGTTCCTATAATCACAAAGAAATTAGCAGCTGTTACAAAAAGACGTAGCGAATCGTGGATCAACCAAGAACAAGAACACAGATTTTTACGTGGAAACCCTTACGGGAAAAAATCACGGCACGCACAAAGGCGTATCACTATAATTGGGAGGAGTATTACAATACACGAGAGGACAAACCCTCTACGTGCTAATCTGGTGGATCTCTCTTGATCTCACATCTTTCTCTCTCTCTCTCTCTATTCTATGACTACCTCGTACTATATATTGGGGCAAACAACTCTCTTTCTTGGCGGACACGAAATAGAGTTGTACTCGTGCACGTCTAGCACGGTTGGCATGCCTTAGTCTCGTAGGACTCCATATGTAGTACACCAATTGTATGGGATTCGAAACACAATAAAATAACACTCCACCTTGAGACGAAATCCCGTACAATAATCATAGATAGCATCAACTCCTCAATTAAAGTCATCACAAGTAAACCTTGTGCCTTGAAACGTCCATAGGACTTATAAACTTCTCACGAAGTCATACTAAGCAATTCAATCGGTAGGTCGTCGAGAAAACACACAGCTGTCAACAAAGCAGACATCCGAAACTTGGTAAACTCCCAATAAAAGTCTGAGTCTGTGCCACTGACCTCAAAAAACTGAAACAGCTCAAATATCATCAAATGACATAAGTCATCATATCTCCTGTGGTGCCTGAACGAGCGCATAGCTCATAGTGCAACATCTTGATGCACATCGCATTGTGAAGAACTCATCTCATGGAATCTGAACATGCTACAAAACACATAGCACAAATCTCGGCAAACAATACTCATGCAAGAGCATCCGGTACGGAGCGTATCACGTACACCCAAAAACTGCCGTCTGAAAAATCCATGACATGGTCTAAAACTGTCCATGTAAAACAACTGTCGGATGATGGAATCTTCTAAACATGCATTGGAGCTTAAACTCTGCAATAGACCTCTCTTGAAAGAGTAAAGACAACTAAATTGTACTTGAACCTGAACAGTACTAATGTTGTAGTATCTAGCAGACACATATCTCCTTGCATCACAACTGATCCTCATCACGAACATGAACAAAACCTTCACATGCATAACAACAAATATCTCTGGAGAGTATAGAGTATATATGCTGGCTACCAACAGGCTTAATAATTACCTCCTCCATAATTTCTTCTTCTGATAACTAAATTGTGTTCTTCAAATAACTGCAGCAATATATTTGCATCCATTATATCCAATGGGCAATAATCCCAAAAACTCCACCTTGAACAAAACATATCCAGTGCATCCTCATAATCGGCTTACGCCAACAATCGCTCGCATCTTGACTTGCCATATAGAAATCCTTGTGTCACACTCCAACAATGAAAGCTGGTACTTCATGATTACCATGAGTAGACTAATCTGTAACACTTAGTAGTACAAGACACAGAGAAATAGAAAATTTCCCCAAAGTAGGAGCGATGGAATTGATGGATAGCACTTGAACTTCTCCTGGTGGACTTGTAGTGCAGATAGCACTTTCCTGATGGACTTTGTAGTGCACGTAATAATTTCATATTAAAGATCAAATAATTGATGCATAGATAGCACCTGGTAGCGTTCACGTGAAGTAGTAGCAGCGTAGCCTCGGGACTTGATCAACATACGTCATGGTGATGGCCAAGTCTGTGATCCACCCACACGTGCTGCTCCTTCCTTCCAATCGATCGGAGGCGGCGCCGAGTAAATTACTCGGGCGAACTGAAAACGCACGGACTGATTGCTGACGTCGCAGGGAATTGTCTCATCAGCCCTTGGTGCTCAGATCTGATCTGAAAACGAAACTTTTCTTCATCTTCGTGCAGCTGCATGATGCCACGAGATTGCGGCGGTTAATCGAATCAATCTCCAAACCTGGAGCTCTGATACCACTTGTTATATAACGGCGTAGCGAATCGTGGATCAACCAAGAACAAGAACACAGATTTTTACGTGGAAACCCTTACGGGAAAAAATCACGGCACGCACAAAGGCGTATCACTATAATTGGGAGGCGTATTACAATACACGAGAGGACAAACCCTCTACGTGCTAATCTGGTGGATCTCTCTTGATCTCACATCTTTCTCTCTCTCTCTCTATTCTATGACTACCTCGTACTATATATTGGGGCAAACAACTCTCTTTCTTGGCGGACACGAAATAGAGTTGTACTCGTGCACGTCTAGCACGGTTGGCATGCCTTAGTCTCGTAGGACTCCATATGTAGTACACCAATTGTATGGGATTCGGAACACAATAAAATAACAGCAGCCACGTCCCAGGCCAAGGCCAGTGTAGCCTGGGGCCTGGCTACGCCCCTGATGAGCTCCAAGGCGGCGTCTTCAGGAAGAACACGGCGCACAGCGCCGCCACCGCCCAATCCGAATATTTTGGGTTTTCACCCGGAGCACGTATGGTGGCAGAGAGAAGCCAACGACGCCTTCAAGAAGGTAACGACGTCCAAGGACGACGCCTCCACGGCCCACAAAAGCCTGGGCGAGAGCTTCCCCTGGGCAAATCCTCTCACCCACCCACGCAACACATAGGACGTCGACAAGACGGCGACCACACCACTAGGTCGAAAGTTTCCCCTAGGCCGGAGGAGCATCAGAGCTGCCACACCCGCCCCGACTGCCGGCCGATGCAGGTGCCTCGAGCCACGGAGCCACCACGCCGCCGCCGTGGGACCGTGCCGCCGGGCTTTCTTCTATTTGATTGAGACTCCATTGCAATCTGTTTTCATAGGAGTTGACTGTACTCTTTTCTAGTATTTCTGTTGCATAAACAGATGTCGAATTAGTGGCGATCTCACAGTAATTATCTATTCTTCTTATACCAGATCAAAGTCCTGAAACCGGACCCTCGTCGTGAGATTGGGCGGTGGTCAAGGGATCCGCCAACTGAACTGAACGTACGCGTGCCCTCGATTTCATTCGCACCGACCCGGCATTTTATTTGCAGTTCTGCACGGCCGATACATCTTGACCGAGCCGTTTTCTGTCGACGTGCATCCGGCGGGCAGAGTGCACCAATTTTTAGTGCTCATCAAACGGGGGGCAGAGTGCAGGGCCCACCGACACGCGACAGTGTGAATGCCGCAAGGGGAATCTAATCATCAGTGATACAGCCGGCCATACAATTGCGAGGACATGGAAGTGAGATATTGTTTCTGTTGACCTTCTGTACATCCGACTACAACGCTGCATGCTTGACACGACCTGTCGCACGTGATTTATCTGCCCTCGATTATGTACTCCTATTACAGCCATACCTGAGTATGCAGTGTTCGGACAGATTCCACGAGCTAAATCTACTGTGTTATTACTTTCCTCGTCACAACCACCCAAAAGCTACGCATGCATCTTTGTGTCAGCAGGTTCTTCATCACATTTTCATACGATTAATAATTTTCCTAAATGAGTAAACCAATAAACCATTTTCAAGTTTAATTGGTTTTATTTTCAACTGCAATTACACACAGGTAACCATTTTCAAGTTATTATTTTCAACTGCAATTATACAAAGGGGATAAAACCAATTATTCAAAGGGGCAGTGAAGTTGAGGATAAAACCAATTAAACTTCAATTTTACTGCAGTTGAGTAGCTTGTGTCATTGCTTGTATAAAATTCATTAAAATGGTTCACATTTTCTTCCATGCATTATAGAGAAAATCTTTGTGAGAATGGCAGCTGCAGCGACCAGACTACATCAGTCATGCCTCTATCCACATAAGAGCAACCACAGTGTATGCCATATTGCGATGCCAAATACAAAATTTGGCTCTAGGAGCTGTTAGATGATCTTGGCGATTCGGACGACGAAAGAGGAGGAGACCCACCCTTTGGATAAGGAGGCGAAAAGGAGGCGTCGTTCTCGGGCCCGACCCGACCCTGGATCTTCGCCGCCGGCGCCGCCGGATGGGGAAGTGAAAGGTGAGGAGCTCGGTGCGCCGCTATGTATAGTAGATCTAGGTTTTTGCTTCGAGTTTGATAGTTGTAGTTCTTCCTTTGTGGTGTATGGCTTTGTGCCGTGGGGAAGACCACCGCCGGGGCTTACGAGCGCCCGCTGGCGCTAGGAGGTTGCCGCGCTGATGGTGCTCAAGCTCCTGAGGAAGTAGATGACAGCCGTTGTAGCTACTGCTTCCCCTCCCCCCTCCCTAAATAGGCTCGTTTCTTCCCAGATTCGACGCGGCGGCTATCCTATCTTGCTGCCTCCCCTGTTCCGTGGCAGGCTACAGGGTATCGACGGCGGCCTTGTTTTCACAGGGCTGCGGTGCTGGATCCCGTCTGTTCTGGTTCCACGACGGTGTGTGCCGTTTTGGAAGCCATGCCAAATATCAATTTGTGGGAGCGGGAGCAACTAGCTGCGCCGACGCCAAATACAGGAAGCAGGAAAAAAAATCCATGCGTTTGCTTCGCTTGCTTCTCACCAGCAACCAGCGCCATGCAAAAGAATAAATTATCCAACCCGTCTCCAGCGCTAGGCATGCAAAGGGCCAAAAAGAAGTAATGGTGGGTCCTACACTGAATAAAATTTGGCACCCACACGTTGTAGTGAAAACGTAACTATAGCATCGCTGCTAAATAGTTATAGGTGGCCAATTTGGCTTTTGGCCACACTATGCATGCCCTAACAACAATGCTACATGTCAAGATCTAAGTTGGTTCTTATGCCACCCGTTAGTATTCTTGTCTCTAATTAACACATTAAGAAAGATTGACAGAAAAAGGGAGGGCTTGTTTTGCAAAAGCATCGCCAAATTCTATTGCATGTGTGATGCTAATTAGGTTTATCTATATTAGGATAATATACATCTGATAATGTTCTCATTGTTCGGATGATGCAGCTGAAGTTCTGCTAAAATATTTATTTTCGGTTGGCAAATACTTTTGCTTCAAATAATTAACAGAATTCCGAGGTATTATTCAGGTGATAATCAAACCTTGCTGTGTGAATGAGCTGCAAGTAGTAGCCAGTTATACGCTAAGGTTTTGATAAGTATATCTGGTTTGATCACTCATAACTATATGGTGTTTTCATTTGGGGTTCATCCTCTGCAGGCTTACCTTCAAAACTGCAAAAAGATTTGTGGAATGCAAAGATGAGCTTGTAAAGAACTCAAGTAGTCAAGTTTCCAGCAGCTTTGGAAGTTATGTAGTCAATCAAAACAATGTCTTTCTTTTGGGTACGTTTGATTACAGACTAAATAAAAGGGGAATGCTTCAAAAAAACTTCCTCTTAGGTATGTGCAACATGCCATCTATTCTTGGGATGTCAATTCTTTGTGCAGTATTGTTTTTTTGTCCTACAAGGATTTACGGGCCTGGATTTCTAACTTTGGATGACATCATGTACATTTTTCCCCTTTGACAGTCAAAGATTCAGAGTTGACATTTTAACAAAATTTGGCACTGTAATTCTATGAATTCTATTACTTGATTGCAGATGAAATTTATTTTCTGTTGTCCAGATCGATATAAAAGATGATACTTGCCAGGATACAACGGATATATTATTATTGGTATAGCAATATGCGTGGATGCAGTTTGAACCCTCTGGGGAAAAAAATTCTCTATACCGAACTCCATTGTTTAATAAGGTTCAACCAATGACATGTTTTGTCATGCTTAATTATTCCTACATGTTTTTATTATTGCTTCCTATTTATTTTTTCTCATAGTGAGAATTAAAGGAGTTCAAACTAATCAAACGATTTATTTGTCACATATTACCACTTCTGTAGTTCAATGTAGTATGACACTTATTTCATGTCCTTTTATTAGGGTTCCCTATCACTCATTGTAATATTTGTAGTAGTGTGTTGTTCTTAACGACTAAACATGGGCGGATCATGAGAATTTTATGGAATGCGCAATCGTCTAGATCTTGGAGCTTGACTTCTACTCCTTCTGTCCTAAATTAATTGTCTTAGAGTTAGGCAAAAGTGGATGTATCTAGAAATATTTTAGTGTTAGATATATCTATTTTTATCCAACTTTGAGAAAATTAATTTGGGACGAAGGGAGGACATGCCAATTGTTGTACAGTGATAAATATTGTTTTGAATTGTGACTCAGATATGAACTTACCGGAGAGAAGGAAAGAAAAACAAGAATAAATAGTTGTGCAGTGGTGGTGTAGTATATAAATAGATATCGAAGACGGGGGTAAGAGATTACATGCAATGATGAAACACCAGAAAGATTGTAGTCTATATGTTGCGTTGCGATTTGCACTAATTTATCGAGAAGTGTGTTGCAAACTAACTATTTAGTTCGAAGTACTCATACCTCTGTGTAATCAACTTAGCAATCACAAAGCTTGTTGCATATGTTCTGTGCACAGTGGACCCGCCCAGTCCATTTGCGCTCCCGCCTGTCCGCTACGCAACCAATCGTGGCCATACATTTCCATGTCGACGATCCCCGTTTAGCAAACCACTGGAAGGTTAGATTTATACCGGAATTTGTTATTTCAGGGTGCAATCGATAGGGATTTGCACTTTGGGGTTCATTTTGCCAGACAACTACCACTTCATGGTTTAAAATAGACTTTCCCCCATGGTTAACTATAGCACTATGTACAAGTTTGAGCGAGGATTGGCTCTCTGGTTACCTGTGTAAGTGTGTGACAATTTTGTTTCAGTGGGTGATAGTACATACTCCCTTCGATCTTGATTAAGTTTCGAGACTTTTAGTTCATATTTGTACTCCATATTTGTGCTTAGGTATCTCTCCATGGCACTATTGTCGGGTCGGAGGCAGTACTAGTTTAAGTGTCTTAACTACATTTTTTTTTTGGAAATGGACTCTTGCCGGTTTTCTAAAAGTATAGCAAAATACAGTTCACGGATCATTCAAGGTGGCCACAAACATTAGCCACTCAAAAATAAGAAAAACAACTCTAATCATGTAGTCTTCTTGCATTAAGCCACCCACCCCGGCTGTATATAGCCCGAACGACCGCCAGCAGTCGGGCACAGGCTGAATCCATAAGTCCTCGCTGGTCGGCAGAGAGGAGGAAGGACCTGGTCTGAATAGAATAAATCATCTTGTTTACAACCTGCAAAAAATGAACATTTTTGTTTGTTTGTTAAAAAGCAAATCATTTCGGCTGTTCGAGAGTGCCCAAAGGAAAGCAGGAACACCAATTCGAATTCGTGTCTTTGTTTTTCTGTCAATACCATTTAGCCAACTATCAAACATGTTCGCAATGCTAGTCGGTGGATAAATGCGAAACATAAAGTGAAGAAGACGCCAAATATCACGAGCAAGAGAGCAAGAAATAAATAAATATTCTACAGACTCATCTGAGTCACAAAAGACGCATCTTTTAGAACCATTCCAGTTCTCTTGATCAAATTATCCTGTGTCAAAATAACCTTCCTATTAAGAAACCATAGAAATATTTTTATTTTTAAAGACACTTTCAGTTTTCACAAGTATTTACGTAAAAATCTTGTGGAACCATGTAGCAAATCTGCATAATATGATTTCACAGAGAACAACCCGTCACTTGTCAATTTCGAACGAAACGAATCTGATTCGTTATTTAGAGACACCTGCATTAGCCTCTCAACCAAATGCATCCAAAGATCCCTCCTCTCACTTGTAATACTCCTCCGAAACTGAATGTTCAGAGGATTATGGGCTAACACCTCAGCCATCGTAGTAGCTTTGTGAAACACAATATTATAAAGTGACGGATACTGATGTGACAACGGTTCATCACCTAACCACGTGTCCTCCCAAAAACGGACTCGAAGTCCATTCCCTAAAGAGAAATTTCCACGAGAGAAAAATTCCTCTTTAACCTTCATAATCCCCTTCCAAAAAGGAGCCTCTTAACTACATAGTTACGAGAGCACTGCATTTTGTATATTGTTAGCCCCAACCATTCTTGGGCTGTGCTGCAAGGAATCCATCTTAAAGACAAAAGTAAGAGTTCCTCCCCAGTTAGCATGTGCTTACTATTTAATTTATGAGATCAAGTTAGATACTCGCTCCGTCCGCTTTTATAAGGCTCACTTCTTACTATTGAAATGCTAAGAAGTGAGCCTTATAAAAGTGGACGGAGGGAGTACTATACGTTTTTTTTTTAGAATAGGTTTGATACGGTTGAAGCTCGCTAGACAGCGCTGCTTACTGCCAGCTGTTGTAACTTCAAGTAATTATAAGTAAGGTCATAGAGAGAGTTTGGATGTACTGAAAAACCGAGTGTTCGACTAGCGCGTAGCTTCAAACTGTCTCCACGTAACCGCGTCTCTGTGAACAGCATAATCTATACCTAATAATAAAAGAAGTAAGGTTTCTTCCTCCAAAAATTCGTTCGTTTTTTCGTCCGTACTTTTGTTCGTACGTCGTCCCACCTCTGCCTGTGTGTTGTAAATATCGTGTGATTTTATTTCATCGCGGAAAGCGTCCGAAGACCCCACCAGCGTGCCGTGATCGTCCTCCGCTCTTATCTCGCATGATCCTCCTTTCTCGCCTCTACAAAAAAAAAGAAGCACGATCCTCCTTTTTTTGTCGGTTTCGTTCATCGCTCCCGATCCCCTACGCCGAAATTGATCCTCCTCCCACGCATAAATCGCGGCGTTCGGTATGGATAGCGGGAGGAGGCGGTAGAGAGGTTCAGCACTGATGCGCTCGTGCTCGGCGCCGCCGCCGCCGAGATCCGTCAGCACCATGCAGGTTTGCACGACATCGTCACCGGCATGAGCCGCCACCGCCGTGCACGTGTAGCTCGCTGTCTTCGGATCCCACGCAAAGATGGTCCTCCTCCGCATCCCCAACTAGCCCCGGACTGCAGTCCCTGCCTTCATTGATTCTCTCTCGTCGGCAGCGAGTCAGCTTCGATTTCAATGGAAATTTCATGACCTTCCTTGTTTGATTTCAATCGAACAGGCGGCAAGACTCTAGCCGAGAGCTCCATGGAGATCATCAGAGAGACGCATGAGATGCTCGACTTCGCCGCCGAGCATGGCGTGACGGCAGCCGTCGAGGTGATCCAGATCGGAAAAGGTGAACACGGCCATGGACCGTCTGGTCCAGGGAGATGGCATGGCAGGGTAACACCTAACACGTCGTCAGACACACCTTCAGATTTTACCTTGGTAGCCTCGGGTGCGTATCTACCTGCGAGATCTGTGGCCAATCCAGCAACAATATTCAGGCTAGACTATCATGATGGTACGAATATGTAGCAAGACTGATATAATCTTTCTTAATCTGCCTTAGTTTAGTGTTGTACCCTGCATATATGTTTTGTATCGGTGGATTCCGAATCGAGTAAGTTCAGATCATTATTTATAGAGGCCTCGCCTAATTGTAGATCGGGGACGACAGACATGATCCGGGAGAGCCATGTTAGCTACACTGTCAATGAGATGGCGATCAGTGCCGCCTCAATGGGTGCTCAGCTCCGCCCCGACATACTCGACCCACTCCATCTCCACGGGTCCATGGTCGCCCGCTAAATGGCTCGAAGAACATGGGAGCTAAACGACCCTAGGTGGCAGGTGTGCTGGAGTACCGCAACTTAGAATTTTTTTTTTTTTTTTTTGCATGGTTCAGGTCCAAGGTGACGAGGACCGGCGTTGGTGGTTTCCCCTACTGATCGATCAAGCTCCTTTCCACTGTTTCAGCTGCTTTAGATTGAATCGTTGGCTGACTTGACGGAATTGACACCTACTTTACTCTGGTTCAAAGATTGAGGCAAAGACTACACGGATGGAATACTGTGTTTCGGAATAGATTGGAATGAGCTCTGTAACTTTCCTTCATTGCCTTTCGTAAAAAACAAAACAGAAAATCTAGATCAAAGTCGATGACTGCTTCAACGACCTAACACGAGCGATGGCACTGAGCACAACCTATGTGCAGAGAAGGATACTGTACTGGCTGATCTTCCTTCTGTTTCTTCCTTTTTTTTTTGCGAGAAAACTTCCAATCTATTCATCAACAACCATGGTAGTACAAAGAACACTAGAAATAATAGAAATTACATCCAGGTCCGTAGACCACCTAGCGACGACTAAAAGCACTGGAGCGAGCCGAAGGCGCGCCGCTGTCATCGCCCCTCCGTCGTCGGAGCCGGGCAAACCTTGTTGTAGTAGACAGTCGGGAAGTCGTCGTGCTACGGCCACAAAGGACCAGCGCACCAGACCAGCAACCATCGCCGATGAAGAGAAGCGTAGATCAGAAGAAACCAATTTGTAGACACACGAACATAGACGAACAAATACTAGATCCAAGTGGATCCACCAAACACAAACGCCGACCGAATCCCATGAGATCCGCCGGAGACACACCTCCACACGCCCTCGGATGATGTTAGAGGCATCACCGAAACGGGGGCTAGGCGGGGAGGATTTTATTCCAACTTCAAGGAGGCGCCGCCTCGTCTTCCTCGATGGGACACAAACCCTAACAAAACACAAAAGAACAGCTGAAAACGGAGCCCTCCCGCCGACAAGTAACCAGATCCACCAAGTCTCCATTGCCCTAAGGCCACGGGAGACCGAGCAGATCGGCCACGGCCGCCGGCAGGAGGCGAATGCCCTAATTGCCTTTTTCCTGGGAGCCGCGGTCCTTCTGTTTCTTCCTAATCTCCTAATACTAGCTTCTTGTTTGATAGGCTCTGGTCCAGGTTTTATTTTCAGGTGAGTTTTCGATTTTTGCAGCTGTCATCTATTTTGTGTTTATTTTGTTCTGAATTACCAAGACAGATACCAGTTACTATTAAATATGACATGACAGTGTTTGTCTCAGGAAGAGTTTACATCATACATGTCGTTCTGTGCCTTTTCACTTTCTGGCAGCAACATTATTTTCTGAAATTAGTTTGATAAGTTGTGGCTTGCTTTGCAATAGTTGTGGTAGTCCTGAGATTTAATCATCTATTATAAAAAAAATGGTAGATCAAGGAGAGGAGGGATGTACGATAAAATAAAAATCAATCATCAAATTGACCATATATATAATCTGGAGCATGTGTCTTAATTCAAGGAAGAGATAAGAGTTGTTGTCTTAGATTGCTTCCCCATGGTTATTGCGACTGGGCAGTGTGTATTTCTACACTAATAGAACTTACTTTGTTCTCTGTTATGTCATTTTTTCTCTCCATTGCAACGCATGGGCATATTTGCTAGTAAAGATATAGTAGTAGTAGGAGAAAAGTTGCACGTGAAATGGAATAGAACGTCAAACCTTGCATCTGATGCTTTCTTTTTGTTAGTCACACCTTCGTGTACTGCCGTCCCCAAGAGTCAAAACCGACACCAGCTCTCCCCTGTACATAGAGCTAGCTAGTTTGTCAAACAATTGTATCTCCCGTTTGTAACTACTCCCTCCGTTCAATATTAGATGACTTCCACTTTTCTATATATGGATGTATCTAGAGATATTTTAGCGTCTAGATACATCTATATGTAGAAGTCATCTATTGTTGAACGGAGGGAGTATATCCCTTTGTAGCTCGTTTTTATTTTAATGAATAGAGATTTGTGGTGGGTTTTTTTGTTTGCCTGTTTTAGTTTCCATTTAGAATAAAACTGGGACCAGCTCTTCATACTTTGCAAAATTGGCAATATGTAACCCACGATCAGATTGAACTTACTTGCCTGATTTCCTAGTACAGTATAACGTGGCAACGGAACGGGAGACAGGAAGACGAAAGCACGTGTGTGTCGGACAAAATATCCGGGTCGGACAAGAAAAATGAGGATGCGTTTCGGGTTGGTATGGACTTGAGCGAGCGCGGAAGTAGGCACCGGCTTTCCAGGCGATCCGGAACATATGGCCCAGCAGCACTAGAAAAATCGCGATTAAATGTGTGAGACAGAGATAATGGTGTGAGTCCAAGCAGATTGGTGGACAAGTAGGCAGCCAGGCAGGTGCTTCTCAGATCCAACGCTGAACAAGGGACAACCAAAGCACGCACACGTCTTTTCACCTCACGCCCGCCGCGCGGCACCCATGGATCGACCATTTTCCTGGGCAGATTCCCCTTTCAGTTTCTCCCTGCCATCTGTATGTGCATGCAGGCGAAGAGGCACTCGTGAGTCGTGAGCCGTCGCATACTCGCATCGCAGCAGCAGCGTGCGTCTTGATCTGCTCGATTCGTGGAACTCGTATCGGGGAGGGCATTCTCTTCCTTTGATTGTCGTCAGGAGCGCGGACCCATGCATTCCCGGCTCAGGCTCAGGCTGTGACTGGCCGCAGTGCACCGTTCGAAACGTCTTTTCGTGGACTGTGGTTTGGCTGCACGAGCAATGAGAACAATCGAGTGAACCTCGTCCGTGTTAATCACCCATCATATAATTCTTCAAGGGAGCTTCAGTGTCACCGTGCCAGCACCATTCTTTTGTGTTACTGATGCAATACATTCAAAGGAGTGGCAGTGTCGGATCATCGGGAAGGAGTCAGCCATCTCAAGATGACTCGCCGAGGTAGTATGTAGCAAACTCGCAGGGAATGAAGATCAGGAAAAAGGCCAAACAGGGCGACTCCTTTCAAGACCCCGTATAAAAAAAAAAAAAAAAAAAAAAAAAAAAAAAAAACTTCCATGCGCGCAAAAGCTGAGAGATGCCACTGGGCAAAAGCGGCCACCGCGCTGCGCCATGCAATGGACGGGGTCGACTTCTCGACGACCGCACGCAAAGTCATTTTTTTAAGCATCTCCAACCGGCCCAAGAGCCTCCAGGCCACTTTATCGACGCCCATTCTTTTCCAGTCGCGTCCGCACGGAGGCGCCGGATGAAGCGGAAATGGCGCGAAAAAAACTTCCGCGTATTTTTTCGCTGCGTGGACCCGCCATGTCGGCGAGGAAGAGCTTCGCCCTTCTCGGGCCCCGCGTGCGTTAATGTCGCCACCGCGTGGACTGGCCGAGTGGAGCAGCCGAATCGTTTACGCGGCGGCGTAAAGGCGATGCACCGTCGCAGCTACCCCGTCCATTCGCCCCCCTAAAAAAAACCCACCGTCGCCGTCCCTCTCTGCTAGCCTAAATCCTCCCTCTTCTCGCCCAAATCACCCTCTACTCGCCCAACCCCACATCTTCCCCGGCGAAGGCGGCACGCTTCCACGGAGACGACGCCGCGGCCAACGGCTTCAGGAGGCGATGGCTGCACAAGGAAGAGGCGAGCCTTCTGTACGCGACGAGCTACCCGGGGCCCCTGGATATGCGCCTGCCCGACGACTGGAGGTTGAGCGCGGGCGGGCTACCAATGCCCCTCCCCCTCCAAGGAGATGACTTGGTCGCCGCGATCCACGACTCCGCCTGACGCCGGCGCAGCGCGCTGAGCCGCGCTTCCACCCCGCCAACTATGGCACATGGGTGGTCTACTTCCAGGAGCAGCGTGACGATGATCTGGCGGCCTACGAGGGGCCAGCTGCGTCGCCGCGTGCCAACTCCGATGTTCGCCGCCGCTGGTGGGGCGCCCCGGGCCGCACCCTCGCCACCGTTCTTGCACACATCGAGAATGACAACTTCCCTCGCCTGGAGTACCCCCACCTCCGCCACTGGTGCCAAGTTCCTCTTGACGCCGTGCGGGTGGCCCCATGGGCGGAGAGAAGGATGGAGACAGTATCGCCGTCCTCCTCGTCGTAGTCTTTCGGCGCCTCCCGAACTCGAAGCTGCGCCCGGTGAAGACCGAACCCTCTTCTGCTCCGCCTGCTCGCGCCCGGCAAATTATCACCGGCGAGCGCCGCGCTCCATCACCGCCAAGGGGCCACCTCCGGTTTGTCAAGCCGAAAAAGGAGGAGGACGGCGAGCTGGAGCTCGACCTGGAGGCGGCCCTCGCCTGGTCCCGCAAGGACCACATCGCCGAGGAGGTTGCGAAACAGCGGCGTGCCCTGGAGGAGTATGCCACCCGGAGACGCAGCCGCGTAGAGAACAACGTCATCGTGTTGGACGAGGACGACGACGACGCCACACCACGCCAAGTCGGAGCAACGCCGGTGACCCCGGCCAGGGTTGCAGCTACACCGTCCCAAAGAAGGAACTGGCGAGCAATTCCGACTAGTTTCCTAGTTTTTTAAATTTTCGATTCTTCCCCGTGTAAATTCGGCTATACTCGGCACTATTAATATAATTCGCCTAAATTTCGTCCAAATTTGTTTGAAATTGTCAAATTTTGGTCAAAATTCCCCGTGTCGCGTGGGTACGCGGCTGGAAACTGTTGCCCCCGAGAGAAAGAATAGCGCCGGATAGCCCCTAGGAGACGCTATTTTGCGCCGAAAATCGTCCCTTGGGGGGGGGGGGGGGACCGAACGGCTGGAGATGCTCTTACCAAAAGGATGTGTGTAGTCTGCAAATTGGTCGCGTGCTGAACAAACAAAAGGTGTGAGGCCAGGCCGGCTACTCACCTATTTTCGGTGTCCCATTTGTTTGCATTGGGAATGATTTTTTTCCGAAACGTGGGACAAAAGCTTTGCCCCATTTTAATAATTAAGACAGAGTTTGAACAAGAAGTCGTTAGGACATCTCCAGCAGGGCTGCTCAAATGCGGACCAATTTGGTCCGCATTTTGTCTGTTTGAGCAGCCGTCCGCTGTCCTCGGACACGGCCCGGACCACGTGCCCCCAGCGGGGCTGCTCATACCAAAACGGACCATTTCATAGATTGCGTAGGGCTCATAGGGGCCCATAGATTTACAACTTTAAAAAAAAAATAGAAAAAAAAAGTCTAGCTAGGGCTAGACGGCCACTGGCCAGTGGCTCGCGGCGGCCGGAGTTGCCCCGGAGCATCCTAGTCGTCTAGGATGACGTACTCCGGGGTGTCGGGGGCGAGGTGGGGTGGGAGCGGGGCGGCCCTCGCCCCCTGCGGCGTGGGAGGCTGGGTGGCTAGCTGGGGCGGCGGCAGCTCCGCTGGGGGCGCAGTCCATTCCCACTGCATGCCCACCATGGGCTGGAACCACGACGGGACCGGCGCGTGCTCGTCGCGCCCGTCGTCGTCTACCTCCTCGTGGTAGGGGTAGACGTCGACCTCCTGGGCGTGGATGGCCGCCACGGCCTCATCCACGGCCCTGGCGCCGGCTGCGCGGGCCTCCGCCTCCTCCGCGGCCACCGCCGCTAGCGCGTCCGCCAGCGCGCGCTCCTCCGCCGCGGCCGCTGCCTCCGCCTCCTTTCGGGAGGCCTCGATGGCTGTCGCACCCGGACTTCTAGGGGATACTCACAGTCCGTTAAACAGTAGATAAATGGCTTACGGGGCATACCGGCACCCGCATCTCAATATGAGCAGGCCAACACGTAAACGTGTGACAACCATTCTCTTACTATTCATCGTCTGCGCAAACCATCCCATAGAAATGCAGATACTTCCATTGACGTACTTCAAAACATACACACATGGTACGTCAACGGCATTGGAACAAGTGATATCACAACAGATCTCTACGACACAAAAGATGGAAATAAGTTGCAAATAGCTCTCATTAGAGCAGAGATAGCAAATACAATCATCCAGAGGACACATGTCCCAACAATTCATCATTACATCACAGCGGAAGCATTCAACATGTCTGAGTACAGACAAGATCCAAATAGGCCTAAGAGTCCGGAAACGAAAAGACGGAGCCCATCCACGAAGTCTCGGATCTTGCCCGGGTCCGCTATCTACTCGTCAGCAGTCTCGTCATACTCCACGTAGTAGCCACCATGGAAATCCTCGGAAAACGTAGTCTGCGGAAACCACAGCCCCAAAGGGGTCAGTACATAAACGTACTGGCAAGCAAGACTCACAGTTCACCAAAGTGTAGCCCGTCAACACCAAGCACAGATGCTTTGGGTTCAACGGAAGGAAGGGGATATAAAAGATGCTGCAACTGGCTGCTCTAACCAACTACAGAGTTACTACCACTTCCGGCTAACAGAAAGGAGATAAGATCGCGTATCGTAACCAACCTACCAACTAACTCCAAACAAACCCATCCTGGATCTCGCCCCTTATCCAAAGAAGCAATCCGAGGATAACTCACACAGTAGGATTAATGTTGGTTCAGATTGTTGTGTCAATAAGCCTATTACTAGTCAAGTTGTTAATCATTGGGTGTAAGGTTGTTAATCATTAGGTTTAAGTTGTCCTGAGTACTTGTTAGCCAGTACTTTCACCAAGTAGTCCATAACCGCGGAAAACACGGCTTCTCGAGAAGATTTATCCCTGCAGGGGTGCACCAATTTGGCCGTACACGTAAGAATAACCCGCCAGACGGGGATCAAACCCACCAAGCGAGGTACTCAACACAACCCAACTCTTCTTCGCATCAAGCCCAAAGAACCCCGTGCAGTGAGCGCACGGCTAATCGAGCCCCCGAAGAAAAGGGGACCCTCATAGCACTCTAAGAACGTGTCTCCCTAAATGCCGACTACAAAAGTTTCCACCCTGGCCTGGGCTCGCAAAAACATGCATGCGGCAAATGGAACACCCGAACTAAATGAGGCGATTTGGACGAGATGCGAATCGAATCAAATTGAGGGGGGCGCCCATACTCGCTTCCCACATGCGGTTAGTGCGCTCATCATGGATCAGTAGACAAGACCCTTTTCCTATTAGGGTCGACACTAGCAGGCCTCAAAACCACACAGGGCCTCCTGCTGGTGCCTTATCATCAAGTTATTATTTAACCATAACATTAGCATGATTCATTGTTTAACCTCGAGCCCCAGCACATAGTAAAATAAGATAACAGAAAGTAACTGACAGCAGACTCGAGCAAAACAACCCTAAGCATGCTAGTAAGACACGGGCAACAAGCAAAAGGTTATGGGTATGGAGGTGAGGCAGTATCAGGGTTAAAGGATACATGTGATAGGTTCGTAACAGAAACAACTATTCATAGGGCTAGCAGAATAGACAACTGAAAAGTATCGGTAACCAATGTTGAAAGGAACACAGTGGTTCATGTGAGTGAATACTTGCCTGCAAACCCAGTAGCCTGGTACTGAGCTAACTCCTTAGAAGGGGTGTCGTAAGTATCGTCGGTCTCAACGTCGTCGTTTATCCGAGAAGAAGCAAACAAACAACGCAGAGAGGTAAACAATCAATATCATGGCATAGTGCACAAACATGGGATGATGCATGAACATTTAATTGATGCATAGAAATAAACTAGTTGACATGGTAACAGGTTTAAATGGACCCACATGCAATTTGAGTTGCACATGAAAAGCCCATGAATTATGGTTGAATTAATTGTTTTACAACTAAGCAACATGTGAAAGTGGATTAGCATGATGCATGGATGAGGAAAACAGCAAAATAACAACAATAGAAGCAATTTGGAAATGAAATTTACCAAGTTTGGAAATTTGTTTATTAAGTTAAGAAATATTGGTTACTTAAAGGTGTCACACAAGAATTTTTTGTTTTCATCAAGTTAAATTGTTCAAAACAGATAACAAAGTTCATATTTGATATGAACACACAATTTTAGGTGGATTACATGTTTCACTTGTTGAAAAAGGATTTCAAATAAATTATTTATGAATTAAACAAGTTTAAGCAAGAATTAAATGAATTTAATTCAAACATGAACTTATTTGGAATTTTTATTTGTTCAAAACATTAAGTGAGATTCATATTTGAAAAGCTTATACTTTTAGGGTTGGAAAACATATTTTATATGTCCCAAAAGAAATTAGTTTGACCAAGTTATGAATTTAACAATATTAAATGATTTAAACAAGGTTTAAATCATTTAACCAATTTTAATTATTCAAAACATGAAACAAATTTTATATTTGAAAAGGTGGTTTAATTTTGCATGGAAAACATATTTCATTTGTTGAAATTGGATTTAAAATGAGCAAGTTATTATTTTGGCAATTTTTAAATGCAATAATTAAGAAACAGTTGTTTTCAGCAATTTAAATTATTCAAAACAGAAAACAAAATTGATATTTGGAAAGTAAATGAAAAATTGATTGGAAAACATATTTAGTTTGTTGAATTTGGAATTTTTATGCCCAAGTTATGAATTTTGCAAGTTTAAGTGAATTTAACAAGTTTTCAAATTTTGCACCAATTTAAAATATTCAAAACAGTAAACAAATTTTATATTTGGATAGAGCATTTAATTTGGTACAGAAAACATATTAAAAATGTTGAATTTGGAGTTGGGATGAATTACTTATGCATTTTACAAGTTTTGGTAATATTCTGCCATTTTTATTAACAGCTAGGGACTAGAAAATAATTTTACAGGGCCTAGAAAGAAATATACAGGGACTGTGTTGCAATACTGTGAAGTTTCTGTAACCAAACAAATAAATAAAAAAGGTTTGGTTTATTGGTGGGAGGGGGACTCGAACCCCAGACCTGGGCTTGTGCGCAAAGGGGTGCTGCCAGTAGGGTAGCTGCTGGATTCGTGATAGATACAGGGAACTCGGGAGGTTAAGCTGTTGCCCGCGGGTGTAACTGAATTTTTCAGTTCGCACACGTCTGTACCCTGACAGGGAGAGATCGGTCGCCGGCAGGCAGGGTTCGCCGTGCTCGCCGTGGCGCTGTGGGGCTGCGGCCGTGCACGTGTGTGGCCGTGTGGGTGCAGGTGGCGGTTAGAGGAGAGGGAGGGGAGCGAGGGGGAGAGGGAGCGCTCACCTCGAGTCCCTCGATGGGGACAGCGGGCGGAGCAGGGAGACACAGCAGGTGGCGACCGGCGGGAAGATGGGCACAGCGGCGGCGCTCCGGGGCTCCTCGGCCCTCGCCGAGGGGTGGAGGAGGAAGAGGGGCGTGGGGCGGCTCCATTCCCGCCCACCGCTCGCCCGGAGGGGGGCTCAACGTCGTCGATCGCCGGAGGGGAACTGGGAGGTGGTACAGGTTCAGAGATACAGAGAATTGGAGCAGAGAGAAGAAGGTGGGAGAGGAGAAGGAAGAGAACGGCGGGGAGAGGGAAGAGGGAGGAAGAAAAGGCAGTAGGGTTAGGGCTAGGGAGACTCGGGCTAGCTTTAAGGAGGGGGTGGAGGAGTGGCAGCCGTTGTGTCCCTGCTCTGCTACGTGGGTAGCTTGGATGGAGATCGTACAGGGAAGAAGACGACAGGGGGGAAGGGGTATTTGGGCTGAGGGGGGAGTTGGGCTGGTTTGGGGTGGGCCTTGCTGCTCCCTCTCTCTCTCTTGTTTCTTTTTATTAATTGTTTTTTTTTTTTGCTGATTTGAATAGGAGAGAAAAGAGAGGTTTTTGGGTTAGAAATTTTTAGGGAACTTTTTGTAACAACTTCTTACTGGAAAATGCAACATGTGCAAGTTTGGGTTTCCAAATATTTCAAAATATTTTGATGGTTGCAAATTGGTTGAACTTTGAATGAAAAATGAGATTAAGTGATTTATTAAAAAAAGAACACTTAAATAGTTTGATCCTTATAATTTAATTGTAACAAAAGGATTAGAAATGTGTTGTAATTATCATTAATCCCAAAAGGTTGCTGTTTGGAAAAATGTGATTTGAATTTGGAAGCAATTTGAATTAAGTGAGTTATTAAAAGCCAATTTTAATAGCTTGAACCTTAAGGTTTAATGGAAACAAATGATTGATTTGTTTTGCAATTTTCATAACTTTCAAAAGGGTTGTTGTTTTGGAAATTAATTGAATTTGCAAAGGGTTTGGTATTAAATGAGTTTTTGATTTAGAAACAAAACAATAGTTTTGGAATCACAACTTTAATGGAAACAATTGATTGTTTTGATTTGAAATATCATTTTGGAAATTGTAACATCACAAGGATGAAACAAAAGGTTTGAATTTTGGTTTGAAATTCAAATAGAAAACAAAGGAAAACAAATGAAAACAGTTGGAAAACAAATGAAAACAGAGGAAAACAAAAGGAAAACAAGCAAAACAATTGCAATGAACATGATGCCATGATGCAAAACATAAAATAACAAGGAGCAAACATTCTAATGGCTATTTTTCATACTTGGGATGTTACAAAACGCCCCCCTTGAAGGAATCGCGCCCCGAGATTCCTACGGAGAAAAGAAAAGGTCCGGATACTTCTTGCGAAGATCCTCTTGAGCTGTGACACGTGAAACACATCGTGCACCTTGGATAGTTTTTCTGGAATTTCAAGATGACAGGCATTCCTGGCAACTCTTCTGGAAAGACGTCAGGGAATTTGGAAACCACCGGAACATTTTCAAGTAAAGGGAGAGGTTTTGTATTGAGGGTGTATAGCTGAAAAGAACTTGATTCATTTGGAGAATAGACTATCTGGTCAGAAGGGTGGAAAAGCGTTATTGATTAGACGCCGGTAGAATAACTGAAGTGGGAAGTAGCAACAAGATTTCAACGGACGAAAAGTTTGTTGAGAAGAACAGGATAACGAAGCAACATCGGGAAAACGAGATCAAAACACTCCTGAGGTACTAAGGGAAAACCCATCCGGGCTTCTAAAGGATCATTATCTACTGCTTAAGGAATACAGGATTTGCTTCCGGGGCTTACACGCCTCCGTTCTCAATCATGAGTAGGCAACATGATAAATCATGTCACAACCACCTCCATTCCTATGGTCTAGTAGATATAACCATCCTAGAGAAACCAGGATTCGTGAAATCCTAACTTGAAAGTTTAGATGAGAAGGGAAAACAACGTTGCACTTCCTTACCAGAAAAAGGGAGGGTGGGTGGGGAAAGAAGAAAAAGAACAGAATTCCTACTCTCACGTTTCATTTTTCCTATATAGCTACAAAAATAGTTTCTATACTCAACTGCGACCAGTAAAAAGGGATCCTACAGGCAGACAGGCTCTGATACCATTTGTCGCACCCGGACTTCTAGGGGATACTCACGGTCCGTTAAACAATAGATAAATGGCTTACGGGGCATACCGGCACCCGCATCTCAATATGAGCAGGCCAACACGTAAACGTGTGACAACCATTCTCTTACTATTCATCGTCTGCGCAAACCATCCCATAGAAATCCAGATACTTCCATTGACGTACTTCAAAACATACACACATGGTACGTCAACGGCATTGGAACAAGTGATATCACAACAGATCTCTACGACACAAAAGATGGAAATAAGTTGCAAATAGCTCTCATTAGAGCAGAGATAGCAAATACAATCATCCAGAGGACACATGTCCCAACAATTCATCATTACATCACAGCGGAAGCATTCAACATGTCTGAGTACAGACAAGATCCAAATAGGCCTAAGAGGCCGGAAACGAAAAGACGGAGCCCATCCACGAAGTCTCGGATCCTGCCCGGGTCCGCTATCTACTCGTCAGCAGTCTCGTCATACTCCACGTAGTAGCCACCATGGAGATCCTCGGAAAACGTAGTCTGCGGAAACCACAGCCCCAAAGGGGTCAGTACATAAACGTACTGGCAAGCAAGACTCACAGTTCACCAAAGTGTAGCCCGTCAACACCAAGCACAGATGCTTTGGGTTCAACAGAAGGAAGGGGATATAAAAGATGCTGCAACTGGCTGCTCTAACCAACTACAGAGTTACTACCACTTCCGGCTAACAGAAAGGAGATAAGATCGCGTATCGTAACCAACCTACCAACTAACTCCAAACAAACCCATCCTGGATCTCGCCCCTTATCCAAAGAAGCAATCCGAGGATAACTCACACAGTTGGATTAATGTTGGTTCAGATTGTTGTGTCAATAAGCCTATTACTAGTCAAGTTGTTAATCATTGGGTGTAAGGTTGTTAATCATTAGGTTTAAGTTGTCCTGAGTACTTGTTAGCCAGTACTTTCACCAAGTAGTCCATAACCGCGGAAAACACGGCTTCTCGAGAAGATTTATCCCTGCAGGGGTGCACCAATTTGGCCGTACACGTAAGAATAACCCGCCAGACGGGGATCAAACCCACCAAGCGAGGTACTCAACACAACCCAACTCTTCTTCGCATCAAGCCCAAAGAACCCCGTGCAGTGAGCGCATGGCTAATCGAGCCCCCGAAGAAAAGGGGACCCTCATAGCACTCTAAGAACGTGTCTCCCTAAATGCCGACTACAAAAGTTTCCACCCTGGCCTGGGCTCGCAAAAACATGCATGCGGCAAATGGAACACCCGAACTAAATGAGGCGATTTGGACGAGATGCGAATCGAATCAAATTAAGGGGGGCACCCATACTCGCTTCCCACATGCGGTTAGTGCGCTCATCATGGATCAGTAGACAAGACCCTTTTCCTATTAGGGTCGACACTAGCAGGCCTCAAAACCACACAGGGCCTCCTGCCGGTGCCTTATCATCAAGTTATTATTTAACCATAACATTAGCATGATTCATTGTTTAACCTCGAGCCCCAGCACATAGTAAAATAAGATAACAGAAAGTAACTGACAGCAGACTCGAGCAAAACAACCCTAAGCATGCTAGTAAGACACGGGCAACAAGCAAAAGGTTATGGGTATGGAGGTGAGGAGTATCAGGGTTAAAGGATACATGTGATAGGTTCGTAACAGAAACAACTATTCATAGGGCTAGCAGAATAGACAACGGAAAAGTATCGGTAACCAATGTTGAAAGGAACACAGTGGTTCATGTGAGTGAATACTTGCCTGCAAACCCAGTAGCCTGGTACTGAGCTAACTCCTTAGAAGGGGTGTCGTAAGTATCGTCGGTCTCAACGTCGTCGTTTATCCGAGAAGAAGCAAACAAACAACGCAGAGAGGTAAACAATCAATATCATGGCATAGTGCACAAACATGGGATGATGCATGACCATTTAATTGATGCATAGAAATAAACTAGTTGACATGGTAACAGGTTTAAATGGACCCACATGCAATTTGAGTTGCACATGAAAAGCCCATGAATTATGGTTGAATTAATTGTTTTACAACTAAGAAACATGTGAAAGTGGATTAGCATGATGCATGGATGAGGAAAACAGCAAAATAACAACAATAGAAGCAATTTGGAAATGAAATTTACCAAGTTTGGAAATTTGTTTATTAAGTTAAGAAATTTTGGTTACTTAAAGGTGTCACACAAGCATTTTTGTTTTCATCAAGTTAAATTGTTCAAAACAGATAACAAAGTTCATATTTGATAAGAACACACAATTTTAGGTGGATTACATGTTTCACTTGTTGAAAAAGGATTTCAAATAAATTATTTATGAATTAAACAAGTTTAAGCAAGAATTAAATGAATTTAATTCAAACATGAACTTATTTGGAATTTTTATTTGTTCAAAACATTAAGTGAGATTCATATTTGAAAAGCTTATACTTTTAGGGTTGGAAAACATATTTTATATGTCCCAAAAGAAATTAGTTTGACCAAGTTATGAATTTTACAATATTAAATGATTTAAACAAGGTTTAAATCATTTAACCAATTTTAATTATTCAAAACATGAAACAAATTTTGCATGGAAAACATATTTCATTTGTTGAAATTGGATTTAAAATGAGCAAGTTATTATTTTGGCAATTTTTAAATGCAATAATTAAGAAACAGTTGTTTTCAGCAATTTAAATTATTCAAAACAGAAAACAAAATTGATATTTGGAAAGTACATGAAAAATTGATTGGAAAACATATTTAGTTTGTTGAATTTGGAATTTTTATGCCCAAGTTATGAATTTTGCAAGTTTAAGTGAATTTAACAAGTTTTCAAATTTTGCACCAATTTAAAATATTCAAAACAGTAAACAAATTTTATATTTGGATAGAGCATTTAATTTGGTACAGAAAACATATTAAAAATGTTGAATTTGGAGTTGGGATGAATTACTTATGCATTTTACAAGTTTTGGTAATATTCTACCATTTTTATTAACAGCTAGGGACTAGAAAATAATTTTACAGGGCCTAGAAAGAAATATACAGGGACTGTGTTGCAATACTGTGAAGTTTCTGTAACCAAACAAATAAATAAAAAAGGTTTGGTTTATTGGTGGGAGGGGGACTCGAACCCCAGACCTGGGCTTGTGCGCAAAGGGGTGCTGCCAGTAGGGTAGCTGCTGAATTCGTGATAGATACAGGGAACTCGGGAGGTTAAGCTGTTGCCCGCGGGTGTAACTGAATTTTTTAGTTCACACACGTCTGTACCCTGACAGGGAGAGATCGGTCGCCGGCAGGCAGGGTTCGCCGTGCTCGCCGTGGCGCTGTGGGGCTGCGGCCGTGCACGTGCGTGGCCGTGTGGGTGCAGGTGGCGGTTAGAGGAGAGGGAGGGGAGCGAGGGGGAGAGGGAGCGCTCACCTCGAGTCCCTCGATGGGGACAGCGGGCGGAGCAGGGAGACGCAGCAGGTGGCGACCGGCGGGAAGATGGGCACAGCGGCGGCGCTCCGGGGCTCCTCGGCCCTCGCCGAGGGGTGGAGGAGGAAGAGGGGCGTGGGGCGGCTCCATTCCCGCCCACCGCTCGCCCGGAGGGGGGGCTCAACGTCGTCGATCGCCGGAGGGGAAGTGGGAGGTGGTACAGGTTCAGAGATACAGAGAATTGGAGCATATAGAAGAAGGTGGGAGAGGAGAAGGAAGAGAACGGCGGGGAGAGGGAAGAGGGAGGAAGAAAAGGCAGTAGGGTTAGGGCTAGGGAGACTCGGGCTAGCTTTAAGGAGGGGGTGGAGGAGTGGCAGCCGTTGTTTCCCTGCTCTGCTACGTGGGTAGCTTGGATGGAGATCGTACAGGGAAGAAGACGACAGGGGGGAAGGGGTATTTGGGCTGAGGGGGGAGTTGGGCTGGTTTGGGGTGGGCCTTGCTGCTCCCTCTCTCTCTCTTGTTTCTTTTTATTAATTGTTTTTTTTTGCTGATTTGAATAGGAGAGAAAAGAGAGGTTTTTGGGTTAGAAATTTTTAGGGAACTTTTTGTAACAACTTCTTATTGGAAAATGCAACATGTGCAAGTTTGGGTTTCCAAATATTTCAAAATATTTTGATGGTTGCAAATTGGTTGAACTTTGAATGAAAAATGAGATTAAGTGATTTATTAAAAAAACAACACTTAAATAGTTTGATCCTTATAATTTAATTGAAACAAAAGGATTAGAAATGTGTTGTAATTATCATTAATCCCAAAAGGTTGCTGTTTGGAAAAATGTGATTTGAATTTGGAAGCAATTTGAATTAAGTGAGTTATTAAAAGCCAATTTTAATAGCTTGAACCTTAAGGTTTAATGGAAACAAATGATTGATTTGTTTTGCAATTTTCATAACTTTCAAAAGGGTTGTTGTTTTGGAAATTAATTGAATTTGCAAAGGGTTTGGTATTAAATGAGTTTTTGATTTAGAAACAAAACAATAGTTTTGGAATCACAACTTTAATGGAAACAATTGATTGTTTTGATTTGAAATATCATTTTGGAAATTGTAACATCACAAGGATGAAACAAAAGGTTTGAATTTTGGTTTGAAATTCAAATAGAAAACAAAGGAAAACAAATGAAAACAGTTGGAAAACAAATGAAAACAGAGGAAAACAAAAGGAAAACAAGCAAAACAATTGCAATGAACATGATGCCATGATGCAAAACATAAAATAACAAGGAGCAAACATTCTAATGGCTATTTTTCATACTTGGGATGTTACATGGCCATGGCCAGCTGGAGCTCCTCGCCGGGCTCGGCCATGGCGGCGTCGTCGTCGTCCTCGTCCTCGTGCCACTGGGGGGTTCCTCGAGTGGTTCCTCCTTGACGGTCGGGGCGTGGTCGCCAATGCGGAGGGGGCGGAGAGGGGGTGGGGGCGCCGCGGTGCCACGCCGCGCCGGGCGTGGAGGTGATGGCGGTGGGAACTGCGCCGCCCCGCGTGGCTGGCGCGCCCCGAAATACGACCTGCGCCGCAGGTCGTGTTCATCCGTGAACCATGTGTCCCAATGGGGACTGTTCATGGCGAACGCCGGGTGACCGCGCAGGTCGAGCGGCAGCTCGTCGCGGCGGCGGTGGATCTCCACCTCCCGCTCGAGGCTGCTGCGCGGGACCGGCGGTACAGGGATCGTGTCCCTGTTCAGATGCCACCCATCGGGGAGGTGGACATCCGGCCATGGCACTGGGATCGCGCGATCCCAGTACCATTGGCACCTCCTCTTATTGAGGTAGGGCCGGTCGCGTACGCGGGCGGGTACCAGCCGGAAAGGGGCGGCCGGTCCCTGGGAAGAAGGAGGGGGAGAGGGAGGAAGCGGCGGCTGCACCTGCTCCGCTTGGGCGCGAGCGGCGCGGGTGAGTGGGGGTGGAGGTGGGAGAGGGGGGCTGGGTGAGGGCGCGCGGCGGCGACGTGAGCGGCCGGCTTCATCGTCGTTCTTGCCCTTGCCCCAGTTCAACCAGTTGCGGCCCATGGCGCGGCGGCTACGGTTGCGGCCGGCGGCGAGGGAGCCGAGGGGGGAGAGGGTGGCAGTGACTGCGAGGCACTGATGGCTCGGGGACTGAGGAGGCGGTGGTGCGCGTGGGGGAGGACGCGTGGCCGCGGGTCCCATTTAAATAGGACCGGTGGGGGAGGCGAGCCGTCGCCACCCCTTTGACCGAAAACTGGCGCGGCCGCGCGCGCGCGTCCGTTTCGCGTCCGCGGGCTGCTCAAATCTGACCCAAATTTGGTCAGGGTTTGAGCATCCGCGGACGGGAAACGGACCAGGCCGTGGGTTGAGCAGCCCCGCTGGGGCCTCGTTTTGTCCGGGCCTGCTCAAATCGGGCCTGTCCGGGCCAAATGAGCACTGCCGCTGGAGATGTCCATAATTCAGCACTCCAAGCGCTCGGATAGGCTTGGTCGAGGTTTCTACAGGGCAGCATGGCCCACCACCAATCAGGCTATGTTCCGCCTCTTTGATGGGGTCCATGCGAAGAATGCAAACTTGGGGCAATAAACCCTGACCCATGTGGTGTTGTTACCGAATGCCGACGGGTTCTCTCCCCGGCCTCTTCTTAGCCCGTTTCTCTTCAAAATTCATCAATCAAATTGGTTTGCAAAGTGCTCACTTCTAGCCTCCAGTCCCATATCATTCAACTTGTGGACGAGAACCAGTCTGGCTTCCTATCTGGCAAAGCATCTACGAAAACTTCGTGTTTGCTACCGAATTGGTGCAATGTTGTTTTAAGAGGAAGATCCCTACCGTTGTGCTCAAGCTGGATTTCTAAAAAACTTTTGATTCCATCATCTGGGAGAGCCTCTGGAAGATCATGATCGCCCGTGGTTCCCTCCGCTCTGGGGTGACTGGATGGACTCGATTCTCTACTCCTTGAAATCTTATATCTTGCTAAACATGGTCCTAGGTCCTTGGATTGACTCCAAGTGACGTCTACGCCAGGTCGATCCGCTCTTGCCATATGTGTTTCTCATGGTGGTTGATGTGCTGCAGCAGCTGATTCTCCATGACCCGTTGCTACGCTACCCCATATTGGGGTTTGAACCCTGCCCGGTGCTTCAGTACGCAGATGATACAATAATCATTATATGTGCAGATGTTCCTACTGCTGCACGTCTGAAACTCCTGCTCGGTCAGTTCACTGATGCCACTGGCCTCGTGATCAACTTCGACAAAAGCACTATTGTTCCTATGAACGTGGGTGACGACATGCTCCAGGACATCCAACTCGCGCTTGGCTGCCGTGTTGAAGGGTTCTCGCAGGGATATATTGGCCTCCCTCTCTATTGTGAAAAGCTCACTCTGCTGGATTTTACCGCTCTTATTATTAAGGTGGACAAGACCTGTCCGAATGGAGCGCGATCCTTCTCTCCTCCAGTGGCCGTGTGGTGTTGCCGAACCTAGTGCTTGATGTTGGGTCTATGCCCAAAAGATAATAATATTTATACATCTGTTTCATAATTATGATTTGCATTATTATGATATAACTGATGTGTCTCTTGAATATGAGATTCAGAGGAAAACTCACGCTCACATGTAGCAACATGAATAAAGTATCAAACCCTAGTCTTGCCTTTTACGACTAATTCATTGGATGCTTGCTGACCGTGTTTTCATGGTCAAGAACATTATTTAAGTCAACATCAATGAATAACATATTATTGGAAGGGAACAATATGACTGGATATACCCTAATAGTTGATATGCTAATAGATTCCATTAAGATATCTTTGTCCTTAGTATCATATCATAGCACGATTATGTTACAATGTATCCTTTGACCATGAGATTATCGGGGTGATATATTATGGAGATTTTACCTTGGTACTATCTAGAGTCACATCGTAAACTGGATGAACATAACGGTAGCCACTAGGTAATTCTAAAGGAGTATATTATCTCGATGTTCTGAGATGAGAATTACTCCTCCGTAAAAATAGAGATACAAGTCTAGGCCCACTCGGTATTCTTGATATTCATAAGTTTTATAGACAATGTGTGATGACGGTACATCATGTGGGATATCATAATACGGTAACGAATAAAATGTAGCTTAACGATTAACTAGATAGAAAAAGGTATAGTAAACCAAAGATTGTTTCACGACAATACCGGAATCTATAGTCTCGGATAAGTTCGGTATAGTGGGTAATGGGAATGTTGTATGATAGCCAACATATTCAGAAGTTTATTCGTATAGTATGTGGGAGTGAATATGGGGTCCATGATCCCGATATTTATTATCGAAAAGGAAACAATTTCTAGTTTCATGTCCACACGCTATCAAAGCTATAGGGGAAACACACTTAAGTTATGGTTGGTTTATGTGTATATCGGTAGGTCCGGATCAACAAGGAATATCAATGGAATGGTGATCTGTGTGATAGATATATTTTATATATCAGATAGAATTTATAAAAAGGGCATTGGATGTCCAGAGTGATACAAACATTTTTTTAATTACTACCGGAATTTATTCCAGAGTTTTTCTAAGAGAGAGAATGAGGTTGCATGCTTTCCGAAGAAAGTGCAGGGGGCATGAGATGTCTCGGGATGTCGGAAATGTATTTTGGACATCGTTACATAATGTATTTGATTTTATCTATAGGGTTTATAGGGTTCCTGAACATTTTCGGACAAAAAACGAGAAGGGGGTGACGAAGGGATGGATCCAGGACCTATCGGGTGAGCCTACCCGGTCTAAAGGCCCTAGACCCAAGCTCCAAGGGAGATACCATGGACAGTTCTAGAAGGCCCAATCAAGGCCCACCCGCAAAGCCTTGCGGGTTAAGAAAGGAAACTTGTAACCGACTTTAGGTTAGGGTTTGTAACCCCCCGGGGACGGTTTGAGACCTGGCCACCTATATAAGGCCAGGAGAACCACCGGGAGGGGGACCAAGCAATACCGCACCACCTAAGCCTTGAGATTGAGATCTACTCTCGACTTGAGCACCCCCACTATAACTGATCTATCGTGTTAATACAGATCGACAGAAGCAGGAGTAAGGGTTTTACCTCTACGAGGGCCCCGAACCTGGGTAAATCGTGACCCCTGTTAGCCGACGATTGTCACCAGCGCCTACTCGTTCTCCTACTCGAAACCCTATCGGTTCACCCGAGGGACTTGTTGAGATATATATTCGACAATTGGCGCCGTCTGTGGGAAGGACGGGCGTTGGATCTACGACATCTTTGGCCTCATCGTCGCCAAAATTCAGCTGGAGCCCCGGAACTTCAACTCCGACCGATCCGATCCGAATCGGGTCAATCATCGTCGCGCCCCACTCGCCGGAATCGCGCCCGGCGTTCAGCGACCTGGAGAAAAGCGTCACCCTGATGTTCGGGAGCTTCCAATTCTACGCCAACAAAGCGGGGATCCTGCACTTCCCCGAGAAAACCGATCTCGAAGGATCAGACTCTGAGTCGGTGCGAAGCCTAAAGCTGTCGACTCGCTACCCAACTACGCGAGTCACGACCTAGCAAAAAGCGGCGAATCCATCTGCTTGAACACTCGCAACTTCCACACCATCTCTGCAGAAGAACCCTCTCGGGTTGGGAAAGCTCTCCAATCCACGCCTAGGACTCACGGGCCATATCTAGCTCAGGTCTGCATGGCAGGATCAACTGACGCACCCGAAGAGACAGAAGAAAGCGCAAAGGAACGCGAGCACATCAAATTATCGCGAGCAGCCTGGCTCAAGGCGAAAGCGGCCGTACACTCAGCCAAACCGATTGAAGAAGGATCCCCTCAGGAAGATCTAATCGCATACCACTACCATCTATTTAAAGCGACAACATTGATCAAAGAAGCTCGCAAGGATCTGGCCGAGCGCAAAAAGCTAGCGGATGAGTCAAGCCAGCGCCGTGCGGCACTCTCCAACACCTATTCTGTAGGGAACCATCCCGGAAGGAAGAGACACGTCTCGAAGACCGCAGCAATGGATGGTGAAACTCTGAGCGGGATCAGCAAGACACTTGAAACCTCCTTCATGCGCGTCGACGATGACGGCAACGTGCACCCAACAACTCCCGCCGCTGTGGTTCTAGCCGCAGCTACTTACCTGCAGGCGAACCAGCCAGGGGAGAATGACCCCTGTGCGGAGCAATACAGACAAGTCCAGAAGGAGTTGGGCATGGCAGCCGCAAGACTCGCGGCTCAAAACCGCAGGAACGCGACTGAAAAGGAAGCCGAGAAAACCCCTCGGAAAGACAGAGGAACGCACCGCGGATGCGGGAGTACATCGCCTAGAAGAGAGAAGTCACCTCGGCGCGCCCAAGGAAAAGAAGCTCGACGACACGGTAACAGCCCGAGTAGCAGCGATGACAGCCCGAGGGATCGAGATCGCAGCCCGCGGCACCACAGCAACCGCTCACGACAGCGCAGCAGGGAGCCGCGGAAGGAGTTCAATCGCGACCAGCATGGATACAACGCGTGATCTGACATCGCGCAAAACAAAGTCGACAAGGCCCGAGCAAACAGAAACCGCGCACGCTCCCCATCCACCTCTTCTGACGAAGAGGCCTGCGGTGCACTATGCTTCGCTCGCGACATCCGCGAGGCACCAATGCCCAAAAGGTTTAAACTTACTACGGAAGTGCCAAAATACGACGGTTCGCTGGAGCCCAAGTCCTGGCTGTCGGATTACCTCACGGCAGTAAAATGCCAACGTGGGAACAAGACTACAGCTATGTAGTACCTTAACCCGCATCTTGTAGGCGCTGCACACAACTGGCTCGAAGGAAGACCAAAGGCATGCTACGGATCATGGGACGATCTAACCTTCGATTTCCGCAAGAACTTCCAGGCGACATACAAGAGGCCCGCGTCCATCGAGGAGCTGCGAGCCTGCAAGCAGAAAAGTGGCGAGTCTACTCGCGAATACATCCAGCGATGGACCACACTTAGGAATACAGCGGGAAATATATCAGAAGAAGTTGCAGTCGATGCTTTTGCCAAAGGAGCTCGGCGAACCGCCTTCAGAGAAGAACTGGGACGGGCCGCACCCAAAACCATTGGAGAACTGATGGCTATAGCCGACAGATGGGCCAACGGCGAAGACTCGGTGCGCAATGAGAAATCATCTTTACCAGCACCTGAAGACGACCGCCATGGACGAAAGAAGAGGAGAAAGCATTACGATCACGACGATCGGGAGGAACTGGTGGCAGCAAAATTCACAAGAAACCGCGACAACGGACATCGTGGAAATCGCGAATGGAAGCTGAAGCCAGAGGATAAAACCCCCGAGGAGGACCTTGATGGTTACTGCACGCTACATCTATTTACAGATAAGCGCACTGGCAAAACCAAGGCAACACACCTTGTCAAGGATTGACGCAAGTTCCTCGACATACACGAGGCCTTCTCGAAGAAAAACAGAGCGGCAGTCAATCAGGGCTACACGCAGCTCCCGGGAGGAGGAACCCAAGGATTCCACCCGCCGCAAGCCCTAGCTCCACCAGGAAACCAAAACACGGTGTTAGCCGCGCTACCAGCACCGCCCGCCGCAAACCAGGGAGGCAATGGGTACCCGAACCCAGCATGACTCTTAGGAATGATACAGAAAGTATGCCCGTCCCGCAGGGCCCAGAAAACAAACACTCGACAAGTATTCATGTCTGTCCAAGCCCCACCATCCAAACCCGAGTATCTGAAGATGGCCGATCAGCCGATAACTTTCTCCAAGGAGGACCATCCCCCCGAGTCTATCGACCAGGACACGACGCGCTCGTCATCCAGGCGCAGATAGGAAACTACGAACTTGCCCGAGTGTTCATGGACGGAGGCAGCGGGATCAACATCATTTACGCGCACACACTCCGCAGGATATAACAGGAACCTGGACGTACGTGCGGAATCAGAGACATCTTTTCACGGGATAGTACCAGGGAAGGCAGTCCGCCCACTCGGAACAATCAACTTGGAGGTGGTGCTCGACAACCAAAGCAATTACAGACGAGAATTCCTCGAATTCAAAGTAGTCGACTGTCCCTCACAATACCATGCTATTCTTGGTCGAACAACATTCGCCAGATTCATGGCAGTACCACACTACGCCTATCTGAAGCTCAAGCTACCTGGGGAACATGGCACCATCACCATCGACGGCAATTTCCAAAAATCCAATAAGTGCGACATCGAGTTCAACAAGATCGCCAAATCCTTCGGAATGCAGGAGGAGCTCGAAGAGATAGCAAAAACCACGGATCACTCCGTGATGCCTCTCACCAAAAAGAACGCCCCAGAGCTCGAGTTCAGCGTGAACAGCGACACCCGAAAACATCAAGTGCACCCGACGGAGCCTACAAAGACGGCGATGGTGTCCACCACCCTCTCGCCAGCATAGGAAGACGCGCTCGTCGAACTCCTCCGTGAGTACTGGGAAATTTCTGCCTGGCAACCCTCAGATATGCCAGGGATACCCAGGGAGTTCGCTGAGCACTCACTCGAAGTTTACAAATACGCCAAGCCTATCAAGCAGACAACGCGACGGTTTTTAGAGCCCAAGCAAAAAAGCACTTGGAGAAGAAGTGAACAGATTACTCGCCGCGAAGTTCATCCGCGAGATAAAGATATCCACCTGGCTAGCAAACCCGGTGCTGGTCCCGAAGAAAAATAATGACATCCTTCGCGTGTGCATCGACTACACGTCGTTGAACAAGCACTGCCCCAAGGATAACTTCCCCTTACCACGGATCGACCAGATCGTGGACTCCACAGCAGGCTGCCAGCGCCTCTCCTTCTTGGATGCCTACTCGGGCTATAATCATATCAGGATGAAAAAGGACGACAAGGAGAATACATCGTTTATTACACCTCACGGTGTCTACTGCTACACGACAATGCCCTTCGGGCTAAAGAACGCAGGCGCAACATATCAGCGATGCATGCAAAAATTCGTCGCCAAGCTAATTGGCAAGAATGTACAAGTGTACGTTGACGACATCGTCATCAAGACTCGAGTGGAGGACACGCTCCTCGATGACATCAGAGAAACATTCGACGCTCTGAACGCATGCAGGATCAAGCTCAACCCGACCAAGTGCGTCTTTGGCGTCCCTGCAGGACAACTTCTCGGGTATCTGGTGTCTGCTCGAGGAATCGAAGCCAACCCGGAGAAAATTCAAGCGATCCTGACAATGAAGGAGCCAACCGGTCTCCACGGTGTGCAGCAGCTCGCAGGACGACTAGCCTCCCTGAGCAGATTCATTGCGAGGCTAGGCGAGCAAGAATTGCCCTTCTACAAGCTATTGAAGAAAACGGATAAGTTCGAGAGGACACCCGAAGCACAAAAAGCATTTGCAGATCTAAAGCGAGCACTGCAGAGTAGGCGTATTCTGGCAACACCACGAGAACGGGAGCCACTGTACTTATACCTAGATGCAACAAATCAAGTCATCAGCACAACAATCGTGGTCGAGCGGTCGGAAGATGGCAAGTCGTATGTCGTCCAAAGATCAATATATTACATCAGCGAGGTGCTTTCACCATGCAAACAGTGATACCCTCATTACTAGAAACTCGTGTATGGCGTGTACTCACAGCTCGAAAACTAAAGCACTATTTCCAAGAACATACCGTCACGGTGCTAAACGACGCATCACTCGGTACTATCATGAACAATCCCATGGCATCCGGAAGAATTACAAAGTGGAGTATCGATCTCGGCGCCTGGGACATCATATATGCAGGGCGCAAATCTGTGAAATCACAAGTACTCGTGGAATTTCTGAGCGAGTGGACATAACTGCAAACACCAGGACCACCAGAATACACGAGCAACTGGATAATGTACTTCGACGGGTCGAAGAGGAACGAAGGAGCTGGATCCGGGGTCGTCCTCATATCCCCTAGAGGAGACAAACTGCAGTACGTCCTGCGGTTGGATTTCCCACCCGACGACCCGACATCCAACAACGACACAGAATACGAGGCCCTCCTTCACGGCATGAAAATGGCGATCGCCTACGGAGCCACCCGACTGATGATCTATGGAGATTCAAACCGCATCGTACAGCAGACGATGAAAGAGTGTGACACTATTGCAGATAACATGGTCGCCTATCGGGATATGTATAAACTGCTCGAAGGAAGTTTCAAAGGGTGCGAACTAAAGCACATTGCACGATCCAGCCACGAGAAGCAGATAAACTGGCAAACATGGGGTCTACAAACACGCCCATACCACCGGGAATGTACTTCGAGCGGATGATCAAGCGTTCAGTCAAGGACAAAAAGCCAGCGGGAGCACCCGCAGCATTGGAGACGGACGTCAGCCCGCAAATCGCGGTTATTGAGCTCAGCCACAATATTTCAAGACAAGTTTTTCTGGTCGAGCCAGTCTGGACACAGAAATACCTCGACTACTTGTCCAACAAACAACTCCCATCACACATTTGCGAGGCCCGACAAATAGTACGATGCAGCAAAACTTTTCGGGTGCTCGACGGAGAGCTATACAAACAGAGCATATCAGGAATATTGCAGAGATGCATAGCACCCGAGAATGGAAAGGAGCTGCTGCGAGACATATACCAAGGAGATTGCGGACACCACGCCAGCTGGAAGGCAATAGTGGGCAAAGCTTTCCGGACAGGATTCTACTGGCTCACGGCGGCCAGAGACGCAAAGGATCTAGTCGACAAATGCAATGCTTGCCAAAGATTCCCGCTAGACATGATCCCCATCGCCTGGCCCTTTGCACAATGGGGGCTAGACATGGTAGGGCCGCTACGCAAGTCGACACCCGGAGGATATACGCACCTGCTCGTAGCAGTTGACAAATTCACGAAGTGGATCGAGGCTATGCCAGTCACCTCCGCCAGCGCCCAGTGTGCCATGAAATTTCTCGACTCCATTGTGTGCAGATTTGGCATACCACACAACATTATCACCGGCAACGGCAGCAACTTCACAGCAAAGGAAACACAGGAATTCTGCGAGAAAAAGGAAATCACCCTTAGCTTCGCCTCGGTGGCTCACCCGCAAATCAACGGCCAAGTCGAGCGATCCAACGGATTAGTCTCAGCTGGCCTAAAAAAGCGGCTACTCGATTGCCTGAACCCAGCAGCAGGGCACTGGGCCGAGGAGTTACCATCAGTACTGTGGAGCCTTCGCACAACGCCAAATCGGTCAACAAACTATACGCCATTCTTCATGGTCTACGGAGCCGAGGCCGTCCTACCCGAAGACGTCAAATTCAGCACTCCCCGAGTTGTCGCGTACAGCGAAGAAACCTCGAACAGGGCACTCGCAGAAGACGTGGACGCACTCGATGAAATCCGCGACATCGCACTCGCAAGATCGGCGGTACACCAACAGTCACTGCGCAATTACCACAGTCGTCGTATACGCCACAAATCTTTCGTGGTAGGAAACCTGGTGTTGCGGCTCAAACAAAAGGAAGGACACAAGCTCGAGCCACCATGGGAAGGACCCTTCATAATACACGAAGTTATCCCAGGCGGCGCGTATCGACTGAAGAACCCAAAGACCGATGGCATTTACTCCAATCCATAAAACGTTGCGCATCTCCGCAAGTTCTATCCTTAGGATTATTCTATTCGCAAAAAATAAGGCTATACTAGCCATCTTGTAGCTCGAGGAAATACATGGCTTCTCAGCCATATCAATAAAAAAACATGGTTCTTCAACCATAGCTATTCACGTTTTTCATTTTACATGAAAAAACAAAAGGTATACACCCCATACGCACGGGGGCTACGCATAACTAAGCATTAGATGAAAATTTTCAAATACAAGGTACAACAAGGTTCACACCTTGTAAAACACCATACAAAATCTCGAGTGAGCTATACAAGGTCACAGGATCTCTACATCCTACGATTACACGTGACGGTGAGCAGTCCTCTCTGCCAGCACTTGGTCTATCTCCTCCAAAGACAGTCGAATAATCCGCTCCACTGCGGGTTGGACGACCGCGTAGTGAGGAGAAAAGTCAATCGGAGAATCGGGAAGCCGCGCCACCGAGTTAAATATGATCTTATGATGCCACACCCGAACAAAGGCGAGTGCTACATGCGCTCCACGGAAAAGCTGCTGGCGAACGCACTCCCGAACCTCTCCTACTCGACTAAAGACCCTTATCAAACCGCTCCATCCTTCTGGAATGGTACCCAATGGATAAAACGTCCGATGCACAACAGAAAGAGCCTCGCGACAGGACTCCACAAGAACCTTCTCCTGGCTCGCCCGATACTTCAAAGTGGCCAAGACGAATCCTCGACTGCGGTCTGACCAAAAATTGGCTGCATGTGTTTTGGAGCTACCAGCCTCATAAGAAATGTGGGTATTCACCCAGTGAGTCTCGCAAGGACTTGAAGTTTGTGCTCACAGAAGTCAACCGAAATTTCTGGTTGGAAAAAGTTTTGGCGCATAAGTGAGCCAGAAATTTGTACCAAAAATTTTGGAGAAACCGAAATTTCCGGTTTGGTCAACTGCAGTCAAAATCTCAGATCTCAAGCAGAAAAGCTAACTGGAATATCTGGCTCTAATTTCTGCATCCAACGACCACATTTGTGGAGGGGGTATAAGTACCCCTCCTTTTTCCCAAGAGTTCTAGTTTGTCCAAGACATTGATTGCACATTTATTGAGCCCACCAAATGCAAGATTTCTCCCGATCCCTCCACCCAAATTCGTTGATGTTTGGAGGATTGAAGGAAACGACCCCGATCTACTACTTCACCAAGCCGTTCTTCATTTTCCTCTCATTCTCTTGAGGGAATATAGTCAAGGGTTTCCTTGTGGAAAACCTAGACTCCATTGATACTCTTGTTGATTGTTGTTGATTCTTGGGAGCTCCCAATTCGGTTGTGGGTGTGTGTCCCAAGGATTATAAAGGATTCGATTTCCTCCTCAAAGGGAATTAATAATGGAAGGTGAACTAGGCCTTTATGGCGAAGTTTATCGGAGAATAGGGTGAGGCCTTTATGGCGTTGAGTAGGATTTTGTGGAGAAACTCACACCCCTCCAATGAGACGTACTCCCCTCAAAAAGAGGATGTGGTGACCCACCACACCACTGCATGTGTAGTGCGCAAGTCGGTGACATAATACTCACAGAAGGACTTATCCGTGAATATTACATCTCTCGGAGTGGTACAATAGAAACACAGCGGGTCCAGGCAAAACTATAGGATACAAACTTCATTACAAAATCTTGAGAATCTCTTTGAGGAGTCAAAGAAGATCTCATACAAATGAAACATCAGAAGTAGCAATTTGAAGATCCAAGCCGGAGAAGAACTCTAGCTCAGAACTAAACCACTACGGCTGATGTCAGCCCTAATCTATGGCTTAAGAGAATCTAATTCGATGAACGGAGTCTACCTACACCTTGATAGTTTCTCCTCCACCAGTGTTGTTGATGACGATGCTTTACCGACTAAGTAATAGATCACTCCACCTGGCTTCATGAGGTAGCAATGGCTTCACGATGACGGCTTCCGTAGGGCTTCAACTCTAAGAAGGGGATCAAACGAGAACAAATGAGTAACAAGCAGTACTCAGCAAGTTCATGATATATAGTGGGTAGTTTGATGCACTAACTACAACTTTAGACTCGAAAGAGTCATAAGCTAATGCAAGGTTTTGTAAATCTTTCTTCAAGAGATTGCTTTTAGTTCTGAAAACTATGCCCGCCAGACCATCACAGGACTAGAACTTCATGGAGTTGCCTTTCTTGTAGCGTTTGCGGTTCCTTCCCGGAACAGGAGGTAACATGCCGCATCCTTTTACACTCTTCAGAGGTGCGTTACTTTACCCATGGGCGACCAAGACCATGTTGCACAACCAGGTGTACATTCCTGTCCACTCCCACTCAGGTGTGGGGCCCAGTTGTTGGTCCAAGCCAAACCATGCTTCTCCGCACAACGCACGCCCACCCATTTCCACCAGCAGGTTGAACCCCTGATTCCACCCCTCACGATGGATATCTACACGCCCCGGGCAGACCATCATAGACCCTAGATTCCGTGGGAATTAAGGGATCCCACCCATCTGTATGTAGTCTCGCAAGACCTACAACGAACGTCTCTGGCAGCCCGTTGACATGCGAACGAGAGAAGATCACAGCTGACTTACTCCCACTATAGAAGACCCATGGTCAACGCGGTATTTACGGCACACCGAGTTCTGACGGCATTTGTGATTAATTCCTAGGTAATACTTTCCCATGCAAATGGAACCTTCCTTTGACCTATTCATCTTACCATGGTCCCATCCGCCCACTAAACAGAACACTACCACTCGGTAATCATTCAATTAGTCATATTATTATAATAATAGGATCATGCATTATTTTGAGCATAGGTGGTAATACGATAGTTTTTTTTGCAAATAGTTCATTATGAAATACTGCAAAAGATATGAGCAAGTGATGAACTTGCCTGAGATTGAAATAACCATAATAATCAATGTCTTCGGGTTCGAGGGTTGCGTAGAGAAATCCCGAGATCTGAAATATAGCAAAGTAGTCATGGTAAGGACTACATAAAACACTGGCAAGATCATACATGCATAGTAATGAGATGGATCACAAAATACCTTGAAAAGATACCCTATCTTATAGGTGTAATCTATGATCGATACGATACTTAATCACACAGGTTTTAGGTGACTTAGAGTTGTTTCGTTACTTGTGGTGATGTGGTCTATTACTTCATTTAGAATTATATGTGTTTCACATTTACTTAACAAACACTTGTTCTCATGTTTAGGTAGAAGTATTTATTACTTAGTTAGATAATAAAATAATATCACATGGAAAACAACTGTTGAAAAGATAACACACATATCCTTTTATGTTGTTGAAATAAGTGGAGCTAATGAACAAAGAGTTTAAATGAGAATGATGAACTAATACAACTAACTCTATCATCACATAACTTGCTAATGACTGGTGATGATAGATTTCTTAAGTGGGAAAACACTAGGGTTTTATTAATAATGAAAATACTGTTGTGGTAATTGTTTTCTTGTTATAATGGAACACTATAGAATTTCATGATACTTCTAGAAACAAATTTATAAGTTAAACAAACTTTTTTATGTTTGTCATATTTGAGTTGGAATTTTTTTTCTCTTTAATTTGATATATCATTTTATGCTTTCTAAAAATATTTGAATACGTTATTAATTTATTAATTTTAAATGAAATAAATGATTAGGCAAAATATTGCACACATGAAAACTTGGTCAAATGACCTTGAAAACATCACAGATGAGTTGCATTTGTCATTTGGAGCATTTTGGTATATAACTTGTATTTTTCTAATTTTATGAATCATTTATTATTTTTCTTAATTTTAAATGATGTAATTTAATTAAAGAAAATGTTTAATTTTAAACTTTATCAAACATTTTTGAAAAGTTGATAAACATTTAGATTATATTTTTCTAATCATGTACCAATTTCATTTGTATTTTTTGATAAGTAAAATAAAAATAATTGACTTAATAAGATTATTCATTTTCTGCCATTTTTTAAATTGACAGGTGGGACCCACCAGTCAGTTTAACTTCTAAAAAAAAAAAAAACTCTCCTGACGTCATGATGATGCCAGGCTGATGTCAGAACGGAGATGATCTCACAGATCTAGGCCAATCCATCGATTCGATCCAAATGGGTTCGATTGATTTGGTTCACGAGCTAGATAACACCACGGCGAGTCGGTAGAGTAGCTACCGGGACCAAATGGTCACCGGATTTTCCGGCAATGAACTCCGGCGCGGCGGCACAACACGGGTTCCTGCGACGGATGGATTCCGAGCATAATTAAGCAAACAGAGGGAACCGTGGGGTGCGCAAGCTCACCAGGAGCGTGTAGGGCTTGACGTCGAGTCAAGTGGAGGTGTAAATCGGCGGCGGCGTGGTCTTTCCCGTGGCGTCCGGACTCCAGGAAGATCGAGCTATTCGCCCATTCCAGCGCGCTCCCGCAAGTGAGGTTGGTTGATGATGATGCTACAGCGACGAGGAAGCTCCAAAGATGCTCCATGCTGCTTCGTGTGGCTCCTAACTCCGGCAATCGACGGTGACCCGATGAACTAGGGTTCAGAGTTTTTCGCGTACAAAGCAGTAGGAAGAGATGGGAAAGTGGTCCAAGGGATAAAGGAGAGGAAGGGATCGGTGTGATGTACTTCTCCTGCCTCGAGAGGCAAGCAGGAGGTGGCCAGGCGCTAATTTCGGCGATGACACGCACGGTGTCCTACTGTCCAAGGTTGAAGATGAATTTTTTTCACAAAACCCCCTACAAGTTCTAGAATTTCCAATAAGGTCCTTCTGTCTTAAAAACTGGGAAGAAAACTTTGCTTTCAGGGCCTTTTGAGAAGAGAAAAATTATTAAAAATTATATTTGAATTCCTTATCAAAAATGCAATCTCCCATGTTTTGTTTTGGTGAAATTGGACAATACTGGAATTTTTATTTAGGGTGCTAAATTAAGTGGTTTTGTTGTTTTCACTTAATTTAACTTTTTAAATGGCTATTAAATTATTTTAGGCATGACTATTATGATTACAGGCAACAACCATGTGGGTAACAAGGTGGTGTATCATAATTGGACAATTTTAGCTACAAATTCTTTTTAGGAAATATTTTTGGTAACACTACCTAGTAGTTTTTCTATGCACTCAAATGAAAACCACTTAATAGGGAATTTTATCTTATGTCAAACCAATTGATTTTAATGGTGAAGGAACTTGTTTTACTCGTTTCCTTTCACCTACATAACACAAGATATTTTGATACATTGTCTTGTTATTATTACTTACTGGATACTTGTTTCCATTTAATAGATTTATTATATATTCCTCATCTAAAATATAGAGGTTATAGATTCTCTAATATTAACTAATGCTTCAGTGAATAATTTCTTACTGAGGCAGTGTTGCTCCTTGTTGACTTCCGTTGCTTGATGTTCTTCTCTCTAGTTGCCACTTGTCTTCAGATATTCCTTTTGTCGCTTGCAAGTAATATCATCTCTTGGATTCCATCTTCTACTATCTCACCCTTGGGGTGAAAACAACCAATTATTCCAAGCAAAGGTTTTACTTAGATGATTATAATGTGGTTTCTTGTTTACTTAGTGTTATTATTTCTTTTGGTTGATTGCAAAAGGAATGTATATGTAGTTTATGACATCCATTTTCCCTATGCATATAAGAAGAATTTGTTAACAAGGTGGCTAGTCTTGCCTCCAAATTACTACTCATATACAATAAGCTGAGATGTACCATGTAATTCAATCTTTTGTTTGTTTACATATGACACTCAATTGTTTGAGTATACAGAAGTGTTTTGTTAACAAGGTATACAGCTTGTTACCAAACTACTTCTCTATAACACTAACATTGGAATATCACACTATTTCAGGAGGAGTTAATAAGATCAAATCAAGATATAAGAGTTTCCAAATACTCTTATAGTAGATTGGAGTAGCACTTTTAGAACACTCTAAATAGTCTTCTTGAAGATCTTCCTGTGGTAGTTCCTCCTTTCTTGTGGGTTGCTTCTCTGGCAGAATGATTCAGAGAAGATTGGAAAACAAGATAATCTAGACAAAATAGAAAGATCTTGATTAAGATTTAGTTAATCTTTTATTCTTCTTCAATATACTTGTCATTTTGTTTCCCATAAGATATGTTCTTATATCATACATGACTGGTTTACTTAGTTTCCAATGTACTTCCTCTAATAGAGGTTATAACTTGTTGTTATTACTTAGTTGTATCTAGCGATACTTTAGTTGTTGAATGATAATTTGGATAGAAATGTGGAGTGTTTGTGGAATGATGACTTAATAGTAAATTGATTAAATGGTTCATTAAGGTGTTGATATCTCATATGCTCACTTGTATAAGATGATTGAGACAATGAGCATATGAACGTTATTGGAGTTTAATGATCTATGTCATAGTTGTTAGTTGTTTTCTCAGGTGTATTGATTTTACTTTATATTCTCCCCTTGTAATCTTTGTCAAGCATAATGTAGACATAGAGATTTGGAAAGGTCATGTGTAATGGTCAAGGATTAACAGTAGTTGAAGAAGATTTGATTCTTCTTTTAGGTACTTCTTTTATGGTTGATGAGATATGTACATATTCGATAAATATGTTAATACAATTATTATGACATTTCCCACTTGTGGGTTTTGAGTTAAGACTTGTTTGTATCACTTGTGTTCTATTGAAACTTTGTTATTTACTTGTGATGGTTCACCTGATAGTTATGAGATGATTTATAGAGATGTTGTGGAAATGAATTGATAACTTAGGGAGTTGTTGTTTTATAAAATATCACACCTCTGTTGATGAGATGGTTGAATTATGCATTACTCATTTGTGAAAGTATGATCATCAGTTATGTCTCTGGATACTCACCCCTCTTTGAGTTCTAAATACCTTGTGATTTATCCAAAGTCACTTATAGACTTGTGGTTAAGGTTGTTGAGGTTAGTGTTGGTCATAACCAACTATGATTTGCCTTATCAGATGATTTGGTTTGTAGAGATACTATGTTATAAAGATCACTCCAAATGTACTCTTGACTAGATGAACTAGACCTATTTTATAATGTCAAGTGAAGGATTAGTCACTTTTATTCGTTTAAACTTTCGCGCCAAAATTTCCCGTATTTTGTAATGCATGCTTTGCAAATGCACAGATTATATTTAGGACCTTATAACCTCCCAAACACTGGGATGTTACAGTATCTCCCTCTTAACAAGAACTTCTCCCCGAAGTTCAACTTCTCTCACGTAAAAAAATGGTAGAGATAACTTCTCTAGACCGTTGATTCTTCACAATTGTTTCGTTGCATGTGTAGCCTCTTGTCTTGTTTGTTTACCTTCCACTGTCTTGCACTATGATATAATACTTTGCCTGTTATTATGACAACTCTATTTTCTCACTAAACCTTCCTAATGGTCTCATGAAGAACACGTGCTATTTCCACCATATAGTGGATACCAAGTTTCATTCTCCGATGAATAGGTATGGTTTCCTACCTCTCACAACTTTCTGGAGAACGTTTAGTATATCCACCAGATGATGAATAACCAATAAGATTCTTCCGGTACACTGGATATTTTCTATATTTAGGACTCCATTTGGTTCAATCTAATGGTCTCAATATAAAGACTGCTCAAAGAAACTTGTACAACATAGTGTACATTGACTTAGACTCATCTAATTAGTAAAAATATCTTCGAGTTTCCACGAGTTTTAACTTTTTCCTACAAATAACTATAACCTATTCCACTGGTGACTTCCTATGGTCCTTCTACATGTTTGGGTTTTGTCTTCTATGGGACAACTCTATAAGTTAATTTACCGAACTAAAACATATTTCCTTCTAGGATATAACTACTCATGTTATCATCTTGGTATCACTTGTGGTAGCTCACCATGTGTTGATGAAGTATCTCACCAACTACAAACAATATGTGAATGTGGTCCATTCCCATCAGTGGCTTCATTGACTTCTGTCTTCTTGACTTCCTGATCTTCCAGAGCTTTTGTGGTTGTATTAGTCTGCTGATAACTCAGACTGCTCTCATACTAATCCTATACCCTCTAGACCAGTAACATCAAGAAAGAACTCAGTGTTTGCACATGCATTTGCACATCAAGTTCAATCTTCATGTACAGATCTAGTCAATCAAAGATCCAATAAATCCCAAATGCAGTTATCACACATGCATGAAAAGCCCGTAGAATAAAAGTACTTAGAGTAAAACATCTCAAGTACCAAGGCTCTTAAATGCTATACACTACAAGTAGGTATATAGTACCCTATAATCCTAGTCTACACAACCACTCTTTGCCTCGGTAATTACTCCAATTGCATGCCTTACTGCAATGGAATAAACCAAGACAAATTGATCCTATAGTAGTTGTTGTTTAACTTGTTTCCATATAGGAATAAGTACCATGACAACTAAATTCCTTCATCTTGATTACGATAAACTTCTCATGGCATCTGTTGATCCTTCATGTTGTTGATCACGTCATAGTAATAGTAATGTAGCTTCCATCAATGCTTATGGCTTCTCCTAATTATATACTATAATATAATGATTCACCTCTAGACTTGATAACTAAGGATATGGTATATACCCCATAGTTACCATAGTCTAATGAGTCTTCATGATTCTCTATTTATCCCTTCTTGATGACTCCTATACTTACTCTAGAGTAGGTTCTACTCCATCCTATTCATTCATAGAATGGGGCAATCATCATTATGACTTAATCATGTTTGACTATGTCAGAACTCTCTTTTTCTCAACAACACTGATACATGATAGACTTCTAACTATTCATCCCTAGGTATCAAGAAAATAGATAATTATATTTACTCAAGTTGGGAATGAACATTCAATACAAGTATGATCATATCATCCTCAAGTGAATGATCAACATAGTTGTAGGAAATGTGGTTTAGATAAGATGGCTTCCTATAGTCTTTACCAACCTACAGATCTCCTAAAATGTTTTAAACCTAAGGTCGCTTCGCTCTGATACCATCTGTGGTGACCCAACACACCAGTGCATGTGTACTGCGCAAGCCGGTGACATAATACTCACAGAAGGACTTATCCATGAATATTACATCTCTCAGAGTGGTACAACAGAAACACAGCGGGTCCAGGCAAAACTATAGGATACAAACTTCATTACAGAATCTTGAGAATCTCTTTTGAGGAATCAAGGAAGATCTCATACAAATGAAACATCAGAAGCAGCAATTCGAAGATCCAAGCTAGAGAAGAACTCTAGCTCAGAACTAAACCACTACGGTGATGTGAGCCCTAATCTATGGCTTAAGAGAATCTAATTCGATGAACGGACTCTACCTACACCTTGATAGTTTCTCCTCCACCAGTGTTGTTGATGACGATGCTTTACCGACTAAGTAATAGATCACTCCACCTGGCTTCATGAGGTAGCGATGGCTTCACGATGACGGCTTCCGTAGGGCTTCAACTCTAAGCAGGGGGTCAAACGGCAACGAATGAGTAACGAGCGTTACTCATCAAGTTCATGATATATAGTGGGTAGTTTGATGCACTAACTATAGCTTTAGACTCGAAGAGTCATAAGCTAATGCAAGGTTTTGTAAATCTTTCTTCAAGAGGTTACTTTTAATTCTGAATATTATGCCCGCCAGACCATCACAGGACTAGAACTTCATGGAGTTGCCTTTCCTGTAGCGTTCGCAGTTCCTTCCCGGAACAGGGGGTAACATGCCACATCCTTTTACACTCTGCAGAGGTGTGTTACTTTACCCATGGGCGACCAAGACCATGTTGCACAACCAGTTGTACATTCCTGTCCACTCCCACTCAGGTGTGGGGCCCGGTTATTGGTCCAAGCCAACCCATGCTTCTTCGCACAACGCATGCCCAACCATTTCCACCAGCAGGTTGAACCCCTGATTCCACCCCTCATGATGGATATCTAGGCACCCCTGGCAGACCATCATAGACCCCAGAGTCCGTGGGAATTAAGTGATCCCACCCATGTGCATGTAGACTCGCAAGACCTACAGTGAACGTCTCTGGCAGCCCGTTGACATGCGAACGAGAGAAGATCACAGCTGACTTACTCCCCCCATAGAAGATCCATGGTCAACACGGTATTTACGGCGCACCGAGTTCTGACGACATTTGTGATTAATTCCTAGGTAATACTTTCCCATGCAGATGGAACCTTCCTTTTACCTATTCATCTTACCATGGTCCCATCATCCCACCAAACAGAACACTACCACTCGGTAGTCATTCAATTAGTCATATTATTATAAAAATAGGATCATGCATTCTTTTGAGCATAGGTGGTAATACGATAGTTTTTTTGCAAATAGTTCATTATGAAATACTGCAAAAGATATGAGCAAGTGATGAACTTGCCTGAGATTGAAATAGCCATAATAATCAATATCTTCGGGTTCGGGTCGCGTAGAGAAATCCCGAGATTTGAAAGATAGCAAAGTAGTCCTGGTAAGAACTACAGAAAACACTGGCAAGATGATACATGCATAGTAATGAGATGCATCACAAAATACCCTGAAAAGATACCCTAGCTTATAGGTGTAAGCTATGATCGATACGATACTTAATCACACAGGTTTTAGGTGACTTGTGGTGATGTGGTTTATTACTTCTTTTAGACTTATATGTGTTTCACTTTTACTTAACAAACACTTTTTCTCATGTTTAGGTAGAAGTGTTTATTACTTAGTTATATAATAAAACAATATCACATGGAAAACAACTGTTGAAAAGATAACACACATATCTTTTTATGTTGTTGAAATAAGTGGAGATAATGAACAAAGAGTTTAAATGAGAATGATGAACTTATACAACTAATTCTATCATCACATAACTTGCTAATGACTGGTGATGATAGATTTCGTAGGTGCGAAAACACTAGGGTTTTATTAATAATGAAAATACTTTTGTGGTAATTGTTTTCTCGTTATAATGGAACACTATAGAATTTCATGATACTTTTAGAAACAAATTTATAAGTTAAACAAACTGTTTTATGTTTGTCATATTTGAGTTGGAAATGTTTTTCTCTTTAATTTGATATATCATTTTATGCAATCTGAAAATATTTGAATATGTTATTAATTTATTAATTTTAAATGAATTAAATGATTAGGAAAAATATTGCACACATGAAAACTTGGTCAAATGACCTTGGAAACATCACAATTAGTTGCATTTGTCATTTGGAGCATTTTGGTATATAACTTGTATTTTTTCGGATTTTATGAATTATTTATTATTATTTTTAATTTTAATGATTTAATTTAATTAAAGAAAATGTTTAACTTTAAAATTTATCAAACATTTTTGAAAAGTTGATAAACATTTAGATTATATTTTTCTAATCATTTACCAATTTCATTTGTACTTTTCTGATAAGTAGAATGAATGTAATTGAATTAATAAGATTATTCATTTTCTGCCATTTTTAAATTGACAGGTGGGACCCACCTATCAGTTTAATTTCTAAAATTAAAGAAAAGAAAAATAAAAACTCTCATGACGTCATGATGATGCCAGGCTGATGTCAGCACAGAGATGATCTCACAGATCCAGGCCAATCCATCGATTCGATCCAAATGGGTTCGATTGATTTGGTCCACGAGCTAGATAACACCACGGCGAGTCGGTAGAGTAGCTACCGGGACCAAATGGTCACCAAATTTTCTAGCAATGAACTCCGGCGCGGAGGCACCACACGGGTTCCAGCGACGGATGGATTCCGAGCATAATTAAGCAAACGGATGGAAACGTGGGGTGTGCAAGCTCACCAGGAGCGTGTAGGGCTTGACGTCGAGTCAAGTGGAGGTGTAAATCAGCGGCGGCGTGGTCTTTCCCGTGGCGGCCGGACTCGAGGAAGATCGAGCGATTCTCCCATTCCAGCGCGCTCCCGCAAGCGAGGTTCGTTGAGGATGATGCTACAGCGACGAGGAAGCTCCAGAGATGCTCCACGCTGCTTCCCGTGGCTCCTAGCTCCGGCAATCGACGGTGACCGATGAACTATGTGACGCCCCGAGATCGGGCACTATGCAGATTTCAGCATTCCCGCCAAAATCCACATAATAACCGATTCCAGGTTGCCACGTGTGATAACATTACAACAGTTCACGAATATTCCGCAACAACAACAGAAAAGATATATACAAGAAGACTCAAACGAGTCAAGGATACAACTGATACAATACAAAGATCCAAATAACAGCGGAAGAAACAACATATCGTCCGTCTACGGACAAGATACAAATTGGACTAAGAGTCCTGAAGATAACCGAAGGCGTCCAATCCCTGCCCAGGCCAAGCCGGAGGGATTCCCAAGCTAACGTCGTCAGACTTCAAACCTGTTGACTGCAATGTTGAATATGCAGCCACGAAAAAGGATTCGTGGGTCAGTACGGTTAAGTACTGGCAAGTGGATAAACCATACTCACAAGATACCGGCGTAGCCAGTCATCACAAGGTACAAATACTTGGGGTTCAATGGAAAGGAAGGGATTATTGCAATTAAGCGGGAGCGGGCTGCACTAACCAACTACAGAAACACACTACAACATCCGGCTAAAATAGGGGGATAAGATAGCGTATCGTAACCAACTACAACTACTCACCAAACAATACCCATCCAATGTCACTCCCTACTAAGGAAGCAAACCAAGGATAACTCACACTGTTGGATTAATGATGTTCAACTTATTGTGTCAATAAGACTATTACTAGTCAAGTTATTATTATTAGGTGTAAGTTGTCTGAGTACTTGTTAGCCAGTACTTTCACCAAGTAATCCATAACCGCGGAAAACACGGCTTCTCGAGAAGATTTATCCCTGCAGGGTGTGCTCCAGTACCCGTACACACTCAAGCCACCAACTAAAACTCAGGTTGGCTCGACACGACCCAAACCATCTCTACAACCCATCCTCGGAGCCACGGAGCTATAAGGTCCCAGCCACGCAGCCGAATACTCAGCGCAGGTGTGCAAAACTCCCGCAGGACACAACACCCCGGCACTACAGGCCTCGCCCTATATGCATCATCATCATCAGTAACCAGTAACCATGGGGGCGCCTCCCATTATGCAAAGGAGCAAATGGAACACCCGAACTAAGTGTGGCTCTTCGGACAAGCTGCAGATCAGGTCTAAGTCGAGGGGGGTCCCATACTACCACCCGGATGCGGTGAGCACGCTCATCATGGATCAGTAGACAAGACTCTTTTCCTAATTAAGTTCGACACTAGCAGGCCTCAAAACCCTAACCCGGGCCTCCTGCCGGTGCCTTAACATCAAATTACTATTACCCAAAACATTAACAGGTTGTTGATTGAATTGAAACCCAACTATCAACTAAACAGGTGATACGACAAAGGATAACAAGACTCGAGCACAAACAAATCTAAGCATGCAACTACGACACGAGGGCCAACAGGGTAAACAAACAACAGTTAATAGGAAGTGGAAGGAAAAGGCTATATCATGGCTGCAGGGTAAACATATAACAGGATCGAGACACAAGCATCGTAACAACATGCTAGAATAAGAACAACGGAAAGAATCGGTAACCAGTGATGAAAGGCAGCCATTTGGCAGCAAGTGAGTATACTTGCCTGAGATCCCGCAAGGTAGCAGAACTTGTCGTTGCTCACATCATCTCAACGTCCTGTCCGCGAAGAAGCAACGAACCTCGAACAAACACCGGATGCAACAATTACTACTACGGCAAAAGATCCAGCATGATCCTATTTATATGCATGGCATGGCAAGATGCAACAGGGGAAACAACTTAAACAATTTAATCGGAACCGGAGTCCGGAGAAATAGGAATTGGTTCAAGTTGTTTAGCTAACCATCAAGTTAAATGTTGTTTAGCATGGAAAACAGTAAATAGGTGAGTTAGCAATATTAAATGGAATAGGGCAACAATTGAATTAAATACCCCAACACATTCCATATTTATTTTTTAGGTGAACATACATAACACTACTACAAATGCAACATGCAAGGTGCAAACATGAACATGGATGTCATGAACAGATTAAGTGCATTTTCCTGATATGAAAACATATTTTATTTGTTGGATTTGGAATTAAAATGAGCAAGTTATCAAATTAGCAATTTTAAATGCATTAATTAAGAAATAGTTGTTTTCAGCGATTTAATTTATTTGAAACAGAAAACAAAATTGATATTTTCAAAGTTTAGAGAATTTTAATTGGAAAACATATTTTACTTTTCAAATTTGGAGTTAAAATGAATTAGTTATGATTTATGCAATTAAATCAATTTAAATTGAGCCGGAAGCCCAACATTTAATTTAGGAGGTTCACGTTATTTATTTACCCACAAAAATGCAATGCAACACATGAATGAGATGACATTTTAATTATAGTTGATATGTTATAGAAAATAGGGCATAGGTATAGGGATTTAGGGTTTGGGTTCGCACGTTGGAGAGAGGATCGCCGGTGTCGTTGGTGCGTGGAGGAAGTAGATGTTGTAGTGGAAGTAATCGACGTAGGGGGAGTAGCTGTTCGTTCTCATGTAGACGAGGAAGTGGTCGTTCCAGGGTCATCGTCATGGAGGTAGTCGTTCACGCCGTAGAGGAAGTAGTCGTTCTCGAATCACACGGTCATCGTCGTCGAAGTAGTCGTTCAACGTCCGGAGCCGGTGTAGTCGTAGTAGTCGTGGGCGAACCGTAACAACACCGTCTTCGGGGTCGGAGGCGAACCTGACGGTCCCGGTCTTCGGGCGCGCACGAAGGCGGCCAACGCAAAACGAACACAGCGAGCGACGAGAGATCGTGTCGGTGGTCGGTATTCGATCTCACACATCCCCGTGGTCGTTGTCGGTCATGGCGTCGTGGCGGATCTTGTCGACGAGGTACATGTGGGGCGGCGGTAGTCGATGTCGGGGTTGTAGTCGTGCACTGCCGTCCCGCCCACGTTGACGAAGTTGCCGCAGCGGCACCACCGCAGCGACGTCGGCACAAGGAGCATCTCATCATAGGCTCATCACCTGCGACGAGCCACAACAGCGGCACCCGGCCACCACACCACCACACATCCTCGCCGCGCATCTGTAGACCACCACCAACAGAACATTCCAGGACATAAAATCTCGCGGTGGCATACAATCAAACAGCTTCCGCGCTTCCTCCATGACTCGCAGCTCTGCATACAGCCGGACGAAACCAATACCGACGCAGGCGTCCGCGAATACCCCGGCCTTGAGAGCCCTCGCGTGGAGCTGCCGCGCGGATCCCCGGTCACCGCCGCAGCAAGGGGAGGCGTCCGGCGCCACTAGGCCGCGCGTCATCTGCAGGAACTTCGCAGCGCCTCCTGTGTCCGGCCGGCGCGGGCGAGCCCGGAGAAGATGGAGCGAACGGTGGCAGGGCTCGCCGGCGGGAGGCGGGCGCCGGGACGGAGAGGAGGAGGTTGGGGGCAGACGGAAGGGGCTTGGCGGCGCTGCGGGTGGCGGCCATGGCGGGGAGAGGCGAGGCGACGGGAGAAGGGGGGCGGCGCCCTGCTTGAGGAGGGCAGCGGCGGCCTCCTGCCGGTGAGGTTGGGGCAGCGGCGGCCGCCGGAGAGGGAGAGCGGGGCGGCGACTTGTAGGAGGGAGGCGGCGCTCGGCGAGGTAGGGGCGCAACAGCGGGGCGGAGGAGAAGGGGAGGCGGAGCTCGGAGGGAGGCGCTAGGAGGAGGCGGGCAGGGGGAGAGGATCCAGGGGAGGAGAGGCGACGAGGCGGCGCTGGCTCGCCGGAGAGGGAGGGGCGGCGGCGCTCGGGAGGTGGTGGTGCAACGGAGGCAGGAGGAGGCGTACGGGAGGAAGGAGGGCGAGCGAGGGAGACGCAGCGATCGGGAGGGATCGAGCGATGCTCTCCCTCCCGTGCGTGCGTGTTGTGTCTGTGAGGGTGGGAGGACCCGATTGCAAATAGTGGAAACGGCGGGGGTTTTTTGCGAGGGAGAGAAATTAGGGTAGATGGGGGGAGTTCGGCTGGGCCAGGTTGGGCTGCCGGTTTGGCTAGCTGGGCCGAAAAAATGGCCAGGCTGGGCTGGCTTGGCTGCTCTCTTTTCTTCTCTCGATTTTTTTTTTGCTTATGTTTTTCCCAGAATTTGTTCAGGCTCCATTAAAAAAAGATTTAAGCACCAAATAAATTCCAACAAATTTTTAGACAACATGTTTTGATTAATTTACATTAGTTTGTAAGTTAAAATGCGTGATGATGCGGTATGCCATGCTATGCAAAAAGAAAAACACCGATCAACTCTAAATGGGAAAACCCCGGACGTTACAGACGACACCACTAACAAGGGATTGCGCCCTCGCAATCCACCTGCTAACCCGGGAGGGGAAAGAAGTTCGACTATCGATTCTTCATGCTTCCAGCTGATCTCCTCGACACCACTAACAAGAGATTCTTGCTCGGAGTGACGACGATGTTCTTCCACCAGGAAATCTTCCGATGATCGAACCTATTAGGTTAACGGCTCAGAAAACGTCCACCCACGTAGGATCCTAACACTTTGAAAGATAGACAAGGGGGGTAGACTCCAAAACAAATAAGGTGGGAGGGGAAATAGAATAGAGATAAGGAGAAAACAAGAATCCTATTGAGATGTTTTCCAAAATAGTTTAGCAGAAATAGTTTTTGACACTCTAGAAACAACGACCGTTAGCGAGGTTATCCTACAGGCTTTGCGGACCCGTTGCTTCGATAACCATTCGTATCGAAACAATCTCGGGAATCGGAACCAAGGCTCTGATACCATTTGTGACGCCCCGAGATCGGGCACTATGCAGATTTCAGCATTCCCGCCAAAATCCACATAATAACCGATTCCAGGTTGCCACGTGTGATAACATTACAACAGTTCACGAATATTCCGCAACAACAACAGAAAAGATATATACAAGAAGACTCAAACGAGTTAAGGATACAACTGATACAATACAAAGATACAAATAACAGCGGAAGAAACAACATATCGTCCGTCTACGGACAAGATACAAATTGGACTAAGAGTCCTGAAGATAACCGAAGGCGTCCAATCCCTGCCCAGGCCAAGCCGGAGGGATTCCCAAGCTAACGTCGTCAGACTTCAAACCTGTTGACTGCAATGTTGAATATGCAGCCACGAAAAAGGATTCGTGGGTCAGTACGGTTAAGTACTGGCAAGTGGATAAACCATACTCACAAGATACCGGCGTAGCCAGTCATCACAAGATACAAATACTTGGGGTTCAACGGAAAGGAAGGGATTATTGCAATTAAGCGGCAGCGGGCTGCACTAACCAACTACAGAAACACACTACAACATCCGGCTAAAAGAGGGGGATAAGATAGCGTATCGTAACCAACTACAACTACTCACCAAACAATACCCATCCAATGTCACCCCCTACTAAGGAAGCAAACCAAGGATAACTCACACTGTTGGATTAATGATGTTCAACTTATTGTGTCAATAAGACTATTACTAGTCAAGTTATTATTATTAGGTGTAAGTTGTCTGAGTACTTGTTAGCCAGTACTTTCACCAAGTAATCCATAACCGCGGAAAACACGGCTTCTCGAGAAGATTTATCCCTGCAGGGTGTGCTCCAGTACCCGTACACACTCAAGCCACCAACTAAAACTCAGGTTGGCTCGACACGACCCAAACCATCTCTACAACCCATCCTCGGAGCCACGGAGCTATAAGGTCCCAGCCACGCAGCCGAATACTCAGCGCAGGTGTGCAAAACTCCCGCAGGACACAACCCCCCGGCACTACAGGCCTCGCCCTATATGCATCATCATCATCAGTAACCAGTAACCATGGGGGCGCCTCCCATTATGCAAAGGAGCAAATGGAACACCCGAACTAAGTGTGGCTCTTCGGACAAGCTGCAGATCAGGTCTAAGTCGAGGGGGGGTCCCATACTACCACCCGGATGCGGTGAGCACGCTCATCATGGATCAGTAGACAAGACTCTTTTCCTAATTAAGTTCGACACTAGCAGGCCTCAAAACCCTAACCCGGGCCTCCTGCCGGTGCCTTAACATCAAATTATTATTACCCAAAACATTAACAGGTTGTTGATTGAATTGAAACCCAACTATCAACTAAACAGGTGATACGACAAAGGATAACAAGACTCGAGCAGAAACAAATCTAAGCATGCAACTACGACACGAGGGCCAACAGGGTAAACAAACAACAGTTAATAGGAAGTGGAAGGAAAAGCCTATATCATGGCTGCAGGGTAAACATATAATAGGATCGAGACACAAGCATCGTAACAACAGGCTAGAATAAGAACAACGGAAAGAATCGGTAACCAGTGATGAAAGGCAGCCATTTGGCAGCAAGTGAGTATACTTGCCTGAGATCCCGCAAGGTAGCAGAACTTGTCGTTGCTCACATCATCTCAACGTCCTATCCGCGAAGAAGCAACGAACCTCGAACAAACACCGGATTCAACAATTACTACTACGGCAAAAGATCCAGCATGATCCTATTTATATGCATGGCATGGCAAGATGCAACAGGGGAAACAACTTAAACAATTTAATCGGAACCGGAGTCCGGAGAAATAGGAATTGGTTCAAGTTGTTTAGCTAACCATCAAGTTAAATGTTGTTTAGCATGGAAAACAGTAAATAGGTGAGTTAGCAATATTAAATGGAATAGGGCAACAATTGAATTAAATACCCCAACACATTCCATATTTATTTTTTAGATGAACATACATAACACTACTACAAATGCAACATGCAAGGTGCAAACATGAACATGGATGGCATGAACAGATTAAGTGCATTTTCCTGATATGAAAACATATTTTATTTGTTGGATTTGGAATTAAAATGAGCAAGTTATCAAATTAGCAATTTTAAATGCATTAATTAAGAAATAGTTGTTTTCAGCGATTTAATTTATTTGAAACAGAAAACAAAATTGATATTTGCAAAGTTTAGAGAATTTTGATTGGAAAACATATTTTACTTTTCAAATTTGGAGTTAAAATGAATTAGTTATGATTTATGCAATTAAATCAATTTAAATTGAGCCGGAAGCCCAACATTTAATTTAGGAGGTTCACGTTATTTATTTACCCACAAAAATTCAATGCAACACATGAATGAGATGACATTTTAATTATAGTTGATATGTTATAGAAAATAGGGCATAGGTATAGGGGATTTAGGGTTTGGGTTCGCACGTTGGAGAGAGGATCGCCGGTGTCGTTGGTGCGTGGAGGAAGTAGATGTTGTAGTGGAAGTAATCGACGTAGGAGGAGTAGCTGTTCGTTCTCATGTAGACGAGGAAGTGGTCGTTCCAGGGTCATCGTCATGGAGGTAGTCGTTCACGCCGTAGAGGAAGTAGTCGTTCTCGAATCACGCGGTCATCGTCGTCGAAGTAGTCGTTCAACGTCCGGAGCCGGTGTAGTCGTAGTAGTCGTGGCGAACCGTAACAACACCGTCTTCGGGGTCGGAGGGCGAACCTGACGGTCCCGGTCTTCGGGCGCGCACGAAGGCGGCCAACGCAAAACGAACACAGCGAGCGACGAGAGATCGTGTCGGTGGTCGGTATTCGATCTCACACATCCCGTGGTCGTTGTCGGTCATGGCGTCGTGGCGGATCTTGTCGACGAGGTACATGTGGGGGGCGGTCGGGGTAGTCGATGTCGGGGTTGTAGTCGTGCACTGCCGTCCCGCCCACGTTGACGAAGTTGCCGCAGCGGCACCACCGCAGCGACGTCGGCACAAGGAGCATCTCATCATAGGCTCATCACCTGCGACGAGCCACAACAGCGGCACCCGGCCACCACACCACCACACATCCTCGCCGCGCATCTGTAGACCACCACCAACAGAACATTCCAGGACATCAAATCTCGCGGTGGCATACAATCAAACACCTTCCGCGCTTCCTCCATGCCTCGCAGCTCTGCATACAGCTGGACGAAACCAATACCGACGCAGGCGTCCGCGAACACCCCGGCCTTGAGAGCCCTCGCGTGGAGCTGCCGCGCGGATCCCCGGTCGCCACCGCAGCAAGGGGAGGCGTCCGGCGCCACTAGGCCGCGCGTCATCTGCAGGAACTTCGCAGCGCCTCCTGTGTCCGGCCGGCGCGGGCGATCCCGGAGAAGATGGAGCGAACGGTGGCAGGGCTCGCCGGCGGGAGGCGGGCGCCGGGACGGAGAGGAGGAGGTTGGGGGCAGACGGAAGGGGCTTGGCGGCGTTGCGGGTGGCGGCCATGGCGGGGAGAGGCGAGGCGACGGGAGAAGGGGGGCGGCGCCCTGCTTGAGGAGGGCAGCGGCGGCCGCCGGAGAGGGAGAGCGGGGCGGCGACTTGTAGGAGGGAGGCGGCGCTCGGCGAGGTAGGGGCGCAGCAGCGGGGCGGAGGAGAAGGGGAGGCAGAGCTCGGAGGGAGGCGCTAGGAGGAGGCGGGCAGGGGGAGAGGATCCAGGGGAGGAGAGGCGACGAGGCGGCGCTGGCTCGCCGGAGAGGGAGGGGCGGCGGCGCTCGGGAGGTGGTGGTGCAACGGAGGCAGGAGGAGGCGTACGGGAGGAAGGAGGGCGAGCGAGGGAGACGCAGCGATCGGGAGGGATCGAGCGATGCTCTCCCTCCCGTGCGTGCGTGTTGTGTCTGTGAGGGTGGGAGGACCCGATTGTAAATAGTGGAAACGGCGGGGTTTTTTTGCGAGGGAGAGAAATTAGGGTAGATGGGGGGAGTTCGGCTGGGCCAGGTTGGGCTGCCGGTTTGGCTAGCTGGGCCGAAAAAATGGCCAGGCTGGGCTGGCTTGGCTGCTCTCTTTTCTTCTCTCGTTTTTTTTGCTTATGTTTTTCCCAGAATTTGTTCAGGCTCCATTAAAAAAAGATTTAAGCACCAAATAAATTCCAACAAATTTTTAGACAACATGTTTTGATTAATTTACATTAGTTTGTAAGTTAAAATGCGTGATGATGCGGTATGCCATGCTATGCAAAAAGAAAAACACCGATCAACTCTAAATGGGAAAACCCCGGACGTTACAAACTAGGGTTCGATTTTTTCGCGTACAGAGCAGTAGAACGAGAGGGGAAAGTGGTCCAAGGGATAGAGGAGAGGAAGGGGATCGGCATGATGTACTTCTCCTGCCTCGAGCGACAAGCAGGAGGTGGCCAGGCGATGACACGCACGGTGTCCTACTGTCCAAGGTTAAAGATGAAAGTTTTTCACAAAACCCCTATAAGTTCTAGAATTTCCAATAAGGTCCTTCTGTCTTAAATGCTGGGAAGAAAACTTTATTTTCATGGCATTTTTTAAAAGAGAAATTTTTTTTTTGAACAAAGGGTGCCCCAAAAGGGGCAGTAATCAGTTCATAATATTATACCAGAGTACATCAGTGTGATTACACAGACCATCCTGAGAAACCAAATTGGCTAGGCAAATGCATATAGAAGAAACTACGTAAGCACAACAGCTATGTCGAAGAGTACAATAGGACCCTAACAGGCGGTCTGCCGAGAACTCGGACACCACAAACCTGCCATCGTACTCTTCAAGGGCCTCTTGCACCCGAACCAACCAAAAAGCCAACGGCTCAACCAGCAGTTGCATTGGTAGGAGTAGACGAGGTAGAAGACTGAGCTGTAGATATGGAGGACGCATCACCGAGCTCAGATCAGGGGGTTCCTTGCCGTTGAATCTGAGAACCGCAACAGAGACGCTCTCACCCGTCTCCGGCATGTCCCGAACAGCAGGGAGGCATAATTATTATGCTCAATAGTTGACAGAAGCAACAATGCATAGCATCTAGTCTTATCACTGTGAAGAACATCGGATGGACTAGCACCAACAAATAGCTCACAGTAGCAGAAGGCATCCATGAGCAAATTCCGCGAGCAGTGCTTACTGAATCCACTGACAACCATCAACTGCAGTGTAGCACAGCGACGATTCACTGCAGAATCTTCAACCAGCTTTGCACCTGGAGCCCAGATGAAGTCCTGGACCCGAGCTTCCTGTGAAGTTGCGGACACCATCGAGAACAGATGAAAGTACATGCCCTCCTTCTCCTCATCACCAAGATGCCGAAAGAGAGGGATAGTGCCCTCCATATCCACCAACGCAGCAACTCCACCATCGTGGGCATTATTGAAAGAGGGGGCAGAAGCAGAGCACTCCATCACCATTGTCTTCTCCCACCGAAGCACAACAAGATCAAGCATCCACTCCAACCAGCAACAGGGACTACCCATCGAACCTGATGCCCTCCTCGCAACAACCGCTGCAGATCCGGCCGCCCTGACGACGACCCCCTCCATCCCCTCCCCGCCAAGGCCGGTCAGAGGAAAGAGATCGAAGCCCGACCTCCAGATCCCGAGCTTATTCAGACGGGGCGCAGAAGAACGTCCATATCTCGCCTTCAGCTCCACCCTCTGGAGCACCTCGGCCAGGGGAGGCGCCGCCTCCGGCCAGCAGATGCAGCTCGAGTACATCTCCGGCCGAAGACCCCTCTGCAGAAAGCCACACACCACAAGGGATAAACACCCAAAAGCAGAAAACCTAGCTAAACTATGCACAGGGTACAAACCGGCGCCTCTCCTCCGCCATCTCCGGCCGGCAACGACGCCGGGAGAGGCTCGGGATCGACCCGGAAACCTCTTAGCGACTCTCAACGACCTCGAGGAGAGAGAAAAGAAGGATAAGGACGGGAGCCCCCCCGAACCACAAAGAGGAAATTTATTAAAAATTATATTTGAATTCCTTATCAAAAATGCAATCTCACCATGTTTTGTTTTGGTGAAATTGGACAATATTGGAATTTTTTATTTAGGGTGCTAAATTAAGTGGTTTTGTTGTTTTCACTTAATTTAATTTTTAAATGGCTATTAAATTATTTTAGGCATGATTATTATGATTACACGCAAAAACCATGTGGGTAACAAGGTGGTGTATCATAATTGGAAAATTTTAGCTACAAGTTCTTTTTAGGAAATAATTTTGGTAACACTACCTAGTAGTTTTTCTATGCACTGAAATGAAAACCACTTAATAGGGAATTTTATATTATGTCAAACCAATTGATTTTAATGGGTGAATGAACTTGTTTTATGTTATGTGGCTTTGTTATTTTCCTAATTGGAACTCTTAGAAAGTTTGGTTGACATTTTAATTAAGTGTGTGTGTAAACCAAGTTTGCTGTATTTAGTACTTCATCAAGTGGAAAAACATGAGTGGCTTTAGAATTTTCATAGTTGAGGTTCTTGCCAAGTGTGTTAACATTTCCTTATATTGTGTGTAAGCCATTTTCTAATGTATAGGTACTTGATCGGGTGGATAACATGAGTGTCTCAGGCTCACATTGATTCTCAATATCAAAAGCCTATATGTTTGTTTTCCAACCTTGTTGTTGTTGACAAGTATGGATATTATCCCAGGCTTGGTTTAGAAACATGTGTTCTTTTGCATGGTTTTATTTAGACGTAGTTTTGTTGTTATCTATCAGTCTTGTGTATGAAAAGGATCTGGAAAACAGGTTTTACTTGTTTCCATTTACCTACATAACACAAGATATTTTGATACATTGTCTTGTTATTATTAATTACTGGATACTTGTTTCCATTTAATAGATTTATTATATATTCCTCATCTAAAATATAAAGGTTATATATTCTCTAATATTAACTAATGCTTCACTTAATAATTTCTTACTGAGGCAGTGTTGCTCCTTGTTGACTTTTGTTGCTTGATGTTCTTCTCTCTAGTTGCCACTTGTCTTCAGATATTCCTTTTGTCACTTGCAAGTAATATCAGCTCTTGGATTCCATCTTCTACTATCTCACCCTTGGGGTGAAAACAACCAGTTATTCCAAGCAAAGGTTTTACTTGGATGATTATAATGTGGTTTCTTGTTTACATAGTGTTATTATTTCTTTTGGTTGATTGCAAAAGGAATGTAGATGTAGTTTATGAAATCCATTTTCCCTATGCATATAAGAAGAATTTGTTAACAAGGTAGCTAGTATTGCCTCCAAATTACTACTCATATACAATAAGCTGAGATGTACCATGTAATTCAATCTTTTGTTTGTTTATGTATAACACTCAATTGTTTGAGTACACAAAAGTGTTTTGTTAACAAGGTATACAGCTTGTTACTAAACTACTTCTCTATAACACTAACATTGGAATATCACACTATTTCAGGAGGAGTTAATAAGATCAAATCAAGATATAAGAGTTTCCAAATAATCTTATAGTAGATTGGAGTAAAACTTCTAGAACACTCTAAATAATATTCTTGAAGATCTTCCTGTGGTAGTTCCTCCTTTCTTGTGGGTTTCTTCTCTTGCATAATGATCCAGAGAAGATTGGAAAAACAAGATAATCTAGACAAAATAAAAAGATCTTGATTAAGATTTAGTTAATCTTTTATTCTTTTTCAATGTACTTGTTATTTTGTTTCCCATAAGATATTTTCTTATATCATACATGATTGGTTTACTTAGTTTCCAATTTACTTCCTCTAATATAGGTTATAACTTCTTGTTATTCCTTAGTTGTATCCAGAGATACTTTCTTGTTGAATGATAATTTGGATAGAAATGTGGAGTGTTTGTGGAACGATGACTTCTTAGTAAGTTGATCAAATGGTTCATTGAGGTGTTGATATCTCATATGCTCACTTGTATAAGATGATTGAGACAATGAGCATATGAAGGTTATTGGAGTTTAATGATCTATGTCATAGTTGTTAGTTGTTTTCTCAGGTGTATTGATTTTACTTTATATTCTCCCCTTGTAATCTTTGTTAAGCATAATGTAGACATAGAGATTTGGAAAGGTCATGTGTAATGGTCAAGGTTTAACAGTAGTTGAAGAAGATTTGATTCTTCTTTTAGGTACTTCTTTTATGGTTGATGAGATATGTACATATTCGATAAATATGTTAATACAATTATTATGTCATTTCCCACTTGTGGGTTTTGAGTTAACACTTGTTTGTATCACTTGTGTTCTATTGAAACTTTGTTATTTACTTGTGATGGTTCACCTTATAGTTATGAGATGATTTATAGAGATGTTGTGGAAATGAATTGATAACTTAGGGAGTTGTTGTTTCATAGAAGATCATATCTCTGTTGATGAGATGGTTCAATTATGCATTACTCATTTGTGAAAGTATGATCATGAGTTATGTGCTCTGGATACTCACCCCTCTTTGAGTTCTAGATACCTAGTGATTTATCCAAAGTCACTTATAGACTTGTGGTTAAGGTTGTTGAGGGTTAGTGTTGGTCATAACCAATTATGGTTTGCCTTATCAGATGATTTGGTTTGTAGAGATACTATGTTATAAAGAGCACTCCAAATATACTCTTGACTAGATGAACTATACCTATTTTATAATGTCAAGTGAAGCATTGGTCACTTTGATTCGGTTAAACTTTTGCGCCAAAATTTCCCGTATTTTGAGATGCATGCTTTGAAAATGCACATATTATGTTTAGGACCTTATAACCTCCCAAACACTGGGATGGTACATAGGAACTCGGGATTGCATCCGTGTCTCTGTGTGCTTCCGTTATCGGTTACCTCGTTCCCTCTCCTTTAATTTGTGTTTGTATCTTGTTTATTGTTGTTCTTATCATATAGGTAAATTCACCGCGGTTGCATATCTAGAGAATTTACCTTTTTGTCAAGACTAAATTGAAGAAAAAATAAAATTGGTCGTAGCACCTATTCACCCCTCCCCCTCTAGGTGCCCATACTTTCCGTTCAACTGGTATTAGAGGCTCAGCTCTTATTTTGGGCTTAAGCGCCTAAGAGTTATAGTATGGTCAACGGAGAGGATATCGCCGAGCCCTCGACACAAGTCACTATGGATGATCTCAAGGAATTGAAAGATTCCTTGACCTCATCTATGGATGCCAAAATGAGTAGTTGCGTGATTTTATGACGCAAGTCTTGAAAGCCAAGGGATCGAAAAATTCTACTTCAACTTGTTTGGAAAAAATCCGAAGGAGAGGGAGGATGGGGATAAGGGTGGAGAAGTTAAAAGTTAATCCTCTAAGAACAAAAATTCTAAAGGAAAGGATGAGAAGGAAGAATACCACAATGTCGAATGACGGTACTCTCCCAACCCTCCTATCCCACATCCTCGTATTAATCCTAGAGGTGAACCTCCTAAAATTGATGCACATTCTTTTAGTCAATGGCAATATTATATGAAAACTCACTTGAAATCTTCTTTTATTGAGCTTTGGAGGGTCGTTCAAGATGGATACAAGCCTCATGACCCCAATAAGTTGACAATAAGAGAAGTGGTAGATTGCCAACTCAACTACACCGCTTTTTCGATGATTCAACAAGCCGTGGGTCCAAACCACATGCCTTGTCTTCAACAATACTCCACCTCCAAAGAAACATGGGATGTTCTTGTTACCATGTTTGAGGGCAGTGAAAGCATGAAGAGGAATAGTTATGATACCTTGAGGAATGAGGCAGAAGGTTTCTATATGCTTGATGGTGAGAGCCATGAGGACATGTACCAGAGACTCAAGACCCTTTCCACCTCCTTTAGTGGTCTTGGTGCCACTCATGTGAATGATGCTTGGATCAAGAAAAAAGTATGTGAGTTCCCTGGTTCCATTTGAGCCCGTGGACTTGAAGAGCCTTCAAGGAAGACACAACTATAACCTCATGATCTCAACCGAGGTGATGCAAGAGATGGTCTCCTTCCAAGTTCAAACAAAGCTTGATCATGAAACTCGTGCTCATGCTATTGGAATGCACAAAAGGGCCTCTGTTTCTTTGAAGGCAAAGGTTGTGACAAAGATGGTGGATCAACAAGAAGAGGTTGCTTTGGGAGAAAATTTGTCTCCGCTCAATGATTAAGAGTATGATCCCGTCCTTATGTATTACATCGCTCCTGTGGTGCAAAAGTTTTGGAAGAACCCTCCAAGGCCAAGGCATATATTGAGGCGAAGACCAAGTCAAGCTATGGAAAGGAAGGGACTCAAAAAGTGAGGGCCTGTTTCAATTGTCAAGAAAGTATCACTTTGTTGCAGAGTGCCCCTTCGAGAATAGGGAAAGCCATGGAGGAAAGTTCGTCCTCAAGGAAAAGTCAAAGCTCCCCAACAAAAAGCCTCACTTATATAAGAAACCATTCAATAAGAAACCATAATCAAGATATGTGCTAGTGACTCAAGAAGAGTATGATTCCCGTGATGAATAAGAATAAGAAACCACAAGTGAAGTGACCGCTATTGATATTGCATCTTCATCATCTCCATCACTCTTTGAATCCCCCAATTAGAATCTTCCTCAACCTTCCTCAAAGTTCTTCATGGTAAAGGACACCGAGGTAGCATCTTCATCCAACCCTATGACTCAAACTGAAAAGAATAACCTTGCTATTCCTAGTGTTGAAGATGAAATTGCCTCTTTGAGTCTATTTATGACTAACTTTCAAGGTGAGACCAAGAAGTACTTTGATCTTATCACGAGTCAATTGGGAGAGGCCCAAGAGACTCTTGAGAAGAAATGTAAAACCGAGAGGGAAGATTGCATTGAAGAGGGTTCCCTCTCAAATGCTCTTGAGGAGGAGCATGAGCTTCGAGTATCTCTTGAGGAGAAACTTGAAACTATTGAAGAGTCTGATGACCCACAAGTATAGGGGATTGCAACAGTCTTCGAGGGAAGTAAAACCCAAATTTATTTATTCGACACAAGGTGATCCAAAGAATATTTGTGAGCCTTAACAAGTGAGTTGTCAATTCACCTGCACCTGAATGTACTTTTGTTCGCAGTGGTTTATCAGTAGTAACAGTTTTATAATAGCAGCAGCAGTGAAATAATAGCGCTGGAATGAAAACAACAGCAGTAGTGTTTGAAGTAAACAACGGATTCAATATTGTAGGCATAGGGATGGATGAACGGGCGTTGCATGAATGAGAGAGTTCAAATAGTGATCATGTCACGGGCATTCCATATAAATATGATAAAGCATCCAGGCACAAAGTAACCATAGGCATGTGTTCCATAAATAGTCGTACGTGCTCACAATGAGAACTTGCACAACATCTTTTGTCCTACCCGCCCGTTTTCAGCGGGGCCTCAAGGGAACTACTGGTAATTAAGGTGTTCCTTTTAATAGCACACCGGTGCAAAGCATTAACACTCCGTGAACACATGTGATCCTCACATCGCAGCCATCCCCTCCGGTTGTCCCAATTTCTGTCACTTCGAGGCTTCGGGTTCCGGGCAACGATATGTGTAAACAACTTGCAGGTATGATCAAGAAACAATAATTATCATCGTGATTCAATAACATCTTCATATCTGAGATCATGGCACTCGGGCCCAAAGTGGCAAGCATTAAGCATAACAAGTTGCAACAATGTCATTAGAACTAATAGAGGATACTAGGCACTATGCCCCTAACAATCACGGCATGATTACATGAACGATCTCATCCAATCCCTACCATCCCCTTCAGCCTACAGTGGGGGATTACTCACACATGGATGGGGGAAATATGGATGGTCGATGGAGAGGCGTTGGCGATGACGATGGCGATGATCTCCCCCACTTCCCCGTCCCGGCAGGGCGCCAGAACACGCATTTTTGATCCCCGAATCGAGGTTCGGGATAGCGGCGACACTCTGTTGTGTTTCTGTGGAATATGACGAACCCCCTCGGGTTTTACGGTTGGAGGATACTTGTAGTCGAAAGGGGAGTCCGAGGGGGATTCTGGGGGGCCCACACCCTATGCTGGCGCGGCCAGGGGGACCCGCGCCAGGGGTGTGTGGCCACCCTGTGGCTCCTTTCTTGGCCCCCTTCTGGCTCCCGGGGTCTTCCGGGGTGAAAACATCAATGGGGTATTTTTCGGGCAATTTCCAGAAAGTCGATTTTTCTACATAAAAACAAGACACCAAAGTAATTCTGCTGAAAAAAATGTTAGTCCGTGTTAGTTGTATTCAAAACACACAAGTTTAGAGGAACACAATAAGAAAAGTGTTTGAAAAAGGTGATACGTTTTCAGCGTATCAACTCCCCCCAAGCTTAGCTTATTGCTTGTCCTCAAGCAATTCAGTGACAACTGAGAGAGGTAAAAGACTTTTACGAACACATTTCTTTCATATGATGTAAATATATTCACTATGTGATCAAATACTTAATTACGCTCATGATAAGATACATGCAAGATATTGTCACTTAATAGCTATGCAAACCATGACAAGATAACAACATATTAATAATAAACAACATGAAGCATAACTATTTGCAATATTGTAATAATCATAAAAAGGATCTAATAAAGTGGTATCTCGCTTGCCCTTCAGTGTGGGGTAAAACATAAATGCTAGGGCACCTCTGAAGTTCAAGGGAAGACTAGAAGTAAAGATTTCAAAGATACAAGTATCAAAATTATGTCACAATCAACCGTACTTTGGGACAAACACATCACACTAAGAATGACAATTGTGCTCTCAAGAAAGTGCTCAAAGAATAATGCGGAGACTCAACATAAAAGTTAAAGAAAGGCCCTTCGCAGAGGGAAGCATGGATCATTCATGTGCTAGAGCTTTTTATTTTATTAAACAGAGGTATTGAAAACATTTTGAGAGAGGTGTATGCTTATGTCAACGAATGGTAAATAGACAATACAGTACGTTACAAGACAACTGGATTCACAAGAGCGGCTCCCATGTGAAGGACGCATCTGGGTAGAAGGTCATCCCTCTTTCTCTTTTGTTTACACAATTATGCTTTGACTGATAAATCAGGGGCAAAAAGAGTGAAGAGAATTTGTGTGTATTAATTTGGGGCTGGGCACCCCGCTGCCAGATCTTCTATCATTTGGATAAGCGGACAAAGAGAAACGAAAACAAACGAAAGAAATGATAAACATGGATATACAAAGAACCGACCGAACATGATATATAAATGAGTGTTTTGTCGGTATACCTCCCCCCAAGATTAGGATTTTGGCCTAAGTGGAGATCAATCAAAGCATGGAAAATATCCCCACTGCGGTGGGTCGTCCCTCGCGTGGTCGTACTCGGGCGCATAAGAGGAGGATGATGCAGCTGGCGCATAGTCATAACCGGGGTGCTGGTATGGGATCCCCATGGCATCATAGGGCGGGACGAAATCACCATCGTCCCCCTCGTCGGCATCCTCCCCTTGCTAGGGGTGATGCTCAAGGTATGTGTCCAGCTCACTCTCAGAAATCTCCCATCCTTGCCTGTTATTAAGATCAAACAAAAGAGGTGCAGGCAAAAGTACTTCTCTAACAGTTTTAGCAACTCTCCACCCAGATCGTTTGGAGAAAGTTAATTCAAAAGATAAATTATGTACGTGGGCATGGGTAGAAAGAAACTTATGTTGAACCATGGAAACAAGATTAAGCCTCTCTATAGGAAACTTAAAGTCTAGAGGGTGTGGCTCCAAACCATGCAAAGCTAGCAAGCGCGAGGCAATAAGACCTCCAGAAACTCAGCCCTTCTCACGGTTATGTGAGAGACAGTAAGCAATCAAAGCTCCAAAGTTATAAGACATGTCGTGTCTCACAGCAGCAGCAATAAACGCCAAATCATAAACAAATAACTTGTTGGCAGTTTTCTTAGCTAATACACATTTAGAAATAAAGTAGGCAAAGTATCGAATGCTAGGGAGTTGAATTTCACGAATTTTACCACTCTCCCATGTGAAGCTTCTGCCTTCGCAAATCTCTCCATATAAATCCAGTAGTGGTTTGGGCTGCCCACTTATTTTCTCACAAGACCCCCACTCAGGTACCTTAATAGCTGCACAGAAAAAACTAAAAGGAAGGCTCACAACTTTATTATAAATCTTATAGTTGTCGCACCCGGACTTCTAGAGGATACTCGCAGTTCCGTTGAACAGTAGTGGATTGGATTACGGGGCTTACCGGCACCCGCATCTCTTACGAGTAGGCCAACACACGTATGTGTGACAACCAACCCCTATCTGTTCAGCGTCTACGTAAACCATCCCATAGAAATCAGGATACTACCATTGACGTACTTCATACCATACACACATGGTACGTCAACGGCGTTTAACAGAATGATAACACAACAGATCTCTAAGACACAAAAGATGGAAATAAGTTGCAAATAGCCCTCACTAGAGCAGAGATAGCAAATACAATCATCCAGAGGACGCATGTCCCAACATATCATCATTACATCTCAGCGGAAGCATTCAAAGGGTCTGAGTACAGACAAATCCAAATAGGCTTAAGAAGCCGAGAATGAAAAGAAGACGGAGCCCATCCACGATGTCTCGGATCCTGCCCGGGTCCGCTACCTACTCGTCAGCAGCCTCGTCAAACTCCACGTAGTAGCCGTCACGGGGATCCTCGTAAGCGTAGTCTGCGGAAACCACAGCCCCAAAGGGGTCAGTACATAAACGTACTGGCAAGCAAGACTCACAGTTCACCAAAGTGTAGCCCGTCAACACCAAGCACAGATGCCTTGGGTTCAACGGAAGAAAAGAAATATAAAAGATGCCGCAACTGGCTGCACTAACCAACTACAGAACATACTACAACTTCCGGCTATCAGAAAGGGGACAAGATAGCGTATCGTAACCGACTACAACTAACCACCACACAAACCCATCCTAGATCTCGCCCCTTATCCAAAGAAGCAATCCGAGGATAACTCACACAGTTGGATCAATGATGGATCAAGTTGTTGTGTCAATAAGCCTATTACTAGTCAAATTATTATTAGTTAGGTGTAAGTTGTTCTGAGTACTTGTTAGCCAGTACTTTCACCAAGTCAACCATAACCGCGGAAAACACGGCTTCTCGAGAAGATTTATCCCTGCAGGGGTGCACCAATTTGGCCGTACACGTAAGAATATCCCGCCAGGATGGAAATGCACTTCCACCAAGCGGGGCACTCAACACAACTCAACTCTTCTTCGCATCAAGCCCAAAGCACCACGTGATGTGCGTGCGCGGCTAATCGAGCCCCACGAAGAAAAGGCGACCCTCATAGCACTGGAAGACCACGCCGCCCTAAATGCCGACTACAAAAGTTCCACCCTGGCCTCGGGTTCGTACCTGCACATGCGTGCATCAAATGGAAAGCCCGAACTAAGTGTGGTGATTTGGACGAGATGCGAATCGAATCAAATTGAGGGGGGCGCCCATACACGCTTCCCACATGCGGATAGTGCGCTCATCATGGATCAGTAGACAAGACCCTTTTCCTAATTAGGGTCGACACTAGAAGGCCTCAAAACCACGCCGGGCCTCCTGCCGGTGCCTTATCAGCAAATTATTATTACCTCAGAATTAACAGGTTGTTGTTTAACATCGAGCCCCAGAATATAATCAAATATGATAACAGAAAGTAACTGATAACAGACTCGAGCAAAGACAACCCTAAGCATGCTAGTAAGACACGGGCCCAAGCAACGGGGTTATAGGACTGGAGGTGAGGCAATATCAGGGTTCAGGGTATCATGTGATAGGTTCGTAACAGAAGCAACGATACATATGGATAGCAGAAATAGACAACGGAAAGTATCGGTAACCAATGTTGAAAGGAACACAATGGTTCATGTGAGTGATAACTTGCCTGCAAACTCAGTAGCCTGGTACTGGGCTAGATCCTCAGAAGGGGTGTCGTAAAGATCGTCGGTCTCAACGTCATCGTCTATCGGAGAAGAAGCAAGCAAACAATACAGGAAGATACACAATCAATATCATGGCATAGTGCACAATCATGGGATGATGCATGTCAAGTTAATGGATGCACCAAAATAAACTAGTTGACATGGTAACACAATTTAAATGGACACATATGCAATTTTGAGTTGCATATGAAAAGCCCATGAATTTTGGTTGAAACAATTGTTTTCCAATTAACCAACAGGTGAAAGTGGATTAGTATGATGCATGGATGAGGAAAACAACAAAATAACAACAATAGAACCAAGTTAAAATAGGGTTTGCCAAGTTTAGAAATTTATTTATTAGGTTAAGGGATTTTTTGGTTCCTTAAAGGGATTACACAAATAGTTGTTGTTGTCACCAAGTTAAATTGTGCAAAATAAATAACAAAATTCATATTTGAAAATATCATAAAATTTTGGGTGGATTACATGTTTCAAATATTGAAAAAGGAATTAGGATGAATTTATTATGACTTAAACAAAACTAACAAGGTTTAAATGAATTTAAAACAAGTTTGAATATTATTTGAATTTTATTTGTTCCTAACATAAATTCAAATTCATACTTGAAAAGTTTATATTTTTCTAGCTTGAAAACATATTTTACATGTTCAAAAATAATTTAATTTGAGCAAGTTATGAATTTAGCAAATTTAAATGATTTAAACAAGGTTTAAATTATTTAAGCAGTTTTAATTATTCAAACCATGAAACAAAATTTATATTTGAATAGGTGGTTCAAAATGGTATGGAAAACATATTTTATTTGCATTATTTGGATTAATTATGAATTAGTTATGCAATTTGTCAAATTACCAATGAATTGTTTGAATTCAAATTTGAAATGCATTTGGAAAATTCAAAACAGAAAACAATTGTTACCAATAGGTAGATAATTTAATTTAGAGCAGTGCACATATTTTATTTTTGTTATTTGGAGTTATAAAATAAAAGTTATTAGGGTTTTAGTTTTAGGGACCAATCTGCAATTAAAAGGACTTGATTAAAACAGAAAAGGTTGAAAACCTTTTCTACCGCGCAGCTAGCTAACCTAGGGCACTGCCCGTGGGCCCTAGGGCCAGCGTGGACAGCGCGCGCGCGTGGCAGCGAGGGCCACTGACGAGTGGGGCCTGCCTGTCAGCCCTGCGCGTAAAAATTTGGTTTATTCCGCGGAGCCAAGGCTCGAACCCGTGCCGTGCGCGAGCGAGAGAGGCAGCGCTACCACCGCGGTGTCGCTTCAGTTTTGACAGATACATGGGCGCCGTGAGGTTATCGTTCCACTGCGAGTTAACTGAACCTCGCGCGCGCTAACTGAACATCTGACAGAGAAACGACGACGGCGGACGGCGGCGTGCCGTGGACGGCGTGATCGTGCTGCTGCTGGGTGGTGCGTGCTGGAGTGGTGTGTGGGCGCGCAAGCAGAGCGAGAATAGAGAGGAGGGAAAGGTGGGAGCGTGCTCACCGGCGGTTGTAGTCGAGCAGAGGCTCGGGGCATAACCGGTGGCGGCAACGACGTGGACGGCGGCGGCGAGCTGGACGTGCTCCGTGCCCGCGGTGGTGTCCAAAAGCTCGAGGGTGACGCGGCGGCTCGATCCCCGTGGTTAGCGCGGACGATGGAGGGCTGCTGCGGTGGCTGCCATGGCGGATTCAGACGGCGCGCTCCGGTGAGAAATTCAGAGAGGGGGAACGGGGCAGAAAGGTGGCGATCGGCGGCGGAGCTCGAGGGAGGAGGGATCCTAGGGTTTAGGGTTGCGGCGCGGGGACCTAGGGGCTAGTTATAGGGCTCCAGGAGCTCTCCTGGCCGTCGGGGTGCCGCGGCGGCGACGTGGCATGGGTGGATGCCCCTCCGTACTGCGGGAAGAAAAGGAAAAGAGGGGCGAAGCGGTATCGGGCTGGGGAGAGGAAGAAAAAGGGCCGGGCTGCGCGCGGGAGAAAGGAAAAGGTGGGCTGGCGCAGCCCACTGCACCTGCGCCCGATTTTTATTTTTAAAATTTTTCTCCTTATGTTTTTTTTTTTGCAGAAATAGGATTTGGAAGAAAAAGATGATATTTTGGATTAGGAAAATTTTGGGAAATTTTGGGTGGGTTAAAAAGGTCAACAGCAACCCTTTGCCACCTTCTGTTTTCAAAAGTTCAAAATATAACTTGCTGTTTTGATTTTAACTCAAATTTGAATTAAATTGCTTATTAAGTGATTATAAATGAAACAAACCTTTTAGTAGGGTGAAACCTATTGTTTAATTGGATTAAATGCTTATAATTGTTTGGTAATTTTCATAAGTTGAAATGGGGTGCTGTTTGTAAAATGTATTTGAATTATTTGAATGTGATTTGGGATTTAATTGATTGATTAAAACCATCATTTTAATAGTTGAGCATTATGGAATAATTGGAAACAAATAAGGGTTTGATTTGACATTATTATTTGAAAAATATTGTAACAGAGCAAGTATGAAATAAACATTTGAATAAAGTTTGAATTTGAATTGTGAAAACAGAGAAAAACAGATGCAAACAAATAAGAAACAAATGCAAACAAATAAGTGAGCATGATGACATGATGCAAAACTTTAAGTAAACAAGAAACAACCATGCTAGGGGTGGTTTTTCATACTTGGGATGTTACAATAGTGGACCATTGGGTTAGTTGGAGACCATTTAAAACGAAAATCCTGCACCACAGACATAGTTAGTTTCACATATTGGATGGGCTCATCCTCAATGAAACACTCTAAACCTGCAATATGCAGTAGAGTGTTAAAATCCTGCATAATTCCTCAAACTTGCATAAATTCCCGACACAGATAGATTGATGAGAACACCCTTTATTCGCGGTGCACAAGCATGACCTCATGCACCTATGACTCATGTTGGTTTAGTTGATAGGCATTGTTCTCCATCTCGGAAAATTTTCAACAATCATCACAAAAAATAATTTGAAGCAACTATAAGGCGGAAACTACCATAGGGACTTATATGAGAGCTAAACATACATCAACACTATATTATTTCTACTCAAATAAAGCATGCAAACTCACATAAGATGTCACCTACTGTGGCAAAATACTCAAGAAATACTTCACTAAACAAAATTCTACTTAGATCATCGGATGAGTCATATAACGGAGATAAAACACACCAAAAATCAGCACAAATGATGGGCTGAAGAAGGAGATCAAAAATCCATAGGAAGAACACCAAGAACACGGGATCTAGGAAATGTTTTCAGTTTGGTAGGTGAGAGAGAGGCCTTGGGCAGTGGAGAGAGTAAGTGGAGGGCCAGGGGGCCTACACCATGTGCTGGCGCCACGAGGGGCCGGCCGCGCCACCCTAGGGTGTGCCTGCCCACGAGGGGCCGGCTTTCTGCCACATTTTTGACGTAAAAAATTATTATAATTTTTATGGAATTTTTCGAGAAACTTTATTTTTGAGGTATTTGCAGAATTTTAAGAATTAATAAAAACCGGCAAAATGGAAGTGAAAATGTGGAAAACAAAAAAACCAGAACTACAGAGGATCCATGACACTCTAATGAAAGAATAACCAAAGAAAACAAAGGTGGTAGTGCTGAAAACAAAAGTATGGATGGTGAAAATATGCATAACTTCAATAATCAGAGTGAAAACATAAGGAAAACATGCATAAGGATGGTGGAAAACATGATTGCACTCAAGTAATAATGTGATAACAGAAGTAAACATGGTGAAAACAATAATGGGGAAGGTGAAAACATAGTGAAAACATTGCCCACTTCATTTAAAATCATTTTGTTAACAAGGGTGATCAAGTCTTGCTACCAAAATAATTTCATATGAAACAAAACTTTGTTTCTCACTAAATACTCATGCTACCTCAACCTTGATAGACATAGTCCCAATCACAATAATTTCATATTCTTTGGGTGGCTTTGGAATAGGACAATAAAATTCTCCAATCTTGATGGTCTCAACATTTTCAATGGAATTTAGACCATATTTTCTATCAATCTTCTTGGGAAAATAAACAGTGTGATCTTTATCATAACATTAGAATTAACTTTTCCTTGATTGCAATCAATAATGGCCCCTGCAGTATTAAGAAAAGGTCTTCCAAGAATAATAGACATATTATCATCTTCACGCATTTCCAAAACAACAAAGTCAGTTAATATCAGACAATTATTAGCAACTTGAACAGGAATATTCTCACATATACCCATAGGAATAGTAGTAGACTTATTAGCCATTTGCAAAGATATATCAGTTGGTATCAATTTTTCTAGGAGGAGTCTTTTATAGGGAGTAAAAGTCATGACACTAACTCTAGCTCCCAAATCACACAAAGCAGTTCTAACATAATTATTTTTAATAGAACAGGGAATAGTAGGTATACCAGGATCTCCAAGCTTCTGAGGAACCTTGCCATTAAAAGAGTAATTAGCAAGAATAGTGGAAATTTCCTCATTAGTAATCTTCCTTTTGTTAGAGACAATATCTTTCATATATTTTGCATAAGGAGGCAATTTAATAGCATCAGTTAAAGGAATTTGCAAGAACAAAGGTTTCATCCATTCACCAAAGTTGTTATAGTGTTCTTCTTCCTTAGATTTGTGTTTCTTACCAGGGAAAGGCATTGGTTTTTGTACCCAAGGTTCTCTCTCATTACCATGTTTATTAGCAATGAAATCTTCCTTAGTATACTTTGCAGTTTTAGTTTGCTTTTCAGGTTCAGCTACAGGTTCTTATTTATCAGAAGCATCATTCTTTCCATTACCACTTTCAGTTTCAACATCAGAGATAGATATACTATTAGGATCTTTAGCAAGTTCATAGGATTCTACAGCAGTTTTATGTTTCTTCTTATTTTTCTTCTTAGTATGAATAACATTATCATTAGTTTGCTGAGAATCTTGTTCAATTCTTTTAGGATGTCCCTAAGGATATAAAGGATCTTGTGTAGCAATACCACTTCTAGTTCTTATTTCATAAGCATGTTTTTCTTTAGAAGCATTAACTAGCAAATCTTTTTGCACTTTAGCAAGTTGATCTATTTGAGTTTGAACCATTTGAAAATGTTTAACAAGCATTTTAGCATCATTAGAGGTTCTTTCTATAATACCATGCAAATTATCAATAGCTCTAGAGTTTTCCATTAGGTGATTTTGCACTCTCCTATTAAAATTATCTTGCTTGATAACATAATTATCAAATTCATCTAAACATTGATCAGGAGGTTTGCTATAGGGAATATCTCTACTATCAAAATATTGAAGAGAGTGTACCTAAATAGTGGGTGAGTGAGGGATTGGCTTACATAATTCTTCTATAGGTGGAAGATTCTTCACACCTTCAGATTTAATACCCCTCTCTTTAAGAGATTTCTTGGCTCTTCATTTAATTCAATCATTCCCCTCTTCTTGGGTGTTGGTGTAGGTACTGGAGTAGGGGTCGGCTCAGGCTCAACCATAGTCCAATAATCATGATTTTGGCTTATTTAGACAGTAATTCCTCAGCTTCTTCTGGAGTTCTTTGCCTAAAAACACAACCAGCACAACTATCCAGGTATGTTCTAGATTCAACAGTTAGTCCATTATAGAATATATCAAGAAGTTTATTATCTTCTAGCTTATGCCCAGGTGTAGTTGTAACTAAAGAACAGAACCTTGCCCAAGGTACAGGCGATTTCTCTCCTTCCAATTGCTTAAAATTAAATATATTTTGTAAAGCAGCATGTTGAGCACTAGCAGGAAAATATTTCTATCAGGAGTTTCAGTGTTTGCAATATTTTTAGCTTTAGCATGAGTAGCATCTAAGAAAGGACCGAGAGAACCACTCTCATCAAGCACAATAGAAGCATCATCAAAAGTATCAGAAGTATTTTCAGATTCAGCAGAAGTAGCATGTGTAGCATGTGGTGGTGTAAGCATCTTACCCATAACAGATGGTGAATCAAGAGCAATGGAGGTGTTCAGAGTTGTACCTCTTCTTGTAGTGGATGGTAATATAGGAAACTTTCCATCACGAGTCTTACCCATGATGAATGATGGCAGTAGATAATAATACTCTCCGGTGAGCTTGCAAATAAAGCTATGCTCCCCGACAACGGCGCCAGAAAATTGTCCTGATGACCCACAAGTATAGGGCATTGCAACAGTCTTCGAGGGAATTAAAACACAAATTTATTGATTTGACACAAGGGGAGCCAAAGAATATTTGTGAGCCTTAACAAGTGAGTTGTCAATTCACCTCCACCTGAAAGTACTTTTGTTCACGGTGGTTTATCAGTAGTAACAGTTTATAGTAGCAGCAGTAGTGAAATAATAGCAGTGGAATGAAGACAACAGCAGTAGTGTTTGAAGTAAACAACAGATTAAATATTATAGGCATAGGGATGGATGAACGGGCGTTGCATGAATGATAAAGTTCAAATAATGATCATGTCACGGGCATTGCAGATAAATATGATAAAGCATCCAAGCACTAAGTAACCATAGGCATGTGTTCCATAAATATTCGTACGTGCTCAGAATGAGAACTTGCACAACATCTTTTCTCCTACCAACCCGTTTTCAGCGGGGCCTCAAGGGAACTACTGGTAATTAAGGTGTTCCTTTTAATAGAACACAGGAGAAAAACATTAACACTCCGTGAACACATGTGATCCTCACATCGCAGCCATCCCCTCTGGTTGTCCCAATTTCTGTCACTTTGGGGTCTCGGGTTCCGGACAACGATATGTGTAAACAACTTGCAGGTATGATCAAGAAACAATAATTATCATCGTGATTCAATAACATGCTCAGATCTGAGATCATGGCACTCGGGCCCAAAGTGGCAAGCATTAAGCATACAAAGTTGCAACAATGTCAATAGCACTAATAGAGGATACTAAGCACTTTGCCCTAACAATCACGACATTATTACATGAACGATCTCATCCAATCCCTACCACCCCCTTCAGCCTACAGCGAGGAATTACTCACTCATGGACGGGGGAAACATGGATGGTCGATGGAGAGGCATTGACGATGATCTCCTCCACTTCCCCGTCCCGGCAGGGCGCCATAACAGGAACTTGTGATCCCCGTATCAAGGTTCGGGACGGCGGCGGCGCTCTGTTGTGTTTCTGTGGAATATGACGACCCCCTCGGGTTTTAGGGTTGGGGGCTACTTGTAGTCGAAAGGGGAGTTCGAGGGGGGCTCCGGGAGGGCCCACACCCTATGCTGGCGCGGCCAGGGGGACCCGCGCCAGGGGGTGTGGCCACCCTGTGGCTCCTCTCCTGGCCCCCTTCTGGCCCCCGGGGTCTTCAGGGGTGAAAACATCAATGGGGTCTTTTTTGGGCAATTTCCCAAAAGTCGATTTTTCTGCATAAAAACAAGACACCAAAGTAATTCTGCTCAAAACAGCGTTATTCCGTGTTAGTTGTATTCAAAACACACAAGTTTAGAGGAAAAAAAAGTGTTCGGAAAAGTAGATACATTTTCGACGTATCAGAGTCCCATAATGAGTTAATATCTAAGCTCACTAAATATCTTGCCATGCTATTGCTAAATATAAAAAGGCTAAAAAGAAGAAGATTGAGTTTGGTGTTGGTCATGAAAAACTAACCGAGGAGCTAGAGAGGCTCACAAGGCCTTGGAGAGTGAACACTCTACCCTCAACAAGTCTCGTGAACAACTTCAAACTCAACTAGGCCAATTCAATGTGCCTAGTACTTCTACTTCTTCTTGTGATCATGCAAATGTTATTGAGGAGAATGCTAGGCTAAAGGAACTACTAGCAAAAATCAAGGGCAAGGGCCCTAGTGTTGAGAAGTTTGTGGCTCCTAAGTCAAAAGTGGTTGCTCCTAGACCACAAAATGGCAAGCAAGTTCTTGGCTATGTTGCCAAGAGTAAGAAAAACAAGAAGAAGAGCAAGAACATGGCCAAGCCCGCAAAAGCAACGAAGAGTGTTGGTGCGAGTGGTATTGTCATTAGGGACAACACTACTCGTAGAAACTACGCGGGATATAACAATCCACACCATTTCTTATTTGTTGATTATTATGGTGTTTTGCAAGCTAAATGTGTTGGTCCTGTTGAGGGTTTTAATAATTAATCTATTTGTGTCCCAAAGACCATTGTTGCTAACATGAGAGGACCCTCCTCGGGTCCTTACTCAAGTCAATGATTTCCTGTAGGACTATGCTTCCGGTGGGTCAAAATGGATACTTGATAGTGGATGTACAAGACCGGAAGCAAGGCACTTATGACAGAGATAAGACCAAATACAAATCAAGCAACCATCACTTATGGAGATAGTCAAAATCTAAGGTAAAGGGTTTCAGCAAGGTGGTTGTTCCTCCTAATATCACACTTGAAAATGTCTTGCTTGTACAATCCCTTGGTTTCAGTTTGATTTCAGTTTGTCCTTTAGGGAAGATGGGTTTCTCCGTCTTATTTGATCCTAATAAGGTGGTCATCATGTGCAGCAAATATCTCGATGTTGCTTACGTTGAGCATGTCGAAAATGAGTTGTATGTGCTAGACTTTTCGGAGTCAACCAACACTCAAACAATGTGTCTCTTCGGTAAGACCGGCGTGGGGTGATTGTGGCATCGCCGCTTATCCCATGTCAACATGAGAACTTTGCAAAGTCTTTACAAGGGTGGCCATATCCTCAGACTAAAATAAAAAAATTCCTTTGCCAAATATCGTGTGTGTAGGGCTTGTGTTGAAGTCAATATGCATGATTCTTTGCATCCAAGCAAGACAACTATTTCATCGACAAGGATATTCGAGGTTCTCCATGTTGATCTCTTTGGTGCCGTTCCCGAGGCATGTCTTGGAGGCAAGAAGTATGGCTTGGTTATTGTGGATGACTATTCAAGATACATATGGATTCATTTCTTCAAGTTGGAGTGAGACTCAACAAGCCGTCATCGACTTCTCCAACCAAGTTCAACATCAACACAATCTTCCTATCTTGGATATTCGAAGTGATAATGGATCCAAGTTAAAGAACTACACCCTTAATGAATTCCTTAGTCAAGAGGGTATTCGTCATTTATTCCGCTGCATATACCCCTCAACAAAATGGTGTAGCCGAGAGGAAAAACTGGACACTCTTGGATATGGCTAGGACCATGGTGGCGGAGTTTAAGTCTTCCCAATATATTTGTGCCAAAGCTATATCCACCGCTTGTCACTCATCTAACTGGCTCTACATACTCAAGGGCTTAATGAACACTCCGTATGAGATTCTCACCGGCAACAAACCAAATATCTCCTACTTCGGTGTCTTCGGTTGTAAGTGTTTCTATTTGGTAAAAGGTGTTTGTTTGTTTAAATTCCAAGATAAAACTATGGAGGGTAAATTTGTTGGTTATGGTGCCGAATCCCACACTTATAGAGTCTTTGACAAGGCCTCATGGATTTTCATTGAATCTAGTAGTGTGGTGTTCGAAGAAAATGATGGATCCCAAGTGGGGGCATTTCATGCTTCCGATGTAGATGTTGAAATTCCTCAAGAAGCCACAACAAGATTGGGTGTGTGATTTTTCTGCCCCATTGAGGGACACCTTGTGGCGACTCGAGAAGGACTATTCTCTACAAAAGTAGAGCCCTCCTCTACATTGGAAGATTATGACAAGGGAGCAAGCGAAGCACCAACCCAAGAACAAGTTCAAGACCCTCCTTGTTGTGGGGGTACCCGAGAGACCCTCTCTTAGGAGGGTACCCGGTGCAGCCCATTAAGGGGTACTCTAAAACTCCTCAAGTAATGTATACGGGAGCCCACGAAGATCCAAGTCGCAATAGAAGGAAAGCCTACACCAACAAGTTTAGGAAAGAGTAGTTACCGACTTGGAGTCGAAGTCCAATACACGTACGACCCCTGAGACCCCTGCTACCTATATAAAGCATGGGAGGGGGTCACAACAGAGACATACAACCCTAGATTGAGAGCTAGCCAAGATCTAATCTTCGGAGAGCACCCCGTGTAAACGACACCTTTTTTATCACCGAAATAATTGCGACAGGCACTAACCCATCAAATCGAGTAGTCCACCAGCGCCCTCTTCCTTTACAAAACCTTGGGTCCCTAACCATGGGGATTGTTGAGTTCACAACATCAACATTGGTGTCGTCTGTGGGAATTTCGGGCGCTGGATCCGTGGCTCCATCGATCACATCATCGATCTACGACTCAGCGATCTGGGCAGATTCATTCTGTTTTGGGTCAATATACTTCACCAGGTACTCGCCGGCTTCACGCCCGGCGTTCGACTACCTCGACAAGAGCATCAATCTGTAACATACCAGTGTTTGGGAGGTTATAAGGATCAAAATATAATATGTGCATTTGCAAAGCATGCATCTAAAAATACGAGAAATTTTGGCGCAAAAGTTTAAATGAATCAAAGTGACCAATGTTTCACTTGACACGATGAAATAGGTCTAGTTCATATAGTCAAGAGTACATTTGGAGTGATCTTTATGACAATTATCTTAAGAAACCAAATCACCTGATAAGAGAAACCAGAATTGGTGATGACCAACACTAACTCTCAACAAGCCTAACCTCAAGTCTATAAGTGACTTCGGATAATTCACTAGGTATCTAGAACTCAAAGAGGGGTGAGTATCCAAATCTCATAACCGATGATCACACCTCCACAAGTTAGTAATGCTTGGTGGAATAATCTCATCAACAAATATTTTAGACTCTCTAAAACGTGAACTACTTAAGTTATCAATCAATCTCCATAACATCTATATAAATTATATAATAACTATTAAGTGAACCTTCACAAGTAAATCACAAAGGTTCAATAGAATACATCTGATACCCACAAGTCTTAACTAGAAACCCACAAGTGGGAAATGATATAATAATTGTATTAACATATTTATAGAATATGTACATATCTCATCAACCATAAATGAAGTACCTAAAAGAAGAAATAGATCTTCTTAAGCTACTGTTAAACCTTGATCATTACATATGATATTCCCAAACCTGTACATCTGCATTATGAATGAAAAAGGTAATAAAGAGAAGAATATAAAGTAACAACATGACACTCTCAGAAACCAACTAACAACTATGACTTAAATCATTAAACCCCAATAACCTTGACATGCTTATTGTTTCAATCATCCTATACAAGTGAGCATATGAAATCTCAACACATTAATGAACCATTTGATCAACTTACTATTAATTCATCATTCCATAAGCATTCCACATATCTATTCAAATCAAAATTCAACAATTAAAGTATCTCTAGATACAATTAATGAATAACAACAAGTATAACCTCTATTAGAGAAATTGAATTGATAGCTAAGTAAAATCAATCATGTATGAGACAAGTACATATCTTATGGGAAACACAACAAGAAATGTATGGAAGGATAATAAAAGTATGAACTAACTCTTAATCTAGATCTTGTTATCCTGGCTAGACCATTATATCTTGTTTCCAAATCTTCTCTAAGTCATCTGCAAGAGAAGCAACCCACAAGACAAGAGGCACTACCATAGGAAGATCTTCAAGAAGATTATTTAGAGTATTCTAGAAGTGCTACTTCAATCTACTATAAGAGTATTTGGGAACTCTTATATCTTAAGCTGATCTTATTAATTCCTCAAGAAATAATGTGATATTCCAATGTTAACGTTATATAGAAGTATTTTGGTAACAAGTTTCTAGACCTTGTTAACAGATCACTTTTGTATACTCAAACAATTGAGTGTCATACACAAACAACAGAAGATTGAATAACCTAGTACATCTGAGCCAATTGTATATGATTAGTAATTTGGAGGCAAGTCTGGCCCACTTGTTAACAAATTTTTCTTATATGCATATGGTAACTTGATGTCATAAAATAAACTTACATACTTTTATAATCATCTAAGTAAAATCTTTGCTTGGAGAAAATGGTTGTCTTCACCACAAGGGTGAGACAATTGAAGTTGGAATCCAAGAGCTGATATTACTTGCAATTGACAAAAGAAGTATCTGAAGACAAGTGGCAACTAAAGAGAAGAACATCAAGCAACAGAAGTCAACAAGGAGCAACACTATCCCAGTAAGAAATTATTCAGTGAAGCATTAGTTAATGTTAGAGAATCTATAACCTCTTTGCCTTGTCAAGCTCATCAGAGATGAGGAACATATAATAAATCTATACCTAATAATAAAGGCGTTAAGTCTTCCTTGGTTTGGTTTGGTTTGGTAGGTCATTAAAATTGCCCCTAAAGTTGGACATAAATTACCCACCACTGCCATCCTTAAGTTGCATACGGATTCATTATTTTTTTTGGTTGGTACGTACTTAGGCTTTGTTCGTTTTGTCCCTCGTGGACTTCATACGACTCCAACTCTCCAAATCCTTATGCCATACGGTTTCTTATCCAAGTCTTTATGTCACTAGGAAACATGCCCGTGCGTTGCAGCGGGAAAGAACTCTGTGTACATCCCTTTTTATACCGGCACGATTGCACTATCAACGACCACCGCCGGCACACGGAGCTGACAACGTGAGTAAGAGTTGCCACCATGGTAGAAGCTCGTGCTCCACGCTACTCTTTGCGCCACAGCGGCCGACTTCCCGATAACTTTTGGATTGTCAAAGTCATACCCTCGCAAGGCTAAATAGAAATATGAACGAATTTTATAAGCTTCTGAACTACATTTAATCAACTTCTATATCCATAGATCGCCAATGAGATGATATAGAAATTTTATTCTACTTGACATAACTAATCACAATTAAAACAATCAGAGAAAAGAAAGAACATACTCCCTCCGTCCACGGATAAGTGTACATCTATTTTTAGACTTAGTCAAACTTTTTAAACTTTGACCTAATTTATAGAAAATTGTAGCAAAATATATGACATCAAAATGATATATTTTAAAACTTCATGTCAAGACAAATCTATTGATATTAATTTGGTGTTATAAATGCTAGTACTTTTCCCGATAAAGTTAGTCAAAGTTTAATAAATTTGACCGACGAAAAAGGAAAACGTACACTTTATCATGGACGGAGTGAGTATAGCTTAGAAAAAAGTGCCCTACTACCTCACTTGATTGAATACATAGCTATCCGGGAGAAGAAAACGTTAGCAAGATTTAATGGGTAGGCTCTCTTACCGAAGCTTCAAATTCCAACTTGAGATTCTGGGCGTTAGCTTCCGTAGTAAAAGTGGCTCCGTAGCTATATCTAACATATTTCACCTGGCTATTGCAATCACACGATCCCTTGGGCGCAAGCTCATGAAGGTAAATACTGACATATATCTCTAGTTCAGTTTTACCGTCTAGGGAAAATAGACAGCTCCAAAGAACTGGAGATCAAATCCAGTAGCCAATCGGAGTTGAGAAGGCCTTCTGTTTTTGGTTCCGTCGCCGCTTTTGTCGTTGCGCCCACCATGGAAAAGAGACACGAGATGCAGGGCCCCAGCCGCATGAGGGATTGGAGGCAGATGTTGTCCGGGATTGTCGATGGCTTCCTCCTCGTCCTTGTTCACATCTCTCGGCATATCAACGTGCCCAGCGGGGCAGCTCACGAAACCCCTCCACAGAGATCCACTGAATCATCTACCAAACTGCCTCTCCACGAGGATTCGTGGCTTGGCCTTAACATGGAGGAGGTCGACGGCTTCTTGAAGGTTAGTGCGTTCATCTACGAGCCGGCAAAACATGGACGATTCTGGCAGGGCAATGCCGAGCAGGGCCTGAGTCCCCTTTAATCGGTTTTGGCTCGATATCGATGTGGAGGAGACCTTGTTGTATATTTTATAGGTGGAAGCAATCGACTTTACCTGAGAAATACGGAACCGCAGGAAAGTAACCGAGTCCTAAACGACATATGAAGAGTACATACGGGATCAGGACGAGGTACGAATTTTTTTGACGAGGGGAACGACACACGATGGCATAGATTGGTGGAAGGGCAAAACGGTAAAACTCAAGGTTGGACCGGAAGAAGCCTTCCTCTCTTTATTATTAGGTAAAGATACGGATTTTTTTTCGTTATCTCTCTCTTACTATATAGTTTTGTTTAAGGTCGTGATGGTTGGCACGTCTAGAATTAGCTGGGAATCGTATTTGTCGGACGTCCTAAAAGAAATACGGATCGTTGATCGCTGGAAAAACCAAACCTGCTCGGACACGTAGTGTTGCCAAAGAAAGCCAAACGTCCGTTGGTAGGTCAAACACCGCGCGCAACACGTAGCAATCGTTAAGAAGAAAAAAAAAACTAGAGCTCCTTTCTTCGCTTAGTCGTGCGCCAGATTGGTGAGTTGATGCGCGCAGCCCACTCAATGGCCCGGCCCAGCCAAATTCTTACGTCATGGATAACCACCCCAGCCAAAATTCATGCGTGAGTATTTATTTCACGTGCAGGCAAAAGAGAGGACGCACGCAGAAATATTCTGTTGAATAGTCCCACCTTGCTCTCTTATACCGAGTCCCACCGGTTCATATGCATTGCCAAGTTGCCTCCAACATCAGCAAGCTGCATTGGGAATCAAGAGGCAACAACACGGTGGTTGGCAGGTTCTGAAATCTAATGACCAGGAAGTCAGGAAGTAATTAAATGTCCATGTGTGTGGATCCTGGACATGCAAGGGAGTGTTGTCGATACATGCGACGCAACGGCACGGATGAGTAGTAAGAGGAACTCTTACGTGCCGAGGGTCCGCGCTTGTTCCGTTTTGCTCTAGCAAATGGACAGAATCCGCGCAAAACTTAAGTGCACCCAACGCGCTCGATCCATTTCATATTTTTTTAAAAGTATCTACATTTCATATAGGACCCGAAAGCCATTACATACATATAAAAAAAACATAAATATTAACCAAAAAAACCCTAGCAAGGGTTCGCCGCTGTGCCCGTCATGGTGGCCTCCCGCCGGCCGGCGCGCCTACTCGTCGTTGTCGTGGACATCGATATTGGCATGCCCTCTGTCGCGGAGGGATCTGTGGCCATGCGGCCGGAGGAGCGCATGGCTGCATCGGCTCGCGGTCCTGCCACGGTGACCAAGGTTCCTCGCGAACCTCGGCTGCCAAGACCTCGAGGGCAACCGGCAGATCTGGCAATATCTTGGCCTCTGCCGCCTGCGAGGCCTCAATGGCGCGGCGGAGATCCGCAGCCTCCTCCTCCACCTGGTCCTCCTCCCGCGGGAGCTACTTGACGTCCATCACCTGGTCCTCCTCCTCGTTGGGCGGGAGCTCCTCTTCCGCCTCCATGGCGTCGAGCTCGTTGAGGTAGTCGAAGAGGGAGCCGCTGATGTCGTTGTCGTGGACGTCGACGAGCTCGTGGACGCTTGGCGGTAGTGGAACGCGGGTGGCGCTCAGGTGCCAGCCGGGCGGGAGGTGCACCCGTGGCCACGGGACTGGCTGGCGAGCGTGGTAGAAGGTGTTGGCGACATCCGTCGAGATCCTCATCGCCGGGGAGGGGGGGCATGGCCATGGTAGAAGGTGCTCCGGTAGAGTTTTGGGTGCTAGAGTTTGTGTGGGGGATGTAGATGGGGACGCACACCGGTCCCATTAAAAGACACGGCGAGGTAGGCGAGAGGGCGGCGTGCCACTGACCGATGGCCCGGAAGGAGAGTGGGCGTCGTTGACCAGTCCCGTGGGGACGCACGCACGCGATCTGCACGCGCTCTACTCGCGTCCGTGCTGATGCATTTCTGTCCCAAATATGGGATGAGAATGAGCCGAGACGGAGCAAAACGGGCCATCCACTCGTCTGTTTACTAAATGGGTCAGTGCGTTGGGTCGTGATTTCCCAGCGCGCGGAGAAAAAAGACGCGCGCAGACCAAATGGGTCGACGCGTTGGAGTTGCCCTAATACGGTTACGGAGGACAGCGGCCGCTACCCTAGCCAGCAGGGCGCGGACACGAGACACATAGTCTGAACTTATAACGTGACCTCGCGGCCAAGTTTTTCCTCTACCGAATCAGGTGAGGTGCTAGCTTTTTAGCTCCACGAATGTCTTTCATTTTAGGAATACAAGAAGGTTTGCCTATCTTCGTTATTGTACTATACTTTTTATGATCTTATCAATACTCGCTCCGTCTTAAATTAATTGTCACAAAGTTAGACAAAACTAGATATATCTAATACTAAAATATTTCTAGATACATCCATATTTGTCAAACTTTGAGAAAATTAATATGAGACGCATGGAGTAGTTTTTTTTTTCAAAGTAGACTACAAAAATTGCCATATAAGCACATGTTTTCTGCTAAAAAAACTCATTAGCAGATGCAATTGGAGATTTCATAAATTAGTTTGTATTTACTTTATTGCAGACTACTTAAACGTGAAGATAAAATTGATCATTACATCTCTTTTTTCAGACATGTACCCGTTGCAACGCACGGGCATTTTTGCTAGTCTCTTAAATGGAAACAAGCATCCAGTAAGAAATAATAACAAGACAATGCATCCAAATGTCTTGTGATATGTTGAGGTAGGTGGAAACAAGCTAACTACCTTGTTTCCAGATCCTTTTCATACATAAGACTAACAAATAACAACACAAATACATCTATACACAAACATGTAAATGATTACATATTACTAAAACCAACATTTGATGATAGCCATACTTGAAACCTGGTGGAAAACAAACAAATAGATTTCATAGGATACTCATATTTTCCACTTGACCAGGTACTTATAGCAAAAATGGCTTACACACACCCAAGTAAAATGTCAACCCAAATTATTAAGAGTTTCAATTATGAAAATAACAAAGTCACACCAAAGAAAATAATTCCCTTCACCCATTAAAATCATTTGGTTTGAAATGGAATAAAATTCCATGTTGGGTGATTTTCATGAAAGTGCACAAGAACATTATTAAGTAGTTCTACCAAATGATTTTCTAAAAGACTAATATCTAAAATTATTCACCAATATTGCAATAACATGATTGTTGTATCATATTCATATGATAGCATGCATGAAAGAAAGTTAAAATCCATTTGAAGTTGAAATGGAGTGAAAATAACAAAAAAAACTCAATGGAGCACCCTAAGTATAAAATTTAAATCTTGCTCAAAAATTAAAAAGGAAAACATGGTGAGCTTGGAAAGTTGATAAGGAATTCAAAACTGATTTTTAATATTTTTTTATCTTTACAAAAAAGCCCTGAACTCAATGTTTTCTTTTTAGTTTTAAGGAGAGAAGGACTTAGTTGCAAAATCTGGAAAATTTAGAGGGTTACTAAAAATTGGCTTTATAATTTTCTTTCTTGTTCCTTTGCCAGAAGGCAGAGGAGAACATCGCTGTGGCAACGTCGATGCCACCTCCTGCTGCCGCCATTTTGCGAGGATAAGAACACCGGGGAGTCGTCTGCATCCTTCTCTTCCTCCCCACTCTCCTCGCAGATTCTCTCTCCCTCTCTGTAAGCCGGAAACCCTAAACCTAACTCGCATTGCCGCCATCCACCGCCGTCGATTCCGGCCGCATCGAGAGCAACCGAAGCCACTGGGAGATGCACCGTATCCTCCTCGACCCCCTCAACTTGGGATGGAGACGGCCGGGAGCCCGCGAATTTCCCGGTTCCCTTTTCTCTCTGCTCCGTCCGCCGTGGAAGCGCGCCTTCGCTGGGAAGCTCGCCGTGCCCAACCACCTGCACCAGCACCTTCCCGGTGAGCCGCCGCACCTCGTGGTGCTTTCGCTTTTGATTTTCATCTATGGGTTCATCGTATCACCGTAAACCGCGAAGCGCCGCCGCCGTAGTGCTCGCCGCCGGCGACCCCTTGACCATTTGGTCATGCCACCACCACCCCTGCACTCTTGTGTGTCCCCCGAGCAAATGAGATCAACCAATCCCTCTGGTTCATAGCGAATCGCCGGATTGCAGTGGATCAGTGAGGATTTCTCCTGTGGTGATGTCACCCTGACGTCATGCTGGCGTCAGGAGATTTTTTTTAATAAAACAAATATGACAAGTGGGACGCACCTGTCAATTTGAATATTGGCAGAAAATGAATAAATCTTATTCATTCAATAACTATTAAAAAAATATCAAAAAATATATATAAAATATGGAAATGTTTAGAAAAATATAATCTAAATGTTTATCAACTTTTCAAAAATGTTTGATAAAATTTAAAATTAATTTTTTTTAATTATATTAAATCATTAAAAATAGAGAAAAAACAATAAATAATTCAAAAAATCAGAAAAAACACAAGTTATATACCAAAATGCTCCAAAGGACAAATGCAGCTCATCTATGATGTTTTTATAGTTATTTCACCAAGTTTTCATGTGTGCAATATTTTTCCTAGTCATTTAATTCATTTAAAATTAATAAATTAATAACTTATTCAAATATTTTCAGAAAGCATAAGATGTTATATCAAATTAAAGAGAAAAGAATTTCCAATTCAAATATGTAAAACATAAAACATTTTGTTTAACTTATAAACTTGTTTCTAAAGGTATAATGGAATTCTATAATATTCCATTATAATCAGAAATAACTACCACAACATTATTTTCCTTATTAATAAAACCCTCATGTTTTCACATCTACCAAACATATCATCATAAGTTATTAGCAAGTATTGTGATGATAAAGTTAGTTGTATTAGTTTATCGTTTTCAATTAAACCCTATGTCATTAGCTGTAAACTTTTTGAACATAAAATAAAATGTGTCTGTTATCTTTTCAATAGTTGTTTTCCATGTGTTATTATCTTATTGCCTAATCATGTGATAACACTTTTATCTAAACATGATAATAATTATTTTTTAAGTGAAAGTGAAACACATGTAAGTCTAAAAGAAGTAATAACCACATCACCACAAGTAATGAAACAATTCACCTAAAACCTATGTGATCTTAGTATCGTATCGATCATAGCTTACACTTGTAAGCTGGGGTATTTTCCAGGGTATTTCGCGATGCATCTCATTACTATGCATGTATCATCTTGCTAGTGTTTTCAGTAGTCCTTACTGGGACTACTTTGCTATCTTTCAGATGTAGGGGTTTTCTACGCGACCCTCGAACCCGAAGACATGGATTATTATGGTTATTTCAATCTCAGGCAAGAACATCACTTGCTCATATCCTTTGAAGTACTTCCTAATAAACTATTTGCAAAAACCCTATCGTATTACCACCTATTCTCAAAAGAATGCATGACCCTATTTTATAATAATATGACTAATTGAATGACTACCCGAGTGGTAGTGTTCTGTTTGGTGGGAGGATGGAACCATGGTAAGATGAATAGGTCAAAGGAAGGTTCCATCTTCATGGGAAAGTATTACCTTGGAATTAACAACAAACGCGTTCAGGATTCTTGCTCCGTAAATACCGCGTTAACCATGGGTCTTGTATGGGGCGAGTAAGTCAGCTGTGATCTTTTCTTGTTCGCATTTCAACGGACTGCTAGAGACGTACGTTGTAGGTCTTGCGGGACTACATGAACATGGTTGGGAGCCCTTAGTCCCACAGACTCTGGGGTCTATGAGTGTCTGCCAGGGGCGCCTAGATCTCCATCGTGAGGGGTGGAATCAGGGGTTCAACCTGCTGGCGGAAAGGGATGGGCCTGCGTTGTGCGGAGAAGCATGGTTTCGCTTGGATCAACAACCGGGCCCCACACCTATGTGGGCATGGACATGATCTCGAGCCTGGTTGTGCAACATGGTCTTGATCGCCCACGGGTAAAGTAACACACCTCTGTAGAGTGTAAAAGGATGTGGCATGTTACCCCCTTTTCCGAGAAGGAGCTGCGAACGCCACAGGAAAGGCAACTCCATGAAGTTCTAATCTTGTGAATATCTCGCGGGCATAGTCTTCCAAATTAAAAGCAACCTCTTGAAGAAAGATTTTCAAAAACCTTGCATTAGCTTATGAATCTTTGTAGTGTAAAGCTATAGTTAGTGCATCAAACTACCCACTATATATCATGAACTTGTTGAGTAACGCTCGTTACTCATTCTTTCCCGTTTGACCCCCTGCTTAGAGTTGAAGCCTTATGGAAGTCGTCATCGTTAAGCCATCGCTACCTCATGAAGCTAGGTGGAGTCATATCTTACTTAGTTAGTAAAGCATCATCATCAACAACGCTGGTGGAGGAGATGCTATCAAGGTGTAGGTGGAGAACATTCACAGACTTAGTTGTGGATTAGTTCTGAGCTAGAGTAGGGATGACATCAGACGTAGTGGATTAGTTCTGAGCTAGAGTTCTTTTCCAGCTTGGAGCTTCGAATTTATTCTTCTGATGTTTCATTTGCATGAGATCTTGTTTGATTCATCAAAGAGATTCTCGAGATTTTGTAATGAAGTTTGTATCCTATAGTTTTGCTTGGACCTGCTGTGTTTCTGTTGTACCACTCTGAGGGATGTAATATTCACGGCTAAGTCCTTCTGTGATTATTATGTCAATGACTTGCGCACTACACGTGCAGTGGTGTGCTGGGTCACCGCATGATCTGAAGATTGGAATCCTAAAATTTCGAGCGGGGCGCGCGGGAGTGATAAGTTTGGAGGACTCTGACCAATATCAATTAGAGAAAACAGTCGCGTCACAATTCTTACGACGATCACTCAGCAAGGAGAGCTTTGAGTACTTTTAACCGGCCAACCCTCGTGTGCACTTCATCGCTATGGCTAGGTGAACTGAACAGTCACCATCCGAGAGCAAAGATAGCGGAGGAAAGGCTAACTCGCCGAAAAACAACAACACGGTCACCCTGGAAATACGCACGGTAGAAGCTTCAAGAGTTCGAGTAGTGGGCAGCAGAAATCATCCACTACTGAACGACAGTTGATACTTAAAGATATACCAAGTAACCATACGCAAAGTACTCGAAAGGTTCTTGACCTCCAATAGGATTCAGAAGAACCCGGATGTGTGGAAGAATTGGTACCCGGAACGCCTCAGGAAAGGCCTCCGCAAGTCCAAACATACCTGGCGTCCTTCAAAAGGCTATCAAAAGTTTCAAAGAAATACTCCGCCGAATGGACCTAAAATAGTATATAAGGCGAACTCGAACAACGAGTAAATTCACGGAGGAAGTGAACAGTTTTGCGAAAAAAGAAAAGTCCGCTTGCAATACCCACCCACCCTTACCCATGGAGGGTAAAACCCCATGTGCTCATGAAGAAAACATAAAGGGAAAGCGTAAGATTCGGGTGTTCGACGAGATAGAACCCGAGTTAGTTGCAGCTGAATTCCCGGGTACTCGTAGTAACGACTACCGCCGGCAAAGGCGCGACCAGCCGCGCAAGCAAGAACGCGACCAGAGGAAAGAACAGAAACGCGAGTGGTGTCGTGGTGGTGTCACGGCAGATGCCATGGGATGGCTAAAGATGTGGGGACGAAGGACGCTGGAGGTGCTCGGGGAGGGATCACGCGACGAGTAGCCGCGTGAGGTACGAAGTAAGCACTGCAAACAACACGATCTACCCAGGTTCAGGGCCCTCGTGAGGAGGTAAAACCCCTACTCATGCCTTTCTCTATGTATTCTGGTGTCTCACCGAGTAGCCACAGTACAATGTTCTTGCTACCGAGTAGCCGCTCTTCTCTCTATGTGATGAACTAGGTCTAGAAATTAGGTCACGATGTGTTTCAGCATGCGATCCCCCACGCAGGAGGCGGCGGGGCACCTTATATACATGGTGCCCAGCCAGGTACGTCCAAACATGGACAAGTGTCGACATAATGTGCACATCGTCCTTCTTCCGGGTTCCCGCTGACAGCTTTGGTTCCTAATCTTGGCTGCACCCGGAAAGTCGTTGGGCAAAACCAAGGGGACAGACTGGTATCACTGTGCCAAACACAGAGTGGGGCCCCCTTATCCTGCGACCGCCTGCTTCCATGCTGTCACTGTCAGGCAGGCCGGTCCCAGATGAACAGTAGTTCGAATAGTGCCAAGTACGGACCCGGGATACGCGGGATCCTGTGTCAGAACGGCTCCTTTGACTTTCTGGCCCGAGTAGGTTCCCGCCGGTTTTACTCGGGCCAACTCTTCTACTCGAATGGACAGAACTTGATTGATTCTTTCTTCTGGTCATCTTGAGGTGAGACCGAGTAGCAGTAGACCGGGTAGCGAGTACCGGGTAGGCGGCTACTCGACCAAACCTCTCTTCTGATAGTTGCTTCTACCACTTGTCTTTACCCTACTCGGGGGTAACCCCCCGACAGCAGTCCCCGAAGCTGGTAGAGTCTTGCGAACTCGTTCACTAGGCTCTGCCAGCTTAAACCCAATCCTTGCAACATAGCCCTTGAACCTCAAGACGCCGAGTAAGAACCTCCGAGTAGTACTCTAGAAAGTACCTTGAGTTTCCTGTCTTCCGAGTAGCACCAGCTTTCTACTCTGTAACCGAGTAAAAAGACTTAGAGAATTTCTCCTCTAGCGTCTCTGCAGCGCAGAGCACAATCCAGCCTTCCGTGTCGCAACTGGACACGTGTCAAGCATCCGCGACCCCGACGTCTCGCTGCCCAGGACACGACGTGCCACGCGCCCAGTTTTCACGGGGTGGGCCCCCCGGCTCGTCATGTCCCATCAAGCGCAGTAACAAGCCACGATCTGGTCGTGGGATCAGCTGTGGCCGTTACGCGCGCGTTCCGCGCTTGCGTGTGTTTCTATCCGGCCACAGGCCCCATCACACGAGTGTTATGGCCACGATCGATCCCACTACCCCGATGGTAACGGTAATCTGAGGCGAGGGTATAAATACCCCCATCGGTAACTTCCCCTTCTTCCACCTCTATACTTTCCTGTTTCGCTCCTCTGTTTCCTCTCCGCCGCTGAGCTCTCCGCCGCCTCGCAACTCTTTGCGCCCCCGCGGACTCGTTTTCTCCACCAGATCATTCCCAATCTTCCACCACCTTCTCGCTCGCCGCCATGGCTGCTCGCGCCGGCTGGGCTGGTTCCGATGTTACTGTCGACGACTGCTCCTGGCTCGTGAACACCCGGAGGGTTCCTCCTGGTGTTCAGTGCCGGCCGTCCGACGGCGAACTCGTTCCGGCCCCGCGGGAGGGCGAGCATGTCGTCTTCCTCGCGCACTTCGCGCGAGGATTCGGCCTGCCGGGGTCTGATTTTCTCCGCTCCTTCCTGGATCACTTCGGTGTCCAGATGCATCACCTCCCTCCGAATGCGGTCGTCTTCCTCGCCTATCATACTGTGGTGTGCGAGGCCTTTCTCGGCGTCCGCCCCACGGTACAGACATGGCTGAAGTACTTCCATCTCCGTCAGCAGAGCAAGGGGAAGAAGGATGGCGCGGCCACTGGCAGTCGGGTAACCGACACCGACAGCGCCATGATGCTGCAGCGGACGGGAACCAACCACCCTCGCATCAAGGGGTTGGATTCCGTCCGTATGTGGCAGAAATCTTTCCTTTATGTGAAGAACATCCCCGCCACGAAGGGGGGACCAGTGACGGACCGCATCAACCTGCCCGCCTGGAGCAACCGAGCTCCGTCCGGGCAGAACTGGAAGACGAGGCCCTCCAACGACCGCAACGCCGTGCAGATGGAGGAGCGGCTTGCTGCGCTAATCGGAGAGGGCCTCAGGAGCGATGACCCCGTCGCCTGCTGGATCAAGAACCGAGTGCTGCCTCTGCAGCAGCGTTCCCATCCAATGTGCTACCTGGGAGGCCCAGCGATTGCACTCGAACGACCACGTTCGAGCTCAGCAACGCGGACGTCGCCGAGCACGCGAGGTCCATTCTGACCACGGGCCTCCGTGACGATTGGGAGTATGGGTTTACCCCCTTCAGCCGCACGAAGCCGATTCCACGGGTATGTTCCCCTTTCTCTGCTTCCAGTTTATGCAATCCGAGTAGATATTCTCCTCTTCCTACTGCGATTAGCAATTGCATTCCGCACCGAGTAGAGCACTTATCAGAACTGTTTGGGCTTAGTATGCTTGATGTTTGCACGCCTTGTCGGGTAGCATACTTAGAAGAAATTCTTAGGCTTAATATGCTTGATCCTTGCACGCCTTGCCGAGTAGGACTCTTAGCAAATTTCCCTAGGCTCAGTGTGCTTTGCGTTTGCACGCCTATCCGAGTAGAATGCTTTCTCGTTACTCGGCTAATTTGCAATGTTTCTCCGTCTTTCAGGTCCTTGACCGCCAGCTAGCTGAAAGCTGTGAGCGCTTCGAGGGCAATTGGTCAGATGACCGAGAAGAAGATGACCAGGCCTCCCTCGAGACCGCGGATCAGATCAATCTTCCTCATTCCCCTTCGACAGAGAAGCTGCCTGCCGAAACGTCTCTCCGCGATTGGTCTGATGACGAGTTAGAAGGTAACTGAATTCACGCTTTCTCTCTGCGAGAAACACTAGCCCTTTGCCTGCTGTTTCTGAAGTGTTTTTCTTCCTCTCTATTTCACAGATGCTGCAGATGCTGAGGATGATGACGAGGATGAGGACGAGAGAGCCCTTGAGGCCAATCCTCTATCAGTTGCTGCACCTGCTACCCGCAAGCGGACTGGCAGCGGCGCCCTAGAGCCCCCCGCCAAGAAGAAGAAACCATCCGAGAAGACGACCAAAAAGGTCGTGAAGAGAACAAGACGAACGATTCCCTCCACCAACGCGTAAGTTTCTTCTCGGTTAATTCCCAATTTTGTACTTCGCTGTTTCTCTCAATTTTCCTCTGCCTTCCTCTAATTTCTGATTTTACCTTTCTCATCAGCGCTCCCTTAGATGCGAATGCTGCTTTCGCGCCTGACCAGGCCAAGAAGCAAGCTGCCATCGACGTCGACAAGTTAATCAACCTCGACGATGATGAGAATACCACCGCCAACGCACAACCACAGGGCACTGATGCCCAAGGCACCGACCCAGAGCAACAATCCCGCGCCGAGCAGGAGGCGCAGGACACTGCTCATCAAGAGAAGCCACCGTCTCCTCCGGCCAACACCACCGAGGAGAAACAAGATCAAGAGATGCATGATGACGCCGCCCTTGAGCGGCCAGGAGCAGAACAGGAGCAGCCAGCCACAGGGGGTGCTGAGCAAGAAGACCCTGCGTCCCAGGCGCGGGTGGAAGCAATGGATATCTCCCAGCCTGATCCTGCTGCTGAACAGCGGGTAGAGGACGCGACTGGGCGTTACCCTCTGAGCGACGTGCAACCAGACGCCGCGCAGAGTAGTGCCCAGCCAGATGGCGCATCAGACAGCGCGCCCCTGGCGCCACCAACTGACCAAGGTGGCGCGCAGCCAGACTCCTCCCTGGTGCCGCAACCCAAAGCCGCAACCGGTCCTTCAGCCAAGCCGGTTACTAGGAAGAGTACCCAAGATGCTTCCGAGAAGGAGGCAGCCGAGAAGGAGAGAGCCGAGAAGGAGAAGGCTGAGAAGAAGGAGACCGAGAAGAAGAAAGCCGAGAAGCCAATCTCCGAGAAGCCAACTGCTCAGAAGGAGAAAGCAAAGAAGAGAGCTGCCGACAAGCCGCCGCCGACATCAGCTGGTCAGTCCAGGCAGCTGCTTATCCGCAATCCCCATGCGGTTCCTGCCGCCGCTACTATAGCTGATCAGCCCTGCTACCCTGATTACATGGTGAAGGTTAGCCAACAGCACCAGGTCGGCTTCTCCCCCACAGACCGGACTCTTGCTCTTCAGAAAGGGAGGAAAGCCGTGGCAGTGGACTCCAGGCCCACGGCCCCAAATCAAGACAAGTCTGTCTCCATTGCTTCTCGGGGAGCTCAAGACCAGGCGATAACGTCCCAGAGCCTCGAGCAAGTGCTCGACCTGATCGGCTTCATCGACGCCAAGTGGGACAGCAAAGTTCTCGGAAACCCCAACTGGAACGGCATCGATCTGGGCGACATCGACCATATGCGTCAGGATTGGAACAAGGTGGACTTGGGTTGCAAACCCATGACCGTCTCGACCACCTCTGCTACGCTTGCTGCCAAGATGTTTGTCCACCGCAAGAACGCCGAGGACCTCGAGCAATCCTTTGCAGTAAGTTCTTAATCATCCTTTCCGAGTTACATTTTTTCTTCTTTTCTACTCGTCTTCCTTTTCCTTAGCCATCACCCAGTCCCCGAGAATCTGGCCGAGTAGACAAATACTCTCTCGAGTAACCGTCTTCTCGGGTTGAATCTCAACTTCTTTGTCTGATTCATCTTCTTTCCTCTTTTCAGAACAGCGTACTGAAGCGGACTAACTTGCACCGTCAACTTCTCTGGAATCATGCCATTGCCAAGAGACGCATTGCTGCCTTGGAGAAAGAGAAAGTGAGCGCCGAGGAAGCCGACAAGGAAGTAATGAACAGTACCATGAGGCTGTCTGAGGTGGAAGGTACGCTTCTAGCTACGCGGTTCTTGCGTTTTTTGTTTACGCCCGCTTCTGCTTTTTCGCGTTAATCATTTCTACTCCGCAGGGAAACTGAAAGCCCTGGTTGACGAGCACTCGAACTGCCGTGCCTTTGTTGAGAATGGCGAGGCCACCATCAAGAAGCTTGAAGGTAAACCACTGTCTACTCGGTTCGCCCTTGTGTCTGTTTCTTTTGCTTTTCCACTGATCGTGCTTTGCTCTTTTCAGAAGATCATAAGAAGTTTGTTGTAGAACATCAGGATTGCCTCAAACCGGCTGAGGTGCAGGTGCAACTGGCAAGCCAATCTGCTGCTCTGCAGAGTGAGCATGCTACCGAGATGGAGAATCTGCAACTCCAGCTGCAGAAGGCACTCCAGGATGCTATCAAGCTTGGTGCCGAGAGGGACAGAGCCATCGCCGAGAAGGCAAAGGCCGAGACAACAGCCAATGCCAAGGTGAAAGCCCTCAAGCAGGAGTGCGAGGTGCTGACGAAAGCCAATGCTGGGCTCTTTACTCAGCTGGAGGGACTCCGCTTGCTCGAGGAGAAGCATGTATCCAATGAAGAAGCATGGAAGAACCAGCTGCAGGGGCTGCGTCACGAGTTGAATCGTAAGTTTTCTTCTCTCTGCATCTCTTCTTCTCGGTCCTACCTCCTCTCTAATTCTGTTACTGAATTTCTCACTTGCTTTTTGCAGAAATCTTCCCTGACATCGTGTCCTCTTGCGCGCCTGCTTTGGCCAAGGTCCAAGCAGCTCGTATTGAGAAGGGCGAGGCTGCGGACACCAGAGCCGAGATCGAGGATAGCATGCTGGTGATGCGAGGGCAGTTCGAACGCTTACCCGGCGTGGGCACTGACCTGGTGCGCACCGGCTTCCAGCTCCACAAGCTCTTCTGGCCCCAGGATCCTGCGCCAACAACTATTTGTGGCCTTGCTCTGAAGCTGCGCAACGTGAAGGCCGAATTGAAGAAATGGCGTGCCTCGGGAGCTCGGGCGGGTGCTGATTTGATGCTGCTCTGCGTCGCCTCCTGGTATGAGAACTTGAACATGCAGATTATCCGCGGGAAGCGCGCCAATTCCAAGTGGGAGACGGATCCCAGCTGCGTGACCATGCGCAAGCTGATTGTGCATGAGGTTGCGGAGTATGCTGACACGGCAACCTTAATCGATGGCCTCACTGAACCCGACACCGAGGTGGAGGAGGACGAGGAGGAGGACGAAGAAGCAGACTCCGAGCTGGACTTGGGCTTCTTCGATTCACCTGAGGGCAAGGCCGGGAAAGGGAAAGCCGCGTTCGTCGCGAGTAGCGATGAAGAGGTCGAGGAGATCGACATAGCCGCCCTCGAGTTCGGCACCTCATCAGGAGCCGCCCTCGACGACACGGTACGCCCCCAAGGCCAAGCTTCTGGTTCTTCCCTGGCCACAGGACCTGTCTCGGTGGCCACGGCCACCTCAGACCAGGTAGCCACCGAGCACGACGTCGAGATGGAGCAGTCCACCACCGTCCACCTGGAAGCGGACGCGACCAACGCCAGCGCCGAAGAGGAAGCCGCGAAGACAACTGATGCCAGCTTGGAGGCGGAGGCGACCAAGACCACCACAGAAACGGAAACCGCCAAGGCCAGCACCGACAACACCGCTTCCTCAACATGATTTTATCCTGCAAACTTTTTACTCAAACACTTATCAGATCCCCGGGATGCCGGGAGCAAATGTATCAGACTATTTATCTTGTTGCTTGCTACTCAATTTTATTCCCACTTGGTATTTTCAACTTAATCAATTTGTTCAACCTGGGTTGGGTGCCGAGTTGCGTTATCATGTGAGTCCCCGAGTCGCATTTCTTATTCACTCTCCCTTTTCGTCTCAGCTCTACCCGCAACTTGTTGCTTTTTTGGTATTCGAGTCACAAGAGTTAAAGAGTAGAGCTGCAAATACTTAGCCGCTTAGAAACAATCATAGTAACGCAGCCCACCACTTAGCCGAAAAGACAAGACACAGAACAGTAATAAAAGCACCCTACTCGGTTCCTGCACTCTTCCTTTCCTTAGTAATTTTTCTTGTGCTCATGGACCTTTTGCTTGTTCTCTTGCTTGCCATGAAGCCGGGTTTCGGACAGCAGCAAAGTCGAAGAGTTGGCATGTAGGTTTAAACACAATACTCAATGTACCTTTGAATTTTGAAGTAGAGCAACCGAATAGGCAAAAGGTAAAGCCGAGTAAAAAACACTTAGAGCAATTTTGGACGAGGGCAGTCCCCGAGATCAATTTCAGATTGCAGAGTAGAATTTCAACTCGGATAAGAGGGTACATACACATCTTTGCTCACGAATGAAAACGACGGAGTAGAGCTACATTCCAAGGGCGCTTGGTTTCCTCTCCAGCTTTATCTGCCCTGTTCGCCTGTGGCGGGCGCGCATCTATAAGATAGTAAGCATCGTTGTGCAGCGCTTTGCTCACAATGAAAGGCCCTTCCCATGGAGGAGACAACTTGTGCATCCCGGCTGTGCGCTGCACAAGCCTAAGGACCATGTCTCCTTCTCGGAAAACCCTTGGGTTCACCTTTCGGCTATGATAACGCCGCAGGTTCTGCTGGTAGATAGCCGAACGTGACAGAGTCAGCTCTCTTGCTTCTTCAAGCAGGTCAACGTCGTCTTCTCGAGCTTCTCTCGCCTCCACCTCAGTGTAGAGGGTTACTCGGGGGGAGTCATGCTCTAGGTCTATTGGCAACACGGCCTCAGCCCCGTATACCAAGAAGAATGGCGTGTAGCCGGTTGACCGGTTAGGGGTAGTCCTTAGACTCCACAACACCGCTGGCAACTCGTCTAGCCAACACCCAGGTGTTTTCAGCAGTGGCTCCATCAGCCTTGGCTTTATGCCTGCCAGTACCATGCCATTTGCTCTTTCAACTTGCCCATTGGAAGCGGGATGCGCGACTGACGCAACGTCTAGTCGGATATGCTTATCTCTGCAGAACCGCACCATTGCTCCCTCAGCAAAATTTGTGCCGTTGTCGGTGATGATGTTGTGCGGGTAGCCATATCTCAGGATCACATCCTTCACGAATTTCACAGCTGTAGCCCCATCGCACCTCCGAATAGGCTTCACCTCGATCCACTTGGTGAACTTATCCACCATGACCAGGATGTGAGTCATGTTGCCTCTAGCCGGCTGGAAGGGCCCGACCATGTCCAAACACCAAACAGCAAATGGCCAAGTGATAGGAATTGTCTTCAACTCGGAAGCAGGCATGTGAATCTTACTTGAGAACATCTGGCAGCCATTGCACTTTCTCACGATGTCCTCAGCTTGCTGCAGTGCTGTGAGCCAGTAGAAGCCATGCCGAAAAGCTTTCTTGACCAACGCCCGAGAAGAGGCATGGTGCCCGCATTCTCCTTGGTGTATCTCTACCAGGATTTCTTCTCCTTCTGCTGGGTCCACACAACGTTGCAGCACGCCAGTGGCACTTCTCTTGTGCAGCACATCTCGGACTATAGTGTAGCCCTTGGATCTTCTCTGAATCTGTCTTGCAGCCACCTCATCTTCTGGCAGAGTACCGTCCCTCAGAAAGGATAATATGGGCATGGCCCAACTCGGTGTCTCCCGTGTAGGAAACACTGGTTCGTCCACTTCCATTGGAACAGGTACCTCTGGTTGCTCTTTAGGGATGGGGGCACTTCTCTGAAGCCCAGACCGATTAGCAAGGACTTCCTCAATGAATGCGACAGTCCCCGGGTTAAGGACAGCAGTCCCCGAGTAAGGAGTGGCAGTCCCCGAGTAAGGAATGGCAGTCCCCGAGTAAGGAATGGCAGTCCCCGAATAAGGAGCGGCAGTCCCCGAGTAAGGAACGGCAGTCCCCGAGTAAGGAGTGGCAGTCCCCGAGTTTCCTGTAGCATTCTCCCAGTCAATCTCCATGGGATCAGATTCCTCACTTGGCAGAGAAGGAACAAATATGGACACCGAGTTGGGAGAAGGCTTGATGGATGGCTTCCTCAAGTGCTCCAAGGCGACTCCCGCCGGGATGGATTGCCGAGAAGATCCCAACTTGGATAACTCATCCGCTGCTTCGTTCTCTGCTCGGTGAATGTGCTGGAACTCACAGCCTTCGAAGAACCCAGTCATAGACTGCACCAGGAAGCGATATGATGCCATGTTGGCATCTAGAGCATCCCAAGTGCCAGAGACTTGCTGCACCACCAGATCTGAATCGCCATAGCATATAATGCGCTGCACACCAACCTCCTTTGCTACTCGCAAGCCATGCACCACTGCCTCGTACTCTGCTACATTGTTGGACGCCTTGAAGTGGATCTGCAGCACATACTTGAGTTGATCTCGCTTGGGTGATGTAAGCACTACGCCAGCACCAAGGCCTTCCTTCACCTTCGAGCCATCAAAATGCATCTTCCAGTAATTAGAAACTGGAGCAGGAGGTTCATACTGCACCTCGGCCCAATCCACCAGGAATTCCGCCAGAATCTGAGACTTGATGGCTTCTCTTCTCGCGTACGCGGGTGCATACGCGGCCAGCTCGATTGCCCACTTGGCTACTCTGCCACTCGCCTCCTTGTTGCCCATGATATCTGAAATGGGAGCAGAACTCACAACCGTGATAGGATGCTCTTGGAAGTAATGCTTTAGCTTCTTGGCGCCCAGGTACACGCCGTAGGTCATCTTCTGGTAGTGCGGGTAGTTTTGCTTGGAACTGGACAGCACTTCACTGAGATAATACACTGGGCGCTGCACACTCTTGCCTTCATCTTCTCGTTCCACCACAATCACCACACTGACTACTCGGTTAGTCGCAGCAATGTACAGCAGCATTGGCTCCTTGGATAGCGGACTAGCCAAGATGGGGGCGCTAGCCAGCATTGCTTTCAGCTCATTGAATGCCACATCCGCTTGCGGAGTCCAGACAAACTTGTCACTCTTCTTCATCAATTGGTACAGAGGCAGTGCCTTCTCGCCCATTCGGCCCAGAAAACGGCTCAGAGATGCTAAGCAACTAGTGAATTTCTGCACATCTTTCAGGGATCTCGGCAAAGACATGGTCTCAATAGCTTTTATCTTTGAGGGATTGGCCTCAATGCCCCGACTAGACACCAGGAAGCCGAGTAGCTTGCCAGCCGGGACACCAAAGGTGCATTTACTTGGATTCAGCTTCATTTTGTACTTGCGTAGGTTAGCAAAGGTTTCCTCCAGGTCGGCAAGCAGAGTATGTGTTTTATTCGTTTTGATGACAATGTCATCTACGTACACCTGCACATTCTTGCCGAGCTGGTCGTGCAAGCATTTCTGCATGCATCTCTGATAGGTTGCACCCGCATTCCTCAAGCCAAAACACATGACACGATAGCAATAAGCCCCGTACGGGGTAATGAAAGCAGTCTTTATTTGATCAGCAGGATTAAGTGCAATCTGGTGGAAACCAGAGTAGGCATCTATGAAAGACAACAGTTCACAACCAGCAGTGGAATCGATCACATGATTGATGCGAGGTAGCGGGAAAGGATCCTTGGGGCATGCCTTGTTCAAGTCGGTGTAGTCGACACACATGCGCCATGCAGTGGCAGCCTTGGGATCCTCCTTCTTCTTCTCGACCATGACCGGGTTGGCTAGCCAATCCGGATGCAACACCTCCATGATGAAATTGCTTATCAGCAGCTTGGTGATCTGGTCACCAATGGCCTTCCTTCTCTCATCTCCGAAGCGGCGCATAGCCTGCTTCACTGGCTTGGCGTCAGGACGCACATGTAATGAGTGCTCAACCAACTCCCTCGGGACTCCTGGTAGATCTTCATTAGACCAGGCGAATACGTCCCGATTCTCACGGAGGAAGTGGATGAGCTCGCTTTCCTATTTCTCCGCCAACCCAGAGCCAATGATGGCTACGCGGTCGGGGAACTCGGGGTCGACCTGGACCTTCTTGGTCTCCTGGGATGCCTGGAAAGCGGTCCCGTGTTGGGTACTCGGCACGCCTTGCGCGCCAGCTTGCGCGGATTGCGCAATAGCCACCACCTCATATATCTTCTTCTTCTCGGCAGCAATCACCATTGACTCCGCCAACTGGGAACCAGCAGAGGAACACTCCATGGACTTCTTGTAGTCACCAGAGATAGTAATTATGCCATTGGGACCAGGGATCTTCATCTTCAGATATGCAACATGGGTAGAGGCCATGAACTTGCTCAGAGCAGGCCTGCCGAGTAGGGCATGGTAAGGACTCTGATGATCAACCACCTCGAACTGCAGGCGCTCTGTGCGGCAGTTATCCCTGGTGCCGAATAGCACATCTATCCACACTCGGCCAATCGGGTTGCACGAGATCCCGGGCACAATGCCATGGAAAGTGGTCTTGCTGGGCAGCATCATGTTCTCGGCCAGGCCAAGCTTCTCGAGTGTGTCCTTGTACACAATGTTGATGCTGCTGCCGTTGTCGATTAGCACCTTGCTGAACCTCACATTCTTCTCGGGGCCCAGGAAGGTAGGATCCAGCACCAAGGCATAGCTACCCGGATTGGGCATCACCTTGGGGTGATCTACTCGGGACCACCTGATCTCCTGGTCACACCAATACATGTAGTGAGGGACAGCAGGAATCACTGCATTGACCTCCATGGCACGCCTGTGCTGTGACTGCTTGTCGACTGGCTCAAAAGTGAAGATCATGTAGCTCTCGTGGTGCTCTTGGTACTGGTTGGAGCCTCCGCCTCCATTGTTGCCGTTGTTGTTGTTGCCTCTGTTGTTGTTGCGGTTGTAGTTGTTGTTGTTGTTGCGGTAGCTCTCATTGTTGAAGTTACGGTTAGCTCCTAAAGCCACTTGGTTCACATTCTCTCTTCTCGGGTACACTGGTGGCCGAGCTGCGGGTGCGCGAGTAGGCTGCACATTGGCGTTGGCCGCTGGCAAAGGAGGAGGAGGAGGCAAGCCATCATTCTTGATCACATCCCACCACTCGCACTGCCGAGTAGTGTGGTTAGCAGGCCTCGAGGGGTGGTGAGTGTGAAAACTGCATGGGCCATCCTTCATGTCATCAAAGACAAACTTCTTCGGCTGCTCGGAGTTTCCGCTACCCGACTGAGAGGTGCGAAATGGCTTCTTGTTGCCTTGGCCCTGGTTCTGGTTCTGCCCGTAGGCTCCAGCAGGTTTCTGCCTTTGGCTGCCACCAGCTCCAACAGTCACTGCATTCACCTCTTCAGGATCATACCGAGTATCTATTCGGTGCTTGTTGCGGAACTCGTTGCGCTTGCTGTTGCTGAAGTTTCTTCTCGGCTCAGAGGAGTCCATCAGGGGCTGAGTAGGATCACCAAGTGCGTACTGATCCGCAATCTTGATGGTCTCCGCCAGAGTGTTCGGCATCTCCCTCTGCAACCTCTGCCATAGCATACTGCCATGCCTGCATCCTTGCGCAAACCAAGTGATGGCCTGTGCTTCATTCACACCTTCACAGGTGTTCCTCAATGTACTCCACCGAGTAAGATACTCGCGGTCTGTCTCGTCTTCTCGCTGCCTGCAAGCGGACAGCTGCTGTGGCCTATTCGGCCTCTTGTATGTGCTCGTGAAGTTGCTGATGAAGGCATCCGAGAAGTCCAGCCAGCAATTGATGCTGTTCTTGGGCAAGTTGTTGAGCCAAGTGCGAGCTGGACCCTCTAGCATCTGCGGGACATAGCGCACTGCCCGCCTTCTGTTGCCGTTCGCGATATGGACCGCGGTGACATAGTCATTGAGCCAATCCTCCGGCTTGGTGCTGCCATTGTAGCTCTTGGTGCCCCTTGCGAGCTGGAAGTTCTTCACGGACGACTCGTTCATGATGTGCGGGCCAAAGCACTCGGGGCCAGGAGGACCCGTGTTCTCCAGCCGCGCCGACAAGCTGATCCGGTCCAGCTGATGCCTCGCATCTCCAGGCGCCAGCATGCGCTCGCCAACACGATCATGGACATCATAGCCAGCCATCTCCATGGCCGAGTAGCCATCATCATATCTGTCCACCTGCACAGCTGCTGGCTGCTACACTGGGTTGGCGACTGGTGCCACTGCTCGCGGCTGCTGCCTCTGCCGAGTAGGCTGAGCTGCGGGTTGCCGAGAAGGACCTGGACGCGCTCCATCTCGGGCCTGGCTTTGAGCTTGATGGGCTTGAGAGCCTGCTCTTGCAGCGTTGTGTTCCTGCCCGGGCTGCTGCGGCACAGCAAGCTGTCTCGCGGCAGCAGCCGGGTCGTACACCTGCATTTGCCTATCTCTGGCCGAACGCCCGCTGCGGCTCTTCTCACGGCTGGGATGCGGAGACGAGGCTTGATCATTAGATCTAGCCGCGTGCGAGTGCACCACCTGCGAAGCTCCAGCACCCGGGTTGGCCTTCCGGAACTCCTCATTCTGCCTAGCAGCCTCCAACACCAACTCGTTGAGCCTTTCCTGCTGCCTAACACGCGCGTCGCCGTCTAGACGAGGCAACTCGGCAGCTACAGCCTCTGCAGCTCTAAGTGTCTTGGCGGGGGTGCTATATCTGGGCCGGGTGGAGGTGTTTGCGGTGGCGGACTGAGCAGGAACCTCTACAACTGTCGCCATCTCGGCACCAAGGTTGCGCCGAGTGGCGCCTACTCTGCTAGCCCTCCTAGCGACTGGCGTGAAGCCGTGAGCCTTGTTGTACTCGAGCTGATCTAGACTCAACTCCAACCTCACCTTATCCAACTCCGCCTGCTCGGCAAGCAGCTCCAGGCGTTGCCGCTCGAGCTACTCCCTCATGGCTAGAAGCTCGATGTCGGTGGGAGTCGGCATGCCAAGTCGCCCAGCCGACGCGGGAATAGTCGTAGTAGTGGAAGGCGGCAAGTTGCACTCCTTCTCGTAAGGCCTGTGAGTCCTGCCACCAGTGCTCGGTGCAGCAAGATCCTCGACGACGGCCGCGGCGCCAGTAACGGCTGTGCCGGCGTTTGCCGCCAAGCCAGTCACCATCACCTCAGCGCAGTTCGCCGAAATGCACGCGGGCCTTCCGCGAGCAGCGATCACCGCGGGAGGATCCTCCGCGTCATGCACCAGCTCGGGGTACGCGCGGTTGGCGACGGTGGCGACGTAGACGAGGTGAGAGCCGAAGGAGATCACCGAGCCGCCCTCCGGCATGGCCCTGCCGCCAAAATCGCCGGCGTTGTCGGTGACGAAGTCGAAGGAGCCGAACCTGTGGACAAGGCCACAGACTACGCGCTCCGCTGAAGAAGATCCCGTCCGAACAGAAACTCCAGCCAGCGCCGCTGGTTGCCCCACGGTGGGCGCCAACTGTCGTGGTGGTGTCACGGCAGATGCCATGGGATGGCTAAAGATGTGGGGACGAAGGACGCTGGAGGTGCTCGGGGAGGGATCACGCGACGAGTAGCCGCGTGAGGTACGAAGTAAGCACTGCAAACAACACGATCTACCCAGGTTCAGGGCCCTCGTGAGGAGGTAAAACCCCTACTCATGCCTTTCTCTATGTATTCTGGTGTCTCACCGAGTAGCCACAGTACAATGTTCTTGCTACCGAGTAGCCGCTCTTCTCTCTATGTGATGAACTAGGTCTAGAAATTAGGTCACGATGTGTTTCAGCATGCGATCCCCCACGCAGGAGGCGGCGGGGCACCTTATATACATGGTGCCCAGCCAGGTACGTCCAAACATGGACAAGTGTCGACATAATGTGCACATCGTCCTTCTTCTGGGTTCCCGCTGACAGCTTTGGTTCCTAATCTTGGCTGCACCCGGAAAGTCGTTGGGCAAAACCAAGGGGACAGACTGGTATCACTGTGCCAAACACAGAGTGGGGCCCCCTTATCCTGCGACCGCCTGCTTCCATGCTGTCACTGTCAGGCAGGCCGGTCCCAGATGAACAGTAGTTCGAATAGTGCCAAGTACGGACCCGGGATACGCGGGATCCTGTGTTAGAACGGCTCCTTTGACTTTCTGGCCCGAGTAGGTTCCCGCCGGTTTTACTCGGGCCAACTCTTCTACTCGAATGGACAGAACTTGATTGATTCTTTCTTCTGGTCATCTTGAGGTGAGACCGAGTAGCAGTAGACCGGGTAGCGAGTACCGGGTAGGCGGCTACTCGACCAAACCTCTCTTCTGATAGTTGCTTCTACCACTTGTCTTTACCCTACTCGGGGGTATCCCCCCGACAAGTGGCAACCACGGAAGATTAGAACATATGGGCTACCCCCAATTTGAATCGAGCAGCAACTCGAGGGACCATGCCCAAACCACCTCTATACCGATAACAATGGAATACCCAGATCCAACCACAAGTTGAAGGACTGTAAAAAAATTCAACTTACTCATGGAAGCATTTCATAGGAAGCAGAGGGAGGCACATCAAGTAGAGTTTTTAGCAATCTCAGGAGCGCTAGCCACAGGGGCACCACTACCTTCTCTGGAACCAGCAGTCGTCCAACCTCTGCCACAACCTCCAGTACAAGAAGTACCCTGAGCAAAGAAAACCATAACAATGCACCAACAATTAAGAGTGGGTTATCCAGAGGAAGACAAGTGCCCAGAACCAATAGGGAAAATTTACATGATTCAAAAAGGTGCCCCATACAAACGAACCCAAAAGCTCGTAACCAGGCAGGTGAACCTAGCAGAAACCTCACCCCTGAAACACCCGAGTTCTTGGATTGGTCCGACGAAAGTATCACCTTCTCCAGAGCTGATCTCCTGCTTCGAGTCCCCTTCCCAGGAAAGGAAACATTAGTACTCGAGGCACAAATTGGAGGTTATGACGTGAGTCGAGTATTCATGGATGGAGGAAGTGGAATTAATATCATCTATGCAGACACTCTGAAGGAAATGAACACACCTTTAAACAATCTAAGGCAATCGGAGAACACATTCCATGGGATCGTGCGAGGAAAAGCGGCAAAGCCTTTGGGTTCAGTAATACTCGAGGTAGTCTTCGGGGAGAACATCAATTAAAGAAAAGAAAGGCTCGACTTCGAAGCAGTCGATTGGTCATCCCAGTAGAACGCAATACTCGGAAGGATAACGTTTGTGAAGTTTATGGCAGTACCCCATTATGCATACTTGATGATTAAAATGCCAGAACCCAAGGGAGTAATAATAGTGCGAGAAAACTACAAAAATTCAGACAGTTGTGACATCAAATTCAACGACATTTCACAGTCGTTCGGAATGCAGCAAGAACTCATAGAAATTGCCGCCACAACCGATCACTCGATCCTCCCTTTGACAAAGAAAACGACACCCGAGATGGAGTTTGACGTGAAAAAAGACACAGTAGAACATCAAGTTCACCCTACCGATCTAGCAAAGACAATACTCGTGTAAAAAACATTGCCTATCACACAGGTAAGCACGCTTGTCGAATTTCTCCGTGAGAACTGGAAAATCTTTGCGTGGGCCCTAGCGGACATGCCTGGAGTACCCAGGGAATTCACTGGGCACTCTTTGGAAATATACAAAGATGCAAAGCCAATACAACAATCTACTCGCCGTTTCTTAGAACCAAAACAATGAGCAATAGGAGAAGAAGTGAACAGATTACTCTCAGCAAAATTCATCCGAGAAATCAAGATAGCAATATGGCTCGCAAACCCAGTTCTGATAGCCAAGAAAAATACAGAGATCCTTCGGATGTGCATAGACTTTTCATCACTGAATAAGCACTGTCCTAAGGATTGGTTTCCTTTACTTCGTATCGGTCAGATCATTGACTCGACTGCTGGCTACGAGAGGATCTCCTTCCTGGACGCGTAATTGGGTTACAACCAAATCTTCATGAAAAAGGAGTACGAGGAGAAAACAACTTTTATTACCCCGTTCAGAGTATACTGCTACACCATGATGCCTTTCGGGTTGAAAAACACGGGCGCCACTTACCAGCGGATGATGCAGAATTGCCTCAAAGCACAAATTGGTAGGTACGCACAAGTTTACGTCGACGACACCATGGTCAAATCAAATAAGAAAGAAACCCTTATCGATGATATACGCGAAACTTTTTTCAGCACTCGACGTATATAAAATTAAGTTGGACCCAAAAAAGTGTGCATTTGGAGTTCATCAAGGAGATATTCTTGGGTACCTCTCATCTGCGAGATATTAAAGGAGTACAACAATTGGCAGGAGGAATAGCAGCACTCGAAATATTTATAGAAAAGCTCAGAGAAAAAGCACCCCCTTCTAAAAATCACTCAAAAAGTCAGACAAGTTCGAGTGGATACCCGAAGCACAGGAAGCCTTCCACACCCTCAAGCGAACCTTGTCAACTCCACCTGTCTTGGTGGCACCTCAGGAAAAGGAGCCAATGCAATTATACATCTCAGCAACATAATAGGTGGTTAGTACCGTGTTAGTAGTCGAACGACCACAGGAAGGGTCAATCTACAGGACGCAACGAACGGTATATTACCTCAGTGAGGTGCTATCAATATCCAAGCAATGGTACCCACATTATGAGAAACTAGCATATGGGATATACATGACAGTAAAAAAGTTGAGACATTATTTCTAGGAACACCCGATTACGGTGGTATCGAGTGCACCACTACCAGATATACTCAACAACTACAATGCAACAAGGAGAGTGGCAAAGTGGGGAATCGAGCTTGGACCAAGGGACATAACATATGAGATCCTGAAAGCTATGAAATCACAGGTACTCTCGGACTTTGTATCAGAATGGCTCGAGTTGGAACAACCAAAATTACCGGCATGTCAAATAGTTGGACAATGTACTTCGATGGATTGAAGAGAGCATCTACTGCAGGGGCAGGAGTCATACTTACCTCTCCCCAAGGTGATGGGCTACTGTATATACTTAGGATGAACTTCAAGAATGCTTCCAACAATGAAGCCGAGTACGAAGCACTCATCCATGGGATGAAGATGGCTAAAATTTGAAGTGCAGCACGACTCGTTATCTATGGCGACTTGAACCTTGTAGTACGACAAACTATGAAGGATTGCGATGCACCAGCAGAAAATATGGCAGCATACAGAGACTTGTACAACAAGCTTGAAGGAGAATTTGATGGCTGCGAGTTACAACACATTGGAAGAGGGAGCAACACTGAAGCAGATGCTCTAGCTAATATTGGGTCCACGTGTGCACCGATACCACCCGACGTCTTCTATGAGGAAATTGATTAGCCCTCAATTAAACGCAAAATACTCGCTATAGAAATAGCTAAGAAATCAAGCAAAAAACAGGAGGATCAGTTGGAAGAAGAAGTAGAATCTATGCCAACGGACTTAGTCGAACAAGTAAATCAAGTAGAAACCACCTGGATGCAACCTTTATTCGACTACATGACTCAAAAAGAACTCCCAGATGACCCAGCCGAGGCACGCATGGTGACGCGAAGAGCCAAGGCTTTTACAATCCACGACGGGCGACTACACAAACGTAGCATATCAGACATATTACAGAGGTGCATAACACCAGAGGAAGGAAGAGAAATATTACTAGACATACACCAAGAAACTTGTGGACATCACGTGGGGACCGGAACCTTGTCCGCAAAGCCTTCCGAGCCGGTTTTTCTTGGCCAACTGCGGAGTATTACGCTAAGGAAATTGTGCGATGATGCGAAGCATGTCAAATGTTTGCAAGACAGCCCAATGTACCAGCCATAGAGTTACAAATGATACCACTCGCATGGCCTTTTGCATAGTGCGGAATCGACATGGTAGGACCGTCATACGTCATAAAAGCATCCTTAATTTCTGATGTTCCATGTTGTTTTATTATTGTTTCGCACATGTTTGCTATACACTTTATGTCATTTTTATCGATTTTCCGTACTAACCTATTAACAAGATGCCACAGAGCCCGTTCTCTGTATTCTGCTGTTTTTAGTTTCAGAAAAGTTGTTCTGGAAATATTCTCGGAATCGGAAAATTCGAAGCCCGGAAGTCTTAGAATTCCCGAAGGTTCCACGAAGTCCCGAAGAGACCCGGAGGGGGGCTCAGGGGGCCACACCATAGGGTGGCGCGGCCCCCCTTGGCCGCGCCAGGGGGTGGTATGGGGCCCCTGAGCCTCCACCGCCTCTGCCCTTTCGCCTATATAATCCCCCCGGGACGTAAACCCTAAAGGTATCCCACTTTTTCCCTAGAAATACCCGAGGCCTTCGTCATCGTCATCCCGAGATCGGCAGGGTTCTGTAGCTCTCCCCGGCACCCTGCCGGAGGGGGAAATCATCACCGGAGGGGTCTACACCACCATGCCCTCCTCCGAAGTGATGTGTGAGTACTTCATCCCTGGACTACGGGTCCATAGCAGTAGCTAGATGGTTGTTCTCTCCACTTTGCACCTCATGTTTAGATCTTGTGAGATGCCTATCATGATCAAGATCATCTTTATGTAATGCTACATGTTGTGTTTGCTGGGATCTGATGAATGTTGAATGTTATGTCTTCTGATTATCAATCTCATGTTATATTCATGCTTATGTTATTTATGATCTTGCATGCTCTCCGTTGTTAGTAGATGCTCTGGCCAAGTAGATGCTAGTAACTCCAAGAGGGAGTATTTATGCTCGATAGTGGGTTCATGCGTCCTTTTCATCTGTGCTCGAGTGACAGAAACGTGACGGATGGAGGATATGATGTTGCCATTAGGGAGAAAACAACAATGCTTTGTCTAAGGATGATGTTATTGTTTACATTACACACTTTGGTTACTGCGATTATATGTTGCTTGCAACTTAATACCCAACATTTGTTCAGATGATATTCGAAGGGTGGATTTTTAGTCATAGATGCAGTTGGATAACGATCTATGTATCTTGTTGTAGTTCCCGCATGAATCACATAGTAATATTTATGTCTTGCATATGCACTAGGGTGCATCCTTCATTTTTGTCAATTTCCCAGCTGTAATTTCTTCACCACACGTGTTATTTATCTTTCACGGAGAGACACCACTAGTTAACTGTGGACCCCGTTCCTTTTTCCTCATGCTGATAAAACACCTACTGCTTTCATACTCTCTCATACTGCTTTCATACAGTTTTCCTATTGTTTTCCACACCATACGTTTAACCTCTTTGTGTTCAACAAAACAGGTGAGATTGACAACCTCACTCCTTTGTCGGGGCAAAGTGATTTGATTGTGTTGTGTAGGTCCCACGTTGCTTCTAAACCGGTAGTGCGATGTAGCATCCCAGTGTTTGGGAGGTTATAAGGATCTAAATATCATATGTGCATTTGCAAAGCATGCATCTAAAAATACAGGAAATTTTGGCGCAAAAATTTAAACAAACCAAAGTGACCAATGTTTCACTTGACATGATGAAATAGGTTTAGATCATCTAGTAGGAGTACATTTGGAGTGATCTTTATAACAAGTATATTAAGAAACCAAATCAGTTGATAAGACAAACCATAGTTGGTTATGATCAAACACAAACTCTCAACAACCTTAACCACAAGTCTTTAAGTGACTTGGGATAATTCATTACGCATCTAAAACCCAAAGAGGGGTGAGTACCCAAATCACATAACTGATAATCATACTTCCACCAATGTGTAATACACAGTTGAACCATCTTATCAACAGAGGTGTTATGTCCTCTCAAACAATAACTCTTTAAATTATCAATCATTCACATACACCTCTTATAAATCATCTCATAATTATCAGGTGAACCCTCACAAGTAAATAACAAAGTTTTGATAGAACACTAGTGATTCAAACAAGTGTTAACTCAAAACCCACAAGTGAGAAATGACATAATAATTGTATTAACACAATTATCGAATATGTACATATCTCATCAATCATAAAAGAAGTGCCTACAAGAAGAAATAAATCATCTTCAACTATTGATAAACCTTGATCATTACATATGATATTCCCAAATCTCTATATCTGCATTATGAATGACAAAGTTAATAAAGTGATGAATATAAAGTAAACCATGACACCCGGGAAAACAAATAACAACTATGGAATAGGTCATTAAAACCCAATAAGCTTTACATGCTCATTATCTCATTCATCTTATATAAGTGAGTATCTGAAATCTCAACACATCAATGAACCATTTGATCAACTTACTATTAAGTCATCATTCCATAAGCATTTCACACCTCTACTCAAATTCAACAATTTTACAACTGAAGTATCTCTAATATAACTAATGAATAACACCAAGTTATAACCTCTACTACAGGAATTGAAGGGATAGCTAAGTAAAACCAAACATGTATGAAATAAGCACATATCTTAGGGGAAATAAAATAAGAAGTATATGGAAGGAATAATGAAAGCATGACCTAACTTTTAATCCAGATCTTGTTATGTTGTCTAGACCATTGTATCTGGTTTTCAAATCTTCTCTGAATCATTCTGCCAGATAAGCAACCACAAGGAAGGAGGACTACCACAGGAAGATATCCAAGAAGATTATGTAGAGTGTTCTAGAAGTGCTACTCTAATTTGCTATAAGAGTACTTGGAAACTCTTATATCTTGATCTAATCTATTTAACTCTCTTGAAATAGTGTGATATTCCAATGTTAGTGTTATATAGAAGTAGTTTGATAACAAGACTAGATACCTTGTTAACAGATCACTTTTGTATACTCAAACAATTGAGTGTCATACACAAACAAACAGAAGATTGAATAACCTGATACATCTTAGCCTATTGTATATGAGTAGTAATTTGGAGGCAAGACTAGCTACCTTGTTTACAAATTCTTCTTATATGCATAAGTGCAACTGGATGTCATAAAACAAACTTACATACTTTTACAAATCATCTAAGTAAAATCTTTGCTCGGAGTAATTGGTTGCCTTCACCACAAGGGTGAGACAATTGAAGATGGAATTCTAGAGATGATCGTACTTGCAAGTGACAAAGGTAGTGACAGAAAACAAGTGGAAATTAGAGACATGGATATTGCATGCAACAGAAGTCAACAAGGAGCAACACTGCCTCAGTAATGGACAATACGAAGTATCCAGTGAATCATTAGGTTGTGTCAGAGAACCTATAACCTATATGCCTTGTCAAGATCATCAGAGATGAGGAACATATAATAAATCTCTTAAAGGGAAAAACAATTATCAAGTATGATATAATAACAAGCCATTACATCCACATGTCTGTGATATGTGGAGGTTAATGGTAACAAGATTAACACTTTGTTTTCCAGATCATTCCCATCCATGAAACAAATGTATAAAAAACAAAAAGTGCACCTATACATAATCAGGCAACTGATTACATGTTATAAAACCAACAGGACAGAATATCCATACTTATAAACAAGGTTGGAAAACAAACATATAGTCTCTGGATATTAGAAATCAATGTGAGCTTAAGCCACTCATGTTCACCACTTTATCAAGTACTAAAAAAACAGAAAACATGGCTTACTCACACTTAATTTATATGTCAACCAAACTTGCTAAGAGTTTCAATAAGGAAAATAACAAAGCCTCATAAGAGAAAACAAGTCCATTAACTATCAAAAGCATTTGGTATGTCATGGAATAAAATTCCCTAATTGGGTGCATTTCATTACCATACATAAAAAAACACTACTAAGTAGTATTACCAAATTATTTTCTAAAAGAATTTGTATCCAAAATTGTCCTATTAAGTTATACCACTTTGTTAAATCAAATGTATGTTGTGTGCTCATGATAATTATGTCTATGATAATTTTCAAGCCATTTAATAAATTAAATGGAGAGAAATAACCAAAATCACTTAATTTAGCACCCTAAATAAAAGATTCTAATATTGTACAATTTCACCAAAACAAAACATGGTGAGATTGCAATTTTGATAAGGATTCTAAATAAGATTTTTAATAAAAATTTTGATCACAATCAAGCCCTGAAAACAATGGTTTATTCTCAGTTTTGTTAATAGAAAGACCTATCGGCAATTTATAAAACCAGTGAGGGGGTTATGGGGAAATTTTCGTTTTGTCTTCCTCCAGGACGGCAACCTGCGTGTTGCCGCCGCCGACGCACCACTGCCACCTCCTGCTTGTTCCCCCGCTCGGATAAGAGACGAGGAGACGTCTCCATAGGTCCCTCTCTCTCTATCCCCTCCTCTCAGTCTCAATCTTCCTCTCTCTGTTGCTATGAGCACCGGAGAACAAAACCCTAGATTCTTCTGTACCCGATCGCCGTCGTCGGCTCCGGTCACGCCGGGAGGAATTGAGGCCAGTGGGAGATGCATCATCGCCTCCTCTTCCTCCTCGAGCAAGACCAGGAGTTGGGATGGCAGAAATCACTAGAATCGGGTTGTATCCTTTTCCCTCGTCCGTCGCCGGAATTTGCACATCGCCGACGCTCAAGACCTCTCTTTGCTTCATCGACCGCACCACAACAATCATTGTGAGCTCATGATCCTCCTGGTACCCTCTGGGTTTTTTTTGGGTGTCGAAATCATCTCCGCCGCTATACAACGTGGGCGTCGTCACTGCGGTTGCTCGCCGGCGCTTCTCCGGTGACTATTCCGGGGCGGCGCCGCCACCAGTCGGTTCAGTTCGTCTCCTCGACGCGGAGGTAAAATCGAATCGTGGGAATTTGCACCCAATCGGACGAATTGTGTTCATCAGAGGAGATTTTGGTCTCTCGCCGATGTGATCATGACGTCATAGTGACGTCATATTTTGGTTTTTCCTTTTATCTTTATTTTTGAACTAATTAAAACTGACAGGTGGGTCCCACCTGTCAATTTTAAAAAAAATGGAAAAATGATAAATCTTGTTAATTCAATAACTTCAAGTCTATAAATCAGAAGAAAAAAATATATCAGATTAATCAGAAAAATAAAATCTTGTTATTTATCAACTTTTCAAAAAATGTTTGATGAAGTTTAAAATTAAATATTTTCTTTAATTAAATTAAATCATTTAAAATTGAGAAAATAATAAATAATTCATAAAATCAGAAAAATACAAGTTATATACCAAAATGCTCCAAATGACAAATGAAACTCGTATATGATGTTTTCATAGTCATTTGACCAAGTTTTCATGTGGGCAACATTTTGTCTAGTCATTTAATTCATTTAAAATTAATAACTTATTCAAATATTTTCAGAAAGCATAAAATGTTATATCAAATTAAAGAGAAAAACATTTTCAACTCAAATATGTCAAACACAAAACATTTTTATTAACTTATAAACTTATTTCTAAAGGTATAATGGAATTCTATAATATTCCATTATAACCAAAAATAACTGCCACAACATTATTTTCCTTATTAATAAAACCCTCATGTTTTCACAACTAATAAACCTATCATTGCAAGTCAATAGCAAGTTATGTGATGATAGAGTTAGTTGTATTAAATCATCATTTTTCAATTGAACTCTTTGTCATTAGCTCTACACTTTTGAACAAAAAATCAAACATGTGTATTATCTTTTCAATAGTTGTTTTCCATATGTTATTGTTTTCTCGTTTAATCATGTGATAACTATTTATAACCTAAACATGATAACAATGGTTTGCTAAGTAAAAGTGAAACACATGTAAGTCTAAAAGAACTAATAACCACATCACCACAAGTAATGAAACATTCCACTTAAAACCTGTGTGATTAAGTTATCGTATCAAACGTGGCTTACACTTGTAAGTTGGGATGTTTTCCAGGGTATTTCCCGACGCATTTCATTACTATGCATGTATCATCTTGCCATTGTTTTCTGTAGTCCTTACCAGAACTACTTTGTTATCTTTCAGATGTTTGGATTTCTCTACGCGACCCTCGAACCCCGAAGACATGGATTATTATGGTTATTTCAATCTCAGCCAAGTTCATCACTTGCTCATATCTTTTGCAGTATTTCCTAACGAACTATTTGCCAAAAACCCTATTGTATTACCACCTATGCTCAAAAGAATGCATGATCCTATTTTTATAATAATATGACTAATTGAATGGCTACCCGAGTGGTAGTGTTCTGTTTGGTGGGCGGATGGGACCATGGTAAGATGAATAGGTCAAAGGAATGTTCCATCTGCATGGGAAAGTATTACCTAGGAATTAACAACAACTGCCATCAGGATTCTTGCGCCGTAAATACTGCGTTAACCTTGGGTCTTCTATGGGGGGAGTAAGTCAGCTGTGATCTTCTCTCGTTCGCATGTCAATGAGCTGCCACAGACGTACGCTGTAGGTCTTGCGAGACTACATGCACATGGCTGGGATCCCTTAATTCCCGCGGACTCTGGGGTCTATGATGGTCTGCGAGGGGAGCCTAGATATACACCGTGAGGGGTGGAATCAGGGGTTCAACCTGCTGGCAAAAATGGGTGGGCATGCATTGTCCGGAGAAGCACGGTTTGGCCTGGACCAACAACCGGGCCCCACACCTGAGTGGGAGTGGAAAGTAATGTACACCTGGTTGTGCAACATGGTCTTGGTCGTCCATGGGTAAAGTAACGCACCTCTGCAGAGTGTAAAAGGATGTGACATGTTACCCCCTGTTCCGGGAAGGAGCTGCGAACGCCGCAGGAAAGGCAACTCCATGAAGTTCTAGTCCTGTGAAGATCTTGCGGGCATAGTCTTCAGAATTAAAAGCAACCTCTTGAAGAAAGATTTACAAAAACCTTGCATTAGCTTATGATTCTTTTGAGTCTAAAGTTGTAGTTGGTGCATCAAACTACCCACTATATAACATGAACTTGTTGAGTAACGCTCGTTACTCATTCGTTCCCGTTGACCCCCAACTTAGAGTTGAAGCCTTATGGAAGTCGTCATCGTGGAGCCATCATTCCCTCATGAATCTAGGTGGAGCCATCTCTTATTTAGCCAGGAAAGCATCGTCATCAACAACGCTGGAGGAGGAGAAGCTATCATGGTGTAGGTGGAGCCCATTCTTGGACTTAGCTATTACAAGCCATAGATTAGGGCTGACATCAGCCATAGTGGATTAAGCTCTGAGCTAGAGTTCTTCTCCGGCTTGGAGCTTCGAATTGCTTCTTCTGATGTTTCAGTTGCAGGAGATCTTCTTGATTCATCAAAGAGATTCTCAAGATTTTGTAATGAAGTTTGTAGCCTATAGCTTTGCTGGGACCCGTTGTGTTTCTGTTGTACCACTCTAAGAGGTGTAATATTCATGGATTAGTCCTTCTGTGAGTATTATGTCACCGACTTGCGCACTACACATGTAGTGGTGTGCTGGATCGCCACATGCGCCCTGCCATCTCAGCTGCTTCAACCTTCTGAAGTTAGTCCTTCCTTCTACTGGTCGATTAAACCTTGGTTTCTTACTGAGGGAAAACTGCTGTTGTGCTCATCATACCTTCCTCTTGGGGTCCCCCAAAGAATGTGTGTTACACTCCATCACACCGCAAAACGCTTAAAACAAGAAATCCTAGAGAGACTACTAGCCGTAGTCGCACTCAAAGTACTCACGGACTGCGTACCAAAACTAGAACACCTGAGTCTGCGTCACATGCAAGCAGTCGAACCCAGACTCAGGGCTACTCCCATCGGGAGCACCGATTTCCCACCCTATAGTCCATACAGGATAATTGGACTAAGGTATAATTGCAATTGATTCTAAAACACTCAAGAGTTCCACGCCAGAGGAGCCGGATAGAAATTTTGGAATAATAATCATAAATACAATACAAGGGAACGCAAACAAGTATACTCAATCAGAAAAATTGAATATTTTATCATAACAAGCAATTATAGAGTGATTTACAACAATATCTACAGTTTTGGAGTAAAACCACCACGCAGTTGTATATAAGTCTCCTCCTCGGCTAGACGCATCAACGCAACTCCTGCAGGAGTCGATGCCTCATATCTCACAGTCATGTTTACACGCTGGCGATCACGAGGTGTCTAAGGACCCCTACTGATCTTCAGCAGATTTATATGCGGGTAGTGGGTTTTGGCAATAGCCAAGGCGACTTTTCCCCACCGACCAATTGTCGGCGAACCAATGCTTTTGCATGATCGAAACTACTGAATTTTTTCATCAGATTGAACAATCCTTCGGGTAGCCTGTTGAGTGGAAAGAGGGCCCCATAAATATTACAAAAAGCTGCATGACAAGACCCAATCACTCCACCAAATTTTTGAGCTTGAGTTCTCAGGGTCAAAAGCACTCGACTCGGCCTAGAAACAGGATGAAGTATATGAAGAAAACTTGAACCGTTCTTCTTTGATGTATCGAGTCTCCTCAACGGTATTTTCTTGGGCGCCTATAGATAGAATCATTATCACCAACTCAGTAACAATTAACTGAGTCGTTATCACCAACTCAGTAACAATTAACTGAGGACAAAACAGGAAACAGATACTCAAAAGCTTACATGTTAAATCGGTTGTTAGTGTTGCTAATTCTGCCAAAAGGAAGTCTTCACGATTGACAGCGGTTTGTTCTTTCTCTTTTGCGGCGTTGAGCCGAGTCTTCAAAGCCTTTACTTCCTCTTCTTTGCTCAAAAGCTTGGCGCTCAGTAGTTGCACTAAAGTAGACGAAGACAAAGTTGAAGGATGTGCAGAACCAGAAGCCTTAGGTGCCTAAGAAAACAGTAAAAACATACTCGATTACTATTTGATTCGAGTACTCGGCAGAAACATCCTGCCTTATACTCGGGGGATACTCCCATCGGGGGAAGGCATGAGTACAAAGAGAAAATTTAGATTTATAAAGGAGAAGTAAAAAAGCTCTCAATCAAAGCAGTGCACAAGATTCATTAGAATAAAAAGAAGAGGAGGCGGATTTACTGTGCTAGGGCACCGCTACAACTACTCGACAGGAAAATATAAGTAGGACTCAACAGATGTACCCTGAGAATCCCGAGTAGCCGCGGCAGCTTCAGCAACTTCAGCGGCTTTATCTCGAGCTTCAAGCATTTTCATAAGACCATCTAACAGCCTAATAGACTGCTGTGTGAAATGATTCAGATCTACATCTTGCCCATCCGAGTCAAGAGGAGGTCCACCCAATGCTGCTTCAAAACATCCCTCGATGCCATGTGCTCGAGCGAGCATCAATATTGTCTCTGTGCTAGATTGGGTTTGTTCTGGACTGAAGTCAGCTAGGTTGGGAGTGCATCCAGGTTGGCAAGAACCTCTTCCTTGGGGAACAAGCACTCATGGAAAGACACGAGTACTCCCCAGAGTTTTTCCAACAGGCCCGTAGCCTTCTCCACCTGCCGCTCAGAAGAAGTCACAACGTCCAGTAGCGGACCCTCTTGTAGTCAACGAGTTAAAGAAGGAGGATTCCCTATAACAGCTGTAACAACATGAAGTCACCATCAGTTAAAATGCAGGAAAAGCAGGAGGAATTGGCTTTAAGAACAAGGATGGACAAGTACCCGTTAGGCTGTCTGTCAACAAGTCGAATCGAGGGACGAGTGTCGCCTGCACATCAGAGAACTGTATAACAACCTCTTTCTCTTTTTGCTTTGACTCACTGACCTTGTGGAGAGCAGCTTCGGTCCTTTTTTGTGCAACGGTGGTTTCCAGCCGAAGGGCAGAATTTTGCGCTTCGAGTTCCTTCACTCGAGCCGTAGCAACTTTTTCCTCGGCAGTGGTAGAGGCCAGAAGTTCTAAAAGAAGAGAGAGAAAAGCTCTGTGGTAGAGTGCAAAGATAATAAAAGGAAAAGGTGACAGAAATTCACCAAAGTATTACCTTCAGTCTTCGAGAGGTTTTCTAGGGCAGAATCCCTCTGTCTCCCAATGCTGATAAAGCGGCTACCCAGGTCCTTCATACTTTCCAAGAAAGGCCAGAGTAGAACAAAAATGGATAATCAAGTTACTTGAGTCTGCGCTCGCCTGCAAGCAGCCAAACCTAGATTCGTGGGCTACTCCCATCGGGAGCGCTGATCGCGCACCAGACAGATTGAACAAAAATTATGGAGGGAAAACTAAGAGAAACTCACGTGGTCTCTAACCTGGAATTCAGGGGCTAGGGTATCATTTTCCGTCAGATCCGCCGTCCAAGCGGCCGGACCCATAGGTCTCTCTTCTGCCTTCGGAACAATAGAATGTCTATGGACGCCTTCCTTCGCGACTCCTTTATCCCGAATCCCTCGTGATGGACCCGAAGTTGTGGGAACATTAACTCCAGGAACTGTACCAGAACCAGTCCTTCCTTGAGTAGAAGCAGGAGGTGCGGTAGTTGAAGCAGTGGGTGGAATTGGAAAAGTAGAAGGATTCTCCATAGGAGAAGGAGGCGGTACCCTTGGAGTGATGGGAGCCCTAAAAGATAGTAATAATCAGTAATTGAAAGCTTGACTAAATAAAACAAGGAAAATGAGAAGAGTGAAAGTTTACGTGCCCAAGGAACCCAAACTAAACACTCGGGGAACCTTGTTAGCTGAAGGGGCCGTTGACTGCTGAGTAATAGGAGGAGGTACTGAAAAAGTCAAAACCGCACAAACCGGGTTCCTCAACTCCTCCCCTCAGGTCTCACAGCTCGAACCTCCCGAGGTAGCTAATGGTGCAGGAGCTTGCACTCGTTGGGAGACCCCAAGAGGAAAGTATGAAGAGAACAATAGCTTCCCTCGGAAAGAAAGTAAGGTTGAATCGACCAGTAGGAGAAAGAAATCACTTCCGAAGATTGTTGTCAGCTGATGTTGGCAGGGTGCACTACCGGTTGAGCGAAAACGTGGAATCTACACAACACAATAAAATTGCTTTGCCCCAATGAAGCAGTGAGGTTGACAATCTTACCGGTTTTGCTGAAAACAAAGGATTAGACGTATAGTGTGGAAAATAGTACTTATTTGCAGTAATGAAAAGATAACAATGATGGAAGTGAAGAAAACAATAATTGCAATAGGAAAATGGTGGTTGGAGTGGTTGTATTATTAGTGTAAAGAAATGGACCGGGGTCCAGAGTTCACTAGTGGTGTCTCTCCAAAAAAGATAGATAACATGTTGAGTAAACAAATTACAGCTGGGCAATTGACAGATATAAAGACTGCACCGTAGTGCATATGCATGATATGGTGATTACTATTTGATTCATGCGGGCATTACAACAAGATACATAGACTATTATCCAACTGCAGCTATGACTAATAATCCAACCTCGTAGCGTCATCCGATCGAACCTCGGGTATTAAGTTGCAACCAACAGATAATTGCATTAAGAAAAATGTGTAATGTAAACATAGTTGTTTTCTCCCTAATGGAAACAACACATCCCCCACCCGTTACGTTTCTGTCACTCGAGCGTGAGTTAAAGGGAGGCTTGAACCCACTATATAGCATAAATACCCCCTCTTGGAGTTACAAGCATCAACTTGGCCAGGGCATCTACTAGTAATGGAGAGCATGCACGATCATAAATAACATAAACATGATACAACATGATAGATTGATAATCATTGGACGTAGCATTCAATATTCATCGGATCCCAGCAAACAAAACATGTAGCATTACAATAAGATGACCTTGATCATGTTAGGCAGCTCATAAGATCTAAACATGAGGCATAAAGAGGAGAGAACAACCATCTTGCTACTGCTATGGACCCGTAGTCCAAGGATGAACTACTCACGTGTGACGCCCCGAGATCGGGCACTATGCAGATTTCAGCATTCCCGCCAAATCCGCATAATAACCGATTCCAGGTTGCCACTTATGATAACATTACAACAGTTCACGAATATTCCACAATTACAACAGAAACAGATAGTTACAAGATGACTCAAACGAGCCAGGGATACAACTGATACAATACAAAGATCCAAATAACAGCGGAAGAAACAACATATCGTCCGTCTACGGACAAGATACAAATTGGACTAAGAGTCCTGAAGATAACCGAGAGCGTCCAATCCCTGCCCAGGCCAAGCCGGAGGGATTCCCAAGCTAACGTCGTCAGACTTCAAACCTGTTGACTGCAATGTTGAATATGCAGCCACGAAAGAGATTCGTGGGTCAGTACGGTTAAGTACTGGCAAGTGGATAACCCATACTCACAAGATACCGGCGTAGCCAGTCATCACAAGATACAAATACTTTAGGATCAACGGAAAGGAAGGGGTTATTGCAAATAAGCGACAGCAGGCTGCACTAACCAACTACAGAGAGATACTACCACTTCCGGCTAACAGAAAGAAGATAAGATCGAGTATTGTAACCAACTGAAAGATAACTTCAAACAAACCCATCCTGGATCTCTCCCCTTATCCGAAGAAGCAATTCGAGGATAACTCACACAGTTGAGTTAATGATGGTTCAGATTATTGTGTCAATAAGCCTATTACTAGTCAAGTTGTTAATCATTGGGTGAAAGGTTGTTAATCATTAGGTTTAAGTTGTCCTGAGTACTTGTTAGCCAGTACTTTCACCAAGTAATCCATAACCGCGGAAAACACGGCTTCTCGAGAAGATTATCCCTGCAGGGTTGCACCAATTTGGTCGTATACGCATGAATAACCCGCTAGATGGAAAGGCCCTTCCACCAAGCGGGGCACTCAACACAACTCAACTCTTCTTCGCATCAATCCCAAAGAACCTTGGGCGCACGGCTAATCGAGCCCAGAAGAAAATGGACCCTCATAGCACTCTAAGACCGTGTCCCCCTATATGCCGACTACGAAAGTTCCACCCGGGTACCAAGGGCTCGCAAGATCATGCATGCAGCAAATGGAACACCCGAACTAAATGAGGCGATTTGGACGAGATGTGAATCGAGTCAAATTGAGGGGGGCGCCCATACTCGCTTCCCACATGCGGGTAGTGCGCTCATCATGGATCAGTAGACAAGACCCTTTTCCTATTAGGGTCGACACTAGCAGGCCTCAAAACCACAAAGGGCCTCCTGCCGGTGCCTTATCATCAAATTATTATTTAACAATAACAGTAGCATGATTGATTGATTGATTAAACATCGAGCCCCCAGAACATAATAGAAATGGTAACAGAAAGTAACGGGTAACAGACTCGAGCAAAACAACCTAAGCATGCTAGTAAGACACTGGCTCAAACAATGGGTTGTAGGAAGGGAGATGAGGCATTATCAGGTTTAAAGGATTCATGTGATAGGTTCGTAACAGAAACAACAACTACTAAGGCTAGCAGAAAAGAACAACGGAAAGTATCGGTAACAAGTGATGAAAGGCAGCCATTTGGCAGCAAGTGAGTATACTTGCCTGAGATCCCGCAAGGTAGCAGAACTTGTCGTTGCTCACATCACCTCAACGGCCTATCCGGGAAGAAGCAATGAACCTCGAACAAACACCGGATGCAACAATTACTACTACGGCAAAAGATCCAGCATGATCAAGATATGGATGCATCACAAGTTAAAGATGCATCAGAATAAACTAGTTGACATGATAAACAGGGTTAAATGGACCCATATGCAATTTGAGTTGCATATGAAAAGCCCATGAATTATGGTTGAAACAATTGTTTTCCTACTAATCAACAGGTGAAGGTGGATTAGCATGATGCATGGATGAGGAAAACAGCAAAATAACAACAATAGAACCAGTTGGAAATAAGGTTTACCAATTTTAGAAATTTATTTATTAAGTTAGAAAATTTTGGTTCCTTAAGGGTGTCACACAAACAATTGTTGTTTTCATCAAGTTAAATTGTTCAAAACAGATAACAAAGTTCATATTTGAAAAGAACATCAAATTTTAGTTGGATTACATGTTTCAAATATTGAAATTGGAATTAGGATAATTTAATTATGAATTAAACAATATTAAACAAGTTTTAAATGGATTTGAAACAAGTTTGAATTTAATTGAAGTTTTATTTGTTCAAAACATAATTTCAAACTCACATTTGAAAAGTTCACACTTTGATGGTTTGAAAACATATTTTGCATGTTCAAAATTATTTTATTTTGAGCAAGTTATGATTTTATCAAATTTAAATGAATTAAACAAGTATTAAATTATTTAGGCAATTTAAATTATTCAAACCATGAAACAAAATTTATATTTGAAAAGGTTATTCAAAATGGTATGGAAAACATATTTTATTTGCCTTATTTGGAAATAGTATGAATTATTTATGAATTGTTGCAAATTACAATTGAATTATTTGAATTCAAATTTGAAGTGCATTTTGAAAATTCAAAACAGAAAACAATTGATACCAAAAGATAGAGATTTGAATTTAGACCAGTGCACATATTTTATTTTTGTAATTTGGAATTATAAAACTAAAGTTATTGGCATTTTATGTCCAGGGACCAATCTGCAATTTATTGGACCTAGGTTTAAAACAGAACTTTGGAAAAAACGTTTTCTACACACAGAAACGTACCCAGGGCGCTGCCAGGTGGGCCCTGGGCCTGCGCGTGCCTGCGTGGCACGGGAGTGGCTGACAGGGAGGCCACCCTGTCAGCACTAGGTGCAAAAGTTTGGGGTTTAATCGCGCTGTCCAGGGATCGAACCCTGGACCTGCCCTTGCGCGTGATGTGGTGTTGCCACTGGGGCGGGCGAGGAGTTCTTGTCAGTAAAGGTGTAGTTGACAGGTTAAGGTTCAGAAACCCCAACTGAATTTTTATCTGACGAACAAGAGTTTCTGAACATGGACAGAGGCGCACGGTGGCTCACTGCGGCGATCTCGTCGTTGTGCTCGACTGCAGTGCGTGTGCGTGCTGCGGATGGGGCTGATCGTGCAGGAGGCGGGCAGGTGTGCGTGCATCGGGTGTGGAAGCGAACGGTACAGGAGAAAACGGCGAGGGAGGGGAAGAAACAGGGCGCACCTGCCACTGCTGCTGTCGAGGTACTGCAACGACGAGATATTGCCGGCGATGGCGCGGCCAACTCAGGGGCTCACCGCAGCTGGCGAGGGGACGGTGAGCCTCGGGGGACCTCCGCGTTTCCATTCCCAGCCGCGGATGCTCCTCGAGGTGACCATGTCGTCCTCCCGACGAGGAGGGAGAGGTGGGCTCACGGTGGTGCAGTTAAGTTTAGAGAAGGCACTAGCAGAGAGGAGGGGGATAGAGAGGACGGCGGCGATGGGAAGGAGGGGGCTCTAGGGTTTCTGCGAGCAGAGGGGGGAAGGGTGGATACTTATGGGGGATTGGGGCTTGGTACGGAGCAGCATCGAGAGGGGGGGGAGCTGATCGGGTGGTGGAGAGGAAGACGTACAGAGGTGACGACAGCAACGAGGTAGACGACAACAGAAACGGAGGGGTATCGGGCCAGAAAGAATAGTGGGCTTAGGGGGAGAGAAGGGAAAGGGGTGGGCTGAGAGGAAGGAAAAGGAGATGGGGTTGGGCTGGCTCTATCATCTCTCTCTTTTTTTTCCTTCTCTTTTTTTTTTGTAAAGGGTGAGAGTAAGAGAGAGATAGAAAAGAGTTTGTGGGGAATTTTCTTTTATGAAATTTGTATTAGATTACAAAACAGAAATTAGAACAAGTATTAACATTGTTTCACAAGTTTGAAGTTTTAAGTTGGTTTAAAGTTTTTAGGTGAATTTCAAACAATGTTTGATTTGGGAAATTTTGGAAATAGGAAAATTCCATTTAATAAGTTCAAACCATTATGCAAACATTATTGAAAAAATTGTTTTGCAAGAATTTAATTTTTAAACCTCAATTTGGATCATATCAACTATGATTTTATTTGAAATTTAATTTGCCATTAGGGTTTTAATAACAGGGAAATTTGTATTAACAAGCAATTTGATTTAGAACAACTGCAAACTATTTGGAAAACAAAGGAGTTGTTGTAGTTTGCAATTGTTGAATTGGAAATTTTTGACATGTGTGAAATTTTAAATTGTTTTGAATTGTTGTGATGCAAACATGGTGCAATGCAATATGATGCATGTGATGCAAGCAAAAACAAACAGGTAACACCCCAGTTGTTACAGACGACACCACTAACAAGGGATTGCACCCTCGCAATCCACCTGCTAACCCGGGAGGGGAAACAGGTTCGACTATCGATTCTTCGTGCTCCCAGTTGATCTCCTCGACACCACTAACAAGGGCTTCTCGACACCACTAACAAGGGCTTCTTGCTCGGAGTGACGACGATGTTCTCCCACCAGGAACCTTCCGATGATCGAACCTATTAGGTTAAGGGCTCAGAAAACGTCCACCCACGTAGGATCCTAACACTTTGAAAGATAGACAAGGGGGGAAAACTCCAAAACAAATAAGATGGGAGGGGAAATAGAATAGGGATAAGGAGAAAACAAGATTCCTATTGAGATGTTTTTCCAAAATAGTTTAGCAGAAATAGTTTTGACACTCTAGGAACAACGACCGTTAGCGAGGTTAACCTACAGGCTTTGCGGACCCGTTGCTTCGATAACCATTCGTATCGAAACAATTTCGGGAATCGGAACCAAGGCTCTGATACCATTTTTGTGACGCCCCGAGATCGGGCACTATGCAGATTTCAGCATTCCCGCCAAATCCGCATAATAACCGATTCCAGGTTGCCAGTTATGATAACATTACAACAGTTCACGAATATTCCACAATTACAACAGAAACAGATAGTTACAAGATGACTCAAACGAGCCAGGGATACAACTGATACAATACAAAGATCCAAATAACAGCGGAAGAAACAACATATCGTCCGTCTACGGACAAGATACAAATTGGACTAAGAGTCCTGAAGATAACCGAGAGCGTCCAATCCCTGCCCAGGCCAAGCCGGAGGGATTCCCAAGCTAACGTCGTCAGACTTCAAACCTGTTGACTGCAATGTTGAATATGCAGCCACGAAAGAGATTCGTGGGTCAGTACGGTTAAGTACTGGCAAGTGGATAACCCATACTCACAAGATACCGGCGTAGCCAGTCATCACAAGATACAAATACTTTAGGATCAACGGAAAGGAAGGAGTTATTGCAAATAAGCGACAGCAGGCTGCACTAACCAACTACAGAGAGATACTACCACTTCCGGCTAACAGAAAGAAGATAAGATCGAGTATTGTAACCAACTGAAAGATAACTTCAAACAAACCCATCCTGGATCTCTCCCCTTATCCGAAGAAGCAATTCGAGGATAACTCACACAGTTGAGTTAATGATGGTTCAGATTATTGTGTCAATAAGCCTATTACTAGTCAAGTTGTTAATCATTGGGTGAAAGGTTGTTAATCATTAGGTTTAAGTTGTCCTGAGTACTTGTTAGCCAGTACTTTCACCAAGTAATCCATAACCGCGGAAAACACGGCTTCTCGAGAAGATTATCCCTGCAGGGTTGCACCAATTTGGCCGTACACGCATGAATAACCCTCCAGATGGAAAGGCCCTTCCACCAAGCGGGGCACTCAACACAACTCAACTCTTCTACGCATCAAGCCCAAAGAACCTTGGGCGCACGGCTAATCGAGCCCAGAAGAAAATGGACCCTCATAGCACTCTAAGACCGTGTCCCCCTATATGCCGACTACGAAAGTTCCACCCGGGTACCAAGGGCTCGCAAGATCATGCATGCAGCAAATGGAACACCCGAACTAAATGAGGCGATTTGGACGAGATGCGAATCGAGTCAAATTGAGGGGGGCGCCCATACTCGCTTCCCACATGCGGGTAGTGCGCTCATCATGGATCAGTAGACAAGACCCTTTTCCTATTAGGGTCGACACTAGCAGGCCTCAAAACCACAAAGGGCCTCCTGCCGGTGCCTTATCATCAAATTATTATTTAACAATAACAGTAGCATGATTGATTGATTGATTAAACATCGAGCCCCCAGAACATAATAGAAATGGTAACAGAAAGTAACGGGTAACAGACTCGAGCAAAACAACCTAAGCATGCTAGTAAGACACTGGCTCAAACAATGGGTTGTAGGAAGGGAGATGAGGCATTATCAGGTTTAAAGGATTCATGTGATAGGTTCGTAATAGAAACAACTACTACTAAGGCTAGCAGAAAAGAACAACGGAAAGTATCGGTAACAAGTGATTAAAGGCAGCCATTTGGCAGCAAGTGAGTATACTTGCCTGAGATCCCGCAAGGTAGCAGAACTTGTCGTTGCTCACATCACCTCAACGGCCTATCCGGGAAGAAGCAATGAACCTCGAACAAACACCGGATGCAACAATTACTACTACGGCAAAAGATCCAGCATGATCAAGATATGGATGCATGACAAGTTAAAGATGCATCAGAATAAACTAGTTGACATGATAAACAGGGTTAAATGGACCCATATGCAATTTGAGTTGCATATGAAAAGCCCATGAATTATGGTTGAAACAATTGTTTTCCTACTAATCAACAGGTGAAGGTGGATTAGCATGATGCATGGATGAGGAAAACAGCAAAATAACAACAATAGAACCAGTTGGAAATAAGGTTTACCAATTTTAGAAATTTATTTATTAAGTTAGAAAATTTTGGTTCCTTAAGGGTGTCACACAAACAATTGTTGTTTTCATCAAGTTAAATTGTTCAAAACAGATAACAAAGTTCATATTTGAAAAGAACATCAAATTTTAGTTGGATTACATGTTTCAAATATTGAAATTGGAATTAGGATAATTTAATTATGAATTAAACAATATTAAACAAGTTTTAAATGGATTTGAAACAAGTTTGAATTTAATTGAAGTTTTATTTTTTCAAAACATAATTTCAAACTCACATTTGAAAAGTTCACACTTTGATGGTTTGAAAACATATTTTGCATGTTCAAAATTATTTTATTTTGAGCAAGTTATGATTTTATCAAATTTAAATGAATTAAACAAGTATTAAATTATTTAGACAATTTAAATTATTCAAACCATGAAACAAAATTTATATTTGAAAAGGTTATTCAAAATGGTACGGAAAACATATTTTATTTGCCTTATTTGGAAATAGTATGAATTATTTATGAATTGTTGCAAATTACAATTGAATTATTTGAATTCAAATTTGAAGTGCATTTTGAAAATTCAAAACAGAAAACAATTGATACCAAAAGATAGAGATTTGAATTTAGACCAGTGCACATATTTTATTTTTGTAATTTGGAATTATAAAACTAAAGTTATTGGCATTTTATGTCCAGGGACCAATCTGCAATTTATTGGACCTAGGTTTAAAACAGAACTTTGGAAAAAACGTTTTCTACACACAGAAACGTACCCAGGGCGCTGCCAGGTGGGCCCTGGGCCTGCGCGTGCCTGCGTGGCACGGGAGTGGCTGACAGGGGGGCCACCCTGTCAGCACTAGGTGCAAAAATTTGGGGTTTAATCGCGCTGTCCAGGGATCGAACCCTGGACCTGCCCTTGCGCGTGATGTGGTGTTGCCACTGGGGCGGGCGAGGAGTTCTTGTCAGTAAAGGTGTAGTTGACAGGTTAAGGTTCAGAAACCCCAACTGAATTTTTATCTGACGAACAAGAGTTTCTGAACATGGACAGAGGCGCACGGTGGCTCACTGCGGCGATCTCGTCGTTGTGCTCGACTGCAGTGCGTGTGCGTGCTGCGGATGGGGCTGATCGTGCAGGAGGCGGGCAGGTGTGCGTGCATCGGGTGTGGAAGCGAACGGTACAGGAGAAAAAGGCGAGGGAGGGGAAGAAACAGGGCGCACCTGCCACTGCTGCTGTCGAGGTACTGCAACGACGAGATATTGTCGGCGACGGTGCGGCCAACTCAGGGGCTCACCGCAGCTGGCGAGGGGACGGTGAGCCTCGGGGGACCTCCGCGTTTCCATTCCCAGCCGCGGATGCTCCTCGAGGTGACCATGTCGTCCTCGCGACGAGGAGGCAGAGGTGGGCTCACGGTGGTGCAGTTAAGTTCAGAGAAGGCACTAGCAGAGAGGAGGGGGATAGAGAGGACGGCGGCGATGGGAAGGAGGGGGCTCTAGGGTTTCTGCGAGCAGAGGGGGGAAGGGTGGATACTTATGGGGGATTGGGGCTTGGTACGGAGCAGCATCGAGAGGGGGGGAGCTGATCGGGTGGTGGAGAGGAAGACGTACAGAGGTGACGACAGCAACAAGGTAGACGACAACAGAAACGGAGGGGTATCGGGCCAGAAAGAATAGTGGGCTTAGGGGGAGAGAAGGGAAAGGGGTGGGCTGAGAGGAAGGAAAAGGAGATGGGGTTGGGCTGGCTCTATCATCTCTCTCTTTTTTTTTCCTTCTCTTTTTTTTTGTAAAGGGTGAGAGTAAGAGAGAGATAGAAAAGAGTTTGTGGGGAATTTTCTTTTATGAAATTTGTATTAGATTACAAAACAGAAATTAGAACAAGTATTAACATTGTTTCACAAGTTTGAAGTTTTAAGTTGGTTTAAAGTTTTTAGGTGAATTTCAAACAATGTTTGATTTGGGAAATTTTGGAAATAGGCAAATTCCATTTAATAAGTTCAAACCATTATGCAAACATTATTGAAAAATTTGTTTTGCAAGAATTTAATTTTTAAACCTCATTTTGGATCATATCAACTATGATTTTAGTTGAAATTTAATTTGCCATTAGGGTTTTAATAACAGGGAAATTTGTATTAACAAGCAATTTGATTTAGAACAACTGCAAACTATTTGGAAAACAAAGGAGTTGTTGTAGTTTGCAATTGTTAAATTGGAAATTTTTGACATGTGTGAAATTTTAAATTGTTTTGAATTGTTGTGATGCAAACATGGTGCAATGCAATATGATGCATGTGATGCAAGCAAAAACAAACAGGTAACACCCCAGGTGTTACATCACGCATCAGTCCAGACGCAGGCATGGTGATGTAGAGCCCTCGGGTGATGAATTCCACTCCCGACAGGGTGCCGGGGAGAGCTCTAGAACCCTCCCAAACTAGGGTTGACGATGACGGCGGCTACAGAACTTTTTGGTGGAAAAGGCTCGGGTATTTAGGGTTAACTCGTGGAGGAGCTTAAATAGGCGAGAGGGAAACGTTGGTGGGTGGCCAGTGGCCCACACCACCAGCTGTCGCGGCTAGGGGGCGCGCTTCCCTATGGTGTGGGGCCTCCAGGGCCACCTCCAGGTCCCCTCCGGACTCCGTGTACGTGACAGATTTCTAAGACTCTGGGATTTTGTTTCGTCGAATTCTGAGAATATTTCCAGAACAACTTTTCTGAAACCAAAATAGCAGAAAACAGGAACTGGCTATGTGGCATCTTGTCAATAGGTTAGTCCCAGAAAATCCATAAAAATGACATAAAGTGTATAGGAAACATGTAGCATATGGCATGAAGACAACATGGAACATCAGAAATTATAGATAAGTTTGAGACGTATCAGTAGCATGTTAAATATATGCTTCCACTAGTGTATGCTTGGAAGGCACTCGAGACTCCTCGGCGATCTCCTCCTAGAAATCTTCAAGGTCGTCCTCTTCCCGAGAAGAATCTTCTGTAGCGAATGAGGGAATAGGATACAGATCTACCGCAGCGGTTTCGGTCAAACCCTCCAAAATCGGAATGGTACCCGCCTTGGGTGGCTCGCTGAGGAGAACATTTAGGTTCTAAAAAAGAAAGGAAGCCGATCATATAAAAGGAAAGATTACACAAAAAACAACAAAAGTAGAGATCAGGAAATAGAAGGGAAAGATTATCTTGGTCCATTCAGTCAAGAGCAGAGTGGGGGAAGAGCTGGAGTCGAGTCAACTGCTTCATCCTCTTTCACTTGGGTAATCTAACAAAGACATTGTTCGATTTCATTACTCGAAAGTTCTTTGAGGCATAGACAGTGAGACAAGTCAGCACTTGAGTAGGCCCACATAGGGATTACCCGAGCCTATAGTGGCTGAACTCGACGGAGGAGAAATACAACAGCCAAGTGAGTCCCAGTGAGCCCTCCAGCCTTCAACGTGGCCACTTGGGACACTAGATCTTCAATCTGTACAACTTCTTCGGGGGAGAACTGGTTCTTCAATGAACTCCCGGTTTATCCAAATCCACCAAGGGAGAGCCATCCAAGTTGGGGGAGTCCTTTGCATAGAACCATCGACTCCTCCAGCTAGTTACGGAGTCGACGAAGCCCATCGAGAAATAACCCAATTTTGGGCTGGTTTGGATGTTACAACCCCCAACTTCGTGCGGTTCGCTTCCGCTAGGATGTGCCTTGACGTTAAAGAAGTGCTTGAAAAGCGCCCAGTGCGGTGCTACCCCAAGGTAACACTCGCACAACACGATGAAACACGCGACATGTTGCACCGAGTTTGGTGGGACGTCATGCAATTGCACACCATACACCGCCATGAGCGCAAGGAAGAAGGGATGTAGACGAAAAGATATGCCCCGAGAAATATGATCCACAAAGACCACTCGTTCGTTGCCCCCCGGAAATGGGCGTACCTCTGAGCTTCTGCGCCTCCACGCGCCAGCTTGGAGTAGTACCTCGAGTTCGGCGGCGGCAAGGAGCTTGGCAGTCCCGACAGATTTACTCCACTTCCTGCCTTTCCGCTACCGACCCTCTGTGCCGCCGCTCACCGAGGAAGATCCACTCTTCCGGGTAAACACCATGGCGCGAAGATTGGAGAAGCTTGAGGAGCACAGTAATGACTCTGGTGTGGGAAGCTGAGGCGGATGTGGGCGCAAGGAAGGAGAAGGGAAAATTACCCCTTCTCCCCTGCAGTATATATAGCCAGGTAAAAACATCTCCGTCGTTGGTTACCCCTCAGGATAGATGTGCCCTACATGTGGCAAAAGGAGGCCAATCGGTCCGCATCTACGCCGCCCACTACGCGCGATAATCTAGGCAATTACTAATGGTCCCTAGATTACCACGCGTCAAACAGTCAGAAAAGTGGTAAAATTTCACTCAAGCAAGCCATCGTGTGACAAGATAAATCTACATCACGGTAATGTCTTATCCTCTAACATAAAAACAGGGTGTTACATCACTGTTGACGGTGATAACTCTAATAATGAAACCTTCGAGTAAATCAGAAAATTTACTCAAGGTGTTAAAGGCCTTTCGTGAAAGAAAATTTTACTCGAACGAGCATGTAAGTCGAGGTTTCCTCCTTCATCGTTCAGTAAACCAAGTCTCTAGTGCCCCAGAGGCGTATAGCTATGCCAAAGCTTTGTATGTCATGCACATAAGCATGAAGGTAAGACCCGCGGAACATTTCCAAACGGCCTAGGAGTCGCACCATCGCTGTGCTACCTTGTATTTCCCATACCAGCAGGTATGATGAAAATCCCGATGGACGCATAAGGTAAAACTAACTGATGAATGGAATCCGACTCGGTAAGACTTCATCATCTCGAGTCGGGTTGCCCCAGGATTTTCCAGGATCGAGTCAGAGGACTCGAACCCTAAGTAGATTATTCGGTGTATTCTCCCAAGTGAGATTAATTGACCTTGATCCGTCGAGTGGCTCAAACTCGTATAATCATTTTCCTCCTAGAAAGGTTATTTGCAGGAAGAGTACCTGAAAGAAGACCGCTCGTGAAGGTTGAGTCCCTGGATCGAGTCTTCGACTCCATCAGGCACTCGGGGGCTATTGTTGTGGGGTACCCAAGAGACCCTCCCTTAGGAGGGTACCCGGTGCGTCCCTTTAAGGGGTATTGTAAAACTCCTCAAGTAATGTGTACGAAAGCCCACGAAGATCCAAGCCACAATAGAAAGAAAGTCTACATCAACAATTTTAGGAAATAGTAGTTACCGAGTTGGAGTCAAAGTCCAATACATGTACGGCTCTTGAGACCCCTACTACCTATATAAAGCACGGGAGAGGGTCACAGTAGAGACAGACAACCCTAGATTGAGAGCTAGCCGAGATCTAATCCTCGGAGAGTTGAGTTCACATCCTCAACACTCCTATTGTTGACCAAGTTGCTATGCAAGAACCAATCGCTCCTATCATTCAAGCTAGCCAAGGTCAAGGCCAAGATCAACCTTGTTTTTTTTTCTTCTCTTATTGTTGAAGCAAGTCAGGATGATGATCAAAGCCATCATACGGGTCAAGACGGGGACCCAAATGATCAAGATGATCAAGTGATTCCTCCTCGCAATAATAAGGAGATCGAAGCCCATTGTGCCGCAACAGTGGCTAGATCCTTGAAGCGTATTGATGCCTCTGATAACAAGGTGTTTGAGGATGTGCAAAACAAAAGATACACAAGATCTCAATTGGCAAACTTTAGTGAGTATCAAGATCACATATCCATGGTGGAACCAAAGAAAGTGTTTGAGGCTCTTGAAGACTCGGATTGGTTGGAATCTATGCATTATGAGCAAAATAATTTTGAGCCCAATAAGGTTTGGAAGCTAGTTGAGAAGCCAAAAGATTACCACGATGTTACTGGCACCAAGTGGATATTCAAGAACAAGCAAGATGTGCATGGTATTGTTGTGAGGAACAAGGGAAGATTAGTGGCTCAATGCTATATTCAAGTGGAAGGCATTGACTTTGATGAAACCTATGCTCCGGTGGCTCTCCTTGAGTCTATCCATATCCTTCTTGCATATGCATCTTTGCATAACTTTAAATTGCAACAAATGGATGTCAAAAGTTCCTTTCTAAATGGTCCATCGAAAGAGGAGGTATATGTTAAGCAACCTCCAGGATTTGAGAACCCCAAGTTCCCTAACCATGTCTACAAGCTCTCTAAGGCGCTCTATGGACTTAAACAAGCACCACGAGCGTGGCATGAGCACCTTAGAGAATTGTTGCAAGACCGTGGGGTTGAAGTTGGGAAAATTGACCACACCCTTTTCACAAAGAGGGTAAAAGGAGAACTTTTCATATTCCAACTATATGTGGACGATATTATCTTTGGCTAAACTAACAAAGCTTTCAATGATGAATACTCAAAGCTTATGATTGATAGGTTTGAAATGTCTATGATGAGAGAGCTTAAATTATTCCTTGGCTTTGAGACCAAGCAATTGGCTTGTGGGACTAAAGAAGGTCTCTCCAATGCAAACCAAATTCCATCTCAAGCGCAATCCGTAGGTAAAGATGTGGACCAAAAGTTGTATCGTTCTATGATTGGTTATTTTCTTTATCTTTGTGCATCTAGGAACTATATTGTGTGGAGTGTAGGAGTGTGTTAAATGTATCAAGCGGCTCCTAAGGAAAGCCATTTAATGACGGTCCATAGGATCTTTTGGTATTTGGTTCATACCTCAAGATTTTATTTGTAGTACCCAAAGGGGGCACAATTTTCTCTCAAGAGGTACACGGTCACGGATTGGGCCGGTGATCAAGATGATAGGACATCAACTTCCGGGGCTTGCCAATTCATTTGTTTGTGTTTGGTGAGTTGTTCTTCTAAGAAGCAAAATTGTATATCTCTCTCCATCGTGTAAGCCGAGTATGTGGCGGCCGCTAGTGCTTGCACCCAATTGCTATGGATGTGGCAAACCCTCAAAGAATATGATGTTCACTTGGAAAAGGTGCCGCTCTTATGTGACAATGAGAGTGCCATCAAGACCGCCTACAACCCCGTGTAACACACAAGGACAAAGCATATTGAGATTCGTCATCATTTCATCCGGATCATGTGGCAAGAGGTGATATTGAGCTAGACTATGTCCCAACCAAGTATAATCTCAAGGACATATTCACGAAGCCTCTAGATGATTCAAGATTCATGTATTTGAGGAATGAGCTAAATATCATCGATTCAAGGAGTTTGACTTAAGTATCTTGTACACACACCTATAGTCGACTATGTGTTTGGGTTTAGGTGTAGGCATGGACATAGGGGGAGTGTTATCCTAACACATTGGGTTCTCCCTCCCCCCAATAATGGCCAAATAAAAAATTCACTGTTATCTCTCTATTTCTAATGTTGAATTGTGAGATAAAATGTTGAGAATTGGCAATGCACCCAAGATATATCTTCGCGATGTCATACCATAATATCTTACATCGTGGATTAGGACACCATTCTCTTCGTTGCGAAGAGTTGGATCTTATTTGGGATTTTGTTTGGATTTCATCGCTCTTCTTTCGTTTTCCTAGCTAATTGTTTTTCATGGGAAACTTCCTCTTTCTTGGCATTTTCTTCTTTGATTCTTGCAAGAATAAGGGATAAGTACCATTTTCATTTTGGTTGTCTAATCCTAAGCCTTCCTTTCCAAAATCCCAAAATCTATCTCGCACACAAGCATTTGGAAACTTAGAAGTTTGGGTTCAGAGGGCAGCCGAAATTTCTGGTCTAGTTTCATACAGGAATTTCTGACTCGACCCGGAATATCCGGTCGGGCGAATCTTCTTCAAATACGAGGAGGTCGGGGTGAAGGGCAGTTTCCTGCACCTTTTCCACCCCAACCTCTTCTTCCTCCATAGAAGACTCCCCCTTGAACCCTAGCCCTCCTGGCTAGTTCCTCCATTGGATTCATTTGGTTTTGGTCGGATCCAGTGCTCCTCCTCACCGGGAATCAACTTCACCAAGATTTTGTCTGAATGGATGCAGGTAACTCTCTTTTTTCGAATCTTGGATGTTCCCAGGGTGTCCCATTCCATGCCAGAAATAATAGGATAGCACCCCAATTACCCGATCTAGTTTTAGACCTAGTTGAAAATCAATCTAGTTCTGATTTCGTGGAACCGGAATTTCCGGTTGGGTTCTGTCTCAGTTTTCCAAATTTCAAAACTTAAGTGATTTCTTCTAGGAATGCTACATGAACGTGTTGTGGATGCTTTTCTATTTTTTCTAGTATGTTTCCATTTCTATGGCTTGTGTGTGCTTATATTTTTGCTATCTCTCTATTATGCTATATTCACAGGTGGTTCCCATGTTGGCGAGTTAGGTTCTCGCAAGCGAATCTCCTACAGGGAGACAAGTGATGAGGAGCCCAGTGACTCTCAGCCTCCTAGGCAAACTGTGAGCAAAGGCAAAACTAAGAACAATGTGCAGAAGAAGACAATGTCCAAGAGGAAGAAGGGCAAGGAAACCAGGAAGAACTACAAGTATGACCTCTCTGCTCCTGAGTACACTCAGATTCGTCAAGGCAATTGGTACTCGTCACCAAGGGATGGTGATCTTGAGGATACCGGCTTTTGGTGCATGGGGAAATCTCACATTCATTCGAACATCTATCTTGACTATCCCATTCGTCCTATGAATCCAACCAAGCTCCAGGTTCTCAAAGAGAAGCAAGTTTTTCTCTAGCTGCCAGTGTGGTAGAACGGTTTGGTCTTGGTAAGCTCATAGAAACATGTTGCCCCTACAACATTGATCTTGTGGTTCAGTTCATGTCCACATTGGTAATTGAGAAGGATATACACTACAATTTGAAGTGGATGACCGGGTCAACTTATTGTGAAGCTCAGTTCTACAAGTTTTCTTGGGTTCTTGGGTACAAGTGGTCTTCTCACCCTCCTCTTGGACATTGCATGCATGATGTGGACAGGCCACAATAGGAGAACATCATGGCTGGTATGTATGCTCCTGGGTATGTTGTTGGGAAGGTGGATGGACTTGTTCCGTTTTATGATCAGCTTATACGCATGTTCATGTCCTTCATTGCATCCAGTGGAGGAAATAATGATGCACTCACCAGCCCTCTTGCCAACTTGTTGGTTCATGCAAATAAGTGCATTGAGGATCCCGACACTTAAAAGTCCTATCATGTGGATGTCATGGACTTTATCTTCCACGAGTTAAACAATTCTATGCTTCATGGGAAAACTATCCCTTCTGGTCCATACATCATGATGCTTATCAAGGTGACCATGAAGAAGGACTTCGATGAGCTGCCCATGGAAGATCACCATTTCAAGAAGTTGTACATGAAGAGAAAGTCTACCCCTGCTGCTGCTTCTACCCCTAACAGTGCTTCCTTTATGAGGGATGCTCGTAATGGTGCTGCTGCCAACCCTCGTGCACCTCCGGTTGATTCCTCTACTGTGTGTAACATCAGGAAGTTGTCTTGGTTCCAGCGTAACATCCTCTGCATGAAGGTGGCCATCCACAAGGAACACTATCAGTCATACTGTAGGGATATTGTATGTCCTCCTCCCAGCAACAGATCCTTCACTACATGAGCGGTTCTTTTGGAGCTCCTCCCTCTGACTTGGTTCCTGAAACTTATACTCAGTGGTCTTCCAGTGTCAGTGCTCCTTGGGCACAGATTGAGGATGCTCTTCAGTTCACTGACCTTGCTGCTTCTTCGAGTGTTCATGATGACGATGAAGATGTTGATGAGGACCTAGAGAGAGCTTCATTAGGAGAGTCCGAGTCGTCCGCTGGAGAGGCCTCAGAGGAGTCTGATGCCTAGCCCTTCATGGGAATTTAGCATCACTGCTTCTCTCCTTTTTGGTGTCTTGATGCCAAAGGGGGAGAAGTAGTCTATTAGGCCTATGGGGATTTGCATAGGTTGGGAAAAAACATGTTTGTCTATCATTCTTTGAGAGCTTGTGTCCATTTATATTCTTGTTTTCGTTTCAAAACTATTTGCTTTGATACGTTGAACTATGTTTCTTATGTTATTGAGAGACTATGTGTGTGGATCTATTTGGTTATCTATTATGTTGAGGTTATCATATATTGTGCTCCGGTATTATCTACGTATATGTTCTTTGCACAAGGTACATTTCAAACTTATGCCTCAATATAGTTGATATTGTCTCTTTTATCATGTTGTGACTGTGTTGGAAATCATTCTCCTCTTGAAGTTGTATTTTCATGTCTAGGCAAACTGAAGTATGCATACTTGTAGGGGGAGCAATTTCCATTTCTTTCACAAGCATGATATTATTTTGGTTTTTAATTGCAAATCTTAGTATTGTCATCTAACACCAAAAAGGAGGGAGACTGAAAGTGCATTTCTTGATCCCTAGTGTTTTGAGTGATAGTTAACAATACTAATGATGTTATTTAACAAAGTGTTAAGTGGTGCAGGTGTTTAAGTTTTCATACGCATCGAACACCGGAAAAAGGTGAAGTTACATCAACCAAATTTTCCATAGAAGGCAACCGAATATTTCAACCGGATATTTCTGGTGCAACCGGAAATTCCGGTTGTGAGGGACTTCTCAAGAAAATAGCCACTAGAGGTAGCCGAAAATTTCCAAGGCCAAACCGGAATTTACGGTTTGGAAGAATTTCCTAGAGTTTGCCAAAGAAGTGAGCCAGAAATTTCAATCGTAAATTTCCAAGTCAAAACCGGATATTCCGGTTGGGGAAGAATCAGAGCGAAAACGGCTAAGGACTTGAAGTTTGTGCTCACGGAAGTCAACCGGAAATTTCCAAACCAACCGGAATTTACGGTTGGAAGAAGTTTTGGCTCATAAGTGAACCAGAAATTTGTACCAGAAATTTTGGAGAAACCGGAATTTCCGGTTTGGTTAACTGCAGTCGAAATCTCAGATCTGAAGCAGAAAAGCTAACCAAAATTTCCGGTTCAAGTTTGAACCGGAATATTCGTCTCCAATTTCTGCATCCAATGACCATATTTATGGAGGGGGTATAAATACCCCTACTTCATCTGCAAGAGTTCTAGCTCGTCCAAGCCATTGATTGCACATTTATTGAGCTCACCAAATCCAAGATTTCTCCCAATCCCTCCACCCAAACTCGTTGATCTTTGGAGGATTGAAGGAGAAGACCCCGATCTACTACTTCACCAAGCCGTTCTTCATTTCCCCCTCATTCACTTGAGGGAATTTAGTCTACGGTTTTCCTTGTGGAAAACCTAGACCCTATTGCCACTATTGTTGATTGTTGGTGATTGTTGGGAGCCCCCAATTCGGTTGTGGGTGTGTGCCTCAAGCATTGTAAATGATTCAATTTCCGCCTCAAAGGGAATCAATAGTGGAAGGTGAACTAGGCCTTTGTGGTGAAGTTCATCGTATAATGCAGTGAGGCATTTGTGGAGTTAAGTAGGCCTTCGTAGAGAAACTCACACCCCTCCAAGGAGACATACTCCCCTCAAAAGGAGGAACTCGGGATTACATCCTTGTCTCCGTGTGCTTCCATTATCGGTGACCTCGTTCAATCTCCTTTACTTTGTGTTTGTATCTTGTTTATTATTGTTCTTGTCATATAGGTAAATTCAACGTAGTTGAATATCTAGATAATTTACCTTTGTGTCAAGCCTAAATTGTAGAAAAATTAAAATTGGTTGTTGCACCTATTCACCCCCCCCCCCCTCTAGGTGCCCATAATATCCGTTCATCCTCCCTCCCAAGGAAGGTCCCGTACCTCATCCCACTATATAAAGGACCCCAAGGCTCTATGCAAAACAAATAATTAGAGGGTCTAATTAGAGCCACCCTAATATAATTATAGCTTCTTCTAATTTGGGTTTTGAGGAGTCCTCTCCCAATTACATCTAGGTTCTAATACCTATATCTCTCTCTCTCATGTGTTGAGAACTCCATCTTCATATACACATGCGGTGTCTAAGCCTAGACGATGAAGCGCTGCAGAATTGGTCCCGACATATGTGTGTGCATACTCTCAAAGATCTCACACATGATACCCTCACTCTGCTGGACCAAGGCGCTGGATACAGGGAGTCTGGAACATCCTCACGCACAGGTTTGTGAGTGAGGATCTTCTACAAGCTTCATTGACATCGTCACCAACACCTATTTCACTTCTACGGTGTTTGGTTCACGATCTTGAGAACTAGATCTTGAAATCTTTATTTGCTTATATATTCATAGATAGATCTTAGCATTTGTGTAGCATGCATGGAAAAAAAAGTTAAATTGTTCCATCCACGCAACTTAGTAGTGGTATCTGAGCAGTCTATGCGTTGGTACAAGATATGATCTAGAGCACCGGTAAGTGTGGGCATTGCATAAGCTTGTGCAAGTACGTTGGAAAGTTCTCCAACATTCAGATTATTTATGGTTGCTTTCCAATAAGCTTTGTTGTTTTGTTTTCGACGGTATATCGAGATTATTATAAACTTCTGGCAATCCTAGAACGTATAAGTTGCCCCTGGCATATCTCGTCTAGTCTGAAGAAGTGTTTCAGCAACTTTGTGTCTCTTTATATTTGGTCTCGTTAATGGCATTGTGGAAAAGTCATGTGGATTGTAGACACACGGGGCTCATGGTTATGAATAGGTTTAGATTGAGTATCTAGACGTGTTCGTAATGTCTGTGTTTCAGTTACCCCGCAATATCAATCAGACAACGTGAATAATCATGCCTTATGGAAGCGTAGGTTATTTAACAGTTCGTTTCATAGATTCTACAGCCACGCTAAAAGTTGTAAACGAACGTTAGAGACGTCTAACTCTGTTTTGCAGGAAACATAATATCGTATAATCTCAAAGTTTAGAATTTTGAGATGCTTTACCTAACACTATTTTGTAGCCAACAAACCATCCTAAACCTGATCATGGCGATGATAGGGAGGAGAAAGATTGCACTTGTCGTGAACCTCGACATGGCACCACCAACGAGGATCCGTTAGAGATGAAGGATTGCTATAATACATCACTAATTATTTTACGTGTGCATGTTATATTTGTTTTCATTCTGTCATTTGATTGCGCAGTAGACGTGATTGTTAGGATTATTCCTCATAAAAATATAAAGATAGTTCGTACTCTCCCAACTGTAGCCCGTCAAGCTGGTTGGGGTTCACGTTTGAAAGGATCACATGGACACCTAGCTGGGTGGAGTGAATAGGTCCCACTATAATTTTTAGTACTTTTTTATTTAGACTTGACACAAAGATAAATTCTCTAAATATGCAACTAAGGTGAATTACCTACATCACAAGTTTAACACCACTAGCAGTTATGCATGCGCACGCACGTCAATTAATCAATCTATCAAAAAAAATCTCATAATATATCCAAGAGCTTTCATATAGAATACGTTATTTCCACACGGATTTCAGCAATAGAAAAAGAAGCTTGCGTACCTACACAAGATGATCTGAACACATTTTCATTATGTAAAATAAATTCAATAAAAAATGATGTAACATCGTCTCCTCTTGAACCGGCCGCAAGACGGGCTCCTGCACCGATATCTGCCGCGCACGGGTGTCCGAACCTTGCGTGTCGCCCGTCCCAGCCCACCCAGCACGTAGTCCAGAAGGTTGCTGTTCGAGGTGAGTGGCAGGCAGGTGCGCCACGCCCAGCGCGCCTCGCTCCTCGTCGCTTCTCCCGAGCACCGCAACCGGCAAAGACTGTTGTGTTTCCGAGAGACCTGGGACAGCCCATAGGCCACCTGATAACCTTAGTTGTCTAACAATCTCCTCCCCTCTTGGTGTCTTGGGATTAGGATTAACAGGTGTAAGCACATATTTGCTCAACAACTCCGCTCCAACCCCATGGATGTGACCCACACTGTACGAGGGACTAGGATCAACATCCATGCTCTAGGACCCTCCTCAGTGTGCTCAGTGTTACCAGCGCCCTGCTGCGCATTATCCTCGTCAGCGAAACCCCTCTCTCCGAGTCACAATTCCCCTTATGATCCATATGGAATGAAGTCTAGCTCTAGCACATAGTCCTCTGCCTCCGGGACGGAAAGTAAACTCGAGCCCCTTCAGCAACAAGACCTCGTATGTGACAATGTATGGCCCGACCTCATCCACCTTCTTGAACACCTCATCATCTGCCAAGCCCACTCGGATCCGAATGATACCTCGATGACGCAAAGCCAGCATGTCAACATCTAAGTTGGTGTCAATCAAGGATCCAACAGCCCGCAGTCCCAAAAAGTGCCTCAAAGGATGTTGGACCCCATCCACATGCACCCAAGACTGATGCAGCTCCAGTTTCGACTCAATTTCATCTGGCTTCCACCTGCTGAATTGTCATCTGGTTGACTGCGCTGACACGCCAAAGTTCATGCCATCAAACCTCTGCAGCTCCTCCATGGACGGGAAAGCAATCGTAAAGGAATTATCCCCGTGTGGCATTGCCTCCCACTTCCACCTCGGTGTTGTACACATATGTGCCACTGTCGCCTCGACCTGCTTGGCAGAAGCAACTGAACCCTAAACCGTCAGAAAAGCTATCGGGCCTGCACTCGGAGCTATATGGGCCTTGTACACACTATATGGGAACTGAGAGAACATCGTATGATTGTTGCCGATCCCAGCGATGAACACAAATGGCTTTGGAAGCCTGAGCATGGGACACTTCTTCAACGGGTGCTTGTCATTATCACACACATAGCAGTAATGACTAACATGACAATCCTTAGTCGCATGCGTGTTGACCTCACACTTTCAACATCTGGTCTTAACCTCCTTTGCAGCTTGGGGTTGCGCAACAACAACATCAGATCCCCCGGGAACAACCGTGCCATGCACCGGTTGCTCATTGGTTGCGCCGGTAATGCCGCTGCCACCTCTCCCACTTGCGGCTCCTGAACTTGTCCAAGACCATGCGCGGCCTTCTTCTTCTTTTTCTTTCTTTTTGGCGCAGCAGCATCACCCACCGACGCCACCATCCCGAAAGCAAACCCCCGCACAGCCATGTTGGGCACCACGGGAGTCGTCGCCACCACAGGCATAAGTGCCGGGGCAAACGTAGGGGGTCCGACGGAAGCACCAAAACCCACTGCCACTCCTCTTCCAACCGCCACACCACGCCCCTGCCCAGCCACAGGAGGGGCGGTCGGTCTGAGTCCAGCTTGGCCACCGGGCCGAAGAGGCGCCGCCATTGGAGATGAGCGCAATGCCTCTGTGAAGGTTCGCCTGCAGCTGGGGTTGAAGATCGGCGAAGAAGGAACCCCAGGCGGCGACGGCCCAGGTGAAGCAAACCCTAGCGATGGTGATGGAGTCGAAACAGATGACATGATCGATGCAGCTTGCGAGGCGGCGCAAAGAAAATTAGGGCACCGAGGCGCACGTCTCCACAACCCTTCAAAGCACGACCCGAGATCCGCCCAAGGTTTCGGCTGGCCTAATTTGGAATGCAGCCCAGGCCCACTTAGCAGCGGATGAGGAGTTTGAATTCCGTGATCCACGCCCCCCTCCGAGCCAATCAGATCCCGCTCCATCAGCCTGCCGCCGACGTCCAGCTCCCCAGACCTCGCCGCCTCCAAGAAGAAGTCGCCAAGGCAGGGGAGAGGCGTGATCAATGGTCGAGGCAGGGGACCACGCCACCCCAGGTCTGCCGCCCGAGACGGAACTTGACGTTGACGACGCTCCCGTAGATCCCTCCGACGAGCACTCCCCATCGGACCTACAAGACACATGAACATCCGTACCTTGGGGGTCGACACAATCCTTGAACTTCTCCCAGAAACGCGTTCCCTTCGTCGGAAAACCGACGTTGCGCCAGAATTCCTCTGCAATCTGCTCGTCAGACAACGCCGGCCGCCGAATATCAGACAGCGAGATGATCTGATCCTCCAAAAGCACATCTTCCATCGCCCTCCTTGCCGTTTCCTCCACCCCCAACTCCCCAACGTCTTCGGAACCCTCCCACTCCAACGCCGCCCCGGAGAGAGCGCCGAAACGAGATCCCGATGCGGACGGAGTGGGAGTGCTTGCCGGCGAGAGAGCCCCAGCGTTAGCCTCCGTCAAGTCCATCCTCCTAAGCACGCCAAAACGAGATCCCGATGCGGACGGAGTGGGAGTGCTTGCCGGCGAGAGAGCCCGAGCGTTAGCCTCCGTCGAGTCCATCCTCCTAAGCAGGACACCTACAACAAGGCAAATTGTTCTTTTTGGTGTATCCACCTTCCATACTTACCAACTACTTGTACTGCTCCTCCTAACTCAATCAATATAGCAGCTCTCCTGTGGTTATCTCCTAAAAAAATAAAAGTTTTGTAGCCATTTTTCAGATGTTGTTTCCTGTAAATTCTTGTCCTCCGTTCTACTTGTAGGTCTGATATTCTGTCTAGGTATAATGCAATGTGAACTAAAAAGAGGTCACAAGAAGGCTCTTTTGTAGGTTTTCGTTTTCTAGAATAAAAAAGGGTGTTTTGTCCTGAAAAAATAAAAGTTTTGTAGCCATTTTTCAGATGTTGTTTCCTGTAAATTCTTGTCCTCCGTTCTACCTGTAGGTCTGATATTCTGTCTAGGTATAATGCAATGTGAACTAAAAAAAGGTCACAAGAAGGGTCTTTTGTAGGTTTTCGTTTTCTAGAATAAAAAAGGGTGTTCTGTAGGAAGCGGTTCATCCTGGCCGACTCATTCCCCTCCAACACGGTCAGGCAATCATCACCCCTGCCTAGCCAGTTTGCAGTTGCGCGCATCCTTTTCTAGAAAAAAAAAGAAACTTTACAGTCGACCAAGGCCGCCAGGCCATGATCCATTTGTGCAGGTAGCCGCTTTTGCCCATGGACCTCTCCCAACTTTTTCTCCCCTCCTCTTCGTTTCCTCTCTCTATTGATTCATTCATGGAGCTTTGGCTACCTCAGCGAGTCAACACGACCTCTGTTGGTCCGATCATCCATCTTGGGTTAACCTGACAGGCACCGTCAGATTGCTGAGCCAGTGACCAGTGACTCTTGTTCCCAGAGCAATCAGTGGAATCGTCACAGGTTTAAGCGAAGTTGTAATCAACTAGTACAGTTTATGTGATTGCATTTGGTTCTTAGCAGTGATACATAGTAGCATGACCCCACTGAGCTGGTGACAAGCAGTAGCACAACTTACTTTTGCCCAAAACAATCTGAAACATGGCATACTCTTTCATAAATCTATTTTCGGGTTGTCCGCTCCACGCAGGAATATTATGGATAGCGGTGTCTTGATTAGTCTATATAGTGTCATAATTGCATGGTTGCATCTCTATTAGTGATGAAGAATCCTTACAGCGAGACCCCACTCCCTGTTAGTTAGACAAATCTATGAGGAGATGTCACCATTTTATAGCTCCATTTTCCCCTTGTATCATACAATCTTTATCCTACATACTTTGATCGTGTAGGCCAACACACAATTTTCTCTCCCATGTAGAGTCAAGTGTCCATTCATGCTTGTTTGATTTGATCCTACAAGGAAATTAGAAATGAATGCCCTTTTCTACGTGGAAATTAGAAATGAATGCATTTTTCTTTGGCACACACGGTGTTTCAATTTACACTTAATGTTGCTCATGCATCTCGATTCCATGTGCATGCTCCCATACAAAAAAAAAAAGTGCTTCCGAGACGGACGCAGGCTGCTATATATCTCCCGTCTACCTCACCTCATGTCCTCATGTGTCAAATTGAGAAAGAAGACTTTGTGCTTGATTAGTTACTGTGGCGTAATTATTTATGGCCAGACCGCACATAAGCAATGGTAGCTGAGAGATTGGGAGAAGAAATGAGAGGCGGATCCAGGGAGGGGCGAGAGGTGGCCCCTATGATTCGGCCACCCCTAATCATACGTAGCAGGGACCTGTAGGTATATATACGTATCAACTAATATAATATGATTTTTATGGGAAACCTACTATAATCTGGTAATAAGGCTAATTCTAATTCTCTCATCCCACCGTGGCCGCCGCATGCTAATTTGTTTGGGTCAAATCTAATGCATCTAGTCAAGTCCCTAAGGCGTCTACCAAATTCTATTGAGCAACGCTGCTGCCGTCGTTGCAAGACATTTTTTTATAAGGCATTTTTCTGGTAATGGGAGCTTTATTATGTAATGTACACCCAGACTCTGCATCAGTAAGATGCACACAGCCGAAAAAAGGAAAATAAAAATGGCAAATTACAAAGCGGGTGAAACCCGCCTAAGGGTTGGAGGGCCGATACACATATCATGCGGCCATCCATGCTGGGATAACAAGTCCTGTCGTGGGATAATCACGGCAGATGTTACCGGGGGTAACTGATCTTGGGGCAAGTCGACACAGGTATTCGGGAGAGGGTTTAGCTCGAAGGAAGACATGGCGGAAAGCAATCTAGGAGCCGGAAAATAACTCGCCGGATCTTAATATGAATTATGCTGGATACTCGATAACAGGTGTTACAACTATGACTTGAAATTTCTGGCAAACTAAACCTAGGGGCCGGTTTATAAAGCACCCGTACACCCCTAACTTGCCCTTCAAGGCACATCTTGAGTCCTACTCGAACTCCACATACAAACCCTAACTTTCCTTATCGCAGCCCACAATCCGGGTTACGAATCTCACAAGCCTTTGGGCCTTCCGGTAATCTCTTTACCCCTAGCCGGATATCGCTCAGCACACCTCGGGCCGGATTATATCTTGAAGTGGGCCTACCGGGTTACTATCCCCCCATCAGTAGTCCCCAGAATAGCCTGGGCTTCCAAGATTGACTCTTCGAAGTGCTGGCTATTCCCTGCAGAAATATTGGATACAAGAACACATGAAGATCAAGATACAATATGCTGACAAACGGCTGGGATTAACACCAAGGGGATCAGGTAGCAACCCGGCTTCCCCTCAAAGGCTCTCCCTCAATCTTCCAGACTTGGGTCTTAATAAGAAACTCGATGATTTCACACCTCCCTCGATAACTATCGCTGATACTAGGAAAGAAATTTCCCCTTCCTTTTACTCTGGATTATATCGATCTATGCATAAGGCGCGTCTTTCAAATTTCAAAATAGCCAACCATCACTCCGCACCTCCCGGGTTTCGCCCGTTAGGTTAGGCTTTTCCACCCGGGCTATTATAAATAGACCCCAAGGAGCAAACTCAACCCTAACGGCTCATTTCCCCCACTCCTCTTCTCCTCAAGCTCGAGTTCGCAGAGTGCCACCACGGAAGCCCTACGCACATCGCCGGAGCCCATCCGCCGTCGCTTGCGCTCCGCCACCGTGCAACCCACTCCAGCTCCCAAGTCCACCACCAAGCCCCCGATTCGCCGGCCGGAAATCGCGAAAGGGCATCAATCCTGCGCCATCTGTCTCCGCAAATCCCTACTTCAGCCTCCTCCGGTAAGCTCTTGATATCCTCCAGCCCAACCTTGCAATCTCTTAGCTTTTCCTTAGATCAGATCTGAATCGAGTCGCCTGCAATTTCTCGGGCCCTGCCGAATTGACTTACTAGTGTTTACCATAACCACTCCCATGGATAGGATGCGCAGCTTATCTTACTCCTCTACCACTAAGTATGACTAGATTGACCTTAAATACAGAAATTGGATTTCCCATCTGGGCTCGGGCCACCAAAAATTTCCGCCCTTGTCCTTATCATCCGGAAAATCTCACTTCTCCGGCTCACTTGCTGATAATAGACATAAGGGTATCCTTCTACCTTCCCCAGACACTTACTTTACGGAAAAAACTTCACAGCTTCCGTAACAACATGCGATACCCGGACAGATCACACTTGATCCGGCAAGGCAATACCCGGATTATTTTTAAGTTACCGGTAACTGACTATTCATTAATTTCCGAGTTTTCGCTTCTCACCTCCTTCCCTTTGATGTTTTAACAGGTCAACCCCATGGCACCCAAGAGGCAGGGGAAACAGCCGGCTAAAACTAAATCCACTAACTCCATTTCAGCCAATTGGGGGAGATCCTCCGTTACCAAGGCCAAACTGGAGGAGTTGGTCGAGCTTGGAATCCTTCCTCCCCAGGAATCTATCCACTGGAGAGTACCAGGCAACGAAACCCGGCCTTCTCCAGCAACGGATGAGGTATTATGTTTCGTCGAACACGTGACCCGAGGCTTCAGGCCCCCGGGTCACCCTTTCTTTCGTGACGTCCTAGATCACTACAACCTCCGTATTTTCGATATAGGCCCAAACTCCGTTCTGAACATCACCCACTTTATCGTTCTTTCCGAGTCTTACTTGTGCACTCCGCCAAGTCTGGCTCTCTTTGTTGAACTCTTTCAGTGCAAGCCGTGCCGCGAAAGCGGCGACGGCGCACTCCTTACTTGCGGCGGGGTTTCTATCCAGCGCCGCAAGAATTCCTTGATGCCTCCCCTCACTCTCAATTCTCATGTAAAGCACTGGCAGCTCTCATACTTCTACTGCCAGGACACCTCCCCACCCGGCGAGAAGAAGTTGCCGGGTTACTCGGAGGGTCAGCTTGACATTTCCGAATCTTTCAATGCCTTCGCCTCTGACTCGGACAGGGAGGCGATCCTGCCTTCGTTGGCTAAGATCTCCATCTTATCAGCCCGAGGCCTCATCGGGCTAAACTTGGTGAAGACCTGGGTTAATTTCCGCATCCAGCCAAACTCCATTCGTGAGAAGCTGATGTGTGAATATTCGGGTCAAACCACGGACCCGATCCGATACTCTACCAGCACCTTTGCCCCTAATGACATGAACAAGACGATCAAGGGTTTTTTAACAGAGAAGCTCGAGGTAATCCGGAACATAGCTGGGTTAGAACCTTTTACACTCGAGAACCCCGCCCCCGCTGTAAGCTTTCTACCTCTTGATTTTGGATTTTAACAAGCTTACCTTTATCCGCTTTTCATTACTCAATATTAACCATTACCCTGGCATCTTCACCTCAGGCCGATAATGACTTTTGGACAATCGATACCCCTCCCAATTCTGGAGACGCGGAGGATGAAGATGACGCCGTTAATTCGGACGAAGGTGCATACTTAACCCCCTTGCACACATTATATCCTGTCTCCTCTTTTTCCTTATGCTATATCTTCAATACCTTTCAGAACGAGAGGACCAAGACGAGGAAGAAGAGACCGATGGCTGGGAAGAGTCCGCCAGCGAGGAAGACGAGCCGGAGCCGGCCACCAAAGCTGGATCCAAAAGGAAATCCCAGAGGATCGCCCTCCAGGTTTTTATTTCATTCCCTTGCACTTTAATTTTTGTTCCCATAACGTCATTTCGGGGCTAACCCCACCTTCACCCCTTTTGATCATAAATGAAGGAGCCACCCGCAACTAGGCGCCGAGTAACCCGGAACCATCCAGGCAACGAGGGCCTTAACCCGGGCGCCTCATCGCCCCCGGCTCGACACTCTGGTATTTATATCGTAAATAAAAACCCTTTCCGGACATTCCTTCGCAACATAATCTCAAACCTTGCTTGGCATTTTTCAGTATCTTCCGGATCTAGCAGCGGCTTTCCTTCGGACTTCCCGGTGAACACCGGGTAAGCGCCTTTTCTTGATATTATACCGAGCTTTTATCGCCTTTTTTCATAACCAAAGATTAATTGTGCCTTCGCACCTTCTTCAGAGCCACGGTTGTTACTAGCGACCAGGAGGACACCGAGGCTAAGGTCCGGGTCGAGAACGAGCCGGCTGATGATGCCTTCACCACAGCTGGCGACGAGCAAGCGTCGCCACCGGAGCCAGCTAGGCATGACGCCGGGTATCCAATTGCTTCGCACGCAGGCGAGAAGGAGAAGGGAGCAGCTTCGAGCGCGGGAGGGGGACCAGACTCCGACATTCGGATGACCCGGGTGCCACCTCCTGTTACAAGAAAAGCTCCTTTTCCCACTTTCCAGGTACCCGAGTCATCTAACTCGGATAACGCTGATTTTAACCAGCTAATGAGCGCTCTTCTCGCCATGAAAGCTTCGGAAGGAAATGTCCTAGAGCGTATGGCTGCAGCACATCAGGTAATCTTATTTGACACTTCTTACTATACATCCAGTCCCCAAGTTCCGAGCATAATTTTCTGTAATTATTCTCGGTACTTCGCATAATAATTTTCTGTAATCATTTTCTCAGAAGGAAATATTCTCGCGATATCCGGCTTACAGTTGCACTCATTCTTTGCAGGCGGAGATAACTCAGTCGGATGAAACATTACTTAAAACTGAGCAGCTCTTGCTTGCGGAAACAAAGCGCAGGGAAACCCTTGAAGCGGAGATAAAGACTTTGAAAAAAGATGTCTCCAAATACAAGAACAAATACAATGCTGCCCAATCCTCGCTGAATAACCTGTCGACTCAGATTACGGACACCTACCGTATCTTGCTAAGTAAGTTTGCTATTTGCGATTAACTTGCGTATCTCTATCTTGCCTCTGTAACAACCAATATTACTGATATGCTTTTGCGTGTTTCGATTGCAGGTGCTAACCTTGCTACTCCGGAGGAGAACACCGTTACTCAGGCTAAAACTCTGAAGACTGTGCTCCGGACATTTTTTGCCGGCACGAAACTTTTGCTGGATGCTATAAAGTGGCCTTCGGAGGTATACCCGGGCGAAGAAAATCTCATGCAGGCCTTGTCCACAGCGCCTGGATGGATTGAAATATTGAAGCGTTCGTCTTGCCGGATTGGGATGACCCGGGCTTTGACGCTGGCGAAGGCTTATTTTCCTAAGCTTGACCCGGCCAAGGTAGTATCCGGGTTCCCGGAATTCAAGGCTGACGGGTCTAAGTTTAAACCCCAGGACTTCAAAGCTATACAATCTTCGGTACGTCACTCGGCCACAACTTTGGCAGATAAAATGGATCTAAACACAATTATGAGCTCATATGACTCTGAGGGCAAGGTTATTCTGGTGGAGGCACCCCCTCCTTTTGATATGCTGGAAAAGTGGTCGACTGACCTGGCCAGGAGGAAAGAAGAGGCTGCGAAGAGAGAGGCCGAACTAGGCGTAAAGCCGTCTACCTCAACACCAGCCGTTCCTCCGCCTGTCCGTCCTGACGTAAAGAGTCCGAGTAAAACTGCTGGCAAAGCCAAGGAGCAAGTCCAAGACGAAGACCCGGAGAACCACTCCCGGGATGCTGAGTAGGATGATACCTAGTGTTTTGCGCTTCTCGAGACTGATATGATGTTTAGCGATGCGCCTGTGCAACATTGATACTGATGTTATGACTTTGCGCTTGTTAACTTGTGATAACTCTTTGCCTCTCCCGGCTTTTGATAATCTCGCTCCTTGTGTTAAATGTAAGCTTATTCTCGATACTTTGAACTCTTGCTTTTGATTCCCTTTGAGGCTCGGCTAACCGAGTATCATAGGTTTTGATAGACGGACTTTTCTTTAAGTCCCCAAGGCTCGGAAACTAAGGTTTACGAGCTTTAGTAGTTAAGCAGTTTGTTTCTGTCTCGAAGTCCCCAGTCCCCATGACCCAAAGTACGAGCTAGGGGGGCGTGGCCTTTCTCAGATGACAAACTGCTCTTTACCAGGCTGAAAACCGATAGCTATTCACATAAATACTGAAGTCATGCTTAATACTTGTTGAGTTTCCGGCTATTTGAGCCTTATACTCTGCATGGACTTGTGGTTTAGATGACCCTTTTGATTATCTTGTACTGTAAGCCGGCTTTCGCGTGGATACCATGCTGTTACATCTATACGAAAAACAGGGTCAAGCAAGTCCCATTGGGCTGCATAGTTTGATTGTAATCGTAAGTGAACAGATCATGCCACTTTAGCGCGAGTCACATCGAGCTTAAGTAAGAATAATCAAGAAATTTGGCTCCTTTGTCCGGTTATAAGATTGCAGCCGTACCCGTTTTTTCGAGTAATCAGCCCTCATAACTCATAGGCATCGAGGCCGGGTCTCCGGGTTTGTGATTACTTATTTAAGCACACCAATCCCCGAAGACCTATATGCACGTGACGTATTTTGATGATATTGACGTATTGATAATAACAAGCATTACTTACTTGTAACTGAAGCAAAGACCATGATAAGACTCGAGACCATCTTCTTTTATTGATAAAAATTTCTTTTTTGAATCAGCAGGCCGCCTCATTAAAAACCTTCCAGTCCCCTTAGGTACCCTGGATAGGAAAAGAGTGCGTATGAAACCTGCCGCCCATTACACTGCTTTAGTTATTCTCGAGAGTCGGCCTCGCGTTGGTACGGCCGATGCACATTCTCCACTTGCTATGCCCTTTCATAATGAGTACCGGATTTGCTAGCCAATCCGGGTATAACGTCCTTGAAACGTGATCAGCTGCGGATGGCGGTACGTCTTCTTCTTCCCTGCTAGGAGTTTTGAAAGTATCGCTCCTGATGAAGCCTACCATCTTAGGGTTTTGTTCTGCCCTAACTTTTGCTTTGTCCCCCTCAGGAGTTGGCTTTTTTGACGTTGTCCTCTCTTCTAGGTCTACCTGAGAACGGTAATGTTTGAGCTCTTCCTTCCTGCAGGCTTGCTCGGCCATTGCCGCGTCTCCCTCATCACATTCAGCTGCTATATCTCGATTTCCGTGTATTGTAATGGTCTTCTTGGGACCCGGGATTTTTAGCTGTAGGTACACATAACACGGTCTCGCCATGAACTTGGCATAAGCCGACCTTCCAAACAATGCATGATAAGGACTGCGCAACTTTACTACCTCGAAGGTAAGCCACTCGACTCGGTAGTTGTCCTTTGACTCTCCAAAAGCTACTTCCAGTGCCACCTTTCCTTCAGGGCATGCCGAGTGACCCGGCACTATCCCGTGAAAAACTGTTGTACTCTTTTGCAGCTGCGATTCCTTTAAGCCCATACGCAGAAAAGTTTCCCAGTACAGGATATTGATACTGCTTCCTCCATCCATCAAGACTTTTTTCAGTTCGTAGCCGTTGACCTGTGGTGCCACTACCAAAGCTAAGACTCCCGGGTGGTCAACTCTGTCCGGGTGATCCTTCCTGCTCCATGTTACCTCTTGTTCTGACCACCTCAAATATCTTGGAACGGCGGAGGAGACCGAATTAACTGCTTGTTTCAGTATCTTCTTATCCTTGCTGGAGCCTCCCGTAGTGTGCACATGATACTGACCCAGCTGTTTGGGGTTAGCTTGAAAACCTCCCGCTCCTCCTTGATTGTTACCTTGATTTCCAGCTGGCGGGTTGCCAGCTGGGGGCGGTCCGTTGCCCAAATTTCCACCTAGGCCCGGGCCTCCTCCTCGGCCTGCACCTCGCATGGCTCTGTTCACTTCCTCGTTCTTCCACCTTTGCAAGTCGGCACATTGCTCCAGTGAATGATTGGCCGGCTTGCCGTTCCTGCTATGCTTCGGGCATGCCATCCTAAATATGTCCCAACTGTTGCTTGGTCTTGGTGGTCCTTGGTAGTGTCCCCCATTGTGATTTCCAGTATTAAAATTTCCTTCGGATCTAGGTCTTGAAGACCCGGCCTCCGTGTTGGCTACAAACTCGGAATTCCCTTCAAACGGTCGTTTGTTCTGGCTGTTTCCATTATTGTTTGGCGCCGATACATTGCCGGTTTTCCCACTGCTACTTGTGTTTGCTTTTGCTTTCTTGTCATCAACTTCCTCCTCTGTGGTATCCGTTGCAGCGTGTTTGTTGCACGCATCCATTAACTCTCCCATCGTAACCTCCGCTGCATTCCTACTAGATTTCATGCGAGTTAGCTTTTGCACTAAAGGAACATACTTACATGTTTTCGCCATAGCTTGTAGCGCGTCCTTAGGCTGGATATCTGTAGACGAGTGGAGTATCTCCATAACCCGGCGCACCCAGCTGCGTGCTGACTCTCCTTTCTTCTGAACGCATCTTTCCAAATCATCAATAGTAAATAACTTTCTGCATGTCCCATGAAAGTGCTTGATAAACGCGGTTTTTAACTCCTCCCACGATTTGATCGACTTTTCCGGTAAATTGGTGAACCATAACTTTGCTGCTCCTTCTGACATCATTAAGTACATGAATTTGGCTTGGAGGTTCTCGGATGCGTTGCGAATTGACATCGCCATCTCGTAGCTGCTCAGCCACGTTTCTGGATCCATTGTTGGCTCATAATTTACTACTTTCCCCGGCTCTTTGAACTTCTCCGGGTAAGGTTCTGCTCTGATATCGTCCGAGAGGCACTTGGGTCCCGCCAGGGTGGTTGGGGGTGGTCTTACTCGGGAGGCGCGTGACCCGGCTGGGGGTGCCTCGAGGTGCGGCGCCCCCGGCAATTCGTGCCCAGCAGACCCGGCCCCGGCTCTTCTGGCCCTGGAACTGTCCACCACCGCCTGCGCTGCTGATACTACTGGTACTGTCTGGATACGCGGTGGAGGCGGCATTTGCTGCTGTTCTTCCCTTCGTCGTACCGCACTTGCTTGGACATTGCCCTGTTGCTGACTGGCGTACGGCGTCCCATGCATTCCGCTTCTATGATCCGGATAGTTGGCTTGCTGTGCTACCGCGGTGTGTAGCAGATCGATTGCTCGTCGGGTTCCTTCCGCATGAGGCGAATCTCCCACAGGAATCTGGTTTAATGCGAGCGTTGCTGCGTACACGTTGTCCATGGGATTGTTGTAATGACCTGCTGGTGTGCGGAATCGTGATGGTGGTGGCGGCATGGTATTACCGGCTGTCACCCCCGTCTGTGGCAAAGGTAACCCGGCTGGCGCGCTTACCGGATGTGCTCCCGTTGACGGTCGCGGTATGGTCCCTTGGTTCGCCGGTGGAATCGGCTGATCTTGAGGCGTGAACACCAGGGCAGTCGGGTTAATAACCCCTCCTGTTGCCGGCAGCATAGTTCGGTGCCTTTGGTGCATCCTTGTCGTTTCCTCCCGGAGCCGGGTCTCTCGGTCATCCAATTCGCGCTGCCGCGCGACCATCCCCTGCCTTTCTGCTTCCACTTGCCTTCTTTGCTGCTCCAATGCACGACGAGCCACGTCCAGGTCTCTTACGCGCTCTGCCGCGTTTTCTGGGGTAATAACTGTGGCCAAGACTGTGGGGTCCAAGATCAAATTATTATCAAACAGAGCCGGGTGGCGCGGATTCGAGGGGCCCGCCCCCGGTGTCCGGTTTGCTTGGAACCCGAACATATTTGCGTGTCGCTCCTCGTCCGCTGGGCGACTGGTGACTGATGCCGACTCTCCATCGACCTGGACCAAGACCGGGTCAACTGCACCTTGCTGCTGGGCCACTGCGTGAGCCGCCCCGACTGGCGCCGCGGCCGCGTTTTCTTGATTGAGATTGGTCGCGGGAGCCGCATAAACTGCAACCCGGCGCATGATGCCCGGTGTAGATTCGTGTTGTTCTTCCTCGCTGTTTCCCCTTTCATATCGATCCTCCGACAAATCCCGTATAGACTCGGTATCATCTTCCCTCTCTATCTGACCCGTTGTTCCAATCGACTCTTCTTTTTCCAATCGGACATACGTGTCTTCTCCTGACACAGAATCAGATCCAATATTATCACAATTCGAACTGGAAGTATACACCATACCGACGAAGACGTTGATGCTGCCGACTGTCACGATGGATCCGGTTTCGAGGTGATCCGACTCTGGCCCCCAGCCAGAATCGTCTACCATCTTCTCTCCTTTGCTGTTGACGTAGATTTCTCCGACGATGAGGTTCTTCATGCCCTTCCGAGCTTCTCCCGTGATGTAAATACCTTTGGACGCAGGCCCCACGGTGGGCGCCAACTGTCGTGGGATAATCACGGCAGATGTTACCGGGGGTAACTGATCTTGGGGCAAGTCGACACAGGTATTCGGGAGAGGGTTTAGCTCGAAGGAAGACATGGCGGAAAGCAATCTAGGAGCCGGAAAATAACTCGCCGGATCTTAATATGAATTATGCTGGATACTCGATAACAGGTGTTACAACTATGACTTGAAATCTCTGGCAAACTAAACCTAGGGGCCGGTTTATAAAGCACCCGTACACCCCTAACTTGCCCTTCAAGGCACATCTTGAGTCCTACTCGAACTCCACATACAAACCCTAACTTTCCTTATCGCAGCCCACAATCCGGGTTACGAATCTCACAAGCCTTTGGGCCTTCCGGTAATCTCTTTACCCCTAGCCGGATATCGCTCAGCACACCTCGGGCCGGATTATATCTTGAAGTGGGCCTACCGGGTTACTATCCCCCCATCAAGTCCCTCGCCGTATCCCCCAGTCTGGTACACACCTTCATAAATAGGTCTCGATGCTCCACACGCTGCAGTTGTACCCAAGTACGGAGTATAGTTGTAGTTCCGGAGATAATCTGCATAGGAGAACATTTTTTATCATTAAAAACCTTGACATGTCTACGCATTCGAAATGAAAGATCAAGGGAGCTCAATTGGTGACGCCGACCTAGTGCTGCCACCGTGCCATGCGCGGCGGCCTCAATATCAATTTTCTTACAAGATCTGCGGTGATCGCCCAAGCTACAACCTAGATATTATATATATGATCCTTGATAATTTGTTTAGCTAGTTATAATGGTTTTAAAAAAATAGTATAACTGCTTGATATGAAGAGGAAGACGCAACCAATTAGTAATTATTTCAAATCGATTGGTTCAGAGTCCAATTCTGCGACTAAAAATACAAATCCACCCAAGCAAACAACGATTCCAGTATAACCTACGATATATAATGATACTTGTAAGACTTGATATTTTTTCATCTTGTCTGGCCCCCGCCATGCTCAAATCGTGGATCCGCCCCTGGAAGAAATCACCACTAGGACTCTCGGATTCAAAAGAGTCTGAAACTTAATTAGGAGATTGTTTGCACTTTATTTGATAATAATAATTAAATATGGCAGATAAAAGTACCATTGAAAATAAAAATATTCGCATGGTACCTTCGTAAAGGCGTGATATTAACAAAGGGTAAGCTTGTCAAGCGGAATTGACATAGAAGTACGAAGTATGTTTCTTATTCTCAAGAGTAGACAATTAAGCACTTATTCTTTAAATGCACGTTTGCACGCTCTATTTGGTCCGCTATTCAAATGGTTTCGAATCTATTATCAGTCCACATCCGTTGCTAATATTTTTGGCAATTGGTTAAATGGGGTTGACAAGAGATTCAAAACTATTATTAAGGTAGAAGCGCTAGCCGTTATATGTCGATCCGGCTATGTACAAATGATAAGATTTTTAATGATAAAAAGTTCTCTCGCTTGCGGGTTCTATTCCGATGCACAGATATTCTCCGTTCGTGATTCACATTACAACGGGGAGTATTAAGATATTTTTACGAATGCGTGTGCACGACTGAAACGGTGGCGAGGGATATTTTTATCCCATATAGATGGTCGCTTGATCTATGGATAGCAGCTCCATAGGCGACGACCGTTCACGTCTTTATGATTTTGTATCAATATGTCGCATTTTATTTTTTCTGGAATTTGTGTTTGGCGGTTGTGTGCATTTTATTATGCAAAGACCGGGTGTAATGCTTTAAAAAATTAAGTAATAAAAGTCATATATCAAAAAAGTAATGTTGTGTTTAACCAAAGATAGGTGCATTCCTAGCACATCATCCAGTCAATCTGCTTTTTTTTCTTTTTCTTTCATGAAAGTTCAGACTTAGTTGGACCGCCACCCTGCGTGCAGTCCCTGCACACCATTCATTCCACCCCCACAGCGTTGAGGAAAGGCATGTCCTTTGCATGCGAGTTGTATCCGATTTTTGCCAATTAACGAGATAAGTCTCTTCTTATCTAGGATTCTAGGTTTGAGTATGCGAGTAGGTGGTTCTCCTGCAGGTTTCCTGAATACAGAGAGCATCACATCTTCCCTGTTCTGTTCGGAACTAGAGACATTTCAAATGCAAAATCATTTCGTTTTCTCTAGTGAACGGTCAAAATTCCCATGTTGCTTGCAGACAAGTGTTGTACTCAGTGGCAAACTCTAATGGTGGACCAAATTGGCAACCGAGCAAGAACTGGACAACAAATTCATGTACAGTAGTTTCTTCTCAGGCTTTGGTGGCACCGTCCCGCGAGGGTCCAAGTGACGCATATACATCACGCGATCATAGCTAAAGAAACCTTTTTCGCGTACAAAAAAAAGCTAGAGAAAGCTTGATCGCATTCTGTTTGCAGCAGGGAAGGCGTTGCTGTCCAACCAGACAAACAAGCAATCGCAAAACTTTCCACGTGCGAGAAGAAGAACCTTCAAGGCAGATAGGCATCGTCGTCGGTCACACCGCTAATCGCTGCGTCGTTTCAGCAAGTCCGTGCCATGGCGACGGGTGACAGATACCCAACAAGCTAGGGCCTTTAATTGTCATCACAAGCTTATCATGTCGCGGCAGTACGACTGCACAACATATCACACTGTGACTGCGTTCATGCATGCCTGGTTTAGTCGCTGTTCGGGTCGCCCGTGGAAGGCCGGAACAGCCCAACAGCGACAGCCATCTAGGTTCATCAATTTAGCGTTGCCACGGATGCCAACTCAAGTTGATGTAACACCCTCGACCTCGACGCTGTATTTTTTGTTGTATATCTGGTCTAGGTCGTTGTACCTCTATGTAAACCTTTTTGTTGAGGCGAGGACGGACGGAAGGTGCTATCATATGTTCCTGTCATACAAGTGCTGGGTTTGAGCAAATATTTCAAGCCAAATTAGCGGTGACAATTCGTTGCCAATGACTTGACCACTCCATCACGAGGTTATCATATACAGTACAAGATCCAAACAGAATTAGGTTGCACTGGACGACAATCAGGTCGCCCATCCTGTGGAGAAAAAGGATGCACATGATCTCTGTGGTCGTCGTTGCCTAGCAAACTTTTCGAGGTCAAACCTGTTTGAACGGCTACAACAACATGAACAGCGGCAGGTCAAACTTTTCGAGGTATCCTATAGAAACTTACACCTTTTTTTTTGATAAAAAACCCACTCTTTATTACTCAATCACAATGTTTACAGGTACAGATGAACTATGGGGAGTACCCAACCACAAATGCCTACCAATTCCCAATGATAGACCGAATTTAGCTAAGTTATGAGCTTCAACATTATGTGTCCTCCTCTCATAAACCACATCACAGTGGATCAGAGATGCCTTCCTCCTCTGCAACTCCATGATGATCGAGCCATTAGCACCATAGCCAATATCATTAATAGCTTCAACAACGTTTCTACAATCCGAAGCTAGCAAGACTTGAGTCAAATTAAGATCATTAGCCAATGACATGCCCTCCCGACATGCTAGTGCTTCGAACACCTCAGGATCACGCACTCCTTCCACCACAATCAGAGAAGAACCCAAATAAACACCATTAGCACTTATAGAAACTTACACCTAGCAACACGATCGCGTACTGCACTTATAGAAACTTACACCTAGCAACACGATCGCGTACTGAACTTCAGGATGGGAATGGGCCGACCCGGACCTGGCCTTGGCCCTGGCCCTTGTGGCCTTAAGGCCAATTTGTGAGGCCATGGGCCGACCCATTTTTAAAAATTCAGTGGCAGGTGCTTCTGACAGGTGCATTCGAGGTTCTCGACTACTTACTTGAAGCATGTATTCGTGGATCTGTAGTATGGATCACTGTACTGAATACCAGGCCTGATTAATGATTTTAATTCACGATTTTTTTTTCAAAATGGAGGTTTAATCCGCCTGTACATCGAAACGATGCACATCGTTTTTTTATTAATAATTCCACGGAGCCGTACAAAGTAATACATCAGAAGGTCTGAAGCCACCGTCTTGACAACAACTGTCGCTACACCTACTAACACGAAAAAGGGAGTACATCTGGTCAGAGTCGTCGCGCTAGGATCTCGCACTAACGCACAACATTGAAAACTGAAGGCGTCAAACCGAGCCGCCCAATGGAAGGTCAGGAGCACAAACCGGTCTAGCGGACTTAGGACGGGCGCTGTTACGCACGCCTAGAAGCCACCGCCGTCATCTTTCGCCAACCCATTTTTAGAACCCGCCAACGCATTCACCTTGGACCAGGCCTGCCATCAATGCCACCATTGCACCAGACTGTGCCTCCAACCTGCGCGAGTCCATCATGTCGCAACCGTCCTCGAGTTCATGCTCCACCACGCCGTCATGACCCATCGTCTTTGTCAATGAAGATGAAACTCCGCACCACCAGCAAACCCCCTCCAAGTAGCCCATGTTCCAAAAAAGATGCCCCCGAGAGAGTAGTCTCGCCATCATCCGATCTGGTAAAACCAGATCTAGGATTTCCCCCGGAACACAGCCCTACTCTAGAACGATGCCCTCAAGAGGGAGGACGGCGCAGGGCGTCATCATCGTCCGATCCGGGAACCCAGATCTAGGTTTTCCCTGGAGCAATAGGCAGTAGGCGGAGGCTACACATCAACGATGCCTTCACCAGATGCCATCCGAAGACGCCGCCATCGTCGGCTCCGACCATATCGGAGCCCGACTCTCACCGGCCAGCCACCTCCGGTCCAACCCGCGCGCCACAGCCACAGAAGAGGGAGGCTTCCACGGCCTCGCCGTAGATCGGCCTAGAGAAGGGTCGATGTCGTTCGCCGCGCCGTCGTCGGAATGGTCACGTCGTGACGCCCAGGAGCATCATGTCCTCCGGCCAGAGGAGACCACCGCCGCCATTTCCGGGGTTGCCGTCCCAGCACCCACATGATACGGACAGAAACGGCCAATGGGAAACCATGTGTAGGAGCGGGATCATGCAGGCAACCACGGCTGCAGCCCTCCAGGCGAGCCCAGATCAGCCTCGCACCGCCACATCCGCCGTCTCAGACGCCGACGCGAGGCATCACCACCCGCCGCCGCCATGCATCATCGCCACTGAAGAAAGAGGATGGGCGCGGCCTCCTCTCGCCGTGGTCGCGACTAGCCATCTCCCGACCGCCTCCATGACGTGCGGGCCTCGCCCAGAGACTATTGGAGGCATGCTCTCGAGACAATAATATTCAGTTATTATTCTGTTTCCAAGTTTGGAATTAATTTTATGGAAAATCTTTATGCGGGTGTGCAGACATAAACAAACAAGAGTTCCTAATCTTGTCTTTAAGATTAGCTGATGGTTTGTGAGATGATCACATTTTTCTGATCATGGACTTAGAAGAAAGTCTAACAAAACATAAGAGTTTATTGTTAGGGTAACAATAGTACTGAACCGACACAAGTGTATGTTATTGCTAAAAGAGACTAAACAATCATTATGTATTTTAGCAAATGCATATGAAGTTAACATTGACTATAATCCCTATACTATAAGAATATCTAGTGACCGCATGATCGAAAGTTATACTTAGGGACTATAATGGTGATCTCTGGGTATGTCCTAGAAAGTGTAATGGAACTGAGATCGTTCAAGACTAGTACTTAACTCCTCTAGAAGATAGAGATATCCATTCTCTAGGCCCGCTCAGTATCACCGATGACATCTCGTCTGGCAAGACACAATATGATTTTATCATAGTGACGTGGGGACACTCGACACGTCTCCTACTTGAGCCTACCGGTTGCTACGCTACGGGGAGCCCACTCAAAGTCTCATCCGGGTCTAAGAAGGCATAGTCGATTTCTGGGAGCACAAGACAAGAACTCCTATTCGTAGTATACTAGGACTCATGTAAACCCCTCCTGGCTGCATATATAAAGCCAGGAGGGAGCAGAGAAAAGGGAGGAAGAGACAAGCCACAACTAGACTCAATCCTAGATTAGACAAAACACGGGATACCCCGTACACACCACCACGACATCGCCATTGTAAGAGCTCGACTATCTCGCCATAATACAGATCAGACAAGTAGGAGTAAGGATTTTACCTCTACGAGGGCCCCGAACCTGGGTAAACCGTGCCCCCTGTTAGCCATCGAGATCACCAACGCGTATTCGTCTCCTAATCTACAAACCCTAGTATCTCATACGAGGGATCTGCCGAGTCAAGGTCTCGACACATAGGGTCATCGGGGATATGGATGAGAAAAGATAACAATATCGGTAAACGAGTTATATGTGTCATGATCAAAGAATTTGATCATACTAGATCACATAGTCTCACCTCGTGATATCGTTAATTTAAGGAAATAAGTGCAGTGAGTAACTTATAAGGTTCCCTCGTTCTTCGGGGACACACAGGAGCCATAATGGACGTTCACGGTCCCGTTGTTGGTTATTGTTCGGCAAGTGCCCGAACATGATTGTGTGTTATCAAGACTTTACGTGTCACACACTTAAGCCGTGCCAACCTTTTATTGAGAGAAATAATATATTGTTATCGGTTTTTATGAATGTTCGATGTCTTTTCTGAACGGATAGTATGGCCACCTAGAGGGGGTTGAATAGTTGGTACGACCAATTTTCATTCTTTTTCGATTTAGTCTTGACACAAAGGTAAATTTTCTAGATTATGCAACTAAGGTGAAATTACTTATATGACAAGAGCAATACTAAGCAAGATACAAACACAAAGTAAAGGAGAGGGAACGAGGTAACCGATAACAGAAGCACACGGAGACAAGGATGTATTCTCGAGTTCCTCTTTTTGAAGGGAGTACGTCTCGTTGGAGGGGTGTGAGTTTCGCCAAGAAGGCCTACTCAACGCCACAAAGGCCTCACCATATTCTCCGATGAACCTCGCCACAACTAGTTCACCTTCCACTATTGATTCTCTTCGAGGCGGAAATCGGTGCCTTTATAATGAGCTTGAGGCACACACCCACAACTGAATTGGGGGCTCCCAAGAATCACCAACAATCTTGCTTCAATCAACAAGTAAGCAACAATGGATTCTAGGTTTTCCACAAAGAAACCCTAGACTCAAATCCCTCAAGTGAATGAGGGGGAATGAAGAACGGGTGGTGAAGATGTAGATCCGGGCCTTCTCCTTCAATCCTCCAAGAATCAACAAGTTTGGGTGGAGGAGATGGGGAAAATCTAGAATTTGTGAGCTCATCAATGGGGACTGAATGTTGGACGAGCTAACCCTTTGGAGAAGAAGGGGTCTTCTATTTATAGTTGCACTAAAAAACAAGCCGTTTTTCTGCAGCTCGCGAACAATCCGGAATCAATCCGGCCATCCGGAATATTCTGAGGCATTTCGGATGCTAACAGAGGTTTTCACGGTCATCCCGGGATGACTACGACAACCCGGAATAGCCCGGAATGATTACGGATGCTAGCAGAAGTTTTCACGGCAAATCCGGAATAATTCCGGAAATTATGGAATGAATACGGATGCCAATAGAAACCTCTGCCTGCAGGGAGAACTGGTCACTTTATTTTTATCCTTCACCATAAATTTGACATTGCTTTGTGCTGGTAATAGGTGTACCTTAAACATGCAGCACACAGTAAGATATCACTTATGTTGTTAACAAACACATAAAACAAAAGGGATCAAGAAATGTTCTTTCAATCTCCCCCTTGTCGGTGTTTGATGAAAACATAAGGATTCGCGGGGATTTCATATAGTGAACAAAGTAAATGGTCTCCAAAAAATAGACGGGCTCCCCCTAGATGTGTGCACCGATTGAGGCACACATCAACTAGGCTTTGCTCCTCCTATGTTTTAGAAACCAAGCAATTTAAGAAGGTTCACAATAACAATTGCATAAAGGATAAAACAAGATAACTATGCAATCATACAATTCAAAAGATAATAACTTATCACGAGCAAAGGTGACACACACGAGTCACCTGAAGGTTCCACACACATAAAGCAAATGTTTTCAACGAGAGAAAATAAACGGGAGCACAAGCGTATTAGATCAAATCGAAAAGGCAAGAAACTTGTGCCCCAACACATGCAAATCCCGTGATATCCTAAATAGAGAACTCCTTCTCCCCCTTTAGCATCAAGATGCCAAAAAGGAGAAAAAGAGCTCAACTACCATCCCAAGAGATCACACAATATCCTCTTCATCATCTTCTTGATCCTCTTCCTGCTCTTCTCCACCTTGGCTGCCATCATCATCAAAGTCATCATAATCTTCATCCTCTTCATCATCATCCCCATCAGCCGGAGGCACCCCAAAGTAGAAGTCATCGTCACGGATCTCAGGCATCTCAAAGGGAACAAGATCAGCAGCAGCAAGTCGCAAGAGAAGGAGGATCTATAGGCACATCAAACCCAGCATTCCTCCTGTCAGCGTTCTGAATACGCCTATTTTTCTTAGCTAGCTCCATAGCCTCGTGAGCAATAGCTCTAGTGTCACTGCACATGTTGAACATAGCCTTGAAGAACTTGGCAATGCCATACTGACGCTGAGTACCACCGCTAGAAGATCCCTAAGGAGTGTGAGACATCTTGGCTTTCGCCTTTGCAAACTCAGGCATCTCTAGAACACTGATAAGAGAGGGAGTGAACTTCTTTGGCCTAACAACCGGATACTGCTCCATGATTTCTTCCCCAGCCTTGGAGTTGATGAACCTCTGGATATAGGGGCCATATGTCGGCTTCCTATTTTCCATAACTCACATGCAAATCTCATGATAGGGAAAGTCCATCACATCAATCTTCTTCTCGTTCTTGGGCTTGGTGATGACCATGAGGTTAACCATGAAAACCCTCATAGTTGAGTAGTATCTAGCTTTGACCATGAGAGTGGAGCGGAAGATCTTGGATAGCACATTATAGTATGGATACTGATGACCCACAAGTATAGGGGGTGTATCGCAGTACTTTCGATAAATAAGAGTGTCGAACCCAAGAAGGAGCAGAAGGTGTTGACAGGCAGGTTGGATAGAGCATTCGCTATAAACACTAGCAAACATGTTTTTGGTGGTTTTTGATATAGCAGATAAATAAAGTGCGAGTAAATAAAAGACAGTAAATATAATTGCAGCGAGTGGCTGATACGTCATAAACATATCCATAATTTCTGATGTTCCATGTTATTTTCATGTCATATGATACATGTTTCATTTACACTTTATGTCATTTTTATCGATTTCCTAGGACTAACCTATTGACAAGATGCCACAGAGCCAGTTCTTGTTTTCTGTTGTTTTTAGTTTCAGAAAATTTGTTCTGGAAATATTCTCGGAATTGGACGATTCGAAACTCGGAAGTCTTAGAAAGTTGTCGCGCACATGGAATCCGGAGGAGACCCGGAGGGGAGCCACAGGGGTCCCACACCATGGGTGGCCCCCTGGCCGTGCCCATGGGTGGTGTGGCCCCCTGGCTTCCCACCGACGTAGCCCCCCCCCTCCCGCCTATATATTCTCCTCGAAGGGTTAACCCTATATACCCGAGACTTTTCCACCAAAAACATCCTCAGTTATCGTCATCGTCAACCCTAGTTCGGGAGGGTTCTGGAGCTCTCCCCGCCACCCTGCCGGGAGGGGAAATCATCACCGGAGGGCTCTTCACCACCATGCCCGCCTCCGGAATGATGCGTGAGTAGTTCATCCTTGGAATATGGGTCCATATCAGTAGCTAGATGGTTGTTCTCTCCTCTTTATGACTCATGTTTAGATCTTGTGAGCTTTCCTACATGATCAAGATCACCTTATTGTAATGCTACATGATGTGTTTGTTGGGATCCGATGAATATTGAATGCTATGTCCAATGATTATCAATCTACCATGTTCTTTTCATGTGTATGCTATTTACGATCTTGCATGCATCCCGTTGTTAGTAGATGCTCTGGCCAAGTAGATGCTAGTAACTCAAAGAGGGAGTATTTATGCTCGATAGTGGGTTCATGCCTCCCTTTCACTCACGCTCGAGTGACAGAAACGGGGGATGTGATGTTGCCACTAGGTAGAAAACAACAATGCTTTGTCTAAGAATGATATTATTGTTTACATTACACACTTTGCTTGCTGCGATTATCTGTTGCTTGCAACTTAATACCAAGTTTTGCTCGGATGACATTCTGATGGTGGATTATTAGTCATAGATGCGGTTGGATGACGATCTATGTATCTTGTTGTAATGCCCGCATGAATCACATAGTAATCATCATGTCATGCATATGCACTACGGTGCAACCTTTATATCTATCAATTGCACAGCTGTAATTTGTTTACCCAACATGCTATCTATCTGTTTTGGAGAGATACCACTAGTGAACTGTGGACCCCGGTCCATTTTCCTCATACTGATAATACAACCACTACAATCAGTGATAACTTGAATTGATAACGCGTGTCTCACTGAAAACTCTCCGGCCGATCCCTGATGCCAATGCAACAGTTTGTAACCCAATGGATATTCTCAACTCCACACGCTTGCACAACATAGCCACCGACTACGAGGTGGTCCTATACCATCTTATTCCCAGTGGAACAACAGGTAGCACACAATTTTGCAATGGTAACAATACTTTCAGATGAATGCTTACAAGGAGCAATTTGAATCCAAAGGTTTTAGGGTTTATGTTAAACGTAGTCTAATTGTTCTATTTTGGATCCTAGGTACATATGAGGGGTAAGGGGTGCGGCCACAATCCCTTGCGCAAGCACCACCCCTTTAACTTGACATGGACTCAGACTTGGGTTTGGACTCGATCAACTGGGATACAAACTGACCCCTAGGGGGGTTCGGCCAGTTTGGCACGCAGGCCATAGCTTTTCGGACCAAAAGACGGATCACAAGTTTAGAAGCATGCCAATTTTAGATCAACAGCCTCGCCAGTGTCAGAGCCCAACCATGATTGGTAGAGAAGATTTCGAGTAAGACCAACTTTATCATCTTCACGCCTCCAAGACCTCATGGGCCCTTGGTTTTTTTACAACATCATCGAAGAATTAATCATGTGGCAAAGCATGCAGATTATACTTGTAGGATCTTCGGGAAACTTAGGGAACTTATAATTGAAACAAGCATCATTTGTCGTTTTTCAAAGTGTACAATAGACAACAAATCCCCCCGCAAAGAACCAACTTGAGTTGGATATGTCGGAAACGATTCCACCCTTTTTCCAGCCAAATCTTGTGTCTAACTAGACCCAATGTACACATAACTAATTGCCACATAAATGTCACGACACGGTACCTGCCTGATGCTCTGAAGACCAAGAAGAGAACTGATCAACGCCAAGCGATACGCGAGGCCCATCTACGGAGGAAGTCCAAGGCTCAGGTGACGGTCGCGGGTACGACTACTTAGGCGTGCGTGTGTACCTGAGCAAAGGCATGCCTGATGTATCGAACCAATTGACCCTGCCTGGGCATCTCCCTTCCTCCTCTTCCGGACATGCGTGTCCGTGATTCTGCTCTCGCTTGATGCAGAGCTTGTATCGATCTCGAATCCACTCACAGAATTCCAATTGCTCATGAGTTATAGCTAGATCCTCGACAGTTGGTATCAGAGTCGTAGATCCACCACCATCCTACCACAATTTTTCCCCAAATTTTTTTCCGGAAACCGCACGAGCTGATACAGATCGGAGGCGAATTCAGGTGACGGGGGCGCAGTGGTTGGGATCTCCCGTCAAATCCCACTGGTCTGCCTCCTCCCTGCAGCGGCGGAGTTGGGGTCAGCAGCAGATCGACTCCACGGCGGCGTACGGCAGCGATAGACTGCTAGCGACGAGGTTTGGAGGGCACGAACGGTTCGCGGTCGATCCCTTCGCACGCGGTAAAATCCCGGCTTGTCATTCAGGCTCTCTCGTCATTGGGGGCGTATCCAGGAGAAGGCGGCATGCGCTGACATCTTCAGACAGCGTGTGGGAGGTCTGTGACGAGTTGATTATGGAGAAAGTTCAATCTGACCTCTCAGAGTTGCGGAAGCAAGGCAGGGAAACATCCACGACGATTCATAGTATCAACGAGGCATTGAAGGGTCTCAGTGCGTGGATTTCGCAGATGGACACAACTGTGCGAGGGCTGCAGAAATCGGTGGAGGAGGTAGCAGCGAGAGTAACTGCACTGGAAGCATCCCCAAATCTGTCCCCAGTGCGCATCATCAGGCCTGAAGGGCACAGCGACGAACACGTGAACCAGGGTACTGTGACTGCAGCCTCTAAGGCACAGTCAGTGGCCCTGGACAAGGGTATGCGAACTGCTCCTCATACTCCAGTGCGATTTGATATGGGAGAGGCTTCTGATTGTTTCATCGAAACACCACATTTTGCATCTAGACATAGTAGTAATAGATCCAGGCCACCTAAAACTGAATTTCCCCGCTTTGATGGTGAAAACCCGAAGTGGTGGAAACAAGTTTGTGAAAAATACTTTACCCTATATGATGTAGATCATGATACGTGGGCAAATTTTGCTACGATGCATTTTACTGGGAATGCGGCCTTGTGGTTACAGACCTATGAGGCAGAGCATGATGTTGATAATTGGGATTTGGGAGGAGCTTTGTATAGCGATTCATGTAAAATTTGGCAAAAACAAACATCACACACACTTAGAAGCTTTGGAGTGTTGCAAACAAACTGATACGATGGAACATTATTATCACAAAATTGATGGCATTAGGCATAAAGTTTTAGTGTATAACAAGCATTACGATGAGGCTTTCTTTGTTACTAAATTCATTGGAGGATTAAAAATAGAGATTCAAAGAGCTATTCGATTGTATAACCCTAGAACAGATGCTGCGTTAGTTTTGGTTGAAAAACAGGAGGAAATGCTTGAGGAAATGCGAGGTTATTCCAGCAGCCGCTATAAACAAGATTACAAGCACTCTTATTCCAAAACTGGGTATCCTGGCAAGGGAATTCTGGCCCCTACCAACAGTGAGAAGCAGACTGAGGATAAGATAAAACCAAGAGCTCAATGGGATGATAGGCTGAAGACTCTAAGGGATCAGAGAAGAGCCCGTGGCAAATGCTTCACCTGTGGTGACAAATATCAGTCGGGGCATAAATGCAATAAAAGTGTGTCCCTAAATGTGGTGGAAGAGCTCTCGGAGGTTCTGAAAGTGGATGCCCTGGAAGCTGAACCAGACAGAGAAGCATCAAGTGATGAAGAACCGTTGGTGCACATCTCGCCATGTGCACTAGCTGGGATCCAATCAAAGAAAAGCATCCGCTTACAAGGAGAGTGCAATGGCAAACAGGTGTTGATGCTTGTTGACTCAGGAAGTGCTGGAAGTTTTGTGAATGCAGCAACGGTTCAACAACTGGGCTTGAAAACTGTCGCTATCCCAACGGTTCAGGCAACAGTAGCCGATGGGGGGAGGTCAACGGTTAATCAAGCAGCTCCAGAGGTGCAGTGGAAATGTCAGGGGAATACATTTACAACTTCCTTCCGAGTTTTTAGTGTGCCTGGTTACGATATGATTTTTGGAATGGATTGGTTAGAAAGCCTGCCCCCAATGTGGGTGGATTGGTCGAGAAAAATTCTGAAATACAAAGAAAATGGGGCACAGGTGGTGTTGAAAGGGGTCAGAACCAATATGTGCAGAATTGTGACCCATTTCGTTGGCAGAATTGCAAGTGTTGGCAGATAACTGAGCTGTGGAACATATTGTCGAGTTGAATACCACAGATACTGGTGAGGTGGAAGCAATACCAGTAGAAATTGAGCAGGTGCTGCAAGACCATGCAAGCTGTTTCAACAACCCTACTGGGCTACCTCCACACAGGGTGTACGATCACCACATCACCTTGCTGCCAGGGGTGCAATCGGTGAACGTTAAACCCTATCGATACTCACCACAACAAAAGAATGAAATTGAGCGCCAAATAAAAGAAATGCTTCAACAAGGGATAATCCAAGCAAGTCAGAGTCCATTTGCATCTCCGGTGCTATTGGTAAGGAAGAAAGACGGCACATGGCGCTTCTGCGTGGATTATCGTCATTTGAATGCCGTTACTGTGAAGGACCATTACCCAATGCCGATAGTGGAAGAGTTGCTTGATGAACTGGCAGGAGCAAAATTATTCACAAAACTTGATTTGCGTTCAGGATATCATCAGATCAGGCTTGTAGAGGAAGATGAATGCAAAACGATCTTTCGTACACATAGTGGGCATTATGAATTCAGGGTGATGCCGTTTGGGCTTACCTCAGCCCCAGCTACATTCCAGGAAGCAATGAACACGGTGTTTGCAGATGTGATTCGTAAATTTGTCTTGGTCTTTGTAGACGACATTCTAGTGTACAGCAAGACCTTGGAAGATCACCAACGCCATTTGCGATCAGTGTTTCAGCTACTGGAGCAGAATCAGCTGTTTGTCAAGAAATCAAAGTGTTCATTTGCGCAACGTTCGCTTGAATATCTAGGGCATATAATCAGTGCAAACGGGGTAGCAACGGACCCGGCTAAAGTGCACGCGATTCAGAAATGGCCGTGTCCAGTAAATCTCAAACAAGTGACGGGGTTTCTCGGGCTGGCAGGATATTATCGCAAATTCATTCGCCAGTTTGGCATTCTCTGTCGACCATTGACAAATTTGCTAAAAAAAGAACACACCGTTTATATGGACTCCAGCAGTCAATGAGGCATTCCTAGCAATTAAAGCAGCTCTGACTCAAGCACCAGTTTTGGCCCTACCAGATTTTACAAAAGAGTTCGTACTTGAGACTGACGCTTGTGAAACTAGAGTTGGAGCAGTCCTGATGCAGCAAGGCCACCCACTGGCCTTCCTCAGCCGATCTTTGGGAGTCAAGAATCAAACTCTCTCTATCTATGACAAAGAGTGTCTAGCTATCCTCATGGCAATCGACAGATGGAGACCATATTTGCAACACAAGCAATTCACGATCCATACTGACCATCGCAGCCTCATCCACTTGGGAGATCACAAGTTCAACACCAAAATGCAGCAAAAGACATTTTTCAAGTTAATGGGCTTGCAGTATCGAATTGTGTATAAGAAAGGGAGCATGAACACAGTGGCTGATGCCCTTTCTCGCCGGCCCATGCACTATAAAGTGAATGCTATATCAGTGGTATGCCCTCGTTGGGTGGAAACAGTGATTGAAGGCTATCAACAGGATGCAAAAGCCAAGGAGTTGTTGATTGAATTAAGTGTGCAAGGACACAACGACCAAGGATTCTCTCTCCAAGATGGCATTATTCGACACAAAGGCAGAATATGGTTGGGTAACAATACAGATGCACATAATGTTATTCTCTTGGCACTGCATAACAGTGGATTAGGAGGGCATTCTGGCACACTGGCTACTTATCAGAAGGTGAAACCGTTGTTTTCCTGGCCAGGCCTGAAGCAATATGTAATTGCATATGTGGCTAAATGCCAGATTTGTCAACAGGCAAAAGGTGAGCATGTCAAACTGCCTGGTAGGCTACACCCACATAAAATTCCTCCTTCTGCGTGGCACACGGTGAGCCTAGATTTCATTGAAGGGTTGCCTTGCTCCAACAAGTATAACGCCATTCTGGTTGTGATAGACAAATTCGCTAAATTTGGTCACTTTATACCGCTACGGCACCCCTTTAGAGCAGCCACCATCGCCCAGGTATTCATGGATAATGTATACAAGACACATGGTATGCCCCAGGTGATCATCTCTGATAGGGACAAAATTTTCATCAGCAATTTCTGGCAAACTCTTTTCAGACTTGCAGATACGATTCTCAACTTGAGTTCTTCGTACCACCCACAAACTGATGGCCAAACGGAGCGATTGAATCAGTGTCTGGAGACATACTTGCGCTGCTTAGTGCATGGCAAACCTGAACAGTGGGCTCGATGGCTTCCACAGGCATAGTATTGGTACAATTCCACATTCCATTCAGCTTTAGGAAAATCCCCCTTTGAGGTTCTGTATGGTCGGACACCTAGACACTTTGCAGTTGAGAATGCATCCTTACCCGGTCACACTGATGTGGAAGAGTGGCTTAAGGCGCGTGCAGCTCTCGTGCCGGTCATCAGGCAACATCTAGAGCGAGCGCAACAAAGGATGAAACCGCAGGCTGATAAAAATCGCAGCGAGAGGCAATTTGCGGTGGGGGACTATGTGTACCTGAGGCTGCAGCCATATGTTCAGTCTTCGGTGGAGAAGAGAACATCACAAAAACTGGGATTTCGTTTCTATGGACCATATCTCATTTTGCAGCGTGTTGGAGCAGTGGCGTACAAGCTCCAATTACCTCCCATGGCACGCATCCATCCTGTGGTGCATGTGTCGCAATTGAAGAAAGGGGTTAAGCCAACGGATGAAGTAAACTGCACATTACCAATTGCCTTGTTGCGTATGCAGGTGTTGGTCCCGCCGGAGACCATCGTTGGAGAACGCATGATCCGTCGCGGGAACAAAAGGGTGCCGCAGGTCAAAGTGCGGTGGAGTGGATTACCGTCATCGTGCGAGTCATGGGAATCCATCTACTCGATGGTGAACTCCTACCCAGCAGCTGCGGCTTGGGGGCAAGCCGCCATTCGAGGAGGGTGTACTGTCACGACACGGTACCTGCCTGATGCTCTGAAGACCAAGAAGAGAACTGATCAACGCCAAGCGATACGCGAGGCCCATCTACGGAGGAAGTCCAAGGCCCAGGTGATGGTCGCGGGTACGACTACTTAGGCGTGCGTGTGTACCTGGGCAAAGGCATGCCTGATGTATCGAACCAATTGACCCTGCTGGGCATCTCCCTTCCTCCTCTTCTAGACCTGTGTGTCCGTGATTCTGCTCTAGCTTGATGCAGAGCTTGTATGGATCTCGAGTCCACTCATAAAATTCCAATTGCCCATGAGTTATAGCTAGATCCTCGACAATAAACTTGGCTAAAGATCAATGGAACGCATAATACACTAGATAGCATGTTATCGTTATCGATCTTGCGCCATATGTCACATGTTTTTACTTGACATGTATGTCAACGTTCATGAATTTACATGATTGTTGTGATATGCAGATGTTGAAGCAATTAAACTCTTTGCTTGTCTTAATAACAGTCGAACCCAAACACTTCATCTGCAGGGGTTTGACTCTTCTAAGTAAGAACTTCTCCTCTGTTTTCCTTTTCTTTTCCAAGGAGAAACTCCACGTACGTGGAGTTGGTCTAGAATCTTGTGTTCCATGCACACATACGTGCGTGCTCCTGCCGTGAGAGGTGAGACCGCCTTGAAGTCTAGGCTCCTTTGGCGGCACGCATGCTCTGTCACGATTGTGATGCTATTTTGTAACGCTAATCACGGAGGACCTGAGGGCCATGCATGCAGGTGTAGGTACAGTTAGGTAGGTGCTCGATCGGCCGGGTAATTCCACACTGTCCTGTGCAGCAGCAACAGTGCAAGCCGTTCACCGCGCAAACTTCAACTCGCCGGCCGGCCATTGGGACGTACGTGTGTGCTACTGTGCTGGCCTAATCAATATCCCTCTCGCCGGAGAAGAAAAGACTACTAATATGGCAGCGTGGTTCACACACAAAAGAAGTACTAGCATATGTGTACGTGCTACACTTAATTAACTTTCTCTCACCCACTAATATAAAAGGCAATGCCACAAATCACTACTACGAGTAGGACATTGGTAGGGGCGTGTCTTTAAGATCCGTGCAGTTTCCGTTCAGGGTGCTAGCCAGTCAATCGTTTCCTTGGTGTAGCATCAACAGACATGCATGGGAGACGCATGATAGCTACTGTACGTGCGTTAACGCCTCTCGTGTTTTCAACCACCGTCCTTGAACACCCACGGTTTATATACACGTGACTAGACTACATGCAACCCAATCTCGATCACAACTAACCAGATTAGATGAGAGACATAAAGCTAGTCCGATACAAGGGGCAATCCATCATCCATACATACACCGACCTCTCTCCAACTCAGTCCGGCCACCAGTACATTAAACCTAACACACCGGCACCGCGCTCTGCCTGCCTACTTATACTCGCTCCTAGCTTATCTAGGGGTGCCATCCACAAACAAGCAGCTAGCTAGCTTAATTAAGCGCGCGGGCGTACGTACGTCGACCATGCCTAAGAAGAAGCTGTCCCACAGGCTCTTCTCCACCCTGCTCTCCATTATCTTCCACGGCAGGCCATGGCTCTCCGGCACCAGCAGCAAGGCCAGCACCACCGCTGCCGCATTTCCTTCGTCGTCACACCTGCACCCTCCCATTCCCATGGCGGATGACAAGCTCGCCGCGGAGCGAACCCTCGTCGTCGACGTCGACAACGGCCTCCTCCGCTCGTCGCCCTCCGGCCTCTTCCCCTACTTCATGCTCGTGGCGCTGGAGGCAGGAGGGTTCCTTCGAGGGGCCGCGCTCCTCCTCCTCTACCCTCTGCTCTGCTGCGTGGGCATCGGCAGTGACACGGCCCTGAGAGCCATGGCCATGGCCACCTTCTGCGGCCTCCGGGAGAGCCGGCTCCGCGCCGGCCGCGCAGTGCTGCCCAAGTGGTTCATGGAGGACGTGGCCGTGGAAGCGTTCGAGTCCATGAGGGGCGCGCGGAGGAGGGTGTGCGTCACGAGGATGCCGAGAGTCATGGTGGACGGGTTCCTGAGGGAGTATCTCGGGGCGGAGGTGGTTGTCGGGAGGAGGATGAAGCTGCTATGTGGGTTCTACACCGGTCTCATGGAGGAGGAAGAGGTGGTCTTCGAGGAGAAGGAGATCATGCTGGAGGGTGATGCTGTGGCCTTCTCTGGCTCCTTGGACTTTCTCCAACATCCTCTCTCGCAGTGTTGCAAGGTACCGTTGACACATATTTTCTTGCATGTGAAAATTAATTCCTTGTATTTTTTGTGTGTGTTGCATTCATCGATTGGAGTAGCTCACTAAACCAAGATCGAGTACCGCGCATGCAAGGTATCTATAGATACTGACATGTCGCACGATGAGTTTTATTACTGTATATCTTAAGAACACTACCCCTTTTTTTTTGCGGGAACTACATTCTGTTTGTAGCCACAGTAGAAAATTAGGCATAAAACGACGTGCATACATATATACAGACGATTCAGATACGTACTCCATCAGTCAAAGAAGTAGGTGCCGTACGTGATGACCGTGCAATCATTTATTTATGTACTACTGTATACATGCCTTGCTTTACTTTTTCGTGATGATTAAATTTTCATGCATAAACAACAAAGTAGAACTATATACCTGTCATCTCTTGAATGAAACGTACAGTTGGTTTGTTCCACAAGTTGCATGGTCACGAGGTTGATTACTATTCGTACGTACATCGGTACATGCAAAAGTTTCCGCGCGAGTAGCATCAAACGGTTGGGGATTATATATGTCGTGCTCGCCACATGATCACGTCCCACTCGTCCAACACCTTTTTTCTTCCTCATGCGTCCGTCGTACACTAGTTAGTTAGACGTACTAGTACTGTTTACGTGTTTCTACGCGCATTCATTCACGGGAGGAAACCTGTGACCGTAAACTCTTTTGTTCCGTACAAACAGGAGACGTACCACGTGAGCCAGGAGGACAGGGCCAGGCGGCAGGCGCTTCCCAGGGGCAACTACCCCAAGGCCATGGTGTTCCACGACGGCCGCCTCGCGTTCCGGCCAACCGCCGGCAGCACGCTCGCCATGTTCATGTGGCTCCCCTTCGGCGTTGCCCTGGGCGCCACCCGCCTCGCCGTCGCGCTCGCCGTGCCCTACAGGTACTCCACGCCCTTCCTCGCCTCCACCGGCATGTCCTGGCGGCTCAAGGGAGACAGGCCGGGGCCCCCGCCGGGCCACGCCTGCGGCCGCGGCCAGCTCTTCGTCTGCAACCACCGCACGCTCATCGACCCGGTGTACGTGTCCGTGGCGCTGGACAGGCAGGTGCGCGCAGTGTCCTACAGCCTCAGCCGCCTGTCGGAGCTCATCTCGCCCATCGGCCGCACCGTGCGCCTCACGCGCGACCGCGACAGCGACGGCGCTGCCATGGCGCGCCTCCTGGACCGCGGCGACTTCGTCGTCGTCTGCCCCGAGGGCACCACCTGCCGCGAGCCCTACCTGCTCCGGTTCAGCCCTCTGTTCGCCGAGCTCAGCGACGACGTCGTCCCCGTGGGCATCGCCGTCGAGACTGCCATGTTCTACGCGACCACGGCCGGAGGGTTCAAGTGCCTCGACGCGCTCTACTACATGGTCAACCCGAGGATGTGCTACACGGTGCAGTTCCTGGAGCGGGTCTGCACCACGGCGGCGATGGTGCCCAGCACCAGCAGCAGCAGGGACCTGGCCAACCTCGTACAGAGGAAGATGGGGGACGCGCTCGGCTACGCGTGCACCATGCTCACCAGGAAGGATAAGTACCTCATGCTCGCCGGCAACGACGGCATTGTCAAAGCCAACGGCAAGTGCTCTGCTCCTCCTCCTCCTCTTCCTCCTGGTGGGAAGAAGAATATGTAACTGATTAGTCTGTTTCTACTGTAGCTTTTTAGTATGGAGTTTGTCCTGCAGTTCTCCGTTTCGGTTAATGGAACCCGGCTACTGTCGTTTGTAAAAAATGGAGTTTGTCCTGCACTGAAAGGCTGTAAAAAAGCAGTGATTTCAATTCATTCACCTCAACTTTTCAACACTACACACGGTGTGAACTTACGGTACTCCCTCGTGTGAACTTATTCCTAGAATCCTAGTGCCCTTCCTAACTTTTGTAGGCGGAGAATTCCGTTGAAGTGGGACCTTCTGGAGTCGCTAAAGTTGGTTTATTGATACTCCCAAAGATCTCATGTGTCCTAGCAAAACTAATCAAACTTGTTTCAGCACCCACCCAAAATAATCAAACTTGGTTCATTCTCAAATGACGACATCTTAACCCGAGATGGAGAAAAAAAAAGTTTCGTTCCTGCGTCTGCCGGGAGTCGAACCCGGGTCTATTGCTTGGAAGGCAATTATCCTAACCGTTGGACTACAGACGCTAATTGGTTTTGTATGAACTAATAGCTTTATTATTCGAGTTTGGCTAATCATGTCAACTTACCATGAAGATCAGAAGATGCTACCCGATATATAGAGGGTGCGTGTCGCAATCGGCGGAATGAAAGAGACACCGGGCTAGATTGGATATCGTGGCAGGGACCGCGAGCCCCGGTGGTGGCACAGCACGCAGAGAAAGCAAAGCATTTAACGGCGACGCGTACATGCGTAGTGCGGCCATGCCGAATTAAGACCAGCATTGCTTCCTCCGGCGCGCATGACCGCCGACGACAGGCACCTTCACATAACATCGTCCTCCTCCGGAGGCCACCAACATGTGGAATTCTGGGACGGAAATGGCACATCGGAAAGATGGAAAAGCACGTGCTCCCAAGGAGGAAACAAGTAGCCTCGGTCAGCTTCAGCTGGTAGGAGGTACCTCACGAAACAGCTCAACAGTAGCGAAATGCCACCAACTATTGAGCGCCACAGCCTTGAATTCTACGCGAATTGAGTATCATGCGCCATCGGATCAGAGTGAACGGCATGCGGACTTGCCTACTCAAGGTCGGAAGGACCCAAGGATATCCATTCTGATTGGGACTCTTTTTTTTAACTGATTCTGATTGGGACTGGTCCAGGTGAAACAACAAACCTGATTAGCAATCTCTGATTACTACAAAACCGACGCTTCTTTCTTGCTGGTCGCACCGCTTCTTTCCAGGTAAAATATCCAACCAACTGCCCGGCTCTGCAGCAAATAGGAAACTTTTGGTTGATTTGATTTTGGATCAGCATTTTCGTTTCTTTTCTTTCATATTAGTATTTTCTTTTTCTGCTAATTGATACAAGGAGAAAGAGTGACCGGGCTCAACCATTACAGGGGAACGGAATAATGTTCAGTGCTGGACCAAAATACCTATTGATTGATGGGTATACCAATTAATTAGTGATGATGCATCCAACGCTTTGTGCAGGTGTATCCTTCTCTGTTCTTAGCTCCCTGTGCATCGGCAACCTACCTCAACGAGTATCACCATACCATGCATGATGACACCACACCATGATGAGCTAACCAACACCAGGCTGCCTTCTACAATAAAGCAACCAACGATTCCCACAGACCAAACGAGCAGTGACTCACCCAAGAAAACTAACAAACCAACACGAGATTTCTCAGACAGACAACTCAGATTTCCAATCAGAAATCGTAAACAATGGCACGGCAAAAAGGTGATGGTATGTAGCATTGCCATGCGGACTCTCCAATCAGCTTATAACCTGTTTTCCCCTCACCAGTCTTAATACATCTAGCATCACAATAGTACAGACCACCCATTCGTTGATCACCTTCACCGCAGTACTGCAGTTATGCTGGCTGTCGTGTAACATTTTACATGCCAGGACAGATGAAGCAACACGAGTGCGTCTGGGTGCATTTTGGATAAATGGATCAACCAAAAGGGGTGAACTTACCTTTTCCAGAAGCTACTGGACTTAAATATGGCACATAATGTCTAAGCACAACTGTACGGACGCAACAAGGTTGCTACATTATCCTAACCCGCTTGCAGTTCGAACTGGCAGCATCTCTCACCCCTTTGCCTGTCACTGCATACGGTGTCGAAGCCACCGGAAGTGAAGGGGACTTATCCAGGTACGCACACCGCTCGCTCCCTTTCCAGTACAGAATCAGTCGGTTTGTGCATGAGTGGGACCAGCTGTCACCTGCATAACACCATTGCATTGTGTTCATTTCCTAGAATGAGTCGACGGATTACATAAATTAGAATTTCCATCACAATCTTACTACCCTGTTCATGAAATATCCAGAGAGGATGGAATATTAAGCTTCTGCAGAACCATAGAGATGTCCCAAACATTCATGCATATATTAGCATTGCTTTACTACTTGATTAAAGCCAGCAAAATAATTATGCAGAGAACCACCAAAGCCCTTTGGAAATACTTCCAGTTATCAAGATTTTTTTAGTAACTCATCGGCACATAAAATATAGTAATGTTTTGAGAAAATAGTCTGATTGTCGCATTCTAGGGTCACTTTCTTTAACAGGAGATAGTTAACTCACCACATTATTATGATTAAAGTGAGCCAAATAACTTGAGCAGCATTGAATCTCGCGTGTGATCAATAAACCGTCTATTCTATCACCCAGGTTTTGACATTTCATTAAATTTGACTGCCCTTTTTTTTGTGGGTATAATTTGACTGCCTTAGTCATTGAGAAAATTTAAGCCCCTAACCCCAGGTGTAGCAAACAAATGTAACATTGTTAAGAAAACCATTGCGAAAGGAAAATAGCATTGTTGATTTTAGACGTTTTTATTAGAGAAAGGTAAAAATAGGGGTTATAATTGTAAAGACAGGAAATTACCTAGAGCAAGAGTCAACTGAAATGATCCTTCAGTAAATTTAGTAGTTACTTGGTTCAACAAGACAAGCTGTTCAAAGAAAAATGGTAAGTATATTAGCCTCATTGAGTAGGGTATCTCTACCTTGAGGGAAGTCATCGTTGAGTTGTTTTCTAAAGAGAAGTCCATATGTACCACGGAGAATTTGGTCAGTTCCAGATAAGATAATCCACTCAAAGAAAAAAAATCCCAATTCTGAATAGACCACTCAAATTTTGTGGCAGATCCAAGTATGAAGCTACCGTCAGTTGACCGTCAGTTTTTTGCCATATTGATGAAGGTACCTTTCTTAAGTGATTTTTTTTCATGTGCCTGCTTCTCTCCCGAACCTTCTCTGCTCCCAAAAGATAACAAAGGTTTTCTATGATATATTCAAAAGCATGCCTACATATACATCTATCAGAGTGGCATATACGGAAGTTGGCACAGAGAGGAACATTGTCTTTTCAGCAGCCACTTAGCAATGTGGCATATTTGAAACTGGCTCAAAATTTGGGTAGTATACTTGGGACCTGGTTTTTTTAGCGGCATTGTCTGGAACTGACCAAATTCTCAATGGTACATATGGATTATATTGTCTTGAATGTACCAAAGAAAAGAAAGGAACATGATAAAACAGTATAATACAAACAGATCAGATAAGGAAGGCGAACATTAAGAAAATAGATGCACTGTTGCCAAATGATGCAGGAAATAGCTCAAGTGGCATTAAAGCAGGTCATACCCGAACGGACAGTAGCAGAGTTTCACTAAAAAGTTATGTGTTCTTTCTAACATTTATGTGCAGAAAAAAAAAACCATTTACAGGAATTGGAGCTGCTATGTGGTTTTCTCAACTGAACTAACACGATTCATTAGCGGAAATTCAATATAAAAACGAAGGAAAATGTGTACTCTCATATTAGATCAGCGCCTATAATAAAAGTATAGAATTCCTCAACGGGAACAACAGCCTCGATTACTAATATGTCTACCAGAAGAAGCCACGGGATACAAATGGCGTAATGACACGACAGATCTTGCAAATGTTGAAGAAAAGTACAAACAAATTCACAATCATCTGTCCAAAAACCTAACTCACTCCTGATAACCTGCATCAATGTCAAGACATATGGTAGGGAACTTACCGCCAAGTTAAATGCCTTTGAAATCTTCATCAGCTTCAATGATAATCCACTGAGCACTCTAGTCCTCAAAGCCAGATCATCAAAATCTTGGCGAAAGTGGAAAGTAACACTATCAATTATAACTATTCTCACCTGTAAAGAAGAAAGAAAAATAATGGTCATTTGGTAACACTGAACCAATTGCGGTTAATTCTATTAAGTAGGGAAGGGCACAAAATAATTTCAGTAAGAAAAACAGCTGCCAGGAAAACTAATCGTAAGCCAAAATAGAGGTGAAGGACAAAATAACGGGCATCATTCAGGTGATTAAACTTGAAGACTCAATTGTTCAAGAATATTACATCTTTATGCTCCACGAGGAATTTCTCCAGATAGTTTATCACCGCAATCTGTTCAGTGTAGCTGCATATTCGGAAGTAATAGATGCCTGCCAGGAAACGCTCAGGCTGCAGATTTCCTTGGTATGATGAAGCCTTGTCATGGTGGTATGGAAAGTACTCCATTATGTCACTGATACACCCTTCGGCAATTTGATAGACACGTTCAACCATGAAACTGCCTTCCGTATCTGTTACAATGAAAGGAAATATTGCTACAAGTTTCTCAATGAACACAGGATAGTAATTATTTTCTGTGACACCACTATACCAATATAAACCGCTTTGCCACCAAGGCCACCATAGTCCACTGGAATTTGGACGTTGATTGCCAGCTGAATCCTACAAAATTTGGTATTTAGTACGGTAGTTTTCTTCTGAAATTGCGTTGGTTCAATAGTAGGTGCAACATACCCCAATTGAGTTTTGCCGATTCCTGGAACACCACCTGGATAAAACAGGTAGCTGATTAGCCTAGTCACCACAGATATATCAATGAACATAACCATTTTATGTGAACTCAGCAGACAAAAATGAAAGGCGTCATCAGATGTCCATGCACAAGGTAATAACCAGAGTTGAGCAAAGACTCGCTAACCACCCACAATTAATCAGAACCATAGAAAAAAATGACGGGGTTATCACCAGAAGACAGGAGACCGAGAAACAAGCTAATGACTAACAGACTAAAAACTGTCCAGTTGATTATATATGGTTAACCATTCCTCCTCATTCCTTCATCACGGAAGATGTTAAAAAAGCACACCTATCTCTGTAACTTCTTTACAGTGAATCCCTCCACCAAGTATGCCATTGAGATCACTGGAACCAGTACTGATGTGTTTCTGTGATTGCTCCTCAGATAGCATATCCCATGCATTTTGGGCTCCTGTGATGTACTTGAACGAGAATCAGTACTATTACAATCCATTCTTATCAAGGATATATACAACATCAGAAAATCAAGTATATTCAAAAAAAAAAACATCAGAAACTCAAGAGCAACAAGTGCAACGGCTTGCAAAGCTATTGAGTCGTGTGACCCGTTGGCAGCAGAGCATATCACATAAGGGGAGAAAATAAATTCACACATCGTTAGCTGAAATGTATCGACCTCAGACATCTCAATTAGATGAAATGTATCGACCTCAGACAATCCATGAGAAAACATAAAAGACTAAGACTGGAACATGGATATCGATTGTATAAAATATCTTTATCATAGCTCCACAATTACCTTACTCGAGTCCAAAAGGGGAAATAATTTGGCCGGGCAACAAAACACGACGAACGAGTCATAGCACGTTTTATAAGCAGTAGCCAATGAACGGCATCGTGAAAGGAGTACTTTACCTCTAAGAACACCGCAAGGTTCCTCTGCTCCCTTGAACTTGTTAGCGCCCTCAACGACCTTGAGAATACCAACAGCCTCCTGGATCTCATTGTTCATATCTGTACAACAGGAGAGGATCTAGGTGGGGAGGCCAAGGAGAGGAGAATGGGAAGCGAAAATCACCTGCGTCGTTGTCGTTGTCGTCGCCGTCGCCCCCGCCGCCGTCTGCTTCCTGTTGCCCGCTTCTTTCGCTCTGGGCCAAAAGGGAAAAAGGACGCAGTGTGAGAGCGAAGGAGAGGAGAATGTAGAACAAGGGCCTTTGGATTGGGAATACGGGACAAGATCATGTTGGATGATGGACTGCAGGAACATTGCGAAAAGGTCCTCACCGGATCATCAAATTCAACGAGATTTTTTTCCTTTTTGAGGGAAACCAAATTCAGCGAGATGAGCGAACCGAATGGTACTTTCCCCAAACTCGGATGCTCTTTCTCGCTTTCTTCTTGTAATCGAAAGAAGTCCACATAACCCGCCGGGCCGGCAAAATTCGAGGCCCTGTGCGAAAATAAAAAACGGGGCCCTATCTCACACTAAAAATTAAGAAGGATACCGGATGGCACTATCTGAGCTCAATATTATCTTCGTTCACCTTAATATTATCTGGCTCTGACTGACCATCTCTTAAATCATTTTATTAAAAATAATTTGCTAGTGCAAGAGAGAGGATTAACATACTGATTACCGGATGTCACTTGTGATAATTCTTTCTAATAAACATGTCCATAAACTCTTTTTGAGATTTAATTGAATTTTTTTCATATTCTATTGTTTCCCCCATAACGAATCAAAGCTATATTATTGGAAACACAAGAGACAAATATGAATAAATAAAATGGAATATTACGCATCAATGCTTGGCAATTAGATGCGCCAGCAGCTGACTAACCATCATATAGTCTCGTGTCCTGTCCGATTGAACTACTCCTACTATATTGTGATTTTTGATCGAGAAGACAAAGAACGTAGAACCGGTCTCTAAAAATCAGGCTAGCTAGAATTTAGCAACTGCGAGTAGGAGCGCATCAGTCAAAATATAATCAATAAGGGGAAGCTCGCCACACCTGTTTTGTTTTGACTATGAACGGATCAGGATCAGGAGGAACCAGGAACCGTCGCCGGCGCTGTCGTATGTCGAGGCGGTAGATTTTTTCAGCCTAGGACTGGGATCAGGGCTCGGGAGGAAGGGTGCTGGATGCGATTTTGTTTGGTTGTTTCTGTATTTCCGTTCGATCGATCTAAGCTCGATTGTGGAGGAAGCATCATGAGCCACGCTAGTGATGCCAGGAGCGGACAAACCCACAGCCCATCATAGCCCACAGCTCGCAAGTCTCTACTACCGCAGCACCATGCGGGGAGCAGAGAGGGCCCAGCACAGCGCCCAAGCCCAAAATTCCTTATTCCTATTGCTACTACTTGTACTAAAATTTGGGGCCCCCAGATTTTCTGGGCCCTGTGCGGGCCGCACAGTTGGCACCACTGTGGGCCCGGCCCTGCCCCTATCTTCCAGGTTTGGATGGATAGACCCCCCTAACTATAAACTGGGGCAAATCACCCCCCCCCCCATGTTTCTAATACAACGCAAAACACCCCTAGAGCGCTAGCTGCTGTTTTCCTTACACTTTATGTCATTTTTATCACCCCCCTAACTATAAACGGTGGACTCTGGTTTAGGCCACCTCAGGGTCAACTGACCCCCATAGCTTTTCTCGGTCGCTCCACACGCCTCTGTTCTTCCCCAATCCATCGCCGCTACTCAGCCTTGGTTCCCCTGCTCAGCTTGGTTCCCCAATCCTCACTACTTTCGGCCCGCACTATTGGTCGACCGCCTTCCCCTGTTCGCCATTGGTCGCACCACCACCAAGCGGGTTGCTAGAGACACGACGATGTGTCGTTGATCTTGTTCCCAGCTCCGCTCCCTAGCGCCACGAGGGTCGGAGACATGGCTCCGAGCCTAGAGCCCGTCCACCGGGGCTGCATCGCCATGCTGTCGTCCAGCTGCGCTCCCTGGCGCCACGACGGCCGGAGACACGGCTCCGAACCTGGAGCCTGTCCACCGGTTATGCATCGCCATGATGTCGTCCAGCTCCGCTCCCTGGCGCCACGATGGCCGGAGACACGGCTCCGAGCCCGGAGCCCGTCCACTTTATGTTGCTAGCATGTCACCTCAGAAATTATGTGTTTTTATCGTTTACCTACTCGAGGACGAGTAGGGACTAAGCTTGGGGATGTTGATACGTCATAAACGTATCTATAATTTCTGATGTTCCATGTTGTTTTCATGCCATATGCTACATGTTTTCCTTACACTTTATTTCATTTTTATCGATTTCCCAGACTAACCTATTGACAAGATGCCACAGATCCAGTTCCCTGTTTTCTATTGTTTTTAGTTTCAGAAAAGTTGTTCTAGAAATATTCTCGGAATTCGAAAATTCGAAGCCCAGAAGTCTTAGAATTCCCGAAGGATCCACGGAGTCTCGAAGAGGCCCGGAGGGGGGCCACAGGGGGGCACACCATAGGGCGACGCCCCCCTGACCGCTCCTGGGGGTGGTGTGGGCCCCTCGGGCATCCACCGCCATCGCTCTTTCGCCTATTTATTTCCCCCCGATACGTCAACCCTAAAGATATACCACTTCGTCCCGAGAAACACCCAAGGCCGCCGTCATCGTCAACCCGAGATCGGGAGGGTTCTGGAGCTCTCCCCGGCACCCTGCCTAGAGGGGAATTCATCACCGGAGGGGTCTACACCACCATGTCCGCCTCTGGAGTGATGAGTGAGTAGTTCCTCCTTGGACTACGGGTCCATAGCAGTATCTAGATGGTTGTACTCTCCACCTTATGTCTCATGTTTAGATCTCGTGAGCTTCCTCACATGATCGAGATCATATATTTGTAATGCTACATGTTGTGTTTGCTGCGATCCGATGATTATTGAATGATATGTCTGTTGATTATCAATCTATCATGTTATCTTCATGTGTATGTTATTTATGATCTTGCATGCTCTGTGTTGTTAGTAGATGCTCTGGCCAAGTAGATGCTAGTGACTCCAAGAGGGAGTATTTATGCTCGATAGTGGGTTCATGCCTCCTTTGCATCTGTGCTCGAGTGACAGAAACGTGACGGATAAAGGATGTGTTGTTGCCATTAGGGAGAAAACAACGATGTTTACTTTGTTTACATTACACACCTTGCTTACTGCGATTATCCGTTGCTTGCAACTTAATACCCAACATTTGTTCGGATGATATTCGAAGGGTGGATTATGAGTCATAGATGCAGTTGGATAATGATCTATGTATTTTGTTGTAATGCCCGCATGAATCTTATAGTAATCTTTATGTCATGCATGTTCTTTATCTGTCAATTTCCCAGCTATAATTGGTTCACCATGCATGTTAGCTATCTTTTATGGAGAGACACCTCTAGTGAACGGTGGACCCCTGTCCATTTTCTCATATTGATAATACACACACTGTTTCCACTGTTTTCACATTGTTTCTACTGTTTTCATACTTTTTCTATGGTTTTCACACTGCCTTCATATTGTTTTCCACACCATACATTTAATCTCTTTGTTATCAGCAAAACCGGTGAGATTGACAACCTCACTGCTTCGTTGCAAAGTGATTTGATTGTGTTGTGTAGGTTCCACGTTGCCGCCGAACAGGTAGTGCACCCTGCCATCTCAGCTGCATCAACTTTTAGAGATTGCTTGTCCTCCTACTGGTCGATTCAACCTTGGTTTCTTTTCTAAGGGAAAACTTGCCGCTGCACTCTTCACAACCTTTCTCTTGGGTTTTACCAACGAGAGTGTCAACTACATTCCATCACCCCAATCTAGTGATTAAAGCATATGGGATAAAGAGAACCTTTTGATCTTAATGCTATGGTTGGGTATTTTTACCTTAATGTATCTTCTAGTAGTTACGGATGTTTGCTAGAGTTCCAATCATAAGTACTTGTAATCATTGGATAGTGAGAGCTTGTTAGCTTTGCGTCTCCCACATAAAAGTGGAATATCAACCTTGTATTTGACTATTTGATCATGGACAAATCCATCACACTTTCCACCACTTTTGCACACTCATGTTTCTTTTAGTTTATAGTCATTTAGTATACTTTATTGCTGCAGCAACTAACTTTACGTTCATGTATTTATTATCCTGCAAAACTATCTTGTTTACCCGTATTGTTACTCTAGTTTTATTTCCTAGATATTGCAAAACATTTAGTGTGTGTAGAGTTGTATCAGTGGTTGATAGAACTTGAGAGAATACTTAACCTACCTTTAGCTCCTCGTTGGGTTCGACGCTCTTACTTATCGAAAAGGCTGCACACGATCCCCTATACTTGTCGGATATCACCCTGATCGTACATAAATGCATAGAGTTGGGCAGTACAAATTTCTCATTATCACAAACATCATATTCAATAAGGAGTGAGTTCACATGTTGTTGTAGTAGCTTGGCCCTTGATCTTGTTATTGGTCCAAGTCTCACTTCATCATGCTTCTCTTGGATAACAACCTCCTCATGTGTTAAAGAACTAGGTATGTCCTCATCACTAAAGTTGAGAGTGCAGAAGATGTTATCAACTTTGAGATCCCAAGAGAGGTAAACATCCGGGTTGGACTCTACATGGAACTTAGGAACATTGGCTCGAATGGTGCTCGTATTGTTGTCTTCATTGCGAGGATGGTTGTTATCATTGGGGTCTTCATCGTAGATAGGTAGAGATGGTCATATGATAGCCCTCACTTGTTTTTTGTTGACGGGCATGTTGGCGACAAACTCGTTTTTCATGGGTAGGATGACGTCAGTGATCATTAGGATGTAGGTAGTGATGACGGTGGAGCCGTGCTTCACGATGCTCACTATCATTTTGGTCATGATTTTGTTAAGGATGATCTTGCTCATTGCGAAGGGGTTGAGGAAGGTCTTGCTCTTGGCGGGCATTATGGTGGTGACATGCATTATTCCTTGGAGGACTTCGATATGGGCGAGTGATACGTCATAAATGTATCCTTAATTTCTAATGGTCCATGTTGTTTTCATGTCTTTTGCTACATGTTTTCCTTACACTTTATGTCATTTTTATCGATTTCACGGGACTAACCTATTGACAAGATGCCACAGAGCAGTTCCATGTTTTCTGCTATTTTTAGTTTCAGTCTCGGAATTGGAAAATTCGAAGCCCGGAAGTCTTAGAATTCCTGGAGGTTCCACAGAGTTCCAAAGAGGCCCGGAGGGGGCCACAGGGGGGCCACACCATAGGGCGGCGCCCCCTGGCCGCGCCTGGGGGTGGTGTGGGCCCCTCAGGCGTCGACCGCCATCGCCCTTTCACCTATTTAATCCACCCGATACGTCAACCCTAAAAATATACCACTTCTTCCCGAAAAACACTCGAGGCCGCCGTCATCTTCAACCCGAGATCGGGAGGGCTCTGGACCTCTCCCCGGCACCCTGCCGGGAGAGGAATTCATCACCGAAGGGGTCTACACCACCAGGCCCGCCTCCGGAGTGATGCGTGAGTAGTTCATCCCTGGACTACGGGTCCATAGCAGTAGCTAGATGGTGGTACTCTCCACCTTATGCCTCATGTTTAGATCTCGTGAGCTGCCTCACATGATCGAGATCATCTATTTGTAATGCTACATGTTGTGTTTGCTAGGATCCGATGATTATTGAATGATATGTCTGTTGATTATCAATATATCATGTTACCTTCATGTGTATGTTATTTATGATCTTGCATGATCTCCGTTTGTCGAGACATCGTAGTAGTTTTCATAGACTGGGGTGCCATGAGACTACGGTAGAGACGTGGGGTAACGGGATAGCGTAGTAACACAGAACACGGGATTTTACCCAGGTTCGGTACGTCGCGACAGTACGGCGTACCTACTCCTGCACTTCTCACTAATTGGGACTAAAGCCCGTATAACAGGGTTACAGTGTGAGGGAATAGATCTAGCTACTCGACGAGGATGAACTTCCCGGCGAGTTGCGTAGAGCTTTAGCTTGTGTCTAACTTAACTTATCTAATCTATCTCCCGTCCGGCTTTATATAATAGCCGGATTAGGGCTTACAGAACCAGAAACCTAGAAGACTACGTTTAACTTGTAACTTGGAAAGTAAGGAATCCGTCTTCTCCTCCAAGCCAGATCACGTGGGCCGTGATCCGGGTTCTTCTAGAATCCGGCTTCTGCGCGTCGGACTACTGGGCCGCCCAATGGACCTAAGCCCATTACCATGTAGGCCACCCTGGTAGTCCGGCTCTTTTGTCTACCATCTTCTATACCCCTATTCAGTATATATCCGACAGTAGCCCCCAGGAAGGATCAAAACTCTGAAACTCTGCCTTTCGTCTTGATTCTTTCTTCTTTCCTTTTGAAGGAGATGGTAACATAAAACTCGGAACTATGAAAATCCGGCTTTTCTTCTCGCGATCCTTCGCGGAAAAGGAACTCGTGACATCAGCGCTTTAATCATGCTGACGCAAGCGCCGCTTGGTTTCACGCGGGAAACCCTGCAACGTATCTCTGACAGATTCTCACGGGAAACGAGGAGATAGCCATCATTCCTCTGTCGTTCCGTTTCCCGGATTTTCCGGTGGTTGACACGCGTCAAACATCCAACGTTCGAAAGAGCCGTTGGCACGAATCTAGAGGTTTTCAGGCTATAAATAGCCGTCCTCGTCCTCATCGGAAATCTTTCCTCACTCCTCACTGCCCACGCCATTGACGCAACCGCGAGCTCGAGAGCAAGACCTTGCCCCGACGAACCCTTCGCACGCTGGAGCGCTCCAAAACGCACCACCAAAGGATGGCATCTCCATCGTCCTCACCGGCTCGCGCCTCCATCGACGAACTTTTGGGCGACCTAGATCCACAGCTAGGGCCGCCCAAGACTGCCGGCGGCGAGCCGGAAAAGGCCACGGCATCCGCGGCGGGCGGAGGAAACGCTTCCGCCGCCGCGGACATCACGGGCCCAAGCGCCACGACAACTCCGCCGTTCGCACCTGAAACGGCGGAGGAGAAAATCGAGCTCCTTGGCGAGAAACTCGCCGCCGCGAAGGCCGCCGCCGCCGCCGGAGCAGACGAGGAAGAGGAAACTGCAGGCAACTGGAGTGCCTGCAGTATTCCCCCGGCTCTCCTTCCAAACTTGGAGAAGGAGGGTTTGGTGCTCAAAAAGAAATGGCGGCTCCCGGAAGAGGAGACCGAACCCATGCCACAAGAAGGCGAAAGGATGCTTCTTGCCTCCCACCTTCTACGAGGTATGGGGCTCCCACCTTCCTCTTTCTTCCTCCAGGTTCTGTCACATTACAGCATCCAACCTCACAACCTTCCTCCTAATTCCATTCTGTACATGGCCGGCTTCCAGGCCTTGTTCGAAGGTTACCTAGGAATAGAGCCTAGGTTAGATTTTTGGCTGTATTGCTTTGGGGTCAAGCGTAACTCTTCGGAGGGCGCACTCCCAAATTGCGGGACCATTTCCTTTACTCTTCGGAGGTTCCGAGAGGATTGGTTCCCCAAAATCAAAACTTCAGAATCCGTCAAATTTTGGACGGGTTCTTTTTTCTATCACCCCGACGTGCCTTTTCCTAAAAAGGCCGTCGGGGTTCCACCTTTTGTGAACTCCGCCGCCGTTCCCCAGGATAACTGGGTAACAGAGGCCGTCCAAGTTCTGCCTCCAGATCTGCTAAGGATCAAGAGGCGCATCGCCAAGCTCACCTCCTCCAAACCTCCTTTGACCGGTATGGACACGGTCTTTTGCTGGCTGGATAGGCGGATTCAGCCATTAGCAAACCACGGAGGCCGTCTCCTGTGTGAATACACGGGAGCCAAGGATCCAATGCGGACAACCGACAAGAATTGGCCCGCAAAGGAACTTAGGCGGCGCATCAATCAGCTGGTCGCATCGCGCGACCAATACACGGAGAGTCGGCCAATGTATACGGCCGACAACCCAGCTCCCAAGGTAAATTTTCCGTCATTTGGGTATAATCTCAATTACTGGATAATCTACCTTTTGACTCTGATTGGTTCTTCCGACAGCTTGCGGATCTTCCAGACTCGGAGTTAGCCTCCGAGGCCGAGCTGGATGCGCTGCGCACCGCCGCTACGGGTGGGCGCAAGCGCAAGAAGATAATTTCTTCGGATGAGATTATCGACCTTGACGGAATCCCCGTCGCCACTTCCAGGTTATTTTCTTCTGGGTTTTTCTTTTATGGGATCTTTTTCGTCCATCTTCGGTGTTTTAACCTTTTCCGGGTTTTTGGTTTTTAGCCTACCCCCTCCAACCTGAAGCCGAGAAAGCTGAAGAAACTCAGAGTTTCTTCCAACCGAGGCAGCCAACCATCTCCCGCTGTCGCCCCGGACACGCCGCAGACAATGGCGGAAGAGCCTACTGCAGCCACCACCACCAAGCCCCCAGAGCCCAGCCAGCCCGTTGTGTCCGAGTCGGACACGAGGGAAAGGGCGGCTCCAGAGGTGGGGAAATCTTCTCGGACTTTCGACGAGGAAATCCCCACCTTTGACAAGGATTTTAAGGCTATCAATGACGGCTTGGACGCAGCCGGAAATCACTTCGCGGAATACGCGAAAGAATTCCAAGAAAACTTAGCAGGTTTGCAGCGCATGAGCCAGGTATGTAACTCTAGCCCCCAAGCATTAAACAAAATGCATGCTTTTTTGCTTTGTTGTTTTTTGTTAACCATACTTTTCCTTGCTGTGTTTCAGCAAACCTCCGAGGCCATAAACCTGGAAGTTTTCAGGAAGCTCACCATCAAGAATAAAGAAGTTCGAAGTCTTCTTTCTATTCTTGAGGAGAAGGAGGCGGAGCTGGAATCATCTCAGCTCGCTTTGACGGAAACGAAAGGTAAGCTTTTTCGTTTTGAAATTTCCGATTTAAGACTTTGTCTAAGTTTTTTCCCGAGGAAATTGATCAACTCGGATTTTCCCTTGCTTTTCAGCTGCCTTAGCTCAGGCTAAGCAAGCAGCGGAAGATTCTGGCAACGCCGAAATTCTCCGCAATGAGAACATTGAGCTTCACAAGAATCTTGTGAAAGCTCAACAAGACCTGGAAGCCAGCAACCTGGCTCTTGGAATGGCTAATTCCAAGGCTTCCGAACAGGCGGAGAAAGACAAATCCACCATTCAGGATTTGACCGAAGCTCTGAACCTTCGCCTGGAGGAAGTTTCCGAGATCGACAAGCTCATCGGTAAATTTCTTACCCTTTTCCTCATCTTTCCATGTTTTGCTTTCTCTGTTTGTCTGCTTAACCCTTTTGTATGTTTTATTGGATCAAACAGGAGACACCCCAGATGGAACTCAAATTGCAGGCATCCGAGCTTTCGGGGAAACATGGAATTTGATTAAGGCTGCCGGGACGCAGCTCATAGAGAAGTTCCTTCCCGATAAATCTGGGGAATGCTCGGAGGTTGAAAAACTTCCGGGTATCATCATGGAGGTGGCGGAGTCCAAGGAGTCTCTTCTCCGCTCCGCTGCACGGGGTGGTGCGCGCATGGCCTTAGTCCTTATGCGCATGCACTATCCTAGTGCCAAATCCTGGCGTGTGGCCACCGGTGTCCCTCAGGGATACACGGATGCGCAACGAACCACCATCTTTGGTGAAGTTAAGGGCCACGCCACCCAGATTGCCGCCATGGTAAATGTCGCCGTCAACTATCCAGAAGAGGAAGCTCCTCCAATCCCCGACGAAGAAAGCAGCGAGGAGGAGTCGGATTCTTGAAAGGTTACCTGGAACCTGGATAGAAAAAGTAGACAATAGGAGCATTACTGTTCTTTCATTTGTAATCCGAAATGTAATGCTTCTTTTATATTAATGAGAATTCCGCCTTTTGCAGTTTAAACTATGAAATTACTTTGCAAGTTATTTGAATTTTACCATTCCTTTATCTTCTAAGTTCTCTGGTGTATATGCTTTAACTGTCCTTAGTGTTTGAAATGGCTCAAATAGCATTATGAATCGTTATGCCGAGTAACTGGGGACGAACCAATCAGTTTTGAACTCGAAAACATGAAACATGCTAAAGGCATTTTTACTAACTAGTTCCAGTAACCCAGCATACGCACAATCAGATAAGACTTAGAGAAACAAGGAAAGTTTTAAGTGAAACTTGGGCACGCAGGCAATTCAAGTTTCCTTTAGCCGTTAAAAGGCTGAAAAATCATTCAGTTATGTAACGCCGAGTACGCAAGCACAATTCGGGTTAACGTTGAGAAATTTGTAAGATCATTGGGAAATAGATGAGGCGGAAACACTTTGCACTTTATAAGAAATATGGATGACAGCGTTCCGACAACTTTATTTCATGATCTCAAAAGATGTTTACATAGATTTGAACTAAGTACAGAAGGGGACATAACTTGCTAGGTGTTCCCAGGCTTCCGCAATCCACTTGACCTTGTCGAACTTCTCCAGCAGTTTGTGAAATGGTAAGGTTTTAGCCCCCAGCCAACTAAGAAATCTTTTTATGGCTGTGGCGGAACCCGGCAATTCTGGGACATCTTTTTCATACGTAAGTTCTGAGATGTTCGAGATTGCCTTAATCTTTTCCGGGTTAACTTCTATTCCTCTATGAGAAACGATGAAACCCAGAAGTTCACTTGAGGGAACCCCGAATACGCACTTAGATGGATTCAACTTCATCTGGTAGGTGCGTAAGTTCTCGAAAGTTTCTCGCAAATCCTCAAGGAGTGTATCTTATTCCTTGGTTACGACAGCAATATCGTCCACGTAAACATGGACGTTTCTGCCAATCTGACTATGCAAACAACGTTGCATGCAACGCTGATAGGTTGCACCTGCGTTCTTCAGGCCAAAAGGCATGGTTACGTAGTAATACGTCCCGTACGGGGTTATAAAAGAAGTCTTGATTTGATCTTCCTTTTTCATGCGTATTTGGTGGTACCCGGAGTATGCATCCAAAAAGCATAAAAGCTCGGAGCCTGCAGTGGCATCTATTATTTGATCGATTCGCGGCAGTGCGAACCTATCTTTCGGACATAACTTGTTCAATCCTGTGTAATCTATACACATTCTGAGGGCAGTTGTGTCTTTCATCGGTACTAATACCGGATTTGCGGACCAGTCAGTATGGATTACTTCCTTGATAAAATCCGCTGCTAAAAGCCGGATAATTTCCTTGCCAATAGCCTTCCGTCTTCTTCCGTCAAATCGACGGAGACCTTGTTTGACGGGTTTTGATCCGGGAATAACCTTGAGTTGGTGCTCAGCAAGTTCCCTGGGTACGCCTGGCATGTCAGCTGGACACCAGGCAAAAATATCCCAGTTCTCACGGAGGAACTTGATGAGCTCGCCTTCCTATTTGTCGGTCATCCCAGTCCCAACAACGACAAATTTTGTCGGATCTTTGGGATCTAGGATTACCTGTCTTGTATTCTCGGACGCCTTGAAGCTATCTGTTGGCTTCCGAGTTTCTTTTCCTGCCGGCATTTCTTTCGGCGATACCTCCTTGGCTAACTCCTTCAGTTCTTCCTGAGCTATAACTCTTTGAGCGCAAAGGGCGTTTTGCTTCTCCAACTCGTTTGCCAGCTTGAAATCACCGGCAATGGTGATTACTCCTCCTTTGGGTCCTGGCATCTTCAGCTTGTTGTAGATATAGCAAGATCTTGCCATAAATTTGGCGAAAGCCGGACGTCCGAGTATTGCGTGATACACGCTCTCGAACGGCACAACTTCGAAGGATACTTTTTCCTGCCGGAAGTGATCTTTATCTCCGAAGGTGACATCTAGGGAAATTTCTCCTAGGGATCGTGCTTGCCTGCCAGGAACAATACCATGGAAGCGTATATTGCTGTAGTTGAGCTGGGACTCGGATATCTTCAAGTGCTTGAGTGTATCCAGGTACATTATGTTGATGCTGGATCCTCCGTCCATCAGCACTCTTCTTAGCCTAGTGTTTTGCACAATAGGGCTTACAACAAGAGCTTGTGTGCCGGGTTCAGGGATATTTCCGGGATGATCTGACTGATCCCAGATTATCGGTGTGTTGGAGTACTTCAAGAATTTTGGGGTTGCAGGAACAACCGCGTTTATTTCTCGAAGTGTCCTTTTGGCCACCTTTGCTGACGGGGTTGCTAGGAAAGTTAACATTGCTTCTCCGTCAACTCTCGGAAATTTAGGTTCGCCTTTTCGCTGCTGTTCCTGGATTTTGTCATCAGTGTCCGATTCACTGTCTTCTTTTTCAGCTTCTGGCTTTTGTTTGGCAGGTTTCCTCTTGTAACCCTTCCCTTTATTTCCGGATCCTGCATTGCCTTTCACATGCTTGTTTAGCCGGCATTGCGCATTTGTATGGGTAGGTTTCCCAAACTGAGAGTGGTGGACGCAGGGTTCCGACTTAATTCTCTCCCATTCTTCGGGAGTGTAATTGATTGGATCTGGACTGCGGCCTTTCCACTTGTTCCCCTTTTCTCCTCCAAAGGCTATGTTAACCTCCTTGGGCTTTGTTGTTGACTCTGGAGTTCCTTTTTTATCAGAACGAGGTGTTTTCTTGGCCAGTATCAGTGACTCAATATTGCCTCCTCTTGCTCTGATATCGTCTTCGGCTGCAGCATGCTCATTAGCGGTTGTAAGCATAGATCCGAGATCTTTGTGCTTTTTAGAACCAACCATGAACGCTACAAGTCCGGGTTTTAGGCCATTGACGAAAGCATGCATTGCTTGTACGTCAGTTACTCCAGAGCAACTATTCTTCATTGCAGTCCATCTGGAGATGAAATCCACGTATGGTTCGTCTTCAAATTGGGTGCAACGGTTCAGCTGGTTGATGCTATTTGGGCGTTTGTATGTTCCCCGAAAATGCTGAGTAAATACTCTCGCCATATCATCCCAACTGTCTACAGTTCTTGATGGTAAACCATTAATCCAATCTCTGGCTCCGTCTAGCAACATTAGGGGAAGAAACTTGACAGCTTCCAGGTCTGTCCCGTTGTTGATTTGGACGGCTGTGTAATAATCTGAAAGCCAGGTATCCGGGTTTGTACTGCCGGTATATTTTTGGTAGGTTGGACCAACTTTGGCGAAGCCAGAATGTAGGGTTATCCTTCGGATCCTGTCAGTAAAACACTTAGGACCAAAGTATAGATCATCCTTTTCTGCTCTATCAATATGTGCAGAATATCTCCCGGCTGAATGGACAGAAGGGGATCTGCTCCTTTCTTTTCCATTGTTGCGCGGACGCGTTTTTCCGAGGTTATCTCTATCTCTTCCGTTGTCACGCCCTCTGGGATTAGGTGGAGTCCTGCTCCTGTACCTTTCCTTATCTTTAGGCGGTGTCCGAGATCTTTCACGTCTGTGAGGTGTATCGTATCTTCCAGCTTTTTCAGCTGGGTTTCTCGGAGGTGGCATTATTTTACCGTCATTCCGGTGTTTGTCTTCCCGATCGTGTGGTTTATATCCATATTTCGGGAGATGAGGTCCGGTTCTAGACGATGCGTCCCGGTTGTCGGGGTTTTTCTTGTCTTTTCTCGGATCCTCTTTTTTATCCGAATCTCCGGGTTCTTCCGGTCCAGGTGCTCCAGCAGCGCAAGTAACAGTTTTGCAGAGGGCGGAATTATCATGCAGCCTCCCTGATCGCTCTTGTCCTCGCTGTTGCTGCTGTAATGCTTTTCCTAGGAAAGCATACACCCCTTGGAGTTTTTCCCCGTTGGAGTACAGATCGTTGTTTAGGATGGCGAACGCTGCTTCCGCGTTTTCCGCTGCGGTTTTGTATATTGGTTCGCCCTTGGCATCTTTGCCGTTTAACTGCTTTTGCCAAGATGGGTTATAAAACCTTTCTTTCGGCGGCAGTTCTTCCGGTTTTGCAATTCCGGGTAACCTAGTAGGTTTTAAGGCAGATCTATGCTTTCTCTCGTACTCCTCTATTTCTTCCTTCATGATTTTGATGTCATTATGGGTTTGTTGGAGATGTTGCCGAGATCTAAGCAGATGTTGCTGTTGCCGTTGGAAAGCTTGTCTCCTGGCTTCCAGCATCTCAGGGGGTTCATTGGGTCCACTGGAGTTTGTAATAGTTCTTGCTCTTCCAGTTCTGTCATTGGCGGAGCAGTGATTTCCTTAGATTTCTTTTCCGCGGGCTTTGTGCCACTAATATCTCCAACTTCCAGGTTTTCATCAGCGAGATCAGCTGACTTTTTCTTCCGGAGTTTGTACTGGAGTTTTTTAGAAGCACGGTGCTTTTTCTTGGAAGACGGAGGTTTTTTGACAGGTTCATCCTCTGTCATCTCCTTGACATTAGGGAATATCGGAGAAGTTTCTCCGTCTTCCCTCTCTTCCACTGGCGGAGGGGTTTTAGGGCTTTCCTGGCTATCGGCACCCGTTGTATCGGCTGGTTTTGCCATTAGCACTTCATGGAATCCCTCTTGAAAGGACTTAACTTTTCTTACGAAGGCATCATCGTCTTCGTCTTCGGAGTCGAAGTTATCCGATCCGGTTTCCGACTCCAATCTCGCCTCTATGGCGGCAAGCACGGACTCTGTTTCCGAGTTCATCGTCTGGTTGACGGATGTCGGATCTTCCGTCTCTGTGACGGGTATTGGTTCTTCCGTCTCTGTGACGGGTGTATTGTTGTCTGCCTCTTGCACGGGATTTCCGTCATCCGTGTTTTCAGCGATCTCGGATTGCACCATGCCGATAAAGTGCGTATCACTGTTTTGTCGGCGATCTGAGCAAAATCCGGCATCATAGTCGTCTTCGACTGGGTATAGGGCGGGTGGGAAATACTTGCTTCCACCGCAAAACCCCATTGCCTCTGCGGTTAATCCGATAAAGATGTTAGCAGATCCAATCGGTAAAACGCAGGCACTTACCAGGTGGTTTTGCGCCGGTATGTAGGATCCGTTGTCGAGGAAGCGCCCGACGTCGTCGTCGAATTCCAAGCTTCCGACAGTGATCGATCTTCCAATTCCGCCTAGTATTCCAGATCGGAATTTCACGCCCGACGTCGTTAGCCCCACGGTGGGCGCCAACTGTCGAGACATCGTAGTAGTTTTCATAGACTGGGGTGCCATGAGACTACGGTACAGACGTGGGGTAACGGGATAGCGTAGTAACACAGAACACGGGATTTTACCCAGGTTCGGTACGTCGCGACAGTACGGCGTACCTACTCCTGCACTTCGCACTAATTGGGACTAAAGCCCGTATAACAGGGTTACAGTGTGAGGGAATAGATCTAGCTACTCGACGAGGATGAACTTCCCGGCGAGTTGCGTAGAGCTTTAGCTTGTGTCTAACTTAACTTATCTAATCTATCTCCCGTCCGGCTTTATATAATAGCCGGATTAGGGCTTACAGAACCAGAAACCTAGAAGACTACGTTTAACTTGTAACTTGGAAAGTAAGGAATCCGTCTTCTCCTCCAAGCCAGATCACGTGGGCCGTGATCCGGGTTCTTCTAGAATCCGGCTTCTGCGCGTCGGACTACTGGGCCGCCCAATGGACCTAAGCCCATTACCATGTAGGCCACCCTGGTAGTCCGGCTCTTTTGTCTACCATCTTCTATACCCCTATTCAGTATATATCCGACACAGTTGTTAGTGGATGCTCTGGCCAAGTAGATGCTAGTGACTCCAAGAGGGAGTATTTATGCTCGATAGTGGGTTCATGCCTTCTTTACATCTGTGCTCGAGTGACAGAAACGTGATGGATGGAGGATGTGTTGTTGCCATTAGGGAGAAAACAACGATGTTTACTTAGTTTACATTACACACCTTGCTTACTGCGATTATCCGTTGCTTGCAACTTAATACTCAACGTTTGTTCGGATGATATTCGAAGGGTGGATTATTAGTCATAGGTGCAGTTGGATGACGATCTATGTATTTTGTTGTAATGCTCGCATGAATCTCATAGTAACCTTTATGTCATGCATGTTTCTTTATCTGCCAATTGCCCACCTGTAATTTGTTCACCACACATGTTAGCTATCTTTTATGGAGAGACAACTCTAGTGAACTGTGGACCCCTGTCAATTTTCTCATTATGATATACACGCACTGCTTCCACTGCTGCTACTGTTCTCATACTATTTTCCACACCATACATTTAACCTCTTTGTTATCAGCAAAACCGGTGAGATTGACAACCTCGCTGCTTCGTTGGGGCAAAGTGACTTGTTTTTGTCGTGTAGGTTCCACGTTGTTGCTGAACCGGCAGTGCGCCCTGCCATCTCAGCTGCATCAACCTTCTGAAGTTACTCCTTCCTCCTATTGGTCGATTCAACCTGGTTTCTCTCTGAGGTAAACTTGCTATTGTGCTCTTCATACCTTCCTCTTGGGGTCTCCCAACGAATGTGTGTTACACACGCATCAAGCTAATTTCTGGCGCCGTTGCCAGGGAGGAAGAGAATTTATGCAAGGGGAGTCTCTCACTTCCATTCTCTTTACTTTGTTTTAGTTTTTCTTAGTTTATTTTATTTTCTCTTGTTTGCTTCTCTTTAACAAAAACACACAAAAAAATAGTTCTTAATCTAGTTTTAGTTTTTATCTTGTTTTTAGTCTTGTTAAAATGACTACTCCTGAGAACACTAAGTTGTGTGACTTTACTAGCACCAACAACAATGATTTCATTAGCACACCTATTGCTCCACCTGCTCCTACTGCTGATTTTTATGAGATAAAGCCTGCCATGTTAAATCTTGTTATGAGAGAGCAATTTTCTGGTGTTAGTACTGATGGTGATGCCTCCCATCTTAATAATTTTGTTGAACTATGTGAGATGCAAAAATATAAAGATGTAGATGGAGATATTATTAAACTGAATTTTTTTCCTTTCTCTTTGAGAGGAAGAGCTAAAGAATGGTTGCTATCTTTGCCTAGAAATAGTATTGATTCTTGGACTAAGTGTAAAGATGCTTTCATTGGAAAATATTATCATCCTGCTAAGATTATATCTTTAAGAAGTAGCATTATGGATTTTAAGAAACTTGATAATGAGCATGTTGCTAAAGCTTGGGAAAGAATGAAATCTTTAGTAAAGAATTGTCCCACTCATGGACTGACTACTTGGATGATCATCCAAACCTTTTATGCAAGTCTGGATTTTTCTTCAAGAAACCTTTTGGAGGAACCTTTATGTCCATTACTTTGGGGGCAGCAGCAAAGATTCTTTATAATATGATGGTAAATTATTATGAATGGCACACTAAGAGAGATACAACTGGTAAGAAGGTAAATTATGTTGAAGAAACCTCCTCTTTGAGTGATAGACTTGATGCTATTATGTCTATGCTTGTGAATTTCCATGCTCCTATTGATACAAACAATGTTCCCTTAGCCTCTTTGGTTGCTCAAGAAGAGCATGTTGATGTGAACTTCATTAAAAATAATAATTTCAAAAATAATGCTTATAGGAATAATTTTGGTAGCAACAATCATAGGCCATGTCCTCCCAATAATATTAATACTTATGGTAATTCCTACAACAACAATAAAAGTTTACCCTCTGATCTTGAAAACATTCTCAAGAATTTTATTAGTACACAAACTGCTTTTAATAAATCTGTTGAGGAAAAAATTGGCAAAATTGATGTTCTTGCTTCTAAAGTTGATAGCCTTGCTCTTGATGTTGATTTTCTGAAATTAAAGGTTATGCCTCATGATGTTAAAGAAAGCAAAACTTTGAATGCCATCCAAATTCGAATTGATGATAATGTTAGGATGTTAGCTGAATTGCATGCTAGATGGGAAAGAGAAGATGAAATAGCTAGAAAGAATAATATAGCTAATGTTTGCACCATTACTACCACTAGTAAAACTGAAGCTTCTCATGCTAGTAAACCTTCTACTATCAACGGTAAAGTAATTGGTGGCAACATTCCCACTTCTGCTATTAAAAATGCAAAAGTGTCTGAAACTACTAAAAATGTTCGTGATAAAAGTGCTGAAATTTATAGAAACATGGGATACAATGGTCCCATTACCTTTGATAAAAAAATGATCTTGACTTTAATGATTTCAACATAACTGAAGTTATTAAGTTCCTACAAAATCTTGGTAGTTGTCCTAATTCTAGTACTATGAATATGCCTTTCACAAAACATATTACAAATGCTCCCATGCAAATTAGAGAGGATGAATTAAGGTGTGAAGCCTCTATTCCTATGAAGCTAGATGATGGTTGGGAACCCATTATTAAAATGAAAGTGAATGATTTTGATTGCAATGCTCTATGTGATCTTGGTGCTAGTATCTCTGTTATGGCTAAGAAACTTTATGATATTCTTGATTTGCTAGCTCTAGAGCACTGTTATTTGGATATTCGTCTTATTGGTAATGTTAGAAAGAAACCTTCGGGGAGAATTGATGATGTTCTTATCATGGTTAATAATAATCTTGTCCCTGTTGAAATTTTTGTTATGAATATTGAATGCAATAATTCTTGTCCAATTGTTTTGGGAAGACCTTTTCTTAGAACTGTTGGTGATGTTATTCATATGAAAGAGGGGAATATTAAATTTAATTCCCACTCAAGAAAGGTATGGAACACTTTACTAGAAAGAAAATTAAGTTGCCTTTTGACTCTATGATTCGAAAAAATTATAATTTGGATGCTTCTTCACTTGAAAACACGTGAATCCACTTTTCTGGGCCTAGCTAAAAGGTGTTAAAGAAAAGCACTTCTTAGGAGATAACCCATGGTTTTATTTTTGCTTTGTTTTTCTCTATTTTATTTGAGTCAAGGGTTTGTATACTTCTGTATCAACTCCTTTGTATCTTTATTTTTATGTTTTAGTTGTGCCAAGTGAATTTTCTGACGAAAGTTGGAGTTCGTTTTGGATTTCTGCGCAGGAAACAGATTTCTGTTTGTGCACCGTAAAAAATCGTATAAAATCCAGAATGATCTGAATTTTTGTGTGCTTATTCCTCAGCTAATTCCGATTTTCGTTCTTTAAGTTTTTCGATCTGAGCAACGTAAGTGCCCCGAAAAAAAATCGTCTTTACAGATTGTTCTAGTTTTTGCAGATTCTGCCATTTTTCCTTGCATTTGCTCTTTTACGATGTCAAGTGGATTTCTTTGCTTCACGAAACATCAGTGGTTGTAGATAATGTTTCAAAGTATCAATAGCACTTCTGCCCATGCAGAACCCTTGAATTTTTTATTGTTGCACTAACCTTCTAATGCGAATTACTCTTTGAGTGTGGTGTGAAGGAAGTTTTCAAGGGTCAAGAGAAGAGGGTGATATAATGTGATCAAGAAGAGTGTGATATCAAAGCTTGGGGATGCCCCCGTGGTTCATCCCAGCAAATTCTAAGAAGACTCAAGCATCTAAGCCTGGGGATGCCCAAGGCATCCCCTTCTTCATCAACAATTTATCATATCACTTCTAGTGAAACTATATTTTTATTCGGTCACGTCATATGAAGTTTACTTGGAGCGTTTGTTTGTTTTTCTTTTGTTTTATTTTGTTTTACTTGCTGCAATAATATAGTTGGACCCTATCATTCTTTGTGTGGGAGAGAGACATGCTCCGCGTTTTTTGTTTGAATACTCGTTATGCTCGTATTCTTAGTTTTTTCTTCTAGTTGCTGCAAAATTCCTGTTTAGCTCCTGTTTTTCTTGCCTATCTTATTTATAACTATTAGTTTTAGTAGAGTTTTGTTAGTACTCTATTTTTTCATTGCTGCATCTCTTGGAGAGTTTTTGTTTATTATGAAATGGTTGATGTTGGAAAGCAGTAGTACAGTTTTCGTGCTTACAATGGTGCAAATAGAAGCTTTTATAGACTGTGGCCAGACTTTTTCATGTCATGCTAGATGTTATTTTAATTCTAAAGCCTAGTAGTTATTTTTGTAGCATGATTTGTCTCAAATAGCTGAGAGTGTTTAATGTGCCTTAGAAAGAATCATGAGTTTTTCTTGTCATTTTGAAGCATAAATTTGTGGTGTTCTCCTTTGGATGTTTTATTTGGTTGACTTGGTGCATGCTTACACCATGTTTATGACTACAAACCATTCACTTATAGCCTCTATGGTCATTTAGTTTTTGAACTTGTAGTACCACTATGCTTTGATTAATGATGTTTTTGTTGCTATGCATGATTATGGCCATTATTGCTCTCTTGATTTGTCACTCCCGGTCTTTTGCTAGCCTCCACATGTACTGATTATGATCTCTACTCGTGCATCCAACTCCCAAAAACCAAAGTTTGCCAAATGTGTCCACCATACCTCCTACATGTGGTATTTAACTGTCACTCCAAAGTAAATTGCTCGTGTGTTACCTTTAAAACCTTCAAAATTACTCATGTTTTAGCTCATGAGTACGTAAATAGAGAATCTTTATCTCACTTGTTGATTGGACTTTCACACCCTGGACTAGTGGCTTCATCCGCTTATCCAATTGATTGAAGAGCTGGCAGCGGGGTGCCTAGCCCCAAATTAATACAACAAATTCCCTTCACTATTTTTGCCCCTGATTTACCAGTCAAAGCATAATTGTATAAACAAAAGAGAAAGAGGGATGACCTTCTACCCAGATGCGTCCTTCTATGGGATCCCCTCTTGTGAAGTCTAGTTGGCTTGTGATGTACTGTATTTTCTGTTTACTGTTCGTTGACATAAGCATACACCTATCTAAAAAAAATGTTTTCAATACCTCTGTTTAACAAAATAAAAGCTCTAGCACATGAGTGATCCCTGCTTCCCTCTGCGAAGGGCTTTTCATTTACTTTTATGTTGAGTCTCCATCTTCTAACTGTATGCACAGTTTAGAGAGCATGGTTGTCATTCTGAGTTTTATGTGCATTTGTCCCAGAAACATTATTAATTGATTCACGATGTGTTATTATTTGTCCTAGTCTTCCTCTTAAACTTTGAAGGTGTCCTGACATTTATGTTTTGCCCTACTCTTAATGACAAGCGAAATATCACTTTGATATGTTATCTCTATGCTTGAAACAAACGTATAGATTTCGAGTGCATTATTATTCATGATCTTTTGTTTTTTTTACTTTTCATGATGCAAGGCGACTACTATGTTTTATTGCTAGAATAATTTTTATCATGCATGTGTTAAAGTTCTATGATCTCGGCTATGATTATAATTTTACAATTTATGTTTTTACCATTTACCTACTCGAGGACGAGTAGGAACTAAGCTTGGGGATGTTGATACGTCATAAATGTATCCTTAATTTCTGATGTTCCATGTTGTTTTCATGCCTTATGCTACATGTTTTCCTTACACTTTATGTCATTTTTATCGATTTCCCGGGACTAACCTATTGACAAGATGACACAAAGCCAGTTCCATGTTTTCTGTTGTTTTTAGTTTCAGAAAAGTTGTTCTAGAAATATTCTCGCAATTAGAAAATTCGAAGCCCGTAAGTCTTAGAATTTCTGAAGGTTCCACGGAGTCCCGAAGAGGCCTGGAGGGGGGCCACAGGGGGGGCACACCATAGGGCGGCGCGCCCCCTGTCCGCGCATGGGGGGTCGTGTGGGCCCCTCGGGCGTCCACCGCCATCACCCTTTCGCCTATTTAATCCTCCCGATACATCAACCCTAAAAATATACCACTTCTTCCCGAGAGCCACCCAAGGCCACCATCATCGTCAACCCGAGATCGGGAGGGTTCTGGAGCTCTCCTCGGCACCCTGCCGGGAGGGGAATTCATCACCGGAGGGGTCTACACCACCATGCCCGCCACCGGAGTGATGCGTGATTATTTCATCCCTGGACTACGGGTCCATAGCAGTAGCTAGATGGTTGTACTCTCCACCTTATGCCTCATGTTTAGATCTCGTGAGCTGCCTCACATGATCGAGATCATCTATTTGTAATGCTACATGTTGTGTTTGCTAGGATCCGATGATTATTGAATGATATGTTTGTTGATTATCAATCTATCATGTTATCTTCATGTGTATCTCATTTATGATTTTGCATGCTCTCCGTTGTTAGTAGATGCTCTGGTCAAGTAGATGCTAGCGACTCCAAGAGGGAGTATTTATGCTCGATAGTGGGTTCGTGCCTCCTTTGCATCTGTGCTCGAGTGACAGAAACGTGACGGATGGAGGATGTGCTGTTGCCATTAGGGAGAAAACAACGATGTTTACTTAGTTTACATTGTTTACATTACACACCTTGCTTACTGCGATTATCCGTTGCTTGCAACTTAATACCCAACGTTTGTTTGGGTGATATTCGAAGGGTGGGTTATTAGTCATAGATGAAGTTGGATGACGATCTATGTATTTTGTTGTAATGCCTGCATGGATCTCATAGTAATGTTTATGTCATGCATGTTTCTTTATCTGTCAATTGCCAAGATGTAATTTGTTCACCACACATGTTAGCTATCTTTTATTGAGAGACACCTCTAGTAAACTGTGGACGCCGGTCCATTTTCTCATTATGATGATACACACACTACTGCTACTGTTTTCATATTGTTCTTTGATGTCTAGGCACGCTTCTATTCTTGTAGACAGTATTGGGCCTCCAAGTGCAGAGGTTTGTAGAACAGCAACAAGTTTCCCTTAAGTGGATCACCCAAGTTTTATCGAACTCAGGGAGGTAGAGGTCAAAGATATCCCTCTCAAGCAACCCTGCAACTAAGATACAAGAAGTCTCTTGTGTCCCCAACACACCTAATACAATTGTCAGTTGTATAGGTGCACTAGTTCGGCGAAGAGAGAGTAAAATACAAGTAATATGAATGATAATAAGTGATAATAGCAATCTGAAATAAAAATGGAAGCAAGCAAACATGTAGCAGAACAGGCGGAAAACGGTGTTTCAATGCTTGGAAATAAGGCCTAGGGATCCTACTTTCACTAGAGGACACTCTCAACAATGATCACATAATTGAATAAATAGATATCATCTCTCACTATGCTACTCTTAACCACTCTCCGGCCGAATAACAACACCAATCCATGCGTAGGGCTTTAACAGCACTCCTCAGAGTAAGCACTTTCTCAATCAAGTAACCCCCATGCTATCACCATGGGACCCAGATGGTTCCACGGAAACACCACAATTTCATAGGGTTATCCAACACAAAATATAAATATAATGCTAAACCCCACGGTGCACACACTTTCACCTTTACACCGTGATCAAAGCGTTTACGGAGATCTCATAACAATTAATGAACACTAATCATTGCGTAGGGCTGCAAAAAGCATTCCTTAAAGTAAGCATTCTTATATATAGTTAACCCCACGCTGTCACTATGAGCGCCCTAGAAGGTACTAGACAAACACCACAATTCATAGAGGAGACACACACAATGTGCACACTATCACCTTCACACCGCGGGACAAGGTGACTCCAAAGTTCATATTAATAAAGCACTTGAGTAGCAAAAGATGAAGAGTAACATCTATGAATTCAAATAGATTACAAAGCTCATGATCACATATAGATCACACCATGGGAGAGAGAGATGAACCACATAGCTACCGGTAGTGATAAGGGGTTGCCCGATCTTCTCGATGAACTTACACGATAACTTGATGGATAAATTGTGTCTTGCTGAAACCTCTCCGGCTGATCCCTGATGCCAATGCAACAACTCTCAATCCCTTTGGATATTCTCAACTCCACACACTTGCACAACGTAATCAAAGACTACGAGTGGTCCTGTATCTACTGATTCCCAATGGAACAACAGATAACACGCAGAATTTGCAAGGGTAACTCCACCAAACTGGTGGGGATAAATTCAGATGAACATAGTTCAATTCTGGAATCTAGGGTTTATGTTTAACTGGGTCTAATCTCTAATTTCGTGGCTAAGAGGTATATATGAGGGGGTGGCGGCCAAGAGAGGGGGGGCGCCCCCTAACCTAATCCTACACGGTTTGGTGCACCCAAACCAATACAAACCGACCCAATGAGGGGGGTGCGGCCAACTAGGAAAGCAAGCCTTTTATTCCACACGTGTGTGAGGACCTAGGACATGTCCTTGGTGCTCCCATAACTCTAAAATGCAGCACACAATATTTCGGGCTGAACCAAGCAAGGACATGTCCTTGGTGGTCTCAATTCCCTCTTCTCTTTATTCTGTCTCCTCCTTCTCCCTTGGGCTTGCATGATCATCTCCCTCCATGTGTGCTTCCATGCTTTGCTCCATGACTCCATGCTCCTTGCCTCCAATAATGTTTGTGTTATCAATAACCCGAATCATACATAAATGCCGGGATTTAGGTAGTATAACATTCTTATAAATACAAACAACACAATCCATTAAGAAGGAATTCACCTTATAGTGATCATAAATTAACTTCAATATTTCCTTCCAACTCAAGCATGAACAATCATCATGTACCCCTATAATATCCATATCACCCTCCCTTTCTTCATGACAAGACGTCCTCGGCTTGTGGTAATCTGAACATGGAAGAAACAAAAAGAACAACGTGTATGCACTATACATATTTCTATCATGGGGTGCATTAGTGTTGTGGACATGATATATATATTTTCATATGACAGGATGCAACAAAATTTGCATGTATGTATCACAAAATTTTCACAAGAAAACAAATAGCATCTTATCTCATAGCAATCACAATTGCAAATATAAGTGAAGCTCAGGAATTTATGATCATAAGGAGAAACATCTATGTATAAATTCTTATTGGTTATTATCAAACCAAGTGTTCTCACAGAAGATCTATAATCAAAATTGGTTATAGCAATGTATTCAATTGTCTTATCATGCATATTATAACCATCATGGTAATTGCAACTCATTTTGCAAATATAAGTGAAGTATAAATCATTAGCATATGTAGTTATCAAATGTTGCTGAAAATCAAACATATGTGTAGAATCATGCTTAGTTGTAGCAAATTGTAAACAATTCAACCAAGGGAACACAATATTTAATTCAGCAATTGTATCACAAGTAATACATATGTGATCCACCATAAAAATTTCATTCATGTTATAGTCACCAATCAAGTTAAAAGTGAAACAAGAAACATAGTTGCTAGAATTGACATATGAAATTTCAGCAACCTTTTTCATAGCACTTTGCACATTAAATGAATCATGTAACATGATGTAATCCACAATTACATTAGGTGGTATTTTAGCAAGTACTTCCTTATGTGAAATCAAAACCACATGCTCAAAATTTGAAATATACAAACTATCACATGGTGGTGAACTATATGTGGTTATCAACTCATAAGAATTAACTAACACATTAGTAGACTCACAAAAAGTTGTACTTGTTAGTGGCAGCTCCAAATCAGCACTAATAGCAATGACATCCTCCTCAGATATAATAGGCACTGATTCATCTCTCTCAGGTGGTGATGCAGGTTGTACTAGTGGTGGCTCCCTTTCTTCAAGAGTAACCTGCATATCACAAGACATAGTACTAGGCACAATGGCATGCTCCTCCAATGGATGTGGTGGTGGTGCAGGTTGTACTATAGGCTCCCTTTCTTCAAAAGCAACCTGCACATTACATGAAACAACACTAGGAGTAGACATAATTATGTTAGTAGAAACAACCTCACATGTTGTCTCAACTTCGGATGCCATGACTTGAGGATAACATAATGGTTGCTTTCTAACCTCCATACAATTTTCATGTGAAACATGTTTTCTTCGATGATATCGATGATTCCAAAGTAATTTTATGTCAGGATTATATCTAGCAAAATCAAACCGAAATTTGACAATACATGATTTACCCAACAAAAGATGACAACTAGCAAATGATCTAGGAATCACATTACAATAAATTTGCTCTGTATGACCACTAATGGTTAATGGAACAAAAGTACGTAGAGTAATTCGAATTTTATCATCATTAGTGATCAACATGTATGGATTTGCTTGAAAAGTGTCCAATTGCAATTGCTCTACCACATCAAGACTAACAAAATTAGAATGAGTATCCTTATCAAGAGTAATAGCACCATGGCAACCTTTGATGTCTGCAATGAGGTGGAACAAATTTGCTGCAGGCATTCCAGTAGACTCCTCCTCCCAGAAAGCATCACTGCACATAGAAAAACTACAAAGCTCCATTGATTAATTTGTTAGTAACAAAATAACAATGGGTTATGGTGTTTTCTCACAACTCTCTTAAAACAGCAAAGAAAACATGTATCTTACCGCTCCAAAGAGAATAGAAAACACTCACCACAAGTAGTATTAATACGTGTACTGATGTGAAGATGAGAATACCCGGGAGTTTAGCTATCACAAGACAAACAAGGGATATGGTGGGGGCTTGGTATGGATACCTACAACACCAATAACAGGTCCTATTTGCTGCTTGTGATGATATGAAAAGCACAGGAAACACACACGTGGAGAATAATGTGGCAAGCAACTATATGGATGGAATTGTTGCAATGCACTCGAAAGACACTAGCTACATCTCTTGTAAACAGGCACAAGATTGCTCAAAGAACTAGTGCAAAACAACATGTAAATATCTCCAAAACATGTGGCAATGATCAACAATTTTGAGGCCTCTTTTCCTCTCTTATTTTTCTGTTTTTCTCTCTTATTTTTTCACTCTTTTGGGCCAAATTATGCCTCTTGTACGGAATGTACGGACATATTTTTTTTTCCCTTTTTCTATTTTGACCACAATATGTCGCATTGCGGAGAATTTTTTTCCAGAAAAACTGCACGATGAAACAGATGATTGAGCAGCCTGTGAGCACAAAAACGAGCTATTATTATATGGGTATGCTCCTAATTTTAGATGTAGATAGGCCGTGGCTATGGTTCTCAAAGATATGGAGTGGAATCACTATGAAATTGGCAAAGAAAACTGAACCGAAAATCAGCTAGAGGTAATAACACACCTCACGGCAGGAAATCTGTACCGCGGCAGAGAAACGCACCAAATTGGTGCCACGGCAGAGCAGAAACGCAGCAAAACAGGCCAAAAACGCGGGCGCCCGAGTACAGACGCTGTTTGTGGTTGTGCGCGGACGGCAGGGAAACGTGCGGCAGGAGAAAAACGCGCGGCAGCAAAACTGCCCGGTTTCATACCGCGGCAGCGCGCGGTGCGCGATTTGGTAACCGCGTTACGGTGCTGCGGGGGAAATTTGTAAGCGCGCAGCAGCGATCCGAGTGCGAGAGGGATCCGACGGCGGCACAGAAACGGCGAAAATCCTGCCGCGGCAGAAACCTAATCCAACTCGAATAGGCAATATCTTTGGATCGGATGGGCCTTTTTGGCTGAAATTTTGTGGACGCAATCGGAAGAACTAGAGGAACACTTAGAACCCTAAACCTAGACCGAAAACCAAAGACTCAAAAGGGAAAAAGGAAACACGAAATCAAACACAAACAACAACTAGTGGATGAAATTGGTGATGATCTACGGCGATGGCAAAGAACGACTCCTGTTTTTGTGGGGCTTTTTCGTGGATAGGTAAGAAAACAAAACGAATCTAAGGGGATAAAAATTGCTCACCGAGTCAACCTGTAAATCTGATACCATATGATAAGGGGTTGCCCGATCTTCTCGATGAACTCACACGATAACTTGATGGATAAATTGTGTCTTGCTGAAACCTCTCCGGCTGATCCCTGATGCCAATGCAACAGCTCTCAATCCCTTTGGATATTCTCAACTCCACACACTTGCACAACGTAATCAAAGACTACGAGTGGTCCTGTATCTACTGATTCCCAATGGAACAACAGATAACACGCAGAATTTGCAAGGGTAACTCCACCAAACTGGTGGGGATAAATTCAGATGAACATAGTTCAATTCTGGAATCTAGGGTTTATGTTTAACTGGGTCTAATCTCTAATTTCGTGGCTAAGAGGTATATATGAGGGGGGTGGCGGCCAAGAGAGGGGGGGGGCGCCCCCTAACCTAATCCTACACGGTTTGGTGCACCCAAACCAATACAAACCGACCCAATGAGGGGGGTGCGGCCAACTAGGCATGCAAGCCTTTTATTCCACACGTGTGGGAGGACCTAGGACATGTCCTTGGTGCTCCCATAACTCTAAAACGCAGCACACAATATTTCGGGCTGAACCAAGCAAGGACATGTCCTTAGTGGTCTCAATTCCCTCTTCTCTTTATTTTGTCTCCTCCTTCTCCCTTGGGCTTGCATGATCATCTCCCTCCATGCGTGCTTCCATGCTTTGCTCCATGACTCCATGCTCCTTTCCTCCAATAATGTTTGTGTTATCAATAACCTGAATCATACATAAATGCATGGATTTAGGTAGTATAACATTCTTATAAACACAAACAACACAATCCATTAAGAAGGAATTCACCTTATAGTGATCATAAATTAACTTCAATATTTCCTTCCAACTCAAGCATGAACAATCATCATGTACCCCTATAATATCCATATCAGGTAGAGCCCTCAGCCCCATGGGAGAACTACTCCCTCCTCATCATAGGAGACAGCAATGGCGATGGAGATGGCGGTGGAGTCGATGGAGATGGCTTCCGGGGGCACTTCTTCGTCCCGGCAGGGTGCCAGAACATAGACCTGTCCCCCAAAACTTGTCGGCAGCGGCGGCGGAGCTACGGATGTATTTTATGGAAAAGGCCGATTCTTCTAGGGTTTATGCCTCGGCGAGTATATATGGACGAAAGGGCGATGCCGGGAGGTGGCCAGGGGGCCCACACCCCTAGGTGGCGCGGCCAGGGGACCCGCGCCACCCCATGGTGTGGCCCCCCTTCGGGGCTCTTCGGGACTTCTGGATGCTTCTGGGACTTCTGGGCTTCGAATTTTCCAATTCCGAGAATATTTCCAGAACAGCTTTTCTGAAACTAAAAACGGCATAAAACAGGGGACTGGCACTTGGCATTTTGTTAATAGGTTAGTCCCGGAAAACGTGTAAAAATGCTATAAAGAAGGGAAAAAAACATGTAGCAATTGGCATAATATCAACATGGAACATCAGAAATTATAGATACGTTGGAGACGTGTCATTCTCGTACTGTTTTTCACACCATACATTTAACCTCTTTATTATCAGCAAAACCGGTGAGATTGACAACCACACTGCTTCATTAGGGCAAAGTGAATTGTTTGTGTTGTGTAGGTTCCATGTTGCTGATGAACTGGTAGTGTGCCCTGCCATCTCAGCTGCATCAACCTTCTGAAGTTACTCCTTCCTCCTACTGGTCGATTCAACCTTGGTTTCTTTCTAAGGGAAACTTGCTAATGTGCTCTTCATACCTTCCTCTTGAGGTCTCTCAACAAACGTGTGTTACACGTGCATCAACGAGCACCTTCCACAAAGTCATTGTAGCCATAGTAATTAGGAGAGCTTCGAGGAGGTGGTGGATGACATTGGCGAAGGTCCGATCGTCGAGGAGGGCGTTGAAGAGGATCACGTCCTTGTTGATGTCAAGGAGGTGGTGAAGGTGGCAAGCTATCTTCATACCAGTTTCGCCTATGCGCCTGTGGTGATGGTGGAGGACCATATTCTTGGCGATTAGTCCAAAGTCTTGCATGTGTTGATGTCGATCTTGAGGACGAGCTTGGTGAGGATCATGAGGATTTTCACGTTGGCGACTTGACCTTGAGTAACTCCTTGTTCAGTGTGAAGATGAAGAAGATCGAGGGTGGTTAGCAAGATTTGCTAAGTTGAGATTGATGCATTCCAATTGTTCGTGGAATCTTGAATCTTGTTCTTGTAGGAGACTCTCATAGGGTTCCAAGCCATCACGCACCACGACACGGAATTGCACATGCTCACGATTTGTAACAAAGTGGTGGGTGTTGTTAATGAAGACAAGGTTCTCATCATCATATGAGCTTGCTCTTGTGAAGACACCGTCCCTATCCATTGCAAAGGCACACAAGAGATACCAAGGTAATGTATATATTGTTGGTGAATATGTGTCACTTACCCAAATTTACTTCAAAGGTTGTATTGAAGCAAGTGGGTTGCCATAGGAAGGAATGGTTCGTTACAAGGAAAATTCGAGTAGAGTGAGAAAAACCAAAGGCGACAACTCTCACACTTTATGAGAAGCTCAAATGGGTTAGGAAAGTGGCGAGGAAAAATCAACCAAATCCAACTAAAAGTTTGTTGTTAAAAGTAGAAATGAACCACGATGAGAAGTTACCAAAGAACCAAATTCCAAGAGGAGGAAACAAAGTAGCACATACACACAAATGATTAATGGGGTTAGTGCGGTCAATGGATGAGCGGAGATGAAATGTTCCTAACAAAGACTAAGCTCAATTCCACACCAACACAAGGAGGACGCTAGCTCGAATCGCAAAGTTTAAGAGGCAACAAGATTCATACCGTGGCAACCGGTCACTCTTTTCTATTTTGCACGCGAAAGCTACACGTTCCTACAATGGATAGCAATTGGCATCGATTTTTATTCGATTTTTCTAAAATGCCAAAGCCTACTCGAAACTACACTCTCACAAGTGCCAAACACACACTCTCGGTGTCAGTAGTGCAATGCCAAGCAATATAAAAGAGCTAGTCCGAACTGGCAAGGTACACAAAAAGAGGGGTTAGTTCAAGCGGAAGCAAGTTATACCTAGATGATTGATGATCGCGGACTTGCGATCGGTGGTTATCGATGTCGTGTCGATCTGTTGATGTGGTGTTGTAGATGATTTAGAGGGCTTCGCAACACAATTTGAATCACTCAAATTGGACCAACAACAGCAAAGAAAAACAAGTTACAGAATCTGTCCAAGAATCGAAACTGAAGAAATTTTCTGTGATTTTTGCCAATTCCTTAAAATCCAAGAAAAATTAATGGACAAATTTGGAAAAGTGGATGAATAGAAAGGTGGGAAATGGTCTTAAGCAACAAATCCACTAAAAACACAAATAATCGACAGACCGCTCAAAATCCATTTTGGGGCTATTTTTGGTGAAATTTTCGAATTTAGGGATGGGAGAAAAAAATGTGGAAAAGGTGGGGTATGGGAAGGTCAAATTCGTGGCAAACTAGCTCTTGATACCATATGATGAGGGGTAAACCTATTGGTTGGCCCGATCTTCACAAATTGACCAAAAACACAAAGAACACGAGGGGGGTTTGTGGGTAAAACAAGGTAACCAGATAGCTAGTGCAAACTAGCGGATTTGAAAACCGGAAACTAAACCCGAGGCCGCCTCCAGCAATCAATCCACTCAAACTCACCTTGATTGGAACCAATTCAACCCTACGGCTGGCCCATCGCACCAATAGATCCTCGAGGGTCAGTCAAGGAAGATTGGGAGAATACCAACTGATTCCCAAGGGGAAAGTATGGCTATTCCGGAGTAAACTTGATTCAATCCAAATACAAGAGTAGATGGAGTAGCCTTGATTCGTTCCTAGATACACACCTAAGGAGAATCCTCACAATTGGAACACACAAAAGAGCAAATCTCAAGTCTCAATTCATCTCTAACCTATATCTAAAGCCAAGGGGATATATTTAAAGTCTAGGGGGTAGGTATGGGGTTACAGGGGAATATTCCCTCTTTTCGCGAAGTGTAGGAAAGCCAGTATGGAGGCCGGCCTGGCTGGGCTACAGGCTGGGCGGCTCTATTAGGGGGCCGACCTGGTCGGGCTGTAGGCCGGGCCTTCTCCGCTTCCTCCTTTTCTTCTTCTTCTTGGGGGCCACCTTGACGAGCTTCTTAGGCACTATCTTGGGCATCTTCTCGAGCTTCTTGGGCACCGTCTTGGGGATCCATTGGGGGATCAAACCTGAGCACATATAGGGTCTTTCCATGAGGTAGAGCACCATTCACCAAGTCATCAAACACATAGAGAGAGAGGAGCGAGTTCACCTTATCTTGTATTGCCTTTGCGCGTGATCTTGTCATGGGACCAATGGGTGTCGATGGAGTACTTGGTGGAATAGGTTGGGCCGCATCATTTTCCCTCTTCACATGGCTATACTCACATTCTTGTTGCTGTTGATTATGTTAATAAATGGGTAGAAGCTATTCCAACTAAAAGTGATGATCATAAAACCTCCATGAAAATGCTTAAAGACATAAGTTTCCCTAGGTTTGGTGTGCCTAGATATCTCATGAGTGATGGAGGTTCTCATTTCATTCATGGTGCTTTTAGAAAAAATCTTGCTAAACATGATGTTAATCATATAATTGCTTCATCTTATCATCCTCAAACTAGTGGTCAAGTAGAACTATCAAATAGGGAGATCAAATTAATTTTGTAAAAGAATGTTAATAAATCTAGAAAGAATTGGTCTAAGAAACTTAGTGTTGCTTTGTGGGCTTATAGAACTGCTTATAAAAATCCCATGGGCATGTCTCCTTATAAGATGGTTTATGGAAAAGATTGTCATTTTCCCCTTGATCTAGAACACAAAACTTATTGGGTTGTTAGAGAACTTAATTGTGATTTCAAATTAGCTGGTGAGAAAAGATTGTTAGATATGAATTCTTTAGATGAATGGAGAAGTGAAGCTTCTAAAAATGACAAGTTATTTAAAGATAAAGTTAAAACATGGCATGATAAAACGATTCTAAAAAGAGAATTTAACATAGGTGATAAAATATTATTGTATAGGACTCGTCTCAGATTTTTTGCAGGAAAATTACTCTCTAAATAGGAAGGACCTTTTGTTGTGGAAGAAGTTTATCGGTCTGGTGCTATCAATATTAATAACTTCCAAGGCACCGATCCATAAGTGGTGAATGGCCAAAGACCCAATCATTATTTATCCGGTGACCCGAACACCAGGGAAGCTGATATTTTTCGGTACTCACTCCGAAAGATCATATTAGAGCCATCCAAGCACCATCGAAGAATCAAGCTTAATCCCCATGGGTAACAGACACTCCCTTGGCTTGTTCCAAGCTTGGGGAAGTTTCCCCGGTATCACTATCTTTGCTTTTATTATTAGAGTCGTGTGTCTTATCATGGTTAGGGAGATTATCTTATAGTATGTTGTTTGCAAGTTGGGATATCACTCCTTTATAAGTGAAGTTTTATATCTGTTGATGTGAGTTTGCCTATGATGAAATACTTATATGAAGTATTCTTATTACTTAGTTGCACTATATGTTATATTCATGGCAATTATTATCGCATGCTTGTCTTGTGTTTAGTAGTGATCTCATGTTGGGTATAGTAGAATACATTTATTGAGTTTTGGAAAACATAACATTGGTCATAGCAACAACACTTAGAGACTTAGAACAAAGAAAAGAGGTTTCACGTCCAGATATATTACCCCATAGATCTTTTATGCCTGCAAAACCTTCATGGTTATGTTCTTGTGATTGATGTGTTATGCTGAGAAGGAAGACAATTGCAATACCTCATGTTTTATATCATTGCATGGTTTTATATATCTGTTTGCATCTCTCAACTTTGTATGTTTGCTAAAAATCCTTTGCTAGCCAAAAACCCTGTACTGAGTATGATCACTACTCGTGCATCCAATTACTTGCACCAAAAACCTTCCACAAGTGTCCACCATACCTTCCTATATGTGGTAATTTACCGCCACTCCAAGTAATTTACCGCCACTCCAAGTAATTTCTGATGTTCCATGTTGTTTTCATGACAATTGCTACATGTTTTCTATACACTTTACATCATTTTTATTGATTTCTTGGGACTGACCTATTAACAAGATACCACAGAGCCATTTCCTGTTTTCTGTTGTTTTTGGTTTAAAAAGTTGTTCTGGAAATATTCTCGGAATTGGACGATACAAAATCCTAGGGTCTTATTTTTCTGTCACGTACACGGAGTCCAGAGGAGACCCGGAGGGGGGACCTAGAGCCACCACCATAGGGTGGGGCGACCCACCCCTTGTCCGCGCCACCAGGTGGTGTGGTCCCCTCGGGCCCCAACCGACATCGCCCTTTCGCTTATATATACTCCACCTCGGGTTAACCCTAATACCAGGTCCTCCATCCATAGCCTCCGTCATCATCAACCCTAGTTCGGGAGGGTTCCGAAGCTCTCCCCGGCACCCTGCCGGGAGGGGAAATCATCACCGGAGGGCTCTACATCACCATGCCTGCCTCCGGAGTGATGTGTGAGTAGTTCATCCTTGGAGTACGGGTCTATAAGAGTAGCTATATGGTTGTCTTCTCCTCTTTATGCCACTATATTTAGATCTTGTGAGCTGCCTAACATGATCAATATCATCTATTTGTAATGCTACATGTTGTGTTTGCTAGGATCTAATGAATATTGAATGATATGTCAAGTTGATTGTAGATCTATCTTCTATATGTCATTTTTTATCTTGCATGCTCTCCGTTACTAGTAGATTCTCTGGCCAAGTTGGTGCTTGTAACTCCAAGAGGGAGTATTTATGATCGATAGTGGGTTCATGCCTCCCTTTCATCAGTGCTCGAGTGACATAAACGTGACGGATGGGGGATGTGATGTTGCCATTAGGGAGAAAACAACAATGTTTCATTGTTTACATTACACACTTTACTTAAGGAAATAATCTATTTCTTGCAACTTAATACCCAAATTCTGCTTGGATTACATTCTAAGGGTGGATTATTAGTCATAGATGCAGTTGGATAATGGTCTGTGAATTATGTTGTATTGCCCGCATTAATCTCATAGTAATCATCATGTCTTGCATATGCACTATGGTGTAGACTTTAAATCTGTCAATTTCCCAACTATAATTTGTTTACTCAACATGTTATCTATCTTTTATGGAGAGACACCACTAGTGAACTGTAGACCCCGGTCCATTCTTTTACACCAATAATACAACCACTAACAAACAGTGTTTTCCTTTCATTCACTTCAATCATTGTTTTCTTTTTATTCACTGCAAACAAGCGCCGTTTTCCATATTATACATCTAATTTTGTGTTAGCAAAACCGGTAAGACTGTTTCGTTGGGGCAAAGTATATTGGTTGTGTTGTGTGCAGATTCCATGTTGCTGCTGAGCCTGGTAGTGCGTCCTGGCAACCTCAGCTGTCAACAACCTTCACAAGTGATTTCTTTCTCCTACTGGCCGATTCAGCCTTGGTTTCTTTCTGAGGGAAAAACTTGCCACTGCACTCTTCATACCTTCCTCTTGGGGTCTCACAACAAACGTGTGTCCACACACAACTATCATGGGCTACCTTTAAAACCTTCAAAATATCAAACATGTTTTGTGTCCCTGTTTTAGCTCATGAGGAAGTAGTTTAAAGTTTATCATGTCTTATGTCAAGCAAGGTTCTTTTTTATTTCACCCGACGAGTATGAAATCAGTGCTCATCTAAAACTGCAAGAGAGCTGGTGCCAAAAAATATAATATAAAAAGGCACTTCCCCATGGTTTGATGAAAGCTGGTGGGTACCCGTGGACACAGCTAGCCCTGGTTTGTGAAAGAAAGGTGGGGGGAAGTGCTAACTAATAAAGCTAACAGAAACCTCTCTCAAATGTCTAAACACCTTGCTTGACATGGGTTATGATAAGTTTTTCATTACCATTCGTTGACATAGACATACATATCTCTCACAATTACATTTTCAATGCCTTTGTCTTATCAAAATAAAAACTCTACCACACGAGTAATCCCTGCTTCCCTCTGTGAAGGGCCTTTATCTACGATCATGATTAAATCAGTTTACCTATTACCTCTATTCTCTACTAGCAAACTTATGATGTTGAACTAATATGCATTCTTTTATATGTCCACGATGATGTTTTACCATGTTTTATTGCAGTTGACAATACCATCATGGTAAACAAGCTGAAAGTTGAGCTTTGCTAGCTAGCGTCTTACTTTATGTCAGTTGTTTTCACTTCCTTTATTACGAACACAATCTTTGAAAGTTTTCTATTCATGAAAAGACTTTGTGATAATTGAAGTATGTGTTATTTGCATAATAGCTCTCACATAGACTCTTCCGGAAAGATAAAATTGATATGATAGTTGTTCTATGACCAAGAACATAGTTTGCCATGGTGATACGTCATAAACGTATCCTTAATTTCTGATGTTCCATGTTGTTTTCATGCCATATGCTACATGTTTTTCTTACACTTTATGGCATTTTTATCGATTTCCCGGAACTAACCTATTGACAAGATGCCACAGAGCCAGTTCCTGTTTTCTACTGTTTTTAGTTTCAGCAAAGTTTATCTAGAAATATTATCGGAATTGGAAACTTGGAAGCCCGGAAGTCGTAGAATTCCCGAAGGTTCCACGGAGTCCCGAAGAGGCCCGGAGGGGGCCAAACCATAGGGCGACGCGCCCCCTGGCCGCTCCTGGGGGTGGTGTGGGCCCCTCGGGCGCCCACCGCCATCGCCCTTTTGCCTATTTATTCCCCCCGATATTGAACCCTAAAAATATACTACTTTTCCACGAAAAACACCTGAGGCTGCCGTCATCGTCAACCCGAGATCGGTAGGGTTCTAGAGTTCTCCCCGGCACCCTGTCGGCAGGAAAAATCATCACCGGAGGGCTCACACCACCATGCAAGCCTCCGTAGTGATGCGTGTGAAGGGGAACGTAGCATAGAAAACAAAAAATTTCCTACGCGAGAGATACCCGAAAGGCCAAGATCTAATCTATGAGACGAAGTGCAACGGGCAACAAGAGGGTTAAGGAGAACACATACCCTCGAAGACTCAAAGTGGTACGAGATCAAATCTCGTTGTTGGCGTAGTCGTACTCACACCGATCCCGATAGCGAGAAGATGGCACCGCAATCCGGCGGTGCATCCGTGATCGGTCACACGTACGGTTGATGACGACCTCTGTTCCCTCGTTCCAGCGGGGCGCGGAAGTAGAGGATCCCTCGGAACTCCAGCAACACGACGACGTGGTGGTGGTGAAGAATCCCACGGTCAGGGCTTCGCCAAGCCGGAGACCATGAAATGGAGCAGCGGGTGGAGGGAAAGGGAAGTGGCCAAGTGTGTGTATGAGGAGGAGCCCTCACCCTCCTTTTATAGGGAGAGGGAGGCAGCCCAAAGGTGGGGTGCGGCCAGCCATGGTGGTGCCCCCACCTCTTCCCTCTTCATGTGAGTGGAAGCTCCACTCACACCCACTCATGCTCCCATAATTTCCCACTTGGAAAATCCAAAGGTTTTCTTTTAATAAATAAATAAAACCTTTTTATTTCTTTATTTCAGCATTTGTTAATTCTATTAACAAACTTTTGCATATAGCACCTCGAATCATTTGTTAATTCTATTAACAACCATTCGACGAAAAACCCCTTGAACTATTTCAATTTTCCCCGAAACAATTTCGGTGATGTCCAAAATATTCTTCGATATTCCGTATCCTCTCAAATGCGTCATCGAACCTTAAGTGTGTCACCCTACGGTTCGCGAATAAGATAGACATGATTGAGACTCCTCTCCGATCAATAATCAACAGCGGGATCTGGAGATCCGTGATGACTCCTATATATTCAACGATGACTCTCGTGATCGTGTGAACCAACAACGCCGTGAACTATTCCCTTTGTCTCGCGATATTTTACTTGTCCGAGATTCGATCATTGGTATCAACCATACCTTGTTCAATCTTGTTACCGACAAGTACTCTTTTCTCGTTCCTGTGATATAACATCCTTGTGATCATATCACGTGCTTGCAAGCGGTTTCGATGTGATATCACCGAGAGGGCCCAGAGTATATCTCTCCGTCATTTGGATGGACAAATCCCACTCTTGATCCATGATCCTCAACTAATACTTTCCGAATACTTAACGACACCTTTATAGTCACCCTGTTACGGTGTGACGTTTGATGCCATCAAAGCACTCTTCCGGTATCAGTGATTGACATGATCTCAAGGTCTAAGGAATAAGTTACTTCGTAGTTTTGATATAACAATGTACACTAAATGACTTGATCGCATTGCTATATTCTCTTTGGGTATATGTTCATCACATCATTCTTCTAATGACATGACCCGTTATTAATAACATCCAATGTTCATGATCAGGAAACCTTGATCATCTATTAATCAACGAGCTAGTTAAAAGAGAGGCTTTACTAGGAACCATTGTTTGTTTATTAAGCACACATGTATCAACGTTTCCGGTTAATACAATTCTAGCATGAGAAATAAACATTCATCATAAACAAGGAATAAGATAATAACCATTTTATTATTGCCTCTCGGGCATATTCCCTTCAGTCTCCCACTTGCACTAGAGTCAATAATCTATTCTGTAAGCACTTTAACACATATGGCGTACCAGTGTTATTACCATGCTTCGCATGCGGTAAACATCATCAAAAAGATCTGAACTCTTCAGGTCCTATTGTATTTGCATGTTCTTTGCGTCTACACGCATCACTCATTCTCTAATGAGATGGCTTTGTATATATATGGTCAATCGGTGAAAACTTAATTCCTCAGCTTAAACTGATGTCACTAACATTGTGAAAATGTAGCTTCATAGTGTTAGCATTCTTGGAAATTCACCAAGTTCCGGTGATACCTTAATTCCTCAGCTTAAACTGATGTTACTAACATTGTGAAAATGTAGCTTCATAGTTTCAGCATTCTTGGAAATTCACCAAGTTCAATAAAGAACTCCTTGACACAAAATACGCTTATTATCAGTTGTCAACACAACGATATACTTTAGCCTTTGTTGTAGTATCTGCCACAATATTTTAATTTTGAAACTCTTTCAAATCCAGCATGGAACTTTCTTCCATCCTATTGTGCTACCGTTCATCACATATTTTAATTGAGATAAAATTACTTGAATAAATGACAAGACTATTAGTGTAACATATTATAACTAATATTTTGTCATTACTATATAGGAAAACATATCCTTAGCATTTCCAAAATGACACAAGGATCTCTCCCACTGTTGTCTAATCATCATATGAATTATCCTACTATAACATTTTATAGCATAGGACTCATCTGGTTGTGTACATAGCATGGAAACATGACTTAGAAATCTCAATTTCAATGATGCTCATCATGTGTCAAAACACATGAATCCTTCTCAATTATTTTCCATGTGACAAGAACTCCTTCTTGTTATTTTCATATTGACTTACTTCAATATTTCATCTATGTAATTTGGCTTCAATCATATCAGGTGCGTCAATCCATCTTTTATAGATATCGATGCCCAATATCTTCTAAGCCTTTCATCAATATGAAATCGAAAATATTAACCGTGTTAATTTAAAATACATATTTTCCAATCAACCATATGTCATCTACATAAAGTATTGGAAATATGTCATAGCGCTCCCACTTAATTTCTTGTAACTCTACAAGCATCTTTATCGTTCATGATGGAATCAAACTCTTTTGATAACTTCATTAAGGTAAAGATTTCAACTTCGCTATGCTCACTTCAACCATTGAAGTGTGCATGCCTTTCTAGCAACCTTTTGAATTTTACAAAACTCTCAGACTGTGTCAAGTACACATCCTTGATCAAACTTCCTCGAGAGGAGAGTTGGTTTTGTTATTCAACTGCCATATCATAATATGTAACTTTTTGCTAGAACTATCCGCAAAGACTAAAGCATCACTACGGAAGATCAAAATCTTGTAGTAGTCAACTCTTTGAACTTCGTCGAAAACAACTTTTCGATAAGTACAATTTTAATAAGATGTAAAATCCATGTCTTTGTCGCTATATAGACCCTTTTGCTATCGCTAGGCATCATGCCTATCGAAAGGACTACCAAGTCACATACTTGATATTCATACAAGGATACTATGGCGGATATAATGACTCATAGTCAATTTTACGAAGTCAGGGCCCATCATTTGCTTCCTTTATAAGGTCCAGGTCCTTTTGTTGTCAAAACAACACTTTATACTTAAACCACAAGTTGTTCTAAGTACAAAGTTTTTGGACTTTTCTGGTACAGTTTGCAAACTCATCCGAAGTATCTACAACAGATGTAGTGTCTTCTACTTTGTCAAAATAGCAAACCCCGGAACAACTTCCAGTGTTGCGCTACTCTTGACATGATAACGAAGATTCTCTAACCTCGTTGAGTTTGTACCGTGCTCCCACTCACTTGTTTCGCAAGAACTACTTTCTCGAGAAATCAACCCTTTTCTGACAAACAACATTTGTCTTTTGGTTTGGTGATAGGAGAAATACCCAATGTTTTATTTTGGATAACCTTATAAACATATATTTATCCTATTTTGGTTGTAAACATTTTACACATGTTATGCATACCAAAATTTAAGAAGAATGACAATTCGGGTCATTACCCAAACCATATCTTGTATGTTGTCAATTTCAACGGATCATGATGGTGCTCTTTTCAGTGTGAAAACGGTTGTCCTTAATGTATAAACTACAAAATTATAATGGCATTTTTATTAATCTTACCATGTCAAACAAGGTTTGATTTTGTCTCTTGAATACTCCAATCTAATGTGGGGTATTCGAGAAGTATAAGTTGTAGAACAATTCTGCAACTTCTCAGATGTTTTGCTAAACTTGTAACTCAAACTTTATACTTTATGATCCAATCATAAATACTTGATTATCTTGTTACATTGATTTTTAACTTCATATTAACAACCTTTTGAACCAATTCAAAATGTCAAACTCTGTTCCCTTTAAATAGATATACTCACATATCTACTCAAGTCGTCGACAGAATTTTATGAAGGAAAAAATTAATCCACCATACATGACTACACATAATGGACTATATACATCAATATGTATAATCTCCACTAAATTAGTCGTCCATTCTACTTTGGCCTAAGAATGGAATTCTAGTCATCTTTTGGAAGAGGTCTCACAAGCGTCAATTTATTCAAAACAAAATGACTCCGGAAGTCCATCAATATGAAGTCCTTCATGTTTTCCTTTCCGTTATGAACTAAAATGGTGGTGCCACAATTTAAGTGAAACTCTTTTACGTCTTGCAACGTTTTTAGCATTTCGTCTTATAGATGTTTACTTTACCAACATGATTTATAATAACATATCCATCAATTATGGAATATGGTCATAGTTTGAACAATCTCATTTGTTCTCACAAAAGACTAGAACAAAATAACAAATTATTAAGTTCTTCAAATAAATCTTGACTGTTTGGTTCGATACGACAATGAACACAATAACACTTTATTTATGTTCTTGTCATAATCGATTCCACATCTATTACTAGTTCCTTTTAGGCCCTTGTATTTCTTGCATTGCGTTGCTTTGTATGACAACTCATACCAACCAATGTGGTATCAAAATACCAAAAATACTTTGTTAACTAGTAATACATCTATAACTTGTATATCAAGTATATACTCCTGAGCTGGACCTTTCCAGTTATCTTCTTTTCTGCCATATATCTATTTGTAATTCTATTTTCAATATTCCCTTTCCTTTATAGAAGAATCATTCAACATCAAACAATGCTAGTCTTACTAGCTCATTTTCTTTGGCGTGTTAGTCATATACTATCACCCATTCAGTCATACTTTGAGTTTGATTGTTCTACTAATATCACCATATTAATAGCATTCTTCTAGATTCCACTCTTAGCAATTTCCAAGTAAGGTAAACTACTTTACCCATACTTCTAATCCATCCCATCATAACAATTTTATGATTAAGCTACTATAGCTCGAAGGAAGGAATTTAGAGGATAATTTTTAGCATCCAATTTCTTGGAATATTCAAACGCCTAGCGTCTTCAATCATTGCATATATTCAGATAATATAAGCAAACATTGTCACGCTAAATTATACTCAGTCATGTTGCCACAAATAAGTTTCTAGATATCAATATATCTTTCACTTGATTGTTTCTGAAAACAACTCTTTTCAGTTCCTAAATCACCTTGATCAACAAAACATTCTTTTGAAGATAAAGTAATACAGACGCAACCATGACTCTGGATTCTAAGTAGGAATTATTTGCTCTCTAGATTAATCAATCATTAACCACATGGAGCTAGGTAGGAAATAACAAAAATCTACAATAGGACTCAATTTTAAATTTCACTAATACGGTACCAATCTTAAATGGTATTTACCAGATCATAACAGTTATATCTCAATTAACAATCTAAGTGTAAGGTAGTTATGAGGATGCCAATGACTACTACAAGTTGTGCAAATTCACTTTGATTTGTTGTTCATGATAAATAAGTTCAAGTTAATTCAAAAATTAAACCATGAACTCCCACTCAAAAACAACATCCCTCTTAGTCGTCTTTAGTGATTACACGAACCAAATTCACTACACCAAAACCGATCATCACGTGAGATGATGTAGCTTCAAAGGCGAACATCGACATGTTCATCATATCATCTATATGACTCATGCTTTACCTTTCGGTTACGTGTTCCGAGGCCATGTCTGTACATGCTAGGCTCGCCAAGTAGAACCGTAGTATTGCGTGTGTTTCAAGGCCATGTCTGTACATGCTAGGCTTGAAAACACCCGTTGTATGCGAACGTTGAGTCTGTCACACCCGATCATCACGTGGTGTCTCGAAACGACGAACTTTCTTAACGGTGCATACTTAAGGAAGAACACATTATTATCTTGATATTAAGTGAGAGGGATCATCTTATAATGCTACCATCGTTATCTAAGCAAAACAAGATGCATAAAAGGATTAACATCACAAACATCACATGTGAGGATTACTTGATATGATATGGTCCTCCTTGCACTTGATCTCCATCATGTGCATTATGGTATGATCTCAATCATTCCACCGGCGTGGTACCAAGTACCATGGCACCCCAATCTTGATTGTCCATCAATAAGAAGACAATCATATGGATACCTTCCGGTATATCAATAATTTACAAAATAGATCATCTCATAATCAAATTTGTAATATTGACCATGTCACATCACATGCCCAGCAAAAAACTAGTTAGACGCCTCTAAATTATTTTTGCATATTTTACGTGGCTTAGGGCTTTCGATGATAGAACCGTTCATACCTACGAACATCAACCACAACGTTGATAAACACATTTTTAACAACCCTTCATAGATTAGATCTTAACTATAGTAGGAGAAACAGACACCCGCAAGCCACTTATGCAATACAAGTTGCATGTCAGTTGTGGAACAAGTCTCATGTACGTGGACATGTAAGGTTAGTCCGGGCCGCTTCATCCCACTATGCCACTAAGATCATAAAATAATCAAGGAGGTAATAACATGATCATCAACGCCCACATACACCTATGTGTTCTACCCGTACAAAACATCTACGCATAGATCCGGCTCTGATACCACTGAAGGGGAACGTAGCATAGAAAACAAAAAATTTCCTACGCGAGAGATACCCGAAAGGCCAAGATCTAATCTATGAGACGAAGTGCAACGGGCAACAAGAGGGTTAAGGAGAACACATACCCTCGAAGACTCAAAGTGGTACGAGATCAAATCTCGTTGTTGGCGTAGTCGTACTCACACCGATCCCGATAGCGAGAAGATGGCACCGCAATCCGGCGGTGCATCCGTGATCGGTCACACGTACGGTTGATGACGACCTCTGTTCCCTCGTTCCAGCGGGGCGCGGAAGTAGAGGATCCCTCGGAACTCCAGCAACACGACGACGTGGTGGTGGTGAAGAATCCCACGGTCAGGGCTTCGCCAAGCCGGAGACCATGAAATGGAGCAGCGGGTGGAGGGAAAGGGAAGTGGCCAAGTGTGTGTATGAGGAGGAGCCCTCACCCTCCTTTTATAGGGAGAGGGAGGCAGCCCAAAGGTGGGGTGCGGCCAGCCATGGTGGTGCCCCCACCTCTTCCCTCTTCATGTGAGTGGAAGCTCCACTCACACCCACTCATGCTCCCATAATTTCCCACTTGGAAAATCCAAAGGTTTTCTTTTAATAAATAAATAAAACCTTTTTATTTCTTTATTTCAGCATTTGTTAATTCTATTAACAAACTTTTGCATATAGCACCTCGAATCATTTGTTAATTCTATTAACAACCATTCGACGAAAAACCCCTTGAACTATTTCAATTTTCCCCGAAACAATTTCGGTGATGTCCAAAATATTCTTCGATATTCCGTATCCTCTCAAATGCGTCATCGAACCTTAAGTGTGTCACCCTACGGTTCGCGAATAAGATAGACATGATTGAGACTCCTCTCCGATCAATAATCAACAGCGGGATCTGGAGATCCGTGATGACTCCTATATATTCAACGATGACTCTCGTGATCGTGTGAACCAACAACGCCGTGAACTATTCCCTTTGTCTCGCGATATTTTACTTGTCCGAGATTCGATCATTGGTATCAACCATACCTTGTTCAATCTTGTTACCGACAAGTACTCTTTTCTCGTTCCTGTGATATAACATCCTTGTGATCATATCACGTGCTTGCAAGCGGTTTCGATGTGATATCACCGAGAGGGCCCAGAGTATATCTCTCCGTCATTTGGATGGACAAATCCCACTCTTGATCCATGATCCTCAACTAATACTTTCCGAATACTTAACGACACCTTTATAGTCACCCTGTTACGGTGTGACGTTTGATGCCATCAAAGCACTCTTCCGGTATCAGTGATTGACATGATCTCAAGGTCTAAGGAATAAGTTACTTCGTATGTTTGATATAACAATGTAAACTAAATGACTTGATCGCATTTCTATATTCTCTTTGGGTATATGTTCATCACATCATTCTTCTAATGACATGACCCCGTTATTAATAACATCCAATGTTCATGATCAGGAAACCTTGATCATCTATTAATCAACGAGCTAGTTAAAAGAGAGGCTTTACTAGGAACCATTGTTTGTTTATTAAGCACACATGTATCAACGTTTCCGGTTAATACAATTCTAGCATGAGAAATAAACATTCATCATAAACAAGGAATAAGATAATAACCATTTTATTATTGCCTCTCGGGCATATTCCCTTCAGCGTGAGTAGTTCATCCTTGGACTACGGGTCCGTAGCAGTAGCTAGATGGTTGTCCTCTCCTCTTTATGCCTCATGTTTAGATCTCGTGAGCTGCCTTACATGATCGAGATCATCTTATTGTGATGCTACATGTTGTGTTTGCTGGGATCCGATGATTATTGAATGTTATGTCTCTTGATTATCAATCTATCATGTTGTCTTCATGTGTATGTTATTTATGATCTTGCATGCTTGATGACGCACAAGTATAGGAGGTGTATCGTAGTACTTTTGATAAATAAGAGTGTCGAACCCAACGAGGAGCAGAAGATGTTGACAAGCAGTTTCAATGAAGGAATAACTGTAAATACTGAAAGATAGATTTGTAGTTTTTTTTGATATTGTAGATAAATAAAGTGCGAGTAAATAAAATGCAGTAATAATAATTGCAGCAAGTGGCCCAATCCTTTCTTCAGAAAAGGACAAGCCGGTGTGTTTACTTATGATTAACAAACGTTCTTGAGGACACACGGGAGGTTTCTGTCAAGTGCTTTTGTTCCATGCCGCTGAATAATCTCTATGTTTTGATAAGTGTTGTGTGGGTGAACCTATGCTAATGTACCGTACCATACAAGACTAATACATACTTGTGATTATACCCCTTGCAAGCATCCGCAACTACAAGAAAGTAATTAAGAAATAAATCTAACCACAACTTTAACTCCGGGATCCTACGCTCCCTCGTGTAATGGTTTCCGAACGGGGGTTTAGGTTTCTGTCACTCCGGCAACCCCACAATTAGTAGACAAATACACGATGCATTCCCCTAGGCCCATAAATGGTGAAGTATCATGTAGTCGACGTTCACATGACACCACTAGAAGAATAACACCACAACTTAAATATCAAACCGTTAAATATTACTCAACATTACTTCACTACTAACAACTTGACTTCTCTCATGTCCTCAAGAACAACACGAACTACTCACAAGACATCATATGGATCATAATCAGAGGTGATATAATGGATGATAACAATCTGGTCATAAAGTGCAAACACCAATAAATCTCACAAGCATCAACTACTAACAAGTAATCCACGTCGGGAGAGAGATCTAATGTAAAACAACGATAGAGGCCCCTAATTGTTATAGAGGGATGACGGTTGATGATGAGGGTGATGGTGCTGATGATGATGGTGACGATCTTGATGATGCCCGGAGTGATGACGGTGATGACGGCGGTGATTTCCCCTCTCCGGAGAGGAATTTCCCCAGCAGGTTTCTCCCTGCCAGAGAGGTTTTCTCTCTCGGGTGTTTTCCGCCCCGAGGCGGCAGCGGAATAATTCTTCGATGATGGTATGAGGCTTAGGGTTCCCTAGGGGTCAAGTACGCGAAAGACCTCCACCAGAGGTGAGCCAGGGTGGCCACACCACCTGGTGGCGCGCCGGGGGTCACCTCATGGTGTGGGCCCCTGGTGGCCCCCCTCTGGCTCCCCTTCTGGCTGGACTCCTGCTCTTAACTTCTAAGACACCCCGGTGTCCCTATTCTTCTTCTTCTGATCTTCTGAAATATGGTATCTCGACGGTGCTTTTTCCATCAGATTTCTGGTCCCGGTGTTTATTCCCCAAAAATTATGAAACATGCAAAATAAGATAAAATAACATAAGGGATGCATCATAACATGAAATATATCGATGAATAACAGAAAATTATGATATAAAATAGTGATGCAAAATGGACTTATCAACTCCCCCTAGCTTAGACCTCGCTTGTCCCCAAGCGAAACTGAACTCAGTAAACATGACCACAGGTTTAGGGAGTGAAGAGTCGATAAATAACATACGGACAAGAAGCATCACGTTTATCTATACACCAATCATTATAGACAACAACTTCCTCTCATATAACTTAACTTGAAGCGAGTAATGGGAGTCACAAACAAAGATGCAAAAGAGAGAATCAAAATTGGTGATGGCAAACTTCATTCTTGGTCAGAGAACATTTAATGATATCATATTTATCTTAGGTGAAGTCTTTATAACCAGGATTATATTGTAGAGCTTAACATATTTAATTATAACAATCCTTTTATAGTGATTCATAGCTTTCAAAGTAATATTCGTTCAGATAATAAAGCATGTGCTAAACAAAAAAGCATAGAAAACATGATTGAATAAATCAACATATAGATGGTGAGATCACAACAACTCAAATGCTTGCTGGAGACAGAAAGGAATGGGTTTACTGACTCGACATAAAAGTAAAAGATAGGCCCTTCGCAGAGGGAAGCATGGATCACTCATGTGCTAGAGATTTTATTTTAATAAACAGAGGTATAAAATGCATGACACTCCTCCCATCCATCTTACACAAACCATGGCTAACCGAATCCTCGGGTGCCTGCCAACAATCACAAACCGTGGAGGAGTGTCTAAATTTTGAGAGAGGTGTATGTTTATGTCAATGAATGGCAAACAGAAAATACAGTACGTCACAAGCCAACTAGACTTCACAAGAGCGGCTCCCATAGAAGGACGCAACTGGTATAGAAGGTCATCCCTCTTTCTCTTTCATTTACACAATTATGCTTTGACTGATAAATCAGGGGCAAAAGGAGTGAAGATAATTTGTAATATTATTTGGGGTTGTGAACCCCGCTGCCAGCTCTTCTAGCATTTGGATAAGCGGATGAAGCCACTAGTCCCGGTGTGTGAGTCCAATCAACAAGTGAGATAAAGATTCTCTATCTGCGTCCTCATGAGCTAAAACAGGAACACAAAACGGGGATAATTTTGAAAGTTTTAAAGGTAACACATGAGCAATTTACTTGGAGTGGCAGTGAAATACCACATGTAGGAAGGTATGGTGGACACAAATGGCAAGGTTTTGGGGCTCAAGGTTTGGATGCACGAGAAGCATTCCCTCTCAGTACAGGGTTTTTGGCTAGCAAGGCTGGGTAGCAAGCATAAGAGTTGAGGGAAAACAAACAAATATACATATGATGAAACCAATCATGCAATCTTCATTGTGAGCACAAACGATTTTAACTTGTGAATACTGAGTTTATGAGCTAATAGGCCTCTTTCTTATACTAACATCTCAAAATATTATTTCTACTGACCCAAGCTAAGTTTTCCAAAACCAACTAGATTAACTTAATGATCTCCAGAGTGACACCAAATACTAACAACAAGCTCAACCATATTACAGAAATTGAAAACTAAAATAAGGTGTACAAAAAGTAAATGATGAAACTTCTCATTAATATTCCAAATAGGCAACTCACACCAACGGCTACAACAATAACCAACTAAGGAGAGACACTTCCATACTGCAAACCATCCTATATGATAACTTCTCTACTCATGATATGACTCTACTAAAAAGGTAAAAAGATGAGAGATAGTGATGTGATACTGCGGCACTCCCCCCAAGCTTGGAACAAGCCAAGGGGATGCCAATACCAATGACGATTTATTTCTTCGGCGGTGATGAAGGTGGAATCATTCGGAGAGGAGTCAGAAAGCCTTTGATGATACGACGAAGCTCAATGTTTTTCGCTTCTAGAATTGCTACCTCGGCCTTGAGAATACGATATTGTTTGCAGAATTGATCGGCGACCCGGTGTGCTTCAGCTATCACAGGGAACACGTTGGGGTCTTGATCCTGAGGCACGGTCCCCTACACATTATGAGAGTAACGGTGCTGAGGGTTAATGGATCCCACAAAGGTGGGGTTGCTCGTTGGTGCTGGTGTAGCCCTCCGGATCTCTTCCCTCAAACTGTTAACCATGTCTTCCTTCCTTGCATCTATCACTTCCTTCGTCGCCCATCCCGTGAAAGCACCCTTGTTGATGTCTTGCTGGATTTGTCGAACACGACGTGCAGCGTAACCCTCAATGCTAGAGCCAAAGGAGGACATCTCGACCTAGAAACTCCAAACTCCTGACAAGAAAACAGCTCGAAACAGAAACATGAAGAGAAAACGATATACGGACCTCGGGGGGTCCGGGGGATTATATAGCAAAAAGTTTCATAACGAAAGGAAAGTCCAGGTCGAAAACGAGTCGGAGAGGGGCTCCGGGGCGCCCACACCATGGGCTGGCGCGACCAGGGGTGGGTCCGCGCCACCCCATGGTGTGGAGCCTCCAGGCTCCGTCTTCGCCTCGTTTCCGGCTCATAATTTTTCATATTTTCCAAAAACAGTAAAAATAAAAGTTGGAAGATGTTTCGCGAACTTTTTCTTACCAAAACTGATACCTATTCGAAAACTGACTCTGCAACTTCTGAAATATGCTTCTTAATAAATTCCTCCGGGATCATGGCTCGAATACAAATCATTATAAGGATCTCCATAAATATAATGCTTGAGTCTTTGTCCATTCACCACTTGTGAAGAGTTGTCTTCAAGGGAAACAATTTTAATTTCCCCCGAACGATATACCTCTTCAATAACAAAAGGTCCTTCCCATCTCGAGAGTAATTTTCGTGCACAAAATCTGAGACGGGACCTATACAATAGCACTTTCTCACCAACATGAAATTCTATTTTAATAATTCTCTTATCGTGCCACCTTTTAACTTTCTCTTTAAAGAGCTTAGCATTTTCATATGCTTCACTCCTCCATTCATCTAAAGAACTTAAGTCAAGCAACATTTTCTCACCAGCAAGTTTAAAATCTCTATTTAGGTCTCTCACTGCCCAATAAGCTTTGTTTTCTAATTCTAGGGGCAAGTGACAAGCTTTTCCAGAAACCATTTTATAAGGAGACATGCCCATGGGATTTTTATAAGCAGTTCTCTAATCCCACAAAGCATCATTTAATTTCTTAGTCCAATTTTTTTGTAGATTTGTTAACAGTCTTTTGCAAGATAGATTTGATTTCTCTATTTGATAATTCTACTTGCCCACTAGTTTGAGGATGATAGGATGAGGCAATTCTATGATTAACATCATATTTAGCAAGAGTTTTTCTAAAACCGCCATGAATAAAATGAGAACCCCCATCAGTCATAAGATATCTAGGCACACCAACCCTAGGAAAATAATGTCTTTAAGCATTTTTAATGAGGTTTCACCATCAACACTTTTAGTAGGTATAGCTTCTATCCATTTAGTAACATAATCAACATCAACAAGAATCTGAGTGTAGCCTTTTGAAGGAGGGAAAGGACCCATAAAGTCAAAACCCCAACAATCAAACGGTTCAAATAACAAGAGAATATTTCATAGGCATTTCATTACGTCTAGAAATATTTCCAACCCTTTGACATTGATCACAAGATAAAACAAACTTTATAGCATCTTTAGAGAGAGTAGGCCAATAAAAACCTGATTGTAGAGCCTTATGTGCAGTTCTATCTCCAGCGTGATGTCCTCCAGAAGCACTACTATGACATTTTCTCAATATCTCTCGTTGTTCATTTTCAGGAACACATCTTCGCATAATACCATCAACACCTTATTTATATAAGTGTGGGTCATCCCAAAAATAATTCCTCAAATCATAGAAGAATTTTCTTCTTTGCTGAGCTGTAAAGGTAGAAGGAAAATACTTGGAAACAATAAAGTCAGCATAATCAGCATACCATGGACTCTCTTGAGAGCTCACTTTTATTGCAGCCAACTATTCATTAGGAAAACTATCATTAACAAGAATAGGATCATCGGAGATATTTTCTAATCTAGACAAATTATCAGCAACAGGATTTTTAGCACCCTTCCTATCCACAATATGTAAATCAAACTCTTCTAAGAGAAGCACCCATCTAATAAGCCTAGGCTTAGCATCTTTCTTTTCCATAAGGTACTTAATAGCAGCATGATCAGTATGAATAGTAACTTTAGAATCATCAATATACTGCCTAAATTTATCACACACAAAAACTACAGCTAGGAATTCTTTCTCAGTGGTAGCATAATTCTTTTGAGGAGCATCAAGAGTTTTGCTATCATAATGAATAACATTTAAATTCTTATCTACTCGATGTCTAAGAACAGCACCTACAACATAATCACTAGCATCACACATAATTTCAAACGGTAAATTCCAATCAGGGGGTGAACAATAGGGGCATATATTAAAGCCTTCTTTAAAATTTCAAAAGCTTCTTTACAATATTGATAAAAAACAAAAGGTACATCCTTTTGAAGAAGATTAGTAAGAGGCTTTGATATATTAGATGAATCTTTAATAAACCTTCTATAGAAACCAGCATGACCAAGACTACTACGAATACCTTTGACATCCCTGGGATAGGGCATTTTCTCAATAGCTTCAACTTTAGATCTATCAACTTCAATACCTCTTCCAGAAATTTTATGTACAAGAACAATTCCTTCATTAGCCATAAAATGGCATTTCTCCCAATTAAGAACAAGATTAGTCTCCTCACATCTCTGCAAAACTTTATCAAGATTGTGCAAACAATTATCAAAAGAAGTTCCATGGATGGAGAAATCGTCCATGAAGACTTCCACAATTTCTTCACAAAAAGCATGGAAGATAGCAGACATGCATCTTTGAAAAGTAGCAGGAGCATTACATAAACCAAAAGGCATACATCTATAAGCATAGGTTCCAAAAGGACAAGTGGAAGTTGTTTTCTCTTGATCAGGCTTCCTAACAGCAATTTGAGAGAACCCAGAATAACCATCAAGAAAGCAAAAGTGAGTTTTCTTATACAACCTCTCTAACATTTGATCAATAAAAGGCAAAGGATAATGATCTTTCTTAGTAACCTTATTAACTTTCCTAAAATCAATACACATCCTATAACCAACCACTACTCTTTGAGGAATAAGTTCATTGTTTTCATTTGGCACAACAGTCATCCCTCCTTTCTTAGGGACACAATGCACAGGACTAACCCATCTACTATCAGTAATAGGATAAATAATACCAACATCAAGGAGTTTCAATACCTCATTTCTTACCACATCCTTCATCTTAGGATTTAAATGGCATTGATGTTCAACAGCTGGCTTTGCATCAAGTTCAATATTAATAGCATGTTGACATATAGCAGGAGAAATCCCCTTCAAATCATCAAGAGTATAACCAATAGCACCTCTGTGTTTCCTCAATATTTCCAATAATCTCTCCTTTTCTTTACCAGAAAGTTAAGAAATAATAATAACATGATATAATTTCTTATCATCAATATGAGCATATTTAAGATTGTCAGGCAAAGCCTTTAAATAAAAAACAAGATCCTCCTTAGGTGGTAATGTGGTACCCAAGTCTTCCACCGGTAAATTATGTTTCAGCATCGCTGGCTGATGTAGGAAAATCTCGTCAATTTCATTTTTTTTCTTCCCTAAAGACATCACTTTTGTGGTCTTCCATGTATTGCTGCAAAGGATTGTTAGGAGCAAGAGCAATAGCAGCCAATTTTTCAACTCTATAATTCTCATTAGGTAATTCAGCTTCATAAGGTGCTTTAGAAAATTTGGAGAAATTATATTCATAAGACTTTTCATCAAACTTTGTAAGGATTTTCTCCTTTCTACAATCTATAACAGCACCACAAGTGTTTAAGAAAGGTCTACCAAATATAATAGGACAAGTATCACTAGCAGAAGTGCCTAGTACTAGAAAATCAGCAGGATATTTCATTTTACCACATAAGACCTCCACATCTCTAACAATACCAATTGGATAAATAGTTTCCCTATTAGCAAGTTGAATAATCACATCAATGTCTTCAAGTTCACAAGAACCAATTTCATGCATGATTTCTCTATAAATCTCATAAGGAATATCACTAGAACTAGCACCAATATCACACAAACCATAATAGCAATGATCACCTATCCTAACAGATAGCACAGGAACACTAGGTTTCCAAGATTTACTAGGATGAGAGACGATATTAGAATCATATTCACAAAATATAATGTGTCCCTCTTCTATATTTTCAGAAACAAGGTCCTTTACCAATTGCTACTGTAGGTTCTACAATTATTTGTTCCTCGGGTTCTACAGGTTTCCTTGCATTTTTATTAACCACACTAGCTAACATAGAATGTTCTTTTACCTTAGCAGGGAAAGGCATTTTCTCAATATAAGGTTCAGGCACAATAGAATCAACGGTATGAACTTCTATATCTCTAGCAGGAACATAATTAACAGTATCTTTATAAGGTGCATGGTACTTATCCCATTCCATTTTGGGAATATCAATATAAGAAGCAAAAGCCGTATATAAGTTTGCAGCAACTTGAGAATCAAGACCATAAACAATACTAACATTATGAAAATCATCGGATGACATAAAAGTTTTAATGCATTCATAATCATAATTTATACCTAACTTTCTACCTTTTTCATTCTCCCATCCTTCAGTATTTTCTTGAATACGGTCAAGAAAATCCCATTTAGCTTCATCCTTCATACGTGTAAATAATCCAGAACAAGAAGCATCCAATAAATCCTTATCATGAAGAGAAAGCATTGCATAGAAATTATTAATAACAATATTACTGGGGAGCTCATGAATGGAGCATTTAAGCATTAGTAACTTCAATCTCTCCCATGCTTAGGAAATACTCTCTCCATCACGAGGCCAAAAATTATATATATAATTCTGATCTCTATGAATTTCACTGGGAGGATAGAATTTAGAGTAAAAGAGAGGTACAATTTCCTCCCATCCAATAGTCTGGCTATTTTTCAGCAGTTTAAACCATTTAGCGGCTCGGTCTGTCGATGATATAGAGAATAATTTCCTCTTCGCTTGGCCCAGTGTAATACCTGCACACTTGAACAACTCGCATAATTCATGTAAAAAGAGTAAATGATCACCAGGATGGACAGTTCCATCACCTGAATAGAAGTTATTCATAACATGTTTAACAATCTTTATATGTATTTTATAAGAATCCAAATCATCAGGCGGTGGGTCACTTACTACCCTAGCAGTGGCAGCAGTGCCCACAAATAAGGATTCAAAAGGATATCCAAACATAGTGTAATAAAGCAGTGGACAGTAATAAAAACAGCACTTGCAACAAAAGCTTCCTTTATAAATTCTACTTCCCAATAGCGCTTCACTCCCCGGCAACGGCGCTAGAAAATAGTCTTGATGACCCACAAGTATAGGGGGTGTATCATAGTACTTTAGATAAATAAGAGTGTTGAACCCAACGAGGAGCAGAAGATGTTGACAAGCAGTTTCAATGAAGAAATAACTGCAAATACTAAAAGATAGATTTGTAGGGGTTTTAATATTGCAGATAAATAAAGTGCGAGTAAATAAAATGCATTAATGATAATTGCAGCAAGTGGCCCAATCCTTTCATCAGCAAAGGACAAGCCGGTGGTTTTACTTATGATTAACAAACGTTCTCGAGGACACACGGGAGGTTTCTGTCAAGTGCTTTTGTTCCATGCCGCTGAATAATCTCTATGTTTTGATAAGTGTTGTGTGGGTGAACCTATGCTAATGTACCATCCCATCCAAGACTAATACATACTTGTGATTATACCCCTTGCAAGCATCCGCAACTACAAGAAAGTAATTAAGAAAGAAATCTAACCACAACTTTAAACTCCGGGATCCTACGCTCCCTCGTGTAATGGTTTCCTAACGGGGGTTTAGGTTTTTGTCACTCCGGCAACCCCACAATTAGTAGCCAAATACACGATGCATTCCCCTAGGCCCATAAATGGTGAAGTATCATGTAGTCGACGTTCACATGACACCGCTAGAAGAATAACACCACAACTTAAATATCAAACTGATAAATATTACTCAACATTACTTCACTACTAACAACTTGACTTCTCCCATGTCCTCAAGAACAACATGAACTACTCACAAGACATCATATGGATCATAATCAGAAGTGATATAATGGATTATAACAATCTGGTCATAAAGTGCAAACACCGATAAATCTCACAATCATCAACTACTAACAAGTAATCCACACTAGGAGAGAGAACTAATGTAAAACAACGATAGAGGCCCCTAATTGTTACAGCGGGATGATGGTGGATGATGAGGGTGATGGTGCTGATGATGATAGTGACGATCTTAATGATACCCAGAGTGATGATGGTGACGATGGCGGTGATTTCCCCTCTCCGGAGAGGAACTTCCCCGACAAATTGAAGGGAATATGCATGAGAGGCAACAATAAAGTCTTTATTATGTTATTCCTTGTTTATGATAGATGTTTATTTCTCATGATAGAATTGTATTAACCGGAAACGTTAATACATGTGTGATTAATAAACAAACCAACATTCCTAGTGAAGCCTCTCTTTTAACTAGCTCGTTGATTAACAGATGATCAAGGTTTCCTGATCATTTTTTTTGAAACATTTTCTACTACAGGGGAGACCCCCACAGCCCTTTATTACCAACCACAAGCGTTACAGTTACAGATATGTACAAATATACATGAGATGAGACTAAGAGAGTCTATCCCAGACTAAGTTAAGGAGTTAATCCATAAAGCTAAATCAGCAGCCAAAGCAGCACTCAACCTATGCTTAAGCATAAGGAGATCCAACAGAAAGCCCACTTTCCATCTCATAAAGGAATGCCTTTCAGATTTAAAAATTACTCCATTTCTCTGCTTCCAAATATTCCAGCAAGCAATAATCACAATCTCTGTGAAACATGGCCCCTTGAAGGATTTTTTGGCAGCAGTGAGATTTTGCACAAGTGTGTCATCACTCCAACTTATTTGCAAATAATTCCAAATTCGGGAGCTAAAAACACATTGAAAGAACAGATGTATCCAGTCCTCATTTCACTGTGCACAACAAAGAACACAATGATCAGTACCTTCAATCTTCCATTTTCTCCTTTTGATCATATCCTTTGTATTAATCCTATCCTTGAGAATCAACCAAGCAAAGAATTTATGCTTTGACATACATTTGGATTTCCATATCCACTTTGCTGGCCCATCAAGGCTTAAATGACCAAATTGCATCTGATAGAAATTCCTGGAGGTGTATACCCCTTTATTGAAATTGCATCTCCAACTGTCCTCAGAATCAGTCAACTGAACATTATTTAAATTGCCACTCAGATCAGTAAACTCCTGGAAAGCTTCAGTTGAAAGTGGCAATACAAAGGCATCTGAGAGGTCTGCCAATAAAAGAATGTCTCTTATAGAGGACAGAGGATCAATGGCAAAAGAGAATAACCTTGGAAATTTTATAGCCAAAGGTTGTCCCATCCATGAATCTTTCCAGAAAAGGCCAGTAGAACCATTACCCAACACACAAGAGGACAAGGAACACCAGGTTTCTGCCAATTGCATAACACCTCTCCACCAGAAAGAACCACAAGAGGTGACAGCATGTGGTACTGTTTGGAAATAGTAAGCATTCTTTACTAAATGGACCCAAGGGATATCCACAGAATTATACAGTTTTGCCAGGAACTTCAGTAACAGAGCTCTGTTTTGAATCTGGATATTGATGATCCCTAAACCTCCTTTGTTTTTGGGTCTACAAACCATATCCCAGGCAGCTAATGAGTTCACTCTTTGTTTATTCTTGTCCTTTCTCCATAAACATCTTCTCCTTGCCTTATCAATTATATCAATGACACCTTTAGGAATTACAAGAGTGCACATGTAATAAGAAGGCAAGGAGGAGAGAACCGAATTCACCAGAACCAAACTATCACCATAAGAAAGAAAAGAGACAGTAGCCGAAAGTCTCCTCTCAATTCTATCAATTAATGGTGCAAAATCCTTGATAGTCGGTTTTGTGGTTCCCATAGGCAAGCCTAAATAAGTAAAGGGCATAGAAGCCACAGAGCAATCAAGGACAGAAGCCAGGCTAACAGTTCCTGCTGGGATAAATTGATCGGGATCATCGACGATTTATTGTAATTCACTTTTAGCCCAGTGAGACGAGCATAAAGATTTAGCAGGTCTTTAAAAACCAATAACTGATCCGGTTCAGCAGGAAGAATGACTAAAGTGTCATCAGCATATTGCACAATAGGAAAGTCACCACCAATTGGAATTGGCAATCTGAGTCTTCCTTCCCTAAGTGCCAGATTTACAATACTTTGCAACAGATCCCCTCCCAACACATATAGTATAGGGGACAAAGGATCCCCCTGCCTGACACCTCTTTTACAAACAAAAGGTTTACCTGGGACCCCATTTAATAGTACCGAAGAAGATCCAGAAGCAAGGATTTCCTTAACCCATTTGATTACTAAGGGGGGAAAACCCTTAAATTTCAGAATTTGCAAAATAGAAGAGTGCTCAATAGTATCAAAAGCTTTCTCAAAATCAATCTTGAAAATCACCACTCTTTTCTTAGAATGCTTACATTGGTGGATGTACTCAAAACACCAAGCCAAACAGTCTTGGATAGTTCTTGATTTTATGAAACCATACTGATTAGCATGTATGCATCCAAAAATTTTGTCTTGAAAACGATTAGCCAGAATTTTGGTGATGAATTTCAAACAAGTATTGGTCAGTGAAATAGGTCTAAAATCATTCACCGTCTCAGGAGAATTAGTCTTTGGAATCAGAGTGATGAAAGATCCATTAATGCTCTCCAAAGAAATCTTAGCACTGTGAAAATCATTGCAGAGCTTGACAAAATCCTCTTTTATTATACTCCAGCAATGCTTAATAAAGAGCCCTGTAAACCCATCTGGTCCAGGTGCACGGTCAGGTTTTAAGTGTTTAACAACACCCTCAATCTCTTCAACTGTGAAAGGATTAGCCAAAGTCTCAAGGCCATCAACCTCAGGCAGAAAAACAGACAAATCGAAATCAGACATGGGTGGGCAGGAAACACCCATTCTGTTCTTAAAGCATGACCAGAAAGCAGCAGCTTTATCCATATGATCCACCAACAAATTACCAGAAGTATCCGAGATGGAAGGAATAGAATTTCTCCTAAATCTCTCAGTGGCTCTGGCATGAAAATATTTAGTATTCTCCCCAGAAAGCCTAGCCCAACGAATAGTACATCGTTGTTTCCAGTAATCAGATTGCAAAGCAAGCAGATTCTTGATATGCTTCTTTACAATAAGTCTGAAATTAAATTCTGGAACATTCAACTGCCGCAAATCCTCCAATTGATCAAAGAATAAGATCACCTTACTACTCATATCAATGAGAATCTTTAACTGAGATAAATTCCTTCCCCAATCCTTCAAAGCATATCTGAGGTTTTTTAATTTAGCAGTGATTTTGGAGGTTATTGATTTGGCCAGAACAGGAGTATTCCAAATCTTAGACACAAGGTCCATGAATCCAGGTTGCCTAACCCAATGATTCTCAAACCGAAAAATCTTTGCCTTTGGGATGTTTGTTCCAATTTTAACCACACAAGGCAAGTGGTCAGAGGTTATTTTAGACATGGGTAACACCATAGTATTAGGGTAGTCTAAAGTCCACTGGCATGAAGTAAAGAACCAATCCAATTGAACCAAAAGTGGATCCCTTTGCATATTAGACCAAGTGAAATTCCTGCCCTTAACTGGCAGCTCCAAAAGACCCAGATGGCTAATAATATCATTAAATATAAACATATCATTGAGATCAACCCCTGGTTTATTTCGATTATCCAGAGATCTAATGAAATTAAAATCTCCAAGGATCATCCAGTTTTGATGAATCGGGATAGAGAGATTATATAGCCAAGTAACAAAATTATCTCTTTCCACCCCTTTGCATGGACCATAAACATTCACCAAATTCCAAGAAGTAGAATTATGAGTAGAAGTGAATTTAATGTGAATGGCAGAGCGATGAACTTCTAACAACTCCCCACTGAAGATGGAACTATTCCAAAGCACAATTAATCCTCCAGAAGCTCCCACAGAGGGGGAGAAGACAAATTGATCAAATCTTTTAGGGCAGAAGGACCTAATAAATGAATGATCAAAATCCTGGCATTTTGTCTCTTGTAAGCAAATGATTGAAGCTTGACTTTCCTCAATTTTATTATAAACTGCATCTCTTTTAGCTTTATCATTCAAGCCTCTCACATTCCAGTCAAAAACAATCCAATCCAAGACTAGATGGGCCTTATTATCCATGGAAAATAATAATAAAGGAGATTGCTGATAATCATAAAATACCAGCACAGTAGATGTCCAAAAGATAAAACCCAAAGCATAGTACATATGTCATGTAACATAACAAAATGTAACAGGAAGACCCAGCAACAACTCCATGGACCAAACAGGCCCAAAAGAAATAAAGAAGGCCCACTAATCATCAGAACTAGATGGAGTGGTGGGCTTCTCTGGAGCAGCTTCAAGCTTCTCCAACGTTAAATCCGAATCTTCTATCTGGAGTATTCTTCCCGCCCTCTGCAGAACAGCGACAGGAGTGAAAGGAGGTACTCCCCCTGTAGAAGCTTGAGGACGAGCGGACTTGGCCTTCTTCCTAGGTTCTGGCTTGTCTGATGCAGGTAAGACCCTGAACCCAGCATTCTTGGCTAGGCTACGCGTCACTCGACGCTCCTCAAGTACAATTGGAGTAGACTTCCTGGTCCTCTTCTTAGTGATCGGCTGGGGGGTCGTCGGTTCAGTAGCAGGGCAAGCATCCATCAGCATAGGCACAGGAACAGCAGAGGAAACTGGCAGTTCAATGGGCAACAGAGATGACAGAAATTCAAATCTCCTGTCAAAAATAACCCGAGCTTTGTGCTCCAGGAAGTATCTGGACCACTCGACCACAGGATCAGGTAACAGGACTTGAAGAATCTGCACTTCAGCGTTCTGATCTGCACCAATCTCAGGGGGTGGTGGAACAAAAGGAACCATAGCCAGCTGGTTATGTTCCACCTGTTGCTGCATCTCCACAAACTGCTCCGGGCCTTCAGCTCGTGCCACATTCATGGAATCAATGGATGCGCCAGAAAATTGAACAGATACAGAAGACTGCACCTGCTCAGGTTCCGGCTCCTGATCCACAGGCTCCTCTGGCTCATCATTCTCTCCCTGCTCCTCATTATTCCAGTCTCCCCAACCACCTTGCTGTGGTTCAGGCTGAGCCGGAGGTACCCAAGCATTAATAACGGGGTCAAGTCATTATGAGAATGACGTGATGAACTTAGACCCTAACTAAGTATAACAATACGATCAAGTCATTTAGTTTTTTGTTATGTCTTACATTCAGAGTAATATTGTTCTTTAGACCATGAGATCATGTTAATCACTAATACCGAAAGAATACTTTGATGAAATCAAACGTCACACCATAACAGGGTTACTATAAAGGTGACGTTAGGTATTCGGAAAGTGTTAGTTGAAGCTCATGGACCAAGAGTGGGATTTGTCCATCCAATATGACAGAGAGATATACTCGAGGCCCTCTCGGTGATATTACATCGACTCCGCTAGCAAGCACGTGATATGATCACAAGGATGTTATATCACGGGAATGAGAAAAGAGTAATTGTCAGGTAACGAGATCGAACAAGGTATGGTTGATGCCAATGATCGGATCTCGGGCAAGTAAAATATCGCGAGACAAAAGGAAATCTTTACGACATTGAAAGGTTCACACGACCACGAGAGTCATCGTTTAATATATAGGAGTCATCATGGATCTCCAGATCCCGCTGTTGATTATTGATCGGAGAGGAGTCTCGATCATGTATATATTTTTCGCAAGACGTAGGGTGACACACTTAAGGTTCGATGAAGCGTTTGAGAGGATACGGAATACCGAAGAATGTTTTGGGCAACACCGAAATTGTTTTAGGGAAAATTGAAATAGTTCAAGGGGTTTTTCATTAAATGGTTGTTAATAGAATCAACAAATGATTCGAGCTGCTATATGCAAATGTTTGTTAATGGAATGAACAAATATAAATAAAGAAATAAAAATGTTTTATTTATTTATTAAAGAAAACCTTTGAATTTTCTAAGTGAAAAATTAAGGGAACATGAGTGGGTGTGAGTGGGGATTCCACTCACATGATGAGGGAAGAGGTGGGGGGCACCACCATGCTTAGCCACATGGAGCCTTTAGGCTGCCCCTCCTCCTATAAATAGATGGCATGAGCTCCCTCTCTCTTACGCACTTGCCCACCTCCCTTTCCCTCCACCCGCTGCTCCATTCCATGGTCTCCGGCTTGGCGAAGCCCTAACTGTGGGATTCTTCACCACCACCACACCGTCGTGCTACTGGATTTCCGGGGATCCTCTACTTCCGCTACCCCTCTGGATTGAGGGAACGGAGGTCTTCGTCGAGCTGAACGTGTGACCGATCACGGAGGCATCGCCGGATTGCGGTGCACATCTTCTCGCTCGGGATCGGCGTGAGTACGACTACGCCAAGAACGAGATTTGATCTCGTAACACTTTGAGTCTTCGAGGGTATGTTATCTCAAGAATCTCTTTCTCCCCGTTGCCTTTCATCTCCTAGATTAGATCTTGGCCATTCGGGTTTATCGCGCGTAGGAAAATTTTTGTTTTCTATGCAACGTACCCTTCAGTGGTATCAGAGCCGGATCTATGCGTAGATGATTTGTACGGGTAGAACACATAGGAGTATGTGGGCGTTGATGATCATGTTTTTGCCTCTTTGAGTATTTTATGATCTTAGTGGCATAGTAGGATGAAGCTGCCCTAGACTAAGTTTACGTGTACTATGTACGCGAGAATTGTCTCACTTGTGACTGAGGGGGTGTTCGTTTCTCCTACTACAGTTAAGATCTAATCTACAAAGGGTTGTTAAAAATATGCTTTATCAATGTTGTGGCTATTGTACGTAGGAATGATAGGTTCTATCCTCGTAACCCCAAGCCACGTAAAATATGCAAAAATAAATTAGAGGCGTCTAACTTGTTTTTGCAGGGCATGTGATGTGATATGGTCAATGTTACAAACGTTATCTTTTGTAAATTATTGACATACCGGTTGGAGCCATATGGTTGTCTTATTTTTATAGCATGTGTGATGTATATCATATCCATGTGATATGTTGTAATGGACAATCAAGATGGAGGTGCCACGAACCTTGGTGCCACGCCGGTGGAATGATGGAGATCATACCATGATGCACAAGATGGAGATCAAGTGCAAGAAGGACCATATCATATCACATTATCCATGCACGTGATGTTAATCCTTTTATGCATCTTATTTTGCTTAGATCGTGACGGTAGCATTATAAGATGATCCCTCTCACTTATATCAAGATAATAATGTGTTCTTCCTTACGCATGCACCGTTAATAAAGTTCATCGTTTCGAGACACCACGTGATGATCGGGTGTGATAGACTCAATGTTCGCATACAACGTGTGTTTTCAAGCCTAGCATGTACAGACATGGCCTTGAAACACACACAATACTACGGTTCTACTTGGCGAGCCTAGAATGTACAGACATGGCCTCGGAACACGTAACCGAAAGGTAAAGCATGAGTCATATGGATGATTTGATGAACATGTTGATGTTCGCCTTTGCAACTACACCGTCTCACGTGATGATCGGTTTCAATGTAGTGAATTTGGTTCGTGTAATCACTAAAGACGACTAAGAGGGATGTTGTTTTTTAGTGGGAGTTCATGGGATACTTTTAGAATTAACTTGAACTTAATTTATCATAAACCTAGCCTAAATAGTCTTTGCAAATATATTGTAGATCATGGAACCACCCACCTTCAATTTCAATATGTTCATGGAGAGAGAAAAACTAGCGAACAATGGAAGCAACCTTACCAACTGGGCAATTAACCCGAGGATTCTCCTCACCGCTTGCAAGAAGATATATGTGCTTGATGCACCGCTAGGTGACCAGCCCGCTGATGATGCTTCTGATGAAGATAAAAATGTTGATCCGACTCAACAAGAAGACCACAATATAGTTCATTGCGGCATCCTTTATGGATTAGAGCCAGAGCTGCGAAAACGTTTCGAGAACATCACTACTTATGCTACAATGGGATAATTGAAAATGATTTTCGATACCCATGCCGCAGTTGAGAGTTATGACGCTTCAGAAAAGTTCTTTAGCTGCATGATGGAAGAGAACAGCTTCGTTAGTGAGCACGTACTCAAGATGTTTGCGTACGCTGATAAGCTCATAGCCTTGGGAATATCGATTCCCATTGAGCTAGGGATACATCGTGTTCTCCAATCTCTGCCACCTAGTTACAAGAACTTCGTGATGAACTATAATATGCAAAGCATGAAGAAGTCTCTTCATGAGCTTCTCTCGATGCTTAAAACTGCTAAAGTGGAGATCAAGAAGGAACATCAAGTGTTGATGATCAATAAGACCACTAGTTTCAAGAAAGGCAAGCCAAGGGTAAACTTCAAGAAGGGTGGCAAATTTGTTGCTGCCCCTGAGAAGAAAACCAAGAATGGCCCTAAGCCTGAGACTGAGTGCTTTTATTGCAAGGGCACTGGCCACTGGAAGCGCAATTGCCCCAAATATCTGGCAGATACGAAGGTCGGGGCAAAGTGAATAAAGGTATATATGATATACTTGTTATTGATGTGTACCTTACTAGTACTCGTAGTAGCACTCTGGGTATTTGATACTGGTTCGGTTGCTCACATATGTAACTCGAAACAGGAGCTGCAGAATAAGCGACCACTAGCAAAGGATGAGGTGACGATGCGCGTTGGCAGTGGATCAAGAGTTGATGTGATCGACGTAGGGACGCTACCTCTACGTCTACCATCGGGATTAGTTATAAACCTCAATAATTGTTATTTGGTGCCTGCATTAAGCATGAATATCGTTTCTGCATCTTTCTTAATGCGGAATGGTTATTCCTTTAAGTCTAAGAACAATGATTGTTCGATTTATATGAATAATATCTTTTATGGTCATGCACCTGAGAAGAATGGTTTATTTATTTTGAATCTTGATAGTATTGATACACATATTCATAATGTGAATGCCAAAAGAATTAAGTTAAATGATGATATTGCTACTTACATGTGGCATTTCCGCTTAGGTCATATTGGTGTTAAACGCATGAAGAAGCTCCATTCTGATGGACTCTTAGAATCACTTGAATATGAATCATTTGAAACATGTGAACCATGCCTTATGGGCAAGATGACTAGAACCCCGTTTTCTGGAACCATGGAATGGGCAACAGACTTGCTGGAAATCATACATACTGATGTGTGTGGACCAATGAGTGTATCGGCACGCGGTGGATATCGTTATTTTGTCACTTTCACAGATGATTTTAGTAGATATGGGTATATTTACTTAATGAAACACAAATCTGAGACATTTGAAAAGTTCAAAGAATTTCAGTGTGAAGTTGAAAATCATCGTAACAGAAAGATTAAATTTCTACGATCTGATCGTGGAGGTGAATATTTAAGTTACGAGTTTGGCATGCATATGAAACAATGTGGAATAGTTACACAACTCACACCTGCCGGAACACCACATCTTAATGGTGTTTCCCAACGTCGTAATCGTACTTTACTGGATATGGTTCGATCTATGATGTCTCTTACAGATTTGCCACTATCGTTTTGGGGTTATGAACTAGAGACCGCTGCATTCACTTTAAATAGGGCACCATCTATATCCGTTGAAACGACACCGTATGAATTATGGTTTGGAAATAAACCTAAGCTGTCATTTCTAAAAGTTTGGGGATGCGATGTTTATGTGAAGAAACTTCAACCTGATAAACTCGAACCCAAGGCGGAAAAATGCGTCTTCATAGGATACGCTAAAGAAACAATAGGGTACACCTTCTATCACAGATCCAAAGGCAAGATTTTCGTTGCCAAGAATGGATCCTTTTTGGAGAAGGAGTTTCTCTCGAAAGGTGTGAATAGTAGGAAGGTAGAACTCGACGGGGTTATTGAACCTTCTCTTCTTGGAATGGCATGTAGCGCAGCGCCGGAAGTTGTTCCAGTGCCGACCCTGTCAGTTGAAGAGAGAGCTAATGATCAAGATCATGAAACTCCAGAAGAGGAAACTACCGCACCTCGCAGGTCAACTAGGGAACGTACAACTCCTGAACTGTATGGAGTCCGGATGGCACCCACCGGGTTCGGGGCCGGGTCGGCGTCCCCCATACCCGCCCCATTTAACTTGTCGGGTCTCATTTCTTACCATACCCACGACCCGGTCGGGTTCGGGGCCCCAACGGGTACCCATTTAAGGAGCGACAACGACACATGTGGGAAATAAAACAATGTATTATTGGGATAAGGTTGGTGGGAATAGACACGTGTGTACGTGTGTTGTCTTCGGGATTCCAGATTCCAACGCGTCCATGTGATGTGTGAGGTTTGTGGTACATAGCTCGTGGACGTGTGGTTAGGTATAGGATTATTAGGGATATGATTAGGACTTAGAGCGGGTCTGCGGGTATGCGGGTACGGGTTTGCCACCCCCATACCCGCCCCATTAGACCTGGCGGGTCGAACATTCTACCAAACCCTCCCCATTTAAGCCGGGTACCCATCGGGTTTGCGGGTTTCGGGGCCCCATTTCCATCTGTAGTATGGAGATCCCGTATTAAACTTCATGGTAGATGGAGGTGATGACCCTGCGACGTATGATGAAGAGATGATGAGCCCAGATTCCAACAAATGGCTTGAAGCCATGAAATCCGAAATAGGATCCATGTACGAAAACCAAGTTTGGACTTTGGTGGACTTACCCGATGACCGCAAGGCCGTTGAGAACAAATGGATCTTTAAAAGGAAAACTGACACTGATGGTAATGTGACCATCTATAAAGCTCGACTTGTCGCAAAAGGTTTCCGACAAATTCAAGGAGTTGACTACGATGAGACTTTCTCACCAGTAGCGATGCTTAAGTCAGTTAGGATTATGTCAGCAGTTGCTGCATTTTTCGATTATGAAATCTGGCAGATGGATGTCAAAACGGCGTTCCTTAATGGTGACATTGAGGAAGAGTTGTATATGATGCAGCCCAAAGGTTTTGTTGATCCTAAGGATGCTCACAAGGTGTGCGAGCTTCAATGTTCCATTTATGGGCTGAAGCAAGCATCCCGGAGTTGGAACCTCCGTTTTGATAAGGTGATCAAAGGTTTTGGATTTGTCCAAACATACGGAGAAGCTTGTATTTACAATAAAGTGAGTGGGAGCTCTGTAGCATTTTTAGTACTATATGTGGATGACATATTGTTGATTGGAAATGATATAGAACTTTTAAAAAGCGTAAAAGGTTATTTTAAGAGTAGTTTTTCGATGAAAGACCTCGGTGAAGCAGCGTATATATTAGGCATCAAAATCTACAGGGATAGATCAAGACGCTTAATTAGACTTTCGCAAAGTACATACCTTGACAAGATTCTGAAGAAGTTCAGAATGAAAGATAGTAAGAAGGGGTTCTTACCTATGTTGCAAGGAAAAATGTTGAGTAAGACTCAATGTCCAGCTACAGCAGAAGATAGAGATAAAATGAATAAGATTCCCTATGCTTCAGCCATAGATTCTATCATGTATGTTATGCTATGTACAAGACCGGATGTGGCACATGCTATTACTTTGACTAGTAGGTACCAATCTGATCCAGGTTTGGAACACTGGACGGCAGTCAAGAATATCGTTAAAGTACTTGAGAAGAACTAAGGATATGTTTCTCATCTATGGCGGTGAAGAAGAGCTCGTCACAAGATGTTACGTCGATGCTAGATTCGACACTGATTCGGATGACTCTAAGTCTCAGTCCGGGTACATATTTGTTATGAATGGAGGAGCAGTAAGCTGGAGGAGTTCCAAACAATCTGTGGTGGCGAGATCATCAACAGAAGCAGAATATGTTGCTGCCTCGGAGGCAACACAGGAAGCAGTTTGGATGAAGGAGTTCATATCCGAACTAGGCGTGGTTCCGAGTGCGTTGGATCCAATGGTTATCTGTTGTGACAACAATGGTGCCATAGCCAATGCTAAGGAGCCAATGTCTCACAAGAATTCCAATCATATCAAGTGCCGTTTTCACTCCATTCGTGAACATGTCGCAGATGGGGATGTGAATATTTGCAAAGTACATACGGATCTGAATGTGGCAGATCAATTGACTAAACCTATCTCAAGGGAAAAACAAGATCAACACCAGAACTCAATGGGTGTTAGATTCATCACTATGTAATATAGATTATTGCCCCTAGTGCAAGTGGGAGACTGAAGGGAATGTGCCCGAGAGGCAATAATAAAGTGTTTATTATGTTATTCCTTGTTTATGATAGATGTTTATTTCTCGTGCTAGAATTGTATTAACCGGAAACGTTAATACATGTGTGATTAATAAACAAACCAACGTTCCTAGTGAAGCCTCTCTTTTAACTAGCTCGTTGATTAACAGATGATCAAGGTTTCCTGATCATAGACATTGGATGTTGTTAATAACGGGGTCATGTCATTAGGAGAATGACGTGATGAACGTAGACCCTAACTAAGTATAACAATACGATCAAGTCATTTAGTTTTTTTGTTATGTCTTACATTCGGAGTAACATTGTTCCTTAGACCATGAGATCATGTTAATCACTAATACCGAAAGAATACTTTGATGACATCAAACGTCACACCGTAACAGGGTGACTATAAAGGTGGCTTTAGGTATTCGGAAAGTGTTAGTTGAAGCTCATGGATCAAGAGTGGGATTTGTCCATCTAATATGACAGAGATATATACTTAGAGCCCTCTCGGTGATATCACATCGACACCGCTTGCAAGCACGTGATATGATCACGAGGATGTTATATCACGGGAATGAGAAAAGAGTACTTGTTGGGTAACGAAATCGAACAGTGTATGGTTGATACCGATGGTCGGATCTCGGACAAGTAAAATATTGCGAGACAAAAGGAAATCGTTACGACGTTGAAAGGTTCACACGATCACGAGAGTCATCGTTGAATATATAGGAGTATCACGGATCTCCAAATCCCGCAGTTGATTCTTGATCGAGAGGAGTCTCGATCATGTCTATATTATTTGTGAACCGTAGGGTGACACACTTAAGGTTTGATGAAGCGTTTGAGAGGATACAAAATACCGAAGAATGTTTTGGGCAGCACCGAAATTGTTTCGGGGAAAATTGAAATAGTTCAAGGGGTTTTTCGTCGAATGGTTGTTAATAGAATTAAAAAATGATTCGAGGTGCTATATGAAAATGTTTGTTAATGGAATTAACAAATATAGATAAAGAAACAAAAATGTTTTATTTATTTATTAAAGAAAAACCTTTGGAATTTCTAAGTGGAAAATTAAGGGAGCATGAGTGGGTGTGAGTGGGGCTTCCACTCACATGATGAGGGAAGAGGTGGGGGAACCACCATGCTTGGCCACATCGAGCCTTTAGGCTTCCTCCCTCTTCCTATAAATAGAGGGCATGAGCTCCCTCTCTCTTACACACTTGCCCACCTCCCTTTCCCTCCACCCGCTGCTCCATTCCATGGTCTCCGGCTTGGCGAAGCCCTGACCGTGGGATTCTTCACCACCACCACACCGTCGTGCTTCTGGATTTCCGGGGATCCTCTACTTCCGCTACCCCGCTGGATCAAGGGAACGGAGGTCTTCATCGAGCTGAATGTGTGACCGATCACGGAGGCATCGCCGGATTGCAGTGCACATCTTCTCACTCAGGATCGGCGTGAGTACAACTACGCCAAAAATGAGATTTGATCTCATAACACTTTGAGTCTTCGAGGGTATGTTATCTCAAGACTCTCTTTCTCCCCGTTGCCTTTCATCTCCTAGATTAGATCTTGGCCATTCGGGTTTATCGCGCGTAGGAATTTTTTTGTTTTCTATGCAACGTACCCTTCACATATTTCTCCCTGCCAGAGAGATTTTCTCTCTCGGGTGTTTTCCGCCCGAGGTGGCGGCGGAATAATTCTTCGATGATGGTATGAGGCTTAGGGTTCCCTGGGGGTCAAGTACGCGAAAGACCTCCACCAGAGGTGGGCCAGGGTGGCCACACCACCTGGTGGCGCGGCCAGGGGGCGCCACCTCATGGTGTGGGCCCCTGATGGCCCCCCTCTGGCTCCCCTTCTGACTGGACTCCTCCTCTAAACTTCTAATACACCCCCGGTGTCCCTCTTCTTCTTCTGATCTTCTGAAATATGGTATCTCGACGATGCTTTTTCCATCAGATTTCTAGTCCCGGTGTTTATTCTCCAGAAATTATGAAACATGCAAAATAAGATAAAATAACATAAGGGATGCATCATAACATGAAATATATCGATGAATAACAGAAAATTATGATATAAAATAGTGATGCAAAATGTACGTATCAATGCTCTCCGTTGTTAGTAGATGCTCTCGCCAAGTAGATGCTAGTGACTCCAAGAGGGAGTATTTATGTTCGATAGTGGGTTCATGCCTCCTTTGTATCTGTGCTCGAGTGACGGAAACTTGATGGATGGAGGATGTGTTGTTGCCATTAGGGAGAAAATAACGATGTTTACATTACACACTTTGCTTGCTACGATTATATGTTGCTTGCAACTTAATACCCAATGTTTGTTCGGATGATATTCGGAGAGTGGATTGTTAGTCATAGATGCAGTTGGATGACGGTCCATGTATCTTGTTGTAATGCTCGCATGAATCTCATAGTAATCATTGTGTCATGAATGTTTCATTATCTATCAATTTCCCAGGTGTAATTTGTTCACCACGCATGTTAGCTATCTCTTATGGAGAGAAACCACTAGTGAACTGTGGACCCCGGTCCATTTTCTCATACTGATAATACAACCACTGCTTCCACTATTTTCACACTGCTACTGCTGTTTTCATATTGTTCTCATACTGTTTTCCACACCATACATTTAACCTCTTTGTTATCAACAAAATCTATGAGGTTGACAACCTCAGTGCTACGTTGGGGCAAAGTGAATTGATTGTGTTGTGTAGGTTCCACGTTGCTGCCGAACCGATAGTGCGTCCTGCCATCTCAGCTGCATCAACCTTCAGAAGTGCCTCTTCCTCCTACTGGTCGATTCAACCTTGGTTTCTTTTCTAAGGGAAAACTTGCTGCTACACTCTTCACACCTTGCGCTTAGGGTCTCCCAATGAGCGTGTGTCTACACTCCATCAAGCTTTTCTGGCGCCGTTGCCGGGGAGGAAGAGAATTTCTGCAAGGGGAGTCTCTCACCTCCAATCTCATTACTTTGTTTTAGTTTTGCTTAGTTTATTTTATTTTGTCTTGTTTGCTTTTCTTTATAAAAAAAACACAAAAAACTAGTTCTTATTGTAGTTGTTGTTTTTACCCTGTTTTTAGTCTTGCTAAAATGAATACCCTGAGAACACTAAGTTGTGTGACTTTACTAGCACCAACAACAATGATTTCATTAGCACACCTATTGCTCCACCTGCTCCTACTACTGATTTTTATGAGATAAAGCATGCCCTGTTAAATCTTGTTATGAAAGAGCAATTTTCTTGTGTTAGTACTGATGATGTTGCTGCCCATCTTAATAATTTTGTTGAACTATGTGAGATGCAAAATTATAAAGATTTAGATGGAGATATTATTAAACTAAAATTGTTTCCTTTCTCTTTGAGAGGAATAGCTAAAGACTGGTTGATATCTTTGCCTAGAAAAAGTATTGATTCTTGGACTAAGTGTAAAGATGCTTTCGTTGGAAAATATGATCCTCTTGCTAGGATTATATCTTTAAGAAGTAGCATTACGAATTTTAAGCAACTTGATAATGAGCATGTTTCTAAAACTTGGGAAATAATGAAATCTTTAGTAAATAATTGTCCCACTCATGGACTGACTACTTGGATCATCCAAACCTTTTATGCATGTCTGAATTTTTCTTCAAGAAAACTTCTAGATTCAGCTTCTGGAGGAACCTTTATTCCCATTACTTTGGGGGCAGCAACAAAGCTTCTTGATGATATGACGGTAAATTATTCTGAATGGCACATTGAGAGAGCTACAACAGGTAAGGAGGTAATTCTGTTGAAGAAACCTCCTCTTTGAGTGATAGACTTTATGCTATTATGTCTATGCTTGTGAATGGCCATGCTACTATTGATCCAAACAATGTTCCTTTAGCCTCTTTGATTGCTCAAGAAGTGCATGTTGATGTGAACTTCATTAAAAATTATTTCAAAAACAATGCTTATACGAATAATTTTGGTAGCAATAATTATAGGCCATATCCTCCAAATAATAATAATAATAGTTTTGTCAATTCTTATGGTAATTCCTACAACAACAATAAAAGTGTACACTCTCATCTTGAAAACATGCTCAAGAATTTTATTAGTACACAAACTGCTTTTAATCAATCCGTTGAAGAAAACTTTGGCAAAATTGATGTTCTTACTTCTAAAGTTGATAGCCTTGCTCTTGATGTTGATTTTCTGAAACTAAAGGTTATGCCTCATGATGTTTGATACGTCCATTTTGCATCACTATTTTATATTTTTATTTTCTGTTATTCATCGATATATTTCATGTTATGATGCATCACTTATGTTATTTTATCTTATTTTGCATGTTTTATAATTTTTTGGAGAATAAGCACAGGGACCAGAAATCTGATGGAAAAAAGCACCGTCGAGATACCCTATTTTAGAAGATCAGAAGAAGAGGGGGATACCGGAGGAGTCTTAGAAGTCCCGAGGAGGAAGTCAGCCAGAAGGGCACCCGGAAAGGGGCCACCTGGGGCCCACACCACCAGGCGGCGCGTGGGGGTGGTCTGCCCCCTGGCACACTCCTGGGTACCCCCTTTCGCGTACTTGACCCCCAGGGAACCCTAAGCCCCATAGGATCATCGAAGAATTATTCCGTCGCCACCTCGGGGCGGGAAACAACAGAGAGAGAAAAGCTCTCCGGCAGGGAGAAATCTGTTGGGGAAATTCCTTCCCGGAGAGGGGGAATCATCGCCATCGTCACCGTCATCGCTCCGGGCATCATCAAGATCGTCATCGTCGTCATCATCACCACCAGCACCATCACCCTCATCATCCACCTTCATCCCGCTGTAACAATTAGGGGTATTTATCGTTGCTCTCCACTAGATCTCTCTCCCGGTGTGGATTACTTGTTAGTAGTTGATGCTTGTGAGATTTATCGGTGTTTACACTTTATGAACAGATTGTTATTATCCATTATATCACCTCTGACTATGATCCATATGATGTCTTGTGAGTAGTTCATCTAGTTCTTGAGGACATGGGAGAAGTCATGATGTTAGTAGTTGAATTATGTTGAAGTAATATCTAATGGTTTGATATTTAAGTTGTGGTGTTATTCTTCTAGTGGTGTCATGTGAACGTCGACTACATGATACTTCACCTTTATGGTCCTAGGAGGATGCATGGTGTATTTGGATACTAATTTTGGGGTTGCCGGAGTGACAGAAACCTAAACCCCCATTAGGAAACCGATGCACGAGGGAGTGTAGGATCCCAAAGTTTTAAGGTCGTGGTTAGATTTATCTTAATTACTTTCTTGTGTTTGCGGATGCTTATGAGGGGTATAATCACATGTATGTATTAGTCCTAGTTGGGCGATGCATTAGCAGAGGTTCACCCACACAACACTTAACGGACCAATAAATATTAGTCAACTGTATGAAGCGAAAGAACTTGATGAAATTCCCATGTGTCCTCGAGACATTTGGTAATCATAAGTAGAACAACTGGCTTGTACTTTGCTATCAAAAGGATTGGGCCACTCGCTGCAATTATATTTACTGTCTTTTATTTACTCGCTCTTTATTTATCCGCTATATCAAAAACAACCAAAAAAAACCGTTTGCTAGTGTTTAAAGTGAAATCTCTATCCAACCTGCTTGTCAACACCTTCTGCTCCTCATTGGGTTCGACACTCTTATTTATCAAAAGTACTACGATACACCCCCTATACTTGTGTGTCATCAAAACTATTTTCTGGCGCCGTTGCCGGGGAGTGAAGTGCTATTGGTAAGAGAAACTTTTACTGCGAGTGTTATTTTTTTATTTCTGTCTGCTCCTTTATTTCATTATGGAGAATACTTTTGGTTCTCTGTTTAGGGGTAATTCTGCCATAACTGCTAGGGTAGTAGGTGACCCGTTATCTTCTGAATTAGATCCTTATAAAATAGATATGAAAATTGTTGGACGTGTTATGGATAACTGCTATTATGGAGATGGAACTGTCCATCCCGGTGATCATTTGCTCTTTATACATGAATTATGCGAGTTATTCAGGTGTGCAGGTATTACAATGGATCAAGTTAAAAGGAAATTATTCTCTTTATCGCTGAAAGGAAGAGCCGCTGAATGGTTCAAATTACTGAAGAATGGTGAATCTATTGGATGGTAGGAAATTGTTCCTCTCTTTTATTCTAAATTCCATCCTCCTAGTGAGATTCATAAAGACCGGAATCAAATATATAATTTCCCGCCTCATGATGGAGAGAGTATTGCCCAAGCGTGGGGGGCAATGAAGTTACTAATGCTCAAATGTCCTGTTCATGAGCTCCCGAGTAATATTGTTATCAATAATTTTTATGCAAGGCTTTCTCTTCATGATAAGGATTTATTGGGTGCTTCTTGTTCTGGATCATTCACACGTATGAAGGAAGAAGCTAAATGGGATCTTCTTGACCGTATTCAAGAAAACACGGAAAGATGGGAGAATGAAAAAGGTAGAAAGTTAGGTATAAATTATGATTATGAATGCATTAAATCTTTTATGGGAAGTGATGATTTCTATAATGTTTGTGTTGTTTGTGGTCTTGATTCTCAAATCTTTGCAAAATGCCTTAAAGATTTTGCCTCCTATCTTGATATTCCTAAATAGGAATTCATCAAGTACCATGCACCTTACAAAGATATTGTTCCTGCTAGTAATATAGAAGTGCATGATGTTAATCCTGCTGTTCCTGAGCCTTATATTGAGAAAATTTTGTTCCCTACTAAAGTGAAAGAACACTCTATTGTAGCTAGTGTGGTTAATAAAAGCATCAAGAAATCTATTGATCCTGAGGAACAAATAACTATTGAACCTGTTGTAGCAATAGTGAAAATCTTACCTGTGGAAACGTAGAGGATGAACATATTGTATTTTGTGAGGATGCTTCTAATATTGTCTCACATCCAAATAGACCTAAGAAAACTAGTGTTCGTGTGCTTTCTGTTAAGATTGGTGATCATTGCTATTATGGTTTGTGTGACATTGGTGCAAGTTCTAGTGCTATTCCTTATGAGCTTTACAAAGAAATAATGCATGAAATTGGTTCTTGTGAGCTTGAGGATACTGATGTGGTTATTCAGCTTGCTAATAGAGAAACTGTCTTTCCGATTGGTATTGTTAGAGATGTGGAAGTTTTGTGTGGTAAGACTAAATATCCCACTTATTTTCTAGTACTTGGTGAGGCTGCTAGTAAAACTTGTCCTATTATTTTAGGTAGACCTTTCTTGAACACTTGTGGAGCTATTATAGATTGTAAGAGGGAGAAGGTTTTGACTAAATTCGATGGAAAATCTTATGAGTTCAATTTCTCCAGATTTGCTAGAGCACCTTATGGATCTGAATTGCCTAATGAGAATTTTAAAGTTGAACAACTTGCATCTATTGCTCTTGCTCATAACAATGCTTTGCAGCAATATATGGAGGACCACGAAAGTGAGGTCTTTATGGAAGAGAGAAATGAGATTGACGATATTCTTCTTCGTCAATCAGTGATACTGAAACATAATTTACCTGTGGAAGATTTGGGTACCACATTACCACCCAAGGAGGATCCAGTTTCTGATTAAAAACCTTTGCCTGATGATCTTAAATATGCTTATATTGATGATAAGAGAATATATCATGTTATTATTAGTGCTAAACTTTCAGGTGAAGAAGAGGAAAGATTATTGCCAATATTGAAGAAACACCGTGGGGCTATTGGATATATTCTTGATGATTTGAAAGGGATTTCTCCCTCTACATGTCAGCATGTTATTAATATTGACCCTGATGCAAAAACAGTAGTTGAACATCAACGTCGTTTAATTCCTAAGATGAAGGAAGTGGTAAGAAATGAGGTATTAAAACTCCTTGATGCTGGTATTATTTTTCCTATTGCTGATAGTAGATGGGTTAGCCCTGTGCATTGTGTCCCTAAGAAGGGAGGAATGATTGTTGTGCCTAATGAAAATAATGAGCTTATTCCTCAAATAGTAGCGGTTGGTTATAGAATGTGCATTGATTTTGAGAAAGTTAACAAGGTTACTAAGAAAGATCATTATCCTTTCCCTTTTATTGATCAAATGTTAGAGAGGTTGTCTAAGAAAAATCATTTTTGTTTTCTTGATTGTCGGGGGGTTACCCCCGAGTAGGGTAAAGACAGGTGGTAAAGGCCGCTTACAGAAGAGAGGTTTGGTCGAGCAGCCGACTACCGGGTACTCGCTACCCGGTCGACTGCTACTCGGTCTCACCTCAAGATGGCCAGAAGGAGATATCAATCAGTTTCTACCATGTCGAGTAGAAGGTTTGGCCCGAGTACAATTGGCGGGAACATTTGGCGGGAAACTACTCGGGCAGGAAGTCAAAGGATCCGTTCTGACACAGGATCCCGCGTATCCTGGGTCCGTACTTGGCAGCATTCGAACTACTGTTCACGTGGGGACGGCCTGCCTGACAGTGACAGCATGGAAGCAGTCGGTGGCAGGATAAGGGGGGCCTACTCTGTGACTAGGTACAGTGATACCAGTCTGTCCCCTAGTTTTGCCCAACGACTTTACAGAAGCAGCCAAGACCAACGACCAAAGCTGTCAGCGGGTACTCGGAGAAAGGACAGTGTGCACACTATGTCGACACTTGTCTAGGATTTGGACGTATCCGGCTGGGCACCATGTATATAAGGTGCCCCGCCGCCTCCTGCGCGAGGGAGACACTCACAGACGCTCTCAGATGCTCCCATAGTGGCTCACTAGAAACCCTAGAAACCCTAAGTTCTTGACCTAGTTCTACTCGGAGAGGGGCAAGGGGCTACTCGGTAGCATTACTATTTGTACTGTGGCTACTCGGTGAGACACCGTAATACATAGAGAAAGGCAGGAGTAGGGGTTTTACCTCCTCACGAGGGCCCTGAACCTGGGTACATCGTGTTGTTTGTGTTGTGTGGATCTTACCTCACGCGGCTATTCGTCGCGTGATCCCTCCCCGGACACCTCCAGCGTCCATCGTCCCCACATCTTTAGCCATCCTATGGCATCTGCCGTGACACCACCACGACAGTTGGCGCCCACCGTGGGGCAACCAGCGGCGCTGGCTGGAGTTTCTGTTCGGACGGGATCTTCATCAGCGGAGCGCGTAGTTTGTGGCCTTGTCCACAGATTCGGCTCCTTCGACTTCGTCACCGACAACGCCGGCTGTTTCGGCGGCAAGACCATGCCGGAGGGCGGCTCGGTGATCTCCTTCGGCTCTCACCTCGTCTACGTCGCCACCGTCGCCAACGACACCTACCCCGAGCTGGTGCACGACGCGGAGGACCCTCCCGCGGTTGTTGCTGCTCGTGGAAGGCCCGCGCGCAGCTCTGCATGCTGCGCTGAGGTGATGGTGACTGGCTTGGCGGCGAACGCTGGCGCAGCTGCAACTGGCGCTGCGGCCGTCGTCGAGGAGGTCGACGACCCGCCCGCGGGTGGCAGGACACGCCGGCCCTACGAGAAGGAGAGCAACCTGCCGCCTTCCACGTCTACGGTCATCCCCGCGTCAGCTGCGCGAACCGGGATGCCCACTCCCACCGACCTCGAGCTCCTAGCCGAGAGGGAGCAGCTCGAGCGGCAACGCCAGGAGCTGCTCGCCGAGCAGGCGGAGTTGGAGAAGATCAGGTTGGAGTTGAGCCTGGACCAGCTCGAGTACAACAAGGCTCACGGTTTCACGCCGGTGGCCAGGAGGCCCAGCAGGGTAGGCGCTACGCGGCGCAACCTGGGCGCTGAGATGGCGACTGTTGCGGAGGAGCCCGCGCAATCCGCCACCGCGAACACCTTCACAAGGCCAAGGTACAGCACACCCGCCAAGACGCTGCGAGCTGCGGAGGCTGTGGCTGCCGAGTTGCCGCGCCTAGAGGGAGAGGCGCGTCGCAGGCAGCAGGAGAGGCTAGGCGAGCTGGTGCTGGAGGCCGCCAGGCAGAACGAGGAGTTCCGGAAGGCCAACCCGGGAGCTGGAGCTTCGCAAGTGGTTCATTCGCACGCGGCTAGATCTAACGATCAAGCCTCATCTCCGCATCCTAGCCGCGAGAAGAGCCGCAGTGGGCGTACGGGTAGAGACAGGCAAATGCAGGTGTATGACCCGGCCGCTGCCGCGAAACAGGTTGCTGTGCCGCAGCAGCCCGGGCAGGAACACAACGCTGCTAGAGCAGGCTCTCAAGCCCATCAAGCTCAAAGCCGTGTCCGAGAAGCCGCACGTCCGGGTACTTCTCGGCAACCCGCAGCTCCGCCTACTCGGCAGAGGCAGCAGCCGCGCCCAGTGGCGCCAGTCGCCAACCCGGTGGAGCAGCCTGCTGCAATGCAGGTGGATAGGTATGATGATGGCTACTCGGCTATGGAGATGGCTGGTTATGACATCCATGACCGTGTGGGTGAGCGCGTGTTGGCGCCTGGAGATGCAAGGCACCAGCTGGACCGTATCAGCTTGTCGGCGCGGCTTGAGAACACGGGTCCTCCTGGCCCCGAGTGCTTTGGCCCGCGCATCATGAATGAGCCTTCCGTGAAGGGCTTTCAGCTCGCGAGAGGCACCAAGAGCTACAATGGTAGCACCAAGCCTGAAGATTGGCTCAACGACTACGTCACCGCGGTCCATATCGCGAATGGCAACAGGAGATGGGCGGTACGCTATGTGCCGCAGATGCTAGAGGGTCCAGCTCGCACTTGGCTCAACAACTTGCCCAAGAACAGCATTAACTGCTGGCTGGATTTCTCGGATGCCTTCATCAGCAACTTCACCAGCACCTACAAGAGGCCGAATAGGCCACAACAGTTGTCGGCTTGCCGGCAGCGAGAAGACGAGACGGACCGCGAGTACCTTACTCGGTGGAGCACCTTGAGGAACACCTGTGAGGGTGTGAATGAAGCGCAGGCCATCACTTGGTTTGCGCAGGGTTGCCGACATGGCAGCATGCTGTGGCAGAGATTGCAGAGGGAGATGCCCAACACCCTGGCCGAGACCATCAAGATTGCGGATCAGTACGCACTCGGCGATCCCACTCAGCCACTGATGGATTCCTCTGAGCCGAGAAGAAACTTCAACAGCAGCAAGCGCAACGAGTTCCGCAACAAGCGCCGAGTAGATACTCGGTATGATCCCGAAGAGGTGAATGCAGTGAATGTCGGAGGCGGTGGTGGCCAAAGGCAGAAGCCTGCTGGAGCCTACGGGCAGAACCAGAACCAGGGCCAGGGCAACAAGAAACCGTTCCGCACTGCGCAGCCGAGTAGCGGGAACTCCGAGCAGCCGAAGAAGTTTGTCTTCGATGACATGAAGGATGGCCCATGCAGCTTTCACACTCATCACCCCTCAAGGCCTGCGAACCATACTACTCGGCAATGCGAGTGGTGGGATGTGATCAAGAGTGATGGCTTGCCTCCTCCTCCTCCTCTGCCAGCTGCCAATGCTACTGATCAGCCTACCCGCGCTCCCGCAGCTCGGCCGCCAGTGTACCCGAGAAGGGAGAATGTCAACCAGGTGGCTTTAGGAGCCAACCAGAACTTCAACAATGAGAGATACCGCAACAACAACAACAACTACAACCGCAACAGCAACAACAGAGGCAACAACAACTATCAAGGCAACAACAACGGTAACAATGGCAACAACGGGGGCAATGGCCCTAACCAGTACCAAGAGCACCATGAGAGCTATATGATCTTCACTTCCGAGGCAGTCGACAAGCAGTCACAGCACAGGCGGGCCATGGAGGTCAATGCAGTGATTCCTGCTGTCCCCCACTACATGTACTGGTGCGACCAGGAGATCAGGTGGACTCGGGCAGATCACCCCAAGGTGATGCCCAATCCGGGTACCTATGCCTTGGTGCTGGATCCCACTTTCCTGGGCCCCGAGAAGAACGTGAGGTTCAGCAAGGTGCTGATCGACAACGGCAGCAGCATCAACATTGTGTACAAGGACACACTCGAGAAGCTTGGCCTGGCCGAGAACATGATGCTGCCTAGCAAGACCACTTTCCATGGCATTGTGCCCGGGATCTCATGCAACCCGATTGGCCGAGTATGGATTGATGTGCTATTCGGTACTCGGGAGAACTGCCGCACTGAGCGCCTGCAGTTTGAAGTGGTGGATCATCAGAGCCCCTATCATGCTCTACTCGGCAGGCCTGCTCTGAGCAAGTTCATGGCCTCCACTCATGTGGCTTACCTGAAGATGAAGATCCCCGGGCCCAATGGCATCATCACCATCTCGGGAGATTACAAGAAGTCCATGGAGTGTGCCTCTGCTAGCTCTCAGCTGGCGGAATCGATGGTGATTGCTGCCGAGAAGAAGAAGATGTACGAGGTGGTGGCCATGGCTCAGTCCGCACAAGCTGGCGCACAAGGTGTGCCGAGTACTCAGCATGGTACTGCTTTCCAAGCGGCCAAGGAGACCAAGACTGTCCAGGTTGACCCCGAGTTCCCGGAGCGCGTGGCCATCATTGGTGCCGGGTTGGCGGAGAAATAGGAAAGCGCGCTCATCCACTTCCTCCGTGAGAATCGGGACGTGTTCGCCTGGACCAATGAAGATCTACCAGGGGTCCCGAGGGAGTTGGTTGAGCACTCTTTGCATGTGCGTCCTGACGCCAAGCCCGTGAAGCAGGCTTTACGCCGTTTCGAGGATGAGAGAAGGAAGGCCATCGGTGATCAAATCACCAAGCTACTGATCAGTAACTTCATCATGGAGGTGCTGCACCCGGACTGGTTGGCCAACCCGGTCATGGTCGAGAAGAAAAAAGAAGATCCCAAGGCTGCCACCGCATGGCGCATGTGCGTCGACTACACCGACTTGAACAAGGCATGCCCCAAGGATCCTTTCCCGCTACCTCGCATCGATCAGGTGATCGATTCCACTGCCGGCTGTGAGCTGTTGTCTTTCATAGATGCCTACTCTGGTTTCCACCAGATTGCACTCAACCCTGCTGATCAAATAAAGACTGCTTTCATTACCCCGTACGGGGCTTATTGCTATCGTGTCATGTGTTTTGGCCTGAGGAATGCGGGTGCAACCTATCAGAGATGCATGCAGAAATGCTTGCATGACCAGCTCGGCAAGAATGTGCAGGTGTACGTAGATGACATTGTCATCAAAACGAATAAAACACATACTCTGCTTGCCGACCTGGAGGAAACCTTTGCTAACCTACGCAGGTACAAAATGAAACTGAATCCGAGTAAGTGTACCTTTGGTGTACCAGCTGGAAAGCTACTCGGTTTTCTGGTTTCTAGTCGGGGCATTGAAGCCAATCCGTCTAAGATAAAAGCTATTGAGAGCATGTCTTTGCCGAGATCATTGAAGGATGTGCAGAAGTTCACGGGTTGTCTGGCATCTCTGAGCCGCTTTCTTGGCCGGATGGGCGAGAAGGCTTTGCCTCTGTACCAGCTGATGAAGAAAAGCGACAAGTTTGTCTGGACTCCGCAAGCGGATGTGGCATTCAATGAGCTGAAAGCAATGCTGGCTAGTGCTCCCGTCTTGGCTAGTCCGCTACCCAAGGAGCCTATGCTGCTGTACATTGCCGCGACTAACCGAGTAGTCAGCGTGGTGATAGTGGTGGAGCGAGAAGAAGAAGGCAAGAGTGTGCAGCGCCCAGTCTATTATCTCAGTGAGGTGCTGTCCAGTTCCAAGCAAAACTATCCTCACTACCAGAAGATGACATATGGTGTGTACCTGGGCGCCAGGAAGCTGAAACATTACTTCCAGGAGCATCCCATCACTGTCGTGAGCTCAGCTCCCATCTCGGACATCATGGGTAACAAGGAGGCGAGTGGCAGAGTAGCCAAGTGGGCGATCGAGCTAGCCGCGTACGCTCCCGCGTATACGAGAAGAGAAGCAATCAAGTCTCAGGTACTGGCGGAATTTCTTGTGGACTGGGCCGAGATGCAGTATGAACCTCCCGCTCCAGTTTCCAACTATTGGAAGATGCACTTTGATGGCTCAAAGGTGAAAGAAGGCCTCGGGGCTGGCGTTGTGCTTACGTCACCCAAGCGGGATCAACTCAAGTATGTGTTGCAGATTCACTTCAAGGCATCCAACAATGTAGCCGAGTATGAGGCAGTGGTGCATGGCTTGCGAGTAGCAAAGGAGGTTGGCGTGCAGCGCATTATATGCTATGGTGACTCAGATCTAGTGGTGCAGCAAGTCTCAGGTACCTGGGATGCTTTGGATGCCAACATGGCATCATATCGCTTCCTGGTGCAGTCAATGACTGGGTTTTTCGAAGGCTGTGAGTTCCAGCATATTCACCGAGCAGAGAACGAGGCAGCAGATGAGCTGTCCAAATTGGGATCTTCTCGGCAGTCCATCCCGGCAGGGATTGCCTTGGAGCATTTGAGGAAGCCATCCATCAAGCCTTCCCCCAACTCGGAATCCATCTTTGTCCCTTCTCTGCCAAGTGAAGAATCTGACACAATGGAGATTGACTGGGAGAGTGCTGCAGGGAACCCGGGGACTGCCGTCCTATACTCGGGGACTGCCGTTCCCTACTCGGGGACTGCCGTTCCCTACTCGGGGACTGCCGTTCCTTACTCGGGGACTGCCGTTCCTTACCCGGGGACTGCCACTCCCTACTCGGGGACTGCCACTCCCTACCCGGGGACTGCCATTCCTTGCTCGGGGACTGCCGCCCTCAACGCAGAAGCTGTTGCGTTCATTAAAGAAGTTCTCGCCAATCGATCTGGGCTGCAGAGAAGCGCTCCTACTCCTCCTGTGCAACCAACAGAGCCTGTCCCAATGGAAATGGACGAACCAGTGTTTCCCGTGCGGGAGACACCGAGCTGGGCAGTGCCCATATTATCCTTTCTAAGGGACGGTACTTTGCCTGAAGATGAGGTGACTGCGAGGCAGATTCAGAGAAGGTCCAAGGGCTACACCATAGTTCGAGATGTGCTGCACAAGAGAAGTGCC